>JAYESD010000008.1:143679744-144879744 GCA_036927565.1 Tuctoria greenei | reverse complement strand
GAAGGAAGTGCTGCGAGCGACTGTGCGAGAGCACTTCCCAGAAACCTGATTGTCGGCACCCGTGCAGGTCTTCAGATCACCAGCGTCAGTTCAGAGACACCGCTCTCCCTCATACCGCTGCACGGCGAATGGATGGACAACAAGGCAAAAAACGGCTGCGCAGAATAGTTTGCAAGAGAGGCAAGTTTCCATCTGTTGTGTGTCTTCTCCAGTATACAGGATGTCTCCTTATATACTTCAGCCTGCTAACCGCCTCAGTTGCCTAAATTCCAGGAAACCACCTCCCTTGGAATTCCTCATCGTGCAACTAATTGGAGCAGTTATGGGCATTCATGCACATTAAATGCGTGCCTGCAGTTATGCCCCAAATTAATCCACACATTGACGTGGCAGTCTAGGTGTGATGAAATATTCCCATTATATGAGTGGCTGAAAAATAACTACTTAGTAGGACACAACTCGTCACGACACAAATGTGAAACATCGCAAGTCACAAGTCACGCGATAAACACGCGTAAAATCGCAAAACACGCACGCGTGCGTGAGTGTGTGTTTGTGTCCATAGCAGCAGCCTTCATCCCTCATTATTCTCATGTTGAGAACCTGTACAAGGGCCACTATATATATTGGGAACACCCATCTAGATGGGCAATGTGGGACTAAAGTCTCCAACCACCTCTTCACACCACCTTAGCTTTCCACTAGGGGATTTGGCCCAAATAAATCAGCCCATAAATGAGCTGCACCAAAGGGCCAAATCCCAACATTAGTGTGTTGATCGGATTCTAAGAATTAAGAGTTCATGTGTCCAAAGTGTATGTATGTGCTTACATGAGCATCTCTTGATCATACACTTGATCCTCTTCTTATATTTGAAACAGAGACACAAGAGGATATCTCCCACCTCTTAGGAATAGTTGTGTCCTCCAGTTACAGACAAAACATTTGGTGGGTCGTGTCCTTTCAATTAGGATACATGTCAATTTTGAGTTCAAATTAACAATTGCCAAACTAACTGAACTAGTTCAATCAGAAGCCAGACAAGTCCAGTCTACCGGACAAGTCCAGCCTTATGGGAGAACTAGTCCAGTCAATGAAACTGGGCTAACATTCTCCTCTTTGAACTCGAACCTGAAACTTACCAACCTACTTAATAATAAACTTAGTGTTCATTTCCTAATGCTCGACATATAGGGCTGAATGTGGCCTAGATGGGGGGGGGGGGGGGGGGTGAATAGGCCTTTTGAATTTCCTGCACACTTAATAGAATTGTCAAAACTTGGTTGGCCGGACTAGTCAGGTCGTGTGGGCGGACTTGTCTAGTGTGCTAAAATATGTGTGTTGATCAGGTGTTATTTGGGAAACTAAATTTCTTTAGCAGCGGAAATGAGAACAACTGATATTTTTATTTGAGATTAATATAAGAATGCAGATAAAACTTATAATTGCCTTAGGTTGATGTTTTAGCACTCAAGTTATCTAATGAAAAAAATTTAAAGGAAATAAGACGTAAGACACACGAATTTTTCCCGAGGTTCGATCTCACCACGAGATCTACGTCCTCGTTGAGGAAGCTCACACAGAGCCGGGTCTCCAACCCTTTCACTCTTCAAGTCACCACGAAGGCCGACTTGATTCCACTATCACGGGTAATCACAAAGTTTGTGGGGCAACCTCACATGTTGAGGGCTCCCACGAGAATTACAACGAAAGAAGTGATCAAATACAATCAAAAGTATTACAATGCAGAGTATGAGTGTAGAAAGATCAAACCCCAAGAGCTCGCAATGAAAGAACGACGATCTCCCAATCCCGAATCCAAGTGTTCAATTGATTTCACTTTTTTGCACTTTAGATGTGTGTGGAGATGTGTTTTGGGCTCTTGGGACGAAGTGGCAGCGCTAGGGTTTGTTCTTTGATCAGTATTCGACGTGTGTGTTTCAATAGGAAAGCCGTGGACTCTCTATTTATAGGGTTTCCAAAAGTAGCCGTTGAAAAACCCTAACACCGGACTAGTCCGGTGCAAGTCCGGACTTGTCCGGTCTCAGTGCATTTTGAAGTCAAAAGTCTGCCGGACTCGTCCGGTCCAAGCTCGAACTAGTCCGGTGCTGTGTGAAGGTGAACTCCAGAAAGTTCAACGGACTAGTCCGCGGACTAGTCCGATCTCCACATATGGGAGACTCCAGAAAGGTCAACGGACTACTCCGGTGGTCAACAGACTAGTCCGGTCCCTCAATATGAGAGACTCCAGAAACATCAACGGACTAGTTCGGTGGACGCACGGACTAGTCCGGTCTCCCAATAAGTGAGATTCTAGGAAGATGAACGGACTAGTCCGGTCCATGATCGGACTAGTCCGGTGCTTTGTGAAAGTTAGGTTAATTTTAATCCCTTACCCTCGCGCAAAGTTGTGAGCTCTTGGAGGGTGTCTTTCATACACTCCCTATACATTCAAAATCTAATTTAGTCTTCCAAGCTTCATCAAAGTATCTCTCTTTGAACACCACTTCATTTTTAACCTTTTTGTGCGCACCGAGTTGTTTCACTTGTTTGTCCTGCAATCATCTCAGTAGTTTCATTAGGATCTCATATGTTTGTCATCAATTAGCCAAAACCCACAAGGGATATCCTAGATGCACTTACAATCTCCCCCTTTTTGGTGATTGATGACAACCATTTGAGATATCACAATTGAGAATAAAATCTTAATTTTCATAAGGTGTGCACATATGAGAATAATGATAAGTCCACAAAAAGCTTCTCACATATGCACACACCTTATGGTGGGGTGCCTAACAGGTGTGTGATCAACAAGGTTGATGAAGTAAAGGTAATCAATAATGAGCATAGAGATAATCATCCAAGCAACAATAAGCATCACACATAAGAGAAGAAATAGTGCATTACAAGGTTTTAAAAATAAGTACATGTCCTTGATCACAAAAACATAAAGACACCAACTAGAGATGGTATCAAACTACTAGTCTCAATCTCTCCCTCTTTGGCATCAAGGCACCAAAAAGGGAAAAATTGAGGGGAATCACTCATCGCCACTCTCTTATTCAGTCTCGGTCCGGTCCTCATCTTCACCACCACCATCATCATTCGCCGGAGTAGACTCTTCCTCGGAGTCCTCGAAGGCGGGCGGGGATCCCACCGGCTCAATCTCCAGCTTGTCACAGATAGCTTTGATGTTGGCATTGACATATTGTTGATGCTTCTTCTGCCTGAGTTCAATCTTGCGGCATCAGGCAAAGATAGAGGTGAGCATTTTGAGCACACCACCGGAGGGTTCATGGGCAGGTGCAGAGCTAGGAGGAGCAGCTAAAGATCTTGTGGCATTCACATCCCGAGTTTGTTTAGTCCTCCTCTCAGCTTCAGGGGAGGGAGGTGCATCAGGAGCTGAAGGTAGAGTGTACTCGCTGGGCTTTTGCGGTTTCAACCTCGTATGGTGAACATCCTTGACGAACTCAAGTCCAGTCACCTTCTCAATCATGTACATGATGTACGGGGCATACCCGCAAGATCTGTTTGGAGTGATTGAGATGTTCACAATGTCATTGTAGATGTATTCAAAGACATTGAACGGTCTCCTCCCACCAATGACCTTCATTAGGGTCCTCAAGGTTCCTTGTATAGTCCCCGCATCTCTATCTTTCGGGGCTATTGTCTTCCTCAAGATTTTTTCGAGGACCACAAAGAAGGGCTTCATATATTTGCTGTTGGGAGGCACATAGGGCATCCTTGTGTCATAGAGGAACTTGAGCTCATCCTTCTCCAAGGGTTGCAAATTGTGGATGACAAGATCATGATCCAGAGTATGTTCAAGGTGAAGAATTCTTGCAAACTCATCATAAGTAACACTATACTTGGAACCATGAGCCATCCAAGTAAGACTGTCTCCATCACCACGAGCAAAGTAGAGGGTAGAGTAAAATTGGGTGATGACCTTATTGTTCCAGTGATTCTCAAAAGAAAACAATTCCTTCAGTCCGTGCCTCTCCAGGGACTCAACCACCTCACGGAAGGCAGGATATTTCTTCGACTGCATGTAGCCAATTTTCACCCATTGACTCTTCACAACGGGATTCTTCATCTTCATGTACACATGCTCGTAGTAGTCGGCATGAAAGTTGCTCCAAAATCTTGGGTCTGAGCATTGCCGAGGTTGATCATACACATTAACCTGCTTGAAGCTATCGGCAAGCTCACCCCCTTTTCTGGTGAAATCCTTACTCGAGCGCTGCCTGTTGCGGTGACTTGGGTTCTTCATCTTCAGGGGCCCAATGGGACCACTAGCAAGCCCCTTTCCTTTTTTGAGAGTCCTCTTTGGCCCTGAGGAGCTCTCGCCAGCTTTTCCTTGGGCCTTCTTGACAACCACCCTCCTTTTCTTGGGCAAGTTGTCGTCGGAGGGTGGAGAGTGCACATTTACATCATGTCTTTTCTTCATGTACCTCTCCTTGGCTCTCTTCACTTTTTCGCGTTCAACTTCTTCATCAACATGAAAGGAGCTATCATCTGAGCTTGAAGACATTGTGCCTAATAAGGAGTTCATGATTTAGATGAGAATGAACTAAGAATGAAGGAGATGTGAGGATTCAAATGTCAGAGACTGGACTTGTCCGGTTTCAGAGTGCGGACTTGTCCGGTGTACCGGACTAGTCCGTATCTGGGAGTCGGACTAGTCTGACCTGGCACAAGAACCCTAACAAAACTATGAATCACAACTTCTATGTAAGGATGCAAAAGAGCATGAAGGTGAAAGGAATACACCTCTGAAGCTAATGTACTTCCTTGGAATCAAGAGAAATAAGCTAGAACTAGAAAAGTTGAGAGTTTGATTTTTGGGAGAAATTTACCAAGATTAGATGATTTGCGTTGAAGGAGCACGAATCTGTCCGGATGAGTTTGGAGTGGAGTATCAACTCGTCGAGGGGAGGATTTCCCACGGAGAAAACTTGGATTTTGAGGGCTCAACTCAAAAATCACTTTTGGGGGCTAGGGTGTGAGAGGTGAGGGTTCAACTCAAAGTGGAGGGAGGTTTGAAACGGTTTTGGGCCAGCCGGCTGCTTATATACGCGGCCGACCGGACTAGTCCAGTCAGAGGACGGACTAGTCCGGTGCCCCTGGAAAACCTAGGAAAGAGAGACTGTTCGGACTAGTCCGGTGGCAAACCTGACTAGTCCAGTGTCCTTGAAAAAACGGAGTATTTAGAGATAACTAATAGTGATCCAAGGACAAGTTTTGCAAATAATCTTGGTAATTATGACCGGAAAGTAATCAATAATAAAAAATGGTCATAAATTCCAAGATTTCTTCATTAAAATTAGTTTTCTTAGGAGAAAAAGAGGGTGAGGGGCAGTTTTAGCAATAAAATGTAACATTTGAAGTTTCAACCAGGTGTGCAACGTTTCAAGCCACATTTCGAGAGTCAAGAATATTAAGTTCATTCCTAAGTTCACAAAACCTTTTCTCATCCAATGGTTTGGTAAAAATATCCGCAAGTTGTTTTTCAGTTCTAACATGTGAAATGGCAATGTCACCTTTTAATGAATGATCTCTAAGAAAATGATGACGGATATCTATGTGCTTAGTTCTTGAGTGCTCTACCGGGTTGTGTGCAATTTTTATAGCACTTTCATTGTCACATAGAAGCGGGATATGGTTAAGATTGTAGCCGTAGTCCCTAAGGGTTTGTCGTATCCAAAGTAGTTGTGCGCAACAGCTACCGGCTGCAATATATTCTGCTTCTGCTGTGGAAAGGGCAATGGAGTTTTGCTTTTTAGATGACTAGGAGACCAGGGACCTGCCAAGAAACTGACAAGTCCCTGACGTGCTCTTTCTATCAACTTTGCATCCTGCATAGTCAGCATCGGAATACCCTATCAAGTTAAATTTGGATCCTTTGGGATACCAAAGGCCCAAGTTGGGTGTGTGTACAAGGTACCTTAGGATTCTTTTTACCGCAACTAAGTGACACTCTTTAGGTGCGGCTTGAAACCTTGCACACAAGCAAACACTAAGCATAATATCTCGCCCAGATGCACATAAATAAAGTAAGGAGCCAATCATGGACCGATATACCTTTTGGTCCACATTTGGACCATCTTCATTGAGGTCGAGGTGTCCATTAGTGGCCATGGGTGTCTTGATGGGCTTGGCTTTGTCCATATTGAATTTCTTGAGAATGTCTTGTGTATATTTGGTTTGGCTTATAAATGTACCTTCTCTTAGTTGCTTCACTTGGAATCCCAAGAAGAACTTCAATTCGCCCATCATTGACATCTCGAACCTATCTGTCATAATTTTTCTAAATTCTTCACAGAAGGATTTGTTAGTGGATCCAAAGATAATGTCATCAACGTAAATTTGACATACAAATAAATGATCATCACAATGTCTAGTGAAAAGTGTATAGTCAGCTTTACCAATTTTGAATCCATTCTGAATTAGAAAATCTCTAAGACACTCATACCAAGCTCGAGGAGCTTGTTTGAGGCCATAGAGAGCCTTACGCAGTTTGTAGACATGGTTGGGATACTTCTGGTCTTTGAATCCAGGTGGCTGCTCCACATAAACTTCCTCCTTGATTGGCCCGTTTAAGAAAGCGCTTTTTACGTCCATTTGATACAGCTTAAAATTATCGTGAGTAGCATATGCCAATAAAATACGAATGGACTCAAGTCTAGCTACAGGGGCGAAAGTTTCATCGAAGTCCAAACCTTCGACCTGAGAATAACCTTTGGCCACCAATCTTGCCTTATTTCTTGTTACTACTCCATGTTCATCTTGCTTGTTTCGAAAGACCCATTTGGTTCCAACTATGTTCGCCTTTGGTCTCTCCACCAGCTCCCATACTTCATTTCTCTTGAAGTTGTTCAGCTCCTCTTGCATTGCAATCACCCTGTCTGGATCCCTTAAGGCTTCTTCTACCCTGTATGGTTCCAGAAAAGACACAAAAGAATACGATTCACAGAAATTTGCAACTCGAGATCTAGTAGTTACTCCCTTAGCAATATCTCCAATGATATTGTTGACAGGGTGGTCTCTTTGCACGCTTTGGTGTACTCTTGGGTGTGGAGCTTGTGTAGTTGCTTGTTCTTCATTATCTTAATGTGCATTGTCTCCCCCTAGATCATTGTTTCCATGATTGTCCTGATCTTCTTGATCTTCCTCCTCTTGATCTTGTGCAAGAGCTCCCCCTTGATCATTGCCTCCGTGTTGAGATTCATCTTGTGCGTTTGAGTCGAATATTTGCTCTTGTGGTAAGATATCACCAAGTCCCATTTTCTTCAGTGCTTCATATGGAGCTTCCTCTTTATCTAGCACACACTTGTCAACTTGCTCCACTTGGGAGCCGTTAGATTCATCGAACACTATGTCACGTGCTACTTCAACAAGGCCGGCCACCTTGTTGAAGACACGATAGGCGTAAGCATTCGATTCATAACCGAGCAAGAATCCTTCATTGGACTTCGAAGCGGAACTTCGAGGCCCACTATTTCTTGTTCAGAAATAAACCTTTTCAACCAAAAACTTTAAAATAAGAAACATTAGGCTTTTTACCGGTAAGGAGCTCATATGGAGTTTTCTTCAGTAGTCGATGGAGATACAGTCGATTCGTGGCATGGCAAGCGGTGTTCACCGCTTCTGCCCAAAATTGATCTGATGTCTTGTATTCATACAACATAGTTCTCGCCGTTTCGATCAATGTTCTATTCTTCGGCCACTCCATTTTGTTGAGGGGAGTAGGGTGCTGAGAATTCATGCTTTATCTCTTCTTCATCGAGAAACTCTTCAACTTTGAGGTTCTTGAATTCTGTCTCGTTGTCACTTTTGATGTTCTTTATGGTTGATGAGAATTCATTCCGAGCTCTTTTCAAGAACTTCTTGAGGATCCCCTGAGTTTCTGATTTATCATACAAGAAAAATACCCAGGTAAATCTTGAAAAAAATCATCAACAATTACTAAACCGTATTTGTTACCGCTGATGCTGATGTACGAAACTGGACCAAAAAGATCCATGTGGAGGAGTTCCAGTAGTCTTGCGGTAGTCATCACATTCTTGGCGGGGTGTGGTGCTCCGACTTGTTTTCCTACTTGACAAGCACTGCACGGCCTGTCCTTTTCAAAAACCACATCCTTAAGACCACGGATGTGACCACCTTTTAGAAGTTTCTGCAGATTTCTCATCCCAACATGGGCTAGCCATCTATGCCACAGCCATCCCATGTTGGTCTTAGCAACCAAGCAAGTGTTGAGTTCAGCTTTATCTTTATTGAAGTCAACTAGATAAAGCTTGCCCTTCAACATTCCCTTGAATGCAATCGAGCCATCGCTTCTTCTAAAAATAGTCACACCCTCATTAGTGAATAAACAGTTGTAACCTTTGTCGCATAGTTGGGATATTGACAAAAGGTTATAATCTAGAGAATCTACATGTAAAACATTTGATAAGGTATGTTGAGAGGATATTTCAATGTTACCGCTACCAAGGACCTTTCCTTTGCTGTTGTCTCCGAAGTATATGCCTTCACCTGGATCCTTGTTGTACTCGTACTCTACAAACATACCTCTCTCTCTGGTCATGTGATTTGTGCATCCGCTATCAAGTACCCATTTTGTTCCACCGGAGGAGTAAGCCTGCAAAAAGAATTATTCCTTGGTTTTAGGTACCCAAGCTTGCTTGGGTCCTCTCAGGTTAGTCACAAGAGTCTTGGGCACCCACACACACGTTTTCAAGTTCTTGTGGCGTGGCCCTGTATATTTGGTAATGACTTTTTCATATTTGGCTTTCATAAGAACATAAGAAGCGTCAAATGTACGAAACAATATTTGTGGTTCAGATTCATGGGATTTTTCCTTAACAAAGACAATTCTATTTTTAGCATGATTAGAAGTAGACATGTGTTTGTTCTTATCAAAACCAAGGCCATCTTTGACATTAGGAGGTCTAGTGACCATATATGCACTGTGTGCATATTTGATCTTCTCCTTATCAAAGATGCCGCTTGGAGGGGCATGCATATTATGAGAAGTTGAAGTATTAGAAATAATATTCTTCTTACTAGAGCAAGTGCAGGTTCTGATT
Source organism: Tuctoria greenei (assembly GCA_036927565.1). Taxonomy (NCBI): domain Eukaryota; kingdom Viridiplantae; phylum Streptophyta; class Magnoliopsida; order Poales; family Poaceae; genus Tuctoria; species Tuctoria greenei. The sequence goes on along the minus strand of JAYESD010000008.1, from coordinate 144,870,652 downwards.
GTTGTCGAACTTATATCTTTGGAGGAGGAGCTCTTGGAGGACGAGGAGTCACTTTGCTTGAGCAACTCAACTTGCACCTCAAGGATCTTGTTAGCTTTTGACAAATTAGCAAGTTCTTCCTTGATTGCAATATGCGAGTCTTCTAGCTTTGAGTAAGTTTCCTTACTCAAGGCTAGCTCAACTTCAAGCGACTCGTTCTTCTCTCTTTCAAGCTCGAGAAGCTTTTCGACTTCTTGATATCTCTTCCTTTCACGGATGAGCATATCTTCTTGTCGGTCAAGAAGTTCATCCTTTTCAAAGATTTCGTTCGACAACATTTCCATTTTCTTTAGAGCAATTTTACTTAGTCCTCTAAACATTTCTTCATTATCACTAGAGCTGTCAAAGTCATCAATAGAGGAATTTAGCATAGGAGGAGTGAGCCGTACCTTTTTCTTGCCTTCCTTAGCCATAAGGCAAGTGTGGTTGTTCATGTCCCATTCTCCCATGTTTGGAAAGAGTGTGGCCTTCATAGTAGGTTTCTTGATTGCGATAGTGGCCATCTCTTCTTCTTCATCGGAGGAGGACTCGTCGTTTGAGTCCCACCCCTTGCCAATGTGAGCTTGATGCGTTTGTCTTCTTTTTCTGAAAATTTTATTTTCTTGAGATCTTGTTTCCTTCTTCTTTTTGTTTTATTCATAAGGGCAGTCCACCATGAAGTGACCATACTCTCCGTAGTTGTAGCAAGTGCGTCGAGCCTTGGATTTTCCTTTATCCTTGCTTTTGCCTTCATTTGAGTTGTTGCCGTGTCTTCTTTTCATCATTCGCTTGAACTTCTTGATAAAGAGTACCATTTCTTCATCATCAAGATCAGTGCTCTCGTCACTTGTATGCCCATCGTCTTGATCTTCACGAGCTTCTTTGAGTTTGGGTCGGCATGTTGCTTTGAGAGCAACCTCTTTATTTTTGGAGGAAGTGAGTTCGGCCAAGTCTTTGACGTATTTTGCCTCTTTCTCCATCATTTCATGATTTATGATCTTCCCCAACAACTCATCGGGAGTCATTTTGTGAAACCCGGGGCTTTCTCTAATCATTGAGCAAAGTGTGACATTTCTTGGCATGAAGGCTCTAATCATTCTCTTGACTACCTCGTGATCCGTCCATTTCTTACTTCCATAGGCACGTATTTTGTTGATGAGTGCCTTCATCCGGTTGTACATGTCTTGAGGTGATTCACCTTCTTCAATAGCAAATCTCCCCAACTCTCCTTCAAGCATTTCGATTTTAGCTCCACGAACCAATCTATTTCCTTCGTGAGCTGTCTTGAGTGTATCCCAGATTTCCTTTGCACTTTCTAAGCCATCAATCTTGGTGAATTCCTCTCTGCTTAGTGATGATGTGATCACGGCGACAGCTTGTGCATTTATGTGAATCTCTTGTTCTTGTTCTGGGATGAGTTCTTCATCCGTGTCCGGGATATCTATGCCAGTGCAAACAATGTGCCACATACTAGGATTTAAGGATATTAGATGCATCTTCATGTTGTACTTCCACATTGTATAGTCGCTTCCGTCAAACTGTGGAGGTTTTCCCATAGGAATGGAAAGATAGTGATTGTTTGAATTGAGACGGTTGTAGTTGTAAGGGTGTCGGGAGTAGTCGTGATGACCACTCCCCGTCGTCTTCTCTTCTTCTTTTCCCTTTTGTCTTAGCAGTTTCTTTCTCAGAAGTGCCTTTAATTGTCGCACTTCTTCATCATCGTGTGGGCTCTCTTTCAACACATCAAAAGTTTTAGTTTCTTGTTCCTCCTCATTAATGTTCATCTTCGAGATATCGTTGTTCTTCTCAGAGGCCATTGATCTCTCCTAGATGTGAGTCTCGTTGGTGGAGAACCTTGCTCTGATACCAATTGAATGTGGCCTAGAGGGGGGGGGTGAATAGGCCTTTTGAATTTCCTGCACACTTAATATAATCGTCAAAACTTGGTTGGCCAGACTAGTCCGGTCGTGTGGGCGGACTTGTACGGTGTGCTAAAATATGTGTGTTGATCAAGTGTTATTTGGGAAACTAAATTTCTTTAGCAGCAGAAATGAGAACAACTGATATTTTTATTTGAGATTAATATAAGAATGTAGGTAAAACTTATAATTGCCTTAGGTTGATGTTTTAGCACTCAAGTGATCTAATGAACAAAATTTAAAGGAAATAAGACGTAAGACACACGAATTTTTCCCGAGGTTCGATCTCACCACGAGACCTACGTCCTCGTTGAGGAAGCTCACACAGAGCCGGGTCTCCAACCCTTTCCCTCTTCAAGTCACCACGAAGGCCGACTTGATTCCACTATCACGGGTAATCACCAAGTTTGTGGGGCAACCTCACACGTTGAGGGCTCCCACCAGAATTATAACAAAAGAAGTGATCAAATACACTCAAAAGTATTACAATGCAGAGTATGAGTGTAGAAAGATCAAACCCCAAGAGCTCGCAATGAAAGAACAACAATCTCCCAATCTCGAATCCAAGTGTTCAATTGATTTCACTCTTTTTGCACTTTAGATGTGTGTGGAGATGTGTTTTGGGCTCTTGGGACGAAGTGGCGGCGCTAGGGTTTGTTCTTTGATCAGTATTCGACGTGTGTGTTTCAATAGGAAAGCCCTGGACTCTCTATTTATAGGGTTTCCAAAAGGTAGCCGTTGAAAAACCCTAACACCAAACTAGTCCGGTGCAAGTCCGGACTTGTCCGGTCTCAGTGCATTTTGAAGTCCAGAAAGTCTGCCGGACTAGTCCGGTCCAAGCTCAGACTAGTCCGGTGCTGTGTGAAGGTGAACTCCAGAAAGTTCAACGGACTAGTCCGCAGACTAGTCCGATCTCCACATATGGGAGACACCAGAAAGGTCAACGGACTAGTCCGGTGGTCAACGGACTAGTCCGGTCCCTCAATATGAGAGACTCCAGAAACATCAATGGACTAGTCCGGTGGACGCACGGACTAGTCCGGTCTCCCAATAAGTGAGATTCCAGAAAGATGAACGGACTAGTCCGGTCCATGATCGGACTAGTCCGGTGCTTTGTGAAAGTTAGGTTAATTTTAATCCCTTACCCTCGCGCAAAGTTGTGAGCTCTTGGAGTGTGTCTTTCATACACTCCCTATACATTCAAAATCTAATTTAGTCTTCCAAGCTTCATCAAAGTATCTCTCTTTGAACACCACTTCATTTTTCACCTTTTTGTGCGCACCGAGTTGTTTCACTTGTTTGTCCTGCAATCATCTCAGTAGTTTCATTAGGATCTCATATGTTTGTCATCAATTAGCCAAAACCCACAAGGGATATCCTAGATGCACTTACAAGGGCACAACACACCACAATAATGATTTACGTATTGTTGGACTCGAAGACAAACAATACATATCACACTTAAAAATGAACCTTACTCTTACTTGGCACCTACATATCTAGTGATCATAGGTTCTCCCTTAAACCCATGCCGACTACGTGTCCACTGAACACGCTGGGTGGAAGACCTTTTATTAGCGGATCCGCAAGCATACGATTGGTACTTATATGCTCAAGCCTTATGGTATGATCTTGGATTCGGACTTTCACAACATAAAACTTAATGTCAATATGTTTGGCAGCACCACTTGTCTTCTTGTTGTGAGAGTAAAATACTGCAAGCTCATTATCGCAGTATAACTTAAGTGTTTTTTCAATACTGTCGACCACTCTAAGACCAGGTAAAAATTTCTTAAGCCAAATTGCTGGTCTGGTGGCCTCATAACATGCAACAAACTGGGCATGCATTGTGGACGATGCAGTGATGAATTGTTTGGAGCCTTTCTAGAAAATTGCTCCATTCGCGAGGGTGAATATATAGCCCGACGTGAATTTCTTAGTATCCACACAAACCGCGAAATCTGAATCTGAATATCCCACTACTTCAAGTGGGTCTGACTTACTATACGTTAACATGAGGCCTTTTGTGCCTTGGACATATTTTAAAGCTTTCTTAACTGCCTTCCAGTGATCAATCCTTGGATTGGCCTGATATCTGTCAAGCATTTTGGTCACATAAGCTAACTCAGGGCAAGTACAAACTTAAGCATACATAAGGCTTCCGACAGCAGAAGCATATGAAACCAATTTCATTTGATCGATCTCATATTGGTTCCTGGGACCTTGAAGTTCCAAAACTTATCGCCCTTGACAATCGGAGCAGGCGAAGGCTTACTCTTATGCATACTATACTTTCTTAGTACATATCTAAGTATGCCTTTTGTGATAAGCCTAATACCCCAAAGGGGACTACCTCAGTGAATTTCTATGCCCAATACATAGTATGTTTCACAAATATGTTTCATATCAAAATTGGAGGATAAGAATTTCTTAGTTTCTGATAATAGATTGAGATCACTGCTTGTAAGTAGTCTATCATCTACATAAAATACGAGGAAAATAAATTTCCCCCATTCTTAAACTTAGCATAAATGCAATTGTCCTCCTTATTTTTTGAAACCCAAACTTTCTTAATTGAACTTGAAATACCACTACCTCGATGCTTGTTTAAGTCCATAGACGGACTTTCTTAAGTGGCTGTTGACGTTTCTTACATCACAGATAAAATCCGCAAGCACACGGATACTATCGATGTAGCATTTCCCCTTGAAAGAGTATTCCAAGGGTGTCATTTATATTTTCCCAAAGGAAGGATAGGTGGAAGTGTTGCAATCATCAAATTAAAAGGGTAGATTGGTATAGGTAGGGTTCTAGTCAGGATGGATAATAGATAATGGGAGGTAGTGTGACACACACAAGGGCGTTCTATTCTAAGAGGGATAAATAGGTCCTGAGGGAGATTAGACTCAGAGTTAGTGAGATGCTCCTACAATGCTTCTAATATACATATACAGAGCCTAAGTTAGATACTAATGAACATCCATATGGTCATTGACTTTGGGCATCGTTAATGAGAAGAAAGCTCCTCCAGCAGCTGCATCCATATGGTCACTGGCAGAACGGATCAGCCCGCTGTAGAAGTTTTGAATAATGAGCCAGTCCTCCATCCCATGGTGGGGATAAGACAAGATATACTCCTGCAGCCTTTCCCATGCCTCGGGAATAGACTCCTTAGCATCTTGCTATAAGCTTAAATTCATCCCCGTAGGACATTGGTCTTGCCTAATGGAAAGAACATGGCAAGGAATGCTATAGAACACTTCTCCTAGGTGTCTACAACACTTCGGTTCACATAGAACCACTGTTTCACTCTCCCAAGAAGGGAGAACAGAAACATCCTGAGACGAACGACATAAGGAGACATGTCTTTGATCTTAAAAGTGTTGCAGATCTCAAGGAATTGTTGCAGGTGAGCACTTGCATCCTCGTTAGCCTTCCCACAAAATAAGTTGTTTTGCACCATAGTCTAGGCCAGTCTTGATTTCAATCTTCACGTCTCTCGTATTAACAATGGGGCCAACATGCACATTGTAAGCAGAGGGAGCTGAAAACTCACGAAGGATCTTCTGGGCCATTGGCATTTCGATTGTTGGTGCAGAAGAGTTGGTTTGCTTCACCGTACGAAGCTTTTGAGTAATGATACAAGGTCGATCTCTCTAAAGGGATTCAGGATCTTCAATAAAGTTTTCCGACAAGCGGAAACCAGACACACTACACTGTTTTTACATAAAATGCAAAAACAAAGAAGGGTTATCCTACTAAAAACCTACCCAGGTTCCTACTATTCACTCACTCATGCAATACTTCAGCTGTCTTCCCCGACAACTGCGTCGTAAATGCTAGTTGATGTTTCTCACATCACGGATAAAAATCTGCAAGCGCACAAAAACTATCGATGTAGCATTTCCCCTTAAAAGAGTATTCCAAGGGTGTCATTTATATTTTCCCAAAGGAAGGCTAGGTGGAAGTGTTGCAATCATCAAATGAAAATGGTAGATTGGTCTAGGTAGGGCTCTAGTGAGGATGGAAAATAGATAATTGGAGGTAGTGTGACACACACAAGAGCATTCTATTCTAAGGGGGACAAATGGGTCTTAAGGGAGATTAGAATAAGAGTTAGTGAGATGCTCCTACAATGCTTCTAATATACATATACATAGCCTAAGTTTAGATACTAATGAGTATGTCAATGGTGAATCCTTATGCTAAGCTGTTCAACACATCGGACATGAGTTTACCCTTAGCAATACTAGAATGACTCCCGCAAAGAGCCTGTGGCATAGACGAACATGGAGGATTACAAAGGATAGATAGGGATGTCACTACCTACTGCCTACCTCTTCAATCCGTGCGTCTACAAGACATCCAATGCTACTTAACTATCCTAGCACTATGCTAGCATATTAAGTAAATACCTTAGGAGCCTAAGCACAAGCCATCCTAAGGCAATGACTAACTTAAACATCATTGAACCAATATTGAGACATAGCATAAGTTATTCATATTAACATGATCATATCATAACTAATTCGACTATAGTGGGTGTTTATAATATTTATGATGATAGTATAATGGCGTTAAGTCATGATCATAAAGACTATTGCTACCATATATATGAAATCCACAATCAGACAAGAAATGGTTCATCCAAGTATATTAATGAAAGAATACTAAAGATAACATCTTTATCATACATAGAGTCACAAATACAAAGAGGAATATGTGATCCATACCTTTCCCAATGTGGAATTAAGAAGAGAGAGACTCCCTCTACTTCTTTCCTAATTTGGACTAAAGACTAGAGACTCTCGTCTCTACAACCTAAACTCCTCTAAGACTATGGAAGATAGTGCATACAATATAATGAAGCTCAAGTGGTGTGTGTAAAAAGTGAGGATAGGGGGTCCTATTTATAGCTAGAGAAGGGTCGGTTCCCGCCACCAAAAGCGCACGAATCAGTCTTCATCGTGATGAGGACACCATAGTGAGTCAACACATGGAAGTTGACCGATTTTGGTGCAAAATTCACTTCGGCCGAACAGGGAGTTCGGCCAAACTGGAATGTCGACCAATTCTAGTGTGCTTCCTCGGGGTGACTTCTAGGTGGCTCCCATTGATTGATATGAGTGTTACACCATTGGATGGCCTCGGATACTACTGTTTGTGGGCCATTTGATCCATGTGATGCCACATGTCAAAGCTTGATTGGCTAGGATGATAATTTGGATTGCTCCCCCTCTTTTACCTCATTACCTGCATTAAATGCCTGCATGCACTGTTCTTCCAAGGACAAGTACAAATAGGTTAAGTAGAAATATGATGTTTGCAAGAAATGTTCTTTCCTTCACATAATTGAGTTATATTGATGGCTGAAATTGGGATATAACACTCGTCAACAGTGGCATCCCATATGTTCCTTACCCTTAGCAACAAAACCTCACTACTACAAAAAGCATTTTTACAGATGCCTCAATTTTTCAAACACAAGCGGTCCTTAAAAATATGCGACCGTGATGACGAATGATACAATAACCGCCTGTGATGAAAGAACAACACATGCGGATTTTAAAAAACAACCGTCTGGGTAAATACTCGATCTTCACAGGCGGTTATTACTTAAGAACCACCTGCAATAAAATAATGATGAGATCATGCATATTATCATTGCACAAATAAACATGGCACAATGTTTATTTGTTTGGGATCCTGGACTCCGAGTTGGATACGATTTGGAGTTTGGTTCGGTTTCCATCTTCTTTGAACGAATTCTCTGGTCTTCCACGTCCCTAATACTCCCTCCAAGTACTCCTTGAACCTCGCCCGATCTTCCGAAAGGTAATGGGTAAGTCGATTGATGGAGATCTCGACGTTGATGATCCGAGGCTCTCGAGTAGAACACGAACAGCCCCTGCAATCACTACACCACCGCCCCGTTGGTTATCAACCGTGCTGCACACGATTGACCTCGCCAAGAAGGCTAATCCCTGCAAGTGCAACCGAGAACACAAGCAAGAACAAGGTAGACACGATCTGAAATCATGAAGTTGGGGTTTCACAAACCGTAGAACGGCGATATTATTGATCTAAGCAAAACCCAATTATCTATGGCGGCTACCATGGAGTATATATAGGTGGAAGGGCAAGCAAGGGGGTGTTAGGGTCGTGACCTAACCCTAAGACACGAAAATAATGGACTTAGACTTGATACAAGGCCCAATGGCCCAATACGGTGGCGCAGCACCCTGACAGATTCTGTACTTGATTTTGTTTTGACGATTCCCGTCGACGCCGAAAGAATTTTGACATGGGACCGGCGCCATTGGAAAGTTTATCCTCTCCCCTTTCCGTGCATATGTAGAACGTCCAAAACGGAGTTTGTATGCGTCCTGGGCGTCCGTTTTAGTACGTACTGCTCCTGGACTCCGAGTTGGATATGATTTGGAGTTTGGTTCGGTTTCCATCTTCTTTGAACGAATTCTCTGGTCTTCCACGTCCCTAATACTCCCTCCAAGTACTGCTTGAACCTCTTCATGGATCCTAATCACAAATAAATCATTAAGTAGCAATCTATGCTCAAAAACATATAAGGAAATATATAAGAACGAGTTCACCTCTGAAATTAATTGTTGTGTATGAACTCTATTGATTGCATCTTGTATGTTCAATGGAGTGTTGTTTGTATCCATAGAAGTGATGTCCTCATCATCCTCCCCTTCTTGAATTGGAGTCGTCCTCGACTCAAGTTCATCTTCTCTAGTGTGTTGGTCCAAATGTGCAACGCCATCAAACCTTTTTGTATGCATGAATGGAGGAGGCCAAGGTGGTGGACGACATAGTGCGCCATCTTGATCTTGTCCATCAAATAAGAGTGCACATTCACTTGAGCCAGGATCCCAAACAAATAAACATTGTGCCATGTTTATTTGTGCAATGATAATATGCATGATGTCATCATTCTCCCCTTCTTTATGACAAGCCGGCCTCGGCTTGCTCGTATGTCGAGGAAAAAGGATTGCTTTGGGAGTAGAATGAACACTGTCCATATTGCACAACCGCAATGAACAATGCTTCTTTTTTATTTGTTGTCCTTGCTGCAATAAAAAAATGCTAGAAAAACTTGACAATACATTATTAGTGTTAGTGCATCCATTCATTTCACCATGTTGTTGCAACATAAAAGGAGTTTGCACATATGAACATATGTAAACTTTATGCACCATAAATTCACCACTATCTTCATAGTTGCCTATAGCATGAAAAATATTTCTACTTAATAAAGGCAATTCAGATTGTGAAAATATTCTCCTCTCTACAATATTTAGATCACAAAGAGTGTCAAATTCAATATAACCCAAAGTATTTAGAGAAGACAAAAATTTCAGCTCATCATTTTTAGCAGTAGAGGTGATCAAATTATGAATTTCAGCACAAGTAGGTGAATCCAAAACACAATCATCTTGTATATTAACTTGTTTTTGCATAGGTATAATAGAGTTATCAGCACACAACTCTTTCATAGCGCAACGATCAGCAGGAAAATCAACATGTGACAATGGTGTATAAATAAACAATTCTAATAGTTGCTCCTCGAAAATAGCATGATTGGTGGAAAAATTCAGAACATCCAAAAACTTCTCACCTTCTGTATTTGTAGAATGTTTTGCCTTACCATTTTCAGCAGTGATTTCGAGTGCATTATGAGTTGATCCATCTAAAATTTCACAAGTGTTGTCAAAAGCCTCGTTCTCTTTTGCATCATCTATATTATTTTCTATATTGTCCTGCAAAATGTTAGACACAAAAGGAGGTACAACAAGTAATTTCTCCTCAAATTTATGAGTTTCTTCTTTGCACATAGATACATTAGCAAAAGTTTCTCGCATAAGAATTTTCGTTTCTTTCCATGTTCGAGGTTTTTCTAATTCATTTAAATTGTTCCACCAAGTTAATGCACAATCTACTAATGCACTTGCAACATTTCTAATCTTTCTCCTCTCACACATATGACATTGTCCAAAAATTTTATCCACCTCTATTTCCCAAGTAATATATTCATCATAACCAAAACCATCATAAGAAGGAAGAGATGAGCGAATGTAATTACTTCTTGTGGAAGGTGTTGTAAAGGTGGTCTGAATGTCATGTGAATCCTTGGTTGATGTTTGATTTTTACTGAGCAACTCCATCGCCGTCTTCATCATATCCATCATCTCAGCATATAATGCATGATTCTTGCTTTTACCTGACATTGTTAGTAGCAAAAAGAAGACAACACAAAAAATATGTTATCCCTATCAACTACAAAGGATAATGGCAAAGTGGAAGTGGAATCACACACTCTCAAGCGTCTTACCACGCTCTTACAAGTGTTCTTACCGACACTGCAGGTGGCAAACGGTGGACGGTATGAAGAAACCAATGAAGCGTGGGATGATTGCAAAGGTGTATCGATTCTGCTCAAGAGTAAGGTGTAGCTTGGATGGCACTTTCTATGTAGCAAGGATTAGCAACAATAAAATCAGATAGTAAAGTTGAATAAGTGTCCAAAGTATTTGTCAAAGTTGCTGGCCTAAATCTTTTACCTATCAATTGGTATCAGATTTCCAGGTTGCCCGTTAGGTAATTCATCTATCCATTACATTAGTTTTGTTTTTCATACCTAGAGTCCACAAAAAAGCCAAAAAACTTGCAGTTTAGTAGATACATCACATGCGGATTTTAAGAAACAACCGCCTGGGTAAATACATGATCTTCTCAGGCGGTTATTAATTAATAACCATCTGTAATGTAATGAACTTTACAGGTGGTTCTTAATTAACAACGGCCTGAGAAGATCATGTATTTTCGCCGGCGGTCATTGTGTAAGAACCGTATGTAGTTGTTCAATTATCACAAGCGGTTTTCATTGAAGAACCGCTTAGGGAAAGTCATTGTTTCCACTTATTTTGTGTCCCCGGGAACGCCAGAGTGCCCTAGATCGTGAGCGTCCGTTGCAGGGATAAACAAACGCAATGACATTGCAATTAAGTGATTTAATTGGAATACAAGGATAAACAAACGCAAATGACATTGCAATTCAGAGGTAATTCGCAACTCGATGAATTCCATAGATCATACATTGCGTGCCCTCTAAACTAAATTTAAATTTAAACTTATTCCTGAAGCTCCCATCGATCTATCTAAATTGTACCGTCCTGCTTGCTCCCGAACACGTCTCTTATATTCTGCTGTATCCTGAAAATATTGACATTATTTAAATTAACAAATGTCGAAGGAGGAATGAATAACCTACATTGGTCACTAAGTCAAAGTGTCATCTAACCTTGATAAGTAGATTATAGCAATCATTTTCAACATCGGGCACATTTGACTGATGCAGCAAACGCTGAACTTCAAGTAGTATAGTTTTGATTGTAAAACCACTGCACCACCCCTACGAAATATAATTTAAGCAATATAAGAAACCAGTTCAAATAAGTTCGACAACAATTAAGAATCAATCACATGAGCAAAATAGGTCTATCTTACAGTCTCTTGATCAAGAATCCCGATGCAGAGTGCTCCCGAACGATGAACATTTGGGTGGAAGAACCCACTTGGAAAGACGCATCTTGGAGGCACCAAGGGATAGTCCTCAGAGAAGGAGATTGTCAGGGGGTAGTAACCATCTTCCCATTCAGTCTGCAAAAGAAATTTATTAATAGGAGGACGATGGTTAAACTCATATTGTGCTTGTTCTTCATGACTTACCCGTTCTTTACCGGGGACAATGCACTACCACTTCAATAAATCTCCCAATTCAGGCTTCGCAGAGAAACCCTACACAGAGAAATTGAAAATACCAAAAACAAACAAGACGGAAAAACAAACTACAGTTAAGTTCATCAGTCCATTGTAGATACATATGTATATACAGCCATGCGACCGGTGAGCCATATGTACATACATGGGGATGGTTCTTGCGCCACGCTAAGCGCTCCTCCTTCAATCGGCTACACGCCCAAGACATCAATATCTAAAAGACCAAACTTCCAAATTATTGAGTCCAAACGCATATGTACACAAATGCAAAAGGACACAATCCATATACCAACACACAAAACTGGCAGCTTATGAAAATATACAAAGAAAAAGGTAGCATGCAATGCATAGTAAGGAAACTATGAGAATTTACTTAGGTACCTCGTGGCGCGATGTGCGACTGGGCAGAGGCGTGCCTCCGCGGGGCAGCAGAGGCAGTGCAGGCTGGGTGGCGGTGCAGGCTGGTTATGTTTCGACTGTGGCGAGGGGTCTTTATATAGGCGTCAGTTTTTCACAGGCGGTTTTTAAATTTTTCACAGGCAGTTGGTACTTAATAACCGCCTGAGAAGATGTTTATCTCAGGCGGGTTTTACTTACCAACCTCCTCTGATGCTGCTAAGCTCCTGTCAAGCTAATCCTTGCACAGGAAGCTATTGTAGATGCAAGTAACACCCGTGGCTCATTATTTGAATTGTTGAAAGCATCAATTTGAAGCCTGACGATCCTTGGAAGGATTTTCCCATCCATTTGAACGATTTCTTTCCCTCCCGTCCGTTTGAAAACTTAGGAAGATGCTCCTTTATCAGTTTTAATGCCCAAATATATTGATTAAAAATCAGTACCTACTTTCTTAGTGCTTCACACAAGCGAGTAAGCGAACAACTTCAATCAAAAATCTTGTTTTTACACTTTCATAGGGAATTAACCTTAATCTTTCAAGCATAGATTTATCAAATAAGTGAAGCTTCCTTATGACACGTGTTAATAGCAGTTATAAGTGAAGGATGTGTCAAAGCCAACGAAATCTGAATCGAACTGAAGATAAAGAGATCCTGCATATGAGTGGCAATGTCCAGGTTAAACAGCGTGAAGCTATGATGACAACCTTCAACAACATGAAAAGTGATGCAAAAGTTATGCTTGCATCAACCAAGGCATGTTCTGAGGGTATAACACTTGTTGGGGCAAGCATAACCTTGGCCAAAATCAGAAATCACGCCACCGTGGATTACTGTGAAGCCGCCATGGATTACTCTAAAGTTTTCTACGTGCGTGCTCAGTAAACTTCAGAGTAATCCATGGCGGCTTCAGAGTAATCAACGGGGGCGTGATTTCTAATTTTGGCCAAGGTTATGCTTGCCCCAACGAGTGTTATACCCTCACAACATGTCTTGGTTGATGCAAGCATAACCTTGGCATCCCTTTTCATGTTGTTGAAGGCTATCATCATAGCTTCATGCTATCTAACCTGGACATTGTCACTCATATGCAACATCTCTTTGTCTTCAGTCCCATTGAGATTTCGTTAGCTTCGACACACCCTTCACTTGTAACTGCCATTAACATGTCTGATGAAGAAGCTTCAATTATTGATAAATATATGCTTGAAAGATTAAGGTCAAATTCCTATGAAAATGGTAAAAACAAGATTTGTGATTAAAGTTGTACGCTTCGTCTCTTGTGTAAAGCACTAAGAGAGATGGTACTAATTTGTAGTCAATATATTCAGCCATTAGAACTGATAAAGTAGCATCTTCGTAAGTTATCAAAATGGAGAGAAGAGAAAGAAATCTTGCAGGGCTTGTTTGGGTGTACTCCTATCCAAACAAGCCCTCAAATGGATGGGAAGTATCGTCAGACTTCAATTGAAGCTTTTAACAATCCATATGATGAGTCTCGGGTGTTTCTTGCATCTACAAGAGCTTGCTGTGAAGGGATTAGCTTGACAGGAGCTCGAAACAGAAGCTGAATTTAATAATGTTTGAAACATGCTATCTAAAGCTGAAATAGAACATTGTTCTAAGTTGATTTTAGAAGATACAAATATATACAATATATATCATCTCGCATTGCTATATATATTTTTTCCAGCATTGACATCTTCTCGCATATAGAGTTTCAAATTCTTTTTAATGCTTCTCTCTACGCGCTTGATGTTTTCTGGTTTGATGAAAAGGTACATCTCTTCATACTGATTATATTCCTCTTCATTATCTCCCACATTCTCAACCCCATCAATATTTTGCTTTCCAAAAACAACTACGTGTATCTTCTTAGTTTTTGGATCTTGAACATAAAAAACTTGTGCAACATTATCGGTGAGAACCCACAGGTCATCTTTATAACCCACTTTATTCAAGTCTACCAGTGTCAGCCCGTAATTGTCCACTTTCACACCATCAGGATGTTTGACCCATTGGAACTTAAATACGGGCATTACCATTCTTTCGCCATAATCGAGTTCCCATATTTCCTCTATGAACCTGAAGTATGTGGTCTTCTACCCTTGTGGATCATAAGCCTCAATACGAACACCACTATTTTGTGCAACACTCTTACCGTCTTTTTATTTAGTGTAAAATGTGTAACCATTGATGTCATATGCTTGCCATGATGTCACCAAAGCAGATGGGTCAGAAGCCAACTTTTTCATTGTTGCCTCTTCTATAGTGTTTCCGTATGGTATATTTTTGTCCATTAACCATTCAGTGAAACATCTTCTGTGCTCTTTCATGATCCAGTCCTCTGTGCGGTCTTGGTTTTTATCACGAAGCTCAATTTGGTGTTCCTCGATGTACAACTCAGCTATTGTGAGCTGCTATAGTACACCAAAATGTGCACGGTGTACATTATTACAATAAAAGTTTTCTTACCCATTTTGCCTCTCCCACGTAGTCTACCCTCATGTACCGGTATAGGCACACCTATTGATTTTCCATCTTTGTTGTAATCCGCGCAACCCTCAATCACTTCTTCAGTGGTGTATCCTTCCATAATTGAACCCTTGGGTGAGCACGGTTCCGCACATAACCTTTTAATACTCCTAAAGATCTCTCCAACGAAAACATATGATGTAAATATAGTGGCCCCAATGCTTTTTTCTGATCAACAAGATGTATGATTAGGTGTACATGCATATCGAAAAAGGATGGTGGGAAACACATCTCAAGCTTGCACATTGTCTCGACGATGTATGTTTTCAGATAGTCTAAATCTTCACGTGCTATCACCTTTTGCGATACAACATTGAAGAAGTAACACAAACGTGTGATGACAACTTTTATATGCTCATGTTTGATGACTCTTATTGCAATGGCAAGGAAAACTGTCATCATCATGTGACAGTCATGAGAATTATAACCAAATAAAGACAAGTCTTTCATCGAGACTAGTTTGCAGATATTGGATGAGAAATTCATGGGCACTTTGATCCCACACAAGCATTCGCAAATTACTTTTTTCTCTTCTAGCGTCAAGTTGTAGCTGGCTGGGGGAAGGTAATGCTTCCCGTTTGCCTTTTCTACTGGATGAAGCTCTGGTCTCAAATCAAGATTTACTAGGTCCATACGTCAATTTAATCCGTCCTTTGTTTTCCTCGGCATGTCCAGCAAGGTCCCAATGATGCTGTCAAATACATTATTTGTAACGTGCATCAAATCAACACTATGGCAAAATTCCAGATTCTTCCAATACGGAAGATACTTGAAAAAAATTGATTGTTTTTTGAAAGCCATGTCAGTTGTATCATCCGAAGATGTACTTTTCTTTCTCTTAATTCCTTTACAATTTTTGTCCTTATCGAAAGCAATATGAATGTTCTTGACCATTTCAAACACAAGTTTTCCACTGTAAGGTTTTGGTGCAGTGTCTTTTTCAATTTTGTTATCAAATTGTTCTTTCATCTTCCTATACTTGTGTGTATCTGTCAAGAACCGTCGGTGTCTCATGTACACCGTCTTTCTGGATGAAGTGAGGTATAGAAATCAAGTTCTATCCACACACCTTACACAACCTTTCTTCCCTTTCATTTGTCCTGATAATGTAAACAGTCCAGGATAATCATGCACAGTGACGAATATCATTGCTCTTAACGAGAAATACTCCCGCTTGTACTCATCCCATGTATGTACCCCTTCATTCCATAATTTCGCCATTTCTTCCATTAAAGGTTCCAAGAACACAGCAATTTTGATGCCGGGTTGTTTCGGACCTTGGATAAGAACAGATAACAAGATATATTTCCTTTTGTGACACAACCACGTCGGTAGGTTGTACATCTTTAAGACCACGAGCCATGTGCTGTGTATGCTCCTTTTTTCACCAAACGGATTCATTCCGTCTGTACCCAAGGCAAACCTCACATTTCTGATTTCCTTTGCAAATTCTGGATATTGAATATCAAAATTTTTCCACTACGTTGCATCACCAGGGTGTCGTATATGTTTTTCATTATTCTTGCGTTGCTTGGAATGCCAATGCATAAGTTCAGCCTCCCTAGGGTTTGAGAACAAATGCTTCAAGCGACCAATTACCGGAAGGTACGACATCACCAAGGCAGAAATTTTTCTCTTATTCTTCCCGTCTGTATCACCAGAAGTATCGTCATCGTCATCTTCAGGACCAATAATAAACTTCTTATTCTTCTAAGACTTTTTCATGTTGGTAACATACTGGTGATTGTAGTCCTTCTTATATCTACTGACACTACAAATGAGGCATCTAGTTGCGAGCTCATGCTCTTTGTGATACAGAATACAATGGTTCACAGAAGCGTGCATTTTTGTCACACCTAGTGCCATCGGGCAAAGAAGTTTCTTTGCTTTATAAGTGCTTCTGGGCAGTTTATTTGGATTTGGAAAAATTTCTGCCAGAAGATTCAAAAGATCAGAGAAACTACAATCGGACCATCTGTGCGTAGCTTTCAACTTTTGTAGTTCTAATACTGCACGGAATGTAGTAAACTCTTTATCACAACCATTTGATTCATCATATAAAAGCTCTGTCGCCGCATTCTGCAATGTCTCCATTTTACTTAAACCTTTGCTTGCTCCCATAGAAGTCAATACATATGGTTCAATGTGATGCAACATCTCCTCACAATCGAACTCATCATCATCATCACCAGCTTGATTGTCACTACCGTCATCGATATGAACATTATCATCATCTGAACCTCTCTCATCATCTTTATCCACATCATGTGTATCTAACTCACCATGCTCTGTCCTTATTGTGTAGTTATTTTTGAAACCTCTTTTCACCAAATGAGATTGGATTACTATAGTATCCGTCCAAGCAATCTTATTTTCGCATTCGATACATGGACATAATATGTCATCTATCTTTTGCAACTTCGCATGTCTCTTGGATGCTTCAATAAAATTTGCAACATTATGAATGTACATAGGATCGGGTCTTGGCATGTTATACATCCATGCTCGACGGTCCATGCTTCAATAATAGAATTTTTGTCAGATTTACAAAATTTGGCCACAAATATTCCCTAAAGATCTTCTATAAAATGAATTTACAGAGACATAACAAGTATGATTAGGGCGACTAATGTAGGAGACGGGCGACGTCTTGAGGCGGACATAGTCGAAGGCGTCGGGAGCAGCAAGCGGGAGTGAAGGATTGAAGTCGTGGGGCAAACATGCCCATTGGCATGGGCTAGGTCTGGGTGGTATCCGGTCCGTTATATCTTGACGTCGGATCCCATCTAACGATGGTAACTAAATGGGTGAGTTATAAAACCATCTCCGTAGAAAGCTAACCCTAATCACTACAATAAGATTATTATAATATAGTCCATACATCAATATCTAAAAGACCAAACTTCCAAATTATTGAGTTGAAACGCATATGTAAACACGTGCAAAAGGACACAATCCATATACCAACACACTATGACACAATCTATATACCAGTACACTATGAGAATATACCAACATGCAAAAGGACACAGTCCATATACCAACACACTATGACACAATCCATGCCAACACACTGAGAATATACCAACATGCAAATGGACACAATCCATATACCAACACACTATGACACAATCCATATACCAACACACTATGAGAATATACCAACATGCAAAAGGACACAATCCATATGCCAACACAACATGCAAAAGGAAACTATGAGAATTTACTTAGGTACTTTGTGGCGCGATGTGGGACTGGGCAGATCAGGCGTGCCTTCGCGGGCCTGGGCGGCGGCGCGGCAGTGCAGGCTCTGGGCGGCGCGGCTGTGCGGGCTGAGTGGCGGCGCGACAGTGCAGGATGGGCGGCGGTGCGGCACAGCAGGCGCGGCAGTGAGAAATTTCGGAAGCCTTGCGATGGTGGAAATTTCTCCAGGGTTACGTTTCGACTGTGGCGAGGGGTCTTTATATAGGCGTCAGTTTTTCACAGGCAGTTTTTAAATTTTTCACAGGCGTTTGGTAATTAATAACCGCCTGAGAAAACTATTATCTCAGGCGGTTGGTACTTAATAACTGCCTGAGAAGATTATTATTTCAGTCAGTTATTACTTACCAACCGCCTAAGATAATTCTCTATATTGTTCTTCAGTTTCCTTATCACTTGCTTTTTTTTAGATTCCAATATAAATACTCAAACCAATTTAGATTCTGCAAATCGAGTCCAAAATCGATGATTCTTTCTTCTATATTTGTATAAAATTAACATCTACCATCTGAACCAAATATTTTATAACTTGTATAGCTGACATTGTAATGTTTTGGTAAATATCATATTAATTTCTACTGACATATTATTCACATTTGTGTATCTCATAAAAAAGGATCCTTCACTTAAATTTGTTTGTGTGAACATATTTATATTATTTATACATGTATGAATTTTGTTAATTTTTTTAAAAGCATTCCAACATGTCAAACTTCAAATTATCCTTCATTCTAACTAAATGCTCATATACATTTGAGACATTCATCAAATTATGAACACACATTGATTCAAAAAAATTTAAAAAAATCTGAAAAAATTCATAGAGGTTGGTATGATGAGTAAAAATGTCCACCGAAAAAATGAATGAAAAAAGCATTATATTCATCAAGATAGAAAAATGAAAAATAGCAATTGTTGTATGTTTTTTATGTTCTGAAAAATTTCAAAGGATTTATGAAGTGAAATTTAATGGTAACCTTTACTTATCAACATTATTACAAGAAAGTGGAATTTTGCCTTTTTAAAGGACCCACATTTAATCAAGAATATTAATTAAGAAGAAGTAAAGATCTTCACAGGTGGTTGGTACTTAATAACCGCCTGAGAAGATTATTATCTCAGGCGGTTATTACATACCAACCGCCTGAGATAATGCCCTATACTGTTCTTCAGTTTCCTTATCCCTTGTTTTTTTAGATTCCAATATAAATACTCAAACCAGTTTAGATTCTACAAATTGAGTCCAAATTTGATGATTCTTTCTTCTATATTTGTATAAAATTAACATCTACCACCTAAACGAAATATTTTATAACTTGTATAGCTGACATTGTAATGTTTTGGTAAATATCATATTAATTTCTACTCACATATTATTCACATTTGTGTATCTCATAAAAAAAGGATCCTTCACTTAAATTTGTTTGTATGAACATATTTGTATTATTTATACATGTATGATTTTTGTTAATTTTTTTAAAGCATTCCAACATGTCAAACTTCAAATTATCCATCATTCTAACTAAATGCTCATATACATATGAGGCATTCATCAAATTATGAACACACATTGATTCAAAAAAATTTAAAAAATTTTGAAAAAATTCATAGAGGTTGGTATGATGAGTAAAAATGTCCACTGAAAAAATAAATGAAAAAAACATTATATTCATCAAGATAGAAAAATGAAAAATAGCAATTGTTGTATGTTTCTTATGTTCTGGCCAATTTCAAAGGATTTATGAAGTGAAATTTAATGGTAACCTTTACTTATCAACATTATTACAAGAAAGTGGAATTTTGCCTTTTTAAAGGACCCACATTTAATCAAGAGTATTAATTAAGAGGAAGTAAAGATCTTCACTGGCGGTTGGTACTTAATAACTGCCTGAGAATATTATTATCTCAGTCGGGTATTAAGTACCAACCGCCTGAGATAATGCCCGATACTATTCTTCAGTTTCCTTATCCCTTGCTTCTTTTTTTTTTAGATTCCAATATAAATACTCAAATCAGTTTAGATTCTGCAAATTGAGTCCAAATTCGATGATTCTTTCTTCTATATTTGTATAAAATTAACATCTACCACCTGAACCAAATATTTTATAATTTGTATAGCTGACATTGTAATGTTTTGGTAAATATCATATTAATTTCTACTCGCATATTATTCACATTTGTGTATCTCATAAAAAAAAGGATCCTTCACTTAAATTTGTTTGTATGAACATATTTGTATTATTTATACATGTAAGAATTTTATTAATTTTTTTAAAAGCATTCCAACATGTCAAACTTCAAGTTATCCATCATTCTAACTAAATGCTCATATACATATATGGCATTCATCAAATTATGAACACACATTGATTCAAAAAAAAAAATTAAAAAAATCTGAAAAAATTCATAGAGGTTGGTATGATGAGTAAAAATGTCCACTGAAAAAATAAATGAAAAAAGCATTATATTCATCAAGATAGAAAAATGAAAAATAGCAATTATTGTATGTTTTTTATGTTCTGAACAATTACAAAGGATTTATGAAGTGAAATTTAATGGTAACCCTTACTTATCAATAATATTACAAGAAAGTAGAATTTTGCCTTTTTAAAGGACCAACATTTAATCAAGAATATTAATTAAGAAGAAGTAAAGATCTTTACAGGCAGTTGATAGTTAATAACTGCCTGAGAATATTATTATCTCAGGCAGGTATTACTTACCAACCGCCTGAGATAATTGTATCTTCTCAGGCGGTTGGTAAGTAAAACCCGCCAAAGGTAACCATCTTCTCAGGCGGTCGGTACTTAAAATACGTCTGAGAAAATGGGAGTCTATATATACCCCTCGGCAGTGTTTGAAAAACCTAACCCGGGCGAAACACTTAGACGCCGTTAGGCTACCAAAATTTTGTTTGCCGCCAAGTGTTCGCTGCTGCCGCCGCTGAGCTTTGCCATCGCCGCCGAGCTTCGCCGTCGCCACTTCCAGGTACACCGAGCGAAGCCATTGCCGCCGCTGAGCTTCAAGGTAAACCCTAAACCCTTCGACCTTTCATCCTCCGTTGCCGTGCCGCCTCCCTCCCCGCCCTCGTCGCCGCCTTGCATATCCTTGGTTAGGTTTCGGGAATTGGAAAATGGTAGGCATCCTTGGTTAGGGTTCGGTGGAATTCGAAAAACTGTCAAGTTCGGTGGCATCATTGGTTAGGGTTCGGTCAGTAGGCATCCTTGGGTTGTCGGTAAACCATAGAAGCGAGGACATTGCTATCGGATCATGTCGTTTTGTTTGGCAAGTAAGATGTTTTAATAAAAGCGTTTGAGGTGCCATTAGATAACACTATACTGCACATACTTGACCATTCAAAGTTTTGTGAGTTAGTACATGCAAATATTGCACATGGAAATATGACCATTCAATGATTTTATCCTATATTGCACATGGAAATATTCCAATATGTGATAAAATAAACAAAGAAACCCCTCTTGAGAAAATTAATTTTAGTTAAATGAAGAACTCTTTGTTCAGCGAAATAAAGGCTAGTTGGTCATATCTTTAGATGGAAAGGTAAATTAATGGATTTTGAGAAGGATTAAATGCATTACAAATATGGTTTATCACAATAATGTGAGCACAAAAAGGGACTTTTGTTAAATATGCTTACTAAGCATGGCATTGAGTAGATCAGCAAGCTTGAAATTGTACTTAGGGTATTGAAATTGTATGAACAAGCATCTGAATTTTTGCCATAATTATCTGTAGAAAGCTCTTCTAGTCTATTGTGCTACATTTTTGAAAGTGGAAGAACTATTCTACAACTTTTCTATTCATTGTTACCTCAAATTCGGTTTAGAACTAATTAGAAACTGGAGTTGAAGTTAGTACCTGTGTACAGTGTTATCTGAAACAGCCACAAAATTTCTGAACTTTGAACAACCACAATTCTTAAATTAGAAAAGCAACCTATGCATATCTATACATGTCTAGAAAGCTTAAAGAGTCCTCTATCAATTTCCTATTCAATGCTAAGGCTAAAACACGCAATAACTAGGTCTAAATTGAAGTACTGTTTAAGGTGTCGTAACAATCCAGAATCTGGACAGTTATGTATTCAGTTTCTATTTGGATCGTAATTTATAGTAGTATCATGAGTGAATAGTAGCATCCGTACTGAAAATAGAGTGTAGCTGCCCCACACTTCAACTCACAGGGTTGTGCTCCTTCGAGATCGGTGTCGCTATCCTGGTGAGCAACTTTAACATGCTTGTCACCCTCACAATGTATAGGAACCTTTTGGCAGTCGCCTTAAACCCTAGAATGCCTTATCAAATCCTAGAACGCTTCCATCTTTTTATTCATGCAACACTTCATGTAGGGTTAATATGCCATTTCTTAGATTTTTGTCTTATTAGTTCTAGCATGGAAAGCCCTAAGAAGACTGGTCCTGGTAGTAGCAATAAAGAAGACAATATGGAGTTTACTGACTCCAGCAGTTCATGCTCCTTTCACAGTCCATCGGATCCTTTTCCTAATATAAAAACTAAAAAGACTTCAGAGGATCTCGACCCAAAATATGATCCTGCCGATGAGGTATGGATCATGAATCTTAACTTCAGCAGTTCAAGTTAACGTTGGTTGTCAAGTATACGAAGTTTTATAATTCTTTTCTACCTAGATTAATTGCGAAGACAACAAGGTGACTTCAGCTCCTAAAACCGTGGAAGGTTCTCCAATGGATGAATCCTCAGCTTCACTCAAGCGGAAACGAGGGCAACGAGGTCCCAATAAGGGTCCATTAGACCGCATCATGTACATAACAAGGGTTGGTCCAGGTGGGCTTCCCCAGGAACCACTGGATTCAGTTACCAAGTACCGTAATGCATGCGGTTTTCTTGTTAGGGAGCTTGTGCCGATCACGACCGAGAATTGGAGGAAATTACCCGAGCAGACTAAGAATGAGTTGTGGGAAAGAATAAAGAAACAATTCAAGTTCCCAAAAGGCATGAAGAAGCTGTCAAGAAAGCAACATTGGTCTCTTGCGGCAAGAAGTTTCGTGGCTGGAAGAGCGAAATGAATGCTTATGTTAAGGCCGATAAGGTCCCTAGCCCGAGGAAGATGGGAAAAATCACACAAGATCAGTGGCAAGAGTTTGTTTGTTAAAAGACCACACCTGATGCTCAAGCTCTAAGTGCAACTAGGTCAGAGCTTGCAAAAAAGAACAAATACCATTATCCCTTGGGGTCTGCCGGATATGCCCCAAAAGTCCAGAAATGGAATAAGATATTAGACGAAATTACCAGTAAGGGCAATCCTCACCCATTAGAAGGCTGCGATGAGCGAACTCAGCGGTGAGTCTTTGCCCGGTCAGGTTTGACCAGCGAGGGCAAACTTGAAAAGCTCGACTATATGAATGAAGTAGAGGAAAAAATGAAAGAAGTAATTAAAAAGCAACAGAAGGGTCTCTTCAAGCCGAAGAGGGAGAATGACCAACTTACCGCTATCTTAGGAAACCCTGAACACAGCGGACGGGTTAGAGCGGTCTCTTCTCAATTGTCTTGGCTAGATGGTTTCCCTAAAGATAAAGACACATATAGAAGACGTGAGAAGTTTAAAAAACACTTGATGAAACAATTTCTCAAAAAGTCAAAGAAAATATGCAAGAAATAATGGAACAACTTAGACAATTGGGACAATTAGTGGCACCGATCACAGCGATGGTTCTAGTGCAAAAGGAGCAATTAGTATCTCCAACTGCCTACCCTAGTAGCGTTGGTTCTGTGTCAGGCTAAGGGTCAACCCATAAGTTCCCTATCGATGATATTGCTAACGACAAGTCTTGTCATCTTCTTGTTCTGATCAGCAGAGCAGGGAACAAAACCAAACAGGTTGCCACTGCTATGGCAAAGCCTGATCGTGACTTCAATGGGAATCCACTTCCGTTGTATTATGCTATGGTGCAAGTTCTTCAGATCATTGATAATGATTATGAAGATTATAAAATAGACCACGTCACACTTGAGGGGGTCGCGACTCTGGGGTAGGCTGTCAACCAATTGATCCTTTGGCATCAACGCGATATCGTGTTGGAAGATGAGCCAATTTCTAGCCCCGTCGCATCTCGAAATACTGCAACCCCATCTTCTAAGGTGAAAGTGCATGAAGATCCACTCCCAGTCCAGGATGATCCACTCCCCCTATGTCTTAGCAAGGATGATATCCAAGAGCAACAAGTTGGACAACAGCTTCAAGCAGTACTAGAGCAAGCTGTTGCTTGTAAAGAGCAACCAGTTGAGCAACAGCTTGAAGTAGTACTAGAGCCAGCTGCTGGGAGTAAAGAGCAATCAGTTGAACAATAGGTTCAACAACAAGCCAGTGTCCAACTTTCGACGACTACTCCTCGATCATCAGTGCCTATCAAAGTTACCTCATACGAAAATAAGAAACCTTCATCAGAAGTGTCAAAGTATTTGAAAACTATGAAGGAAAATATTATAAAATCGAGTGCATCTCGTTCTTCTCATTAGCCGTCATTAGGAGAGATTGAGGAGTGGGAAGAAGACGGTGTCATGTATAATCGGCGGACGGCTTTAGTTAAACCAGGAGTTCCAATATACAAGCTTGAGGATGTTCCTCCTGAATTTTAGAATGGGAAGCTGTTCATGACATCCGTACAACTTAGCAAACAACCCGTCCCGCTCAGAAAAATGCATGAGTGATACATCCTTGCCAGCACAAAATATGATCTTTCTTGCATCACATTTCGTATTCCAAAAGAACCATTCTGGAGCACTGGAGAAGATAGACGGGTCATTTTATTTGAAGAGCTGCATCCCCTTTTCCTTCAAGGCATGCTCGAAATCAACCTGCTGCTCGTCTGGTGCTTGTAAGTGCCTCTAATATTTTGTATTTGCTTTTCTTACTACACGCATACACATTCCATGAGATTATAACAATTCTGGACTTCTTCAATAGGATGCAATACATGGATAATGAAAAGTTGGAGCGCAAGACAGGTATCCTTGACCCTAATAGGATTGCAAAGGCGCTATTCGACGTCAAGGTGGATCGAGACTCAGCAAAGTTCAAGCACATGAAAAAAAGATTTTGAGAAAGCAATCGCAAAACTTAAGAAGGATAGAAGGACAAAAGTTGCAGTTTACATAGGACATGCGATGTTTAACTTTGTCAGAGATGGCAAGGACCTCGTAAAGGCTCCGTACCACTTTGAGTAAGTTCGACACATGACATTGAAATAACAATTATTGGTAATTATTAACAGGTGTGTTTGTATGTGTGCAGTAAACACTACATAATAATATTCATCAAGCCAACACAGGGAATGGCAACAGTCTTGGACTCGGCCGATTTCCCACCAGATCATTACAAAGGTTTCCTTTCCATTTTGAAACTGTACGTTTATTCAATAATTTTAATTACACACATTTAGAATGTGTTGACAAGTTTTATATGACATTTCTTGTATTACAACGCTTGACGGTTTTAGGCAGAACAACTTGGCGGTCAGAGACCTTCCAATACGAATGCATTGGACATTAAAACGTATTATTCTTGTCCGAAGCAGCCTGCTGGGAGTGTCTTATGCGGGTATTATGTATGTGAGCATCTTCGAACCCCCGGCGTATATAGAGTGAATTGTGAGGATGTAAGTTATCCTTAATGTCGATACCTTATTTTCTTACTTTTGAGTTTCATTTTCATTGTAACTAGTATAGTTTAATACTTATATTCTCTGTTGTTCAATATTACCAGAAACATTATTTTCATATTTTGATTCCAACTTCAAAATTCCATTGCTCATAGTACAACTGCTCCAAAAATACCAAATAAATTCCTGTATACTCTCACTTTGATCTATACTTTGAGATTGTTCAAACCAACACATTCTAAACCTTGTTATGTGTTATATTGCAGCACACGAAGAATCTGAATGAAGAATGGCCTGTTTGTAGAAGTATTCCTGGTGGAGGAGCCGACAAGATTGCTTCTGAACTCTGTCAATTTATTCATCGCGAAATTTTGCACAAAAGAGGGGACTTCTTTGATGAGAATGGTGCAATAGCTGATGTGCCAGAACTTTGCGACTATGCCAATAGAAATAGTTTTTAGTGAAAGCTTGTAAACTATGAGATGAATTGTATGTGTAACTTGTACATATGTATATTGTTTTAGTGAAATTGACTTCTGTGAGATGACTTCTGTGATGATAATATTGTTGAATTATGTTCTGTGATGATATTGTTGACTTCTGTTCTGTGATTATATTGAATTGACCTGGAAATTAGAAATAACAGCAGTACTACTGCATAGGTTATACCTTATCACAGGCCGTTATTTACCAACGGCTAGGCATGCCTGTGAAAAACAGTTATCACAGACGGCTAGATATAGGTAACGAACCATCTATGATAATCTAATTATCATAGGCGGTTACAGTTATGGTAGAAACCGGCTGCGGTAAAAATTCTTTACAGGCGGCTTAATGTAGGTCAACATCCGCCTGTGATAACACCATTATCACAGGCGGTTAGATATGCTGCAAGACCCGCCTGTGATAAGACAATTATCACAGATGGATATATATGCTGCACGACCTGCCTGTGATAACTTATCTTCACAGGCGGCTAGCATAAGTAAAAACCGCCTATGATAATGTTTCTTCACAGGCGGTATCACTTCTCCGCCTGTGAAATGGCGGATTGTCACAGGCTCTTCGTTTCAGGCGGTTTTAAAAACCGCGTGTGATAATATGTTTGGAGCCGCCTGCGATAAGGCTTATTGTAGTAGTGCCTTTCGGTTGTGTCATATAGACGATCTCATATAGATCACAATTGAGGAACGCTGTTTTTACATCCATATGATGTAGTTCTAAATTGTAATGTGCAACTAATGCCATAATGATTCTGAACGAATCCTTACTCGAGACAGGTGAAAATGTCACATTATAATCAATCATTTCTCTTTGAGTGAAGCATTTTGCAACAAGTATGGCCTAAAACTTATCAATATTCCATTGGAGTCACTTTTAATTTTGTAGACCCTTTTACAGCCTACTGTTTTGGCTCTATTAGTAATGTCAACTAAATCTCAGACTTTGTTGGTATCCATAGACCTCATTTCATCCTCCATGGCTTTATGCCATTTAGATGATTGATGACTTCTCATAGCTTCTTCAATTGTGGTGGGATCACCCTCCATTTGAATTGCCTCAATCATATAGATCTCATAATCGTCTGGAATGACCAATCTTTTTTCTCGATGAGATCTTCTTAATTGCACATTATTCACACTTTGAGGCTATTGTTGCTCTTCATTATTAATGACAATAGGTTGAGAATGCTCAATTTCTCTTAATAATTCTATTACCAATGAAGAACTAACAACAGGTGTTGAATCTTCACTAATAGGCATCGATGATTCAACAAAAGTAGGGAATGAGAAATATGGTTCTTCAATCATAGGAGTGAGTACATAAAACTGCTTCACTTCAAGATTAATTTCTCATCTTACCGTACTCCCTCTGATCATGGCATCCTCTAAAAAGATGGCATGCCTTGTTTCTACAAACTTAGTATATCATTCTAAAAAGTAGAAACAATACCTCTTACACTTTTCTGCATAGCCAATAAAATGGCAACTTATTGCCTTAGCATCCAACTTACCAATGTTTGAGTTAAATATATTTGCGGGACAACCCCATATATGCAATAACTTAATGAGGGCTTACATCCTGTCCACAACTCATATGGTGTTTTAGGCACCAACTTACTAGGAACCCGATTTAGCACATGAATGGCGATTTTTAGTGCCTCCATACATAAGCTAACTGACAAATCTGATTGACTTAACATGGATCTTACCATATCTATTAACGTACAGCTGCGCCATTTCGCTTCTCTATTTTCTTGAGGCTCGCCTAGTGTGGAACACTGAGAAACTATGCCATTTTCCTGTAGAAACCGAGCAAATGGTCCATGAACTTGGCCATACGGGTATAACGACTGTAGTATTCACCAACACGATCGTATCTTACCACTTTTTCTTAACATTATGCTGATTTTCAACTTTAGCCTTATATATCTTAAATTTATCCAACAATTCAAAGTGTTCTTTAATTGGATAAATATAGTGATAGCGAGAATAGTCATATGTGAAAATTATGAACGAATCAAAATGATCAACAGATACTACGTGCGTGTGGATTAATCCTAAAATTCCTGTACTACGTATTGCACCTTTCTTAATTTTGTTAACAAAATTTCTGTTAATGCAATATATGCATTATTCTAAATCCAAAAAATCCAAATGAGGAAGGTCGATTGTGAAATCAATTGTTCAATTCTCCCTCTCGAAATATGGCCTAAGCAACAATGCCATAATTCCGAAGACATTTGGAATCGATTATCTTACGCTTACTCTGATGTGAGGAAAACTCATTATCGCTTACAACATTAATATCATTATGCGTAGATATTAAGTATAGCATGCCTTGTCTTATGGCAACACCAACAATCTTATTATCAAACTTAATTACACATATGTATTTGCCAAATTAGCATACATAATCATTATCATCTAAGCATGATACTGAAATGAAATTTCTACCTAAAGAGGGTACATATAATACATCTTCAAGTGTAAGTACAAAGCCATCTCTTAATACTAATGGATAATCTACAATGGCTTTCACTTCAGCTTCATGGCCATCAACGACTTTAGTGGCCCTTTCCCCTCTTTCTAGGGTCCTCATACTTAACCCCTGCAAGAATTGCAAACGTGTTTAGTGGCACTTGAGTCAATCCACCAAGTAGATGGTGTATAATCTAAAAGAAAGGATTCATAAACAAATGTTACAAAGTCATTACCAATTTTGCAACATCACCTCCATAATACTTTTTCAGTAACAAACCACTTGATAAGAGTACTTGCTGTTTGTGAGACCAATGTGTGCTGAATACATTGGCCATTACGATAAAAGTTTTGAATATTACCAAATCACCCTTTTCAATGAGGTTCGTGTAAAATCCCACATTTTCCTTCATATGAGGTTCAGTTGTAAGTTGGTTATCAACCCTAATGGAGACAATTATAGCTATGCTTATGAACTTGATCTCATCAAATATTTTCTTCCACTCATGCTTAAATTTATAACATGAGGAATGGACTTCACCAATAATCTTAAATAAATTCTTTTGACCTCTCTTCAAAGTTTGGAATTATTTGAATGGATGATCCTAGGTCAAATTAATATGCAATACCCAATATATATTCAAATTAATTATAAATTGAATATGCTACTGTACATTTAGCCCAGTCAAAATTATTCAAATCTAAGGCCATAAATTTTTATATTGTCTACTAATATTCCAAATAGACTTCCTGCAAAGTATCATAAATTTTGAACTCCATTTGCTATTTTATTTGAGATGCTTAGCAAATTCAGACCATATTAGAATTCAAATTTTGAATTCTATTCAACCTTATTGAAAATCAAGATTTGAACATACCATCATGGTCAGCATGACTTGCTTGACTTATCCTCAAAGTTTCACAATTTTTGGAACTCAATTGCTATTTAAATCAGTGACACCATTGAATTTAATCCAATTTCAAATTCAAATTTGAAATTCACTTGAAACTTGCTCCAAATCAAAATCCAATGATAAAATCAAATTCCAGATATTTACTTTGGCCTCCCCACAAAAATCTAGAATTTTTGGATCAAGTTTGGTAGGAGAATTGAAGTTGCAGAGAGGGGAGGAGGATAAGAGGAGGTGGGACCCACTGTCAGCCTAACCCACTCGAGTGCAACCCACGGGGTGCTCTGTATCCAGCTCTCCCCGCCGATCGACACCGGCAGCTTGCGACACCGCGACGCGGCATGCAACCACCAAGCTGCCTGCTTGCTTGCGTCGTGGCACGCTCCCCTCACCCCTCCGTCCCTATAAATAACCCCCCTTGGTCGTCGCCGTTGAACTCCACCTCGGTTCGCGCCATTCCCGCCGCCTCTGTTCGATCGAGTTTTCGCCGACGATTGAAGTCGTTTCTCCCTGAGCTGTAAGTAGATAAAAGGCTTGTCACAACCTCCTCTACGTATTCTATTTGGTCATTGATCTTGACATAGCTTCTGCTTGGGATATTTTGAAGTTTTCTGGTCGCCGTCGAGGGAGCCGCCGAGAACCTTCACTATCTCAACGTCGAGCTCCAGTTCTAGGCTGTTTCCAGCCTCGATCCTTTAAGCAAAAAGGTTCGCAATCCTCTCTAGTTTATGCTCACAGAATCTAAGCCTATGACATGAGGTGTGGCTCGAGTTCTTATTCGGTAACCGAACGATTTCTCAATAGAATAGCAAGGCTTCGCGCTTAAATTCATTTCATTCTTGCAATCATCCTTTAATGTAGTTAGCAGATAGTTTTTGTATGTCCTAACGAAGCTCCCTGCCCAAGGATCCTTAAAGTTATCAACCGAGCACCTTAGATTTCGAGATTTTGTGCCCACCGGTTGAAAAATCGTACTTCACCGTCGAAATCCACTTTGCAGACGATGTCACCCCATTCTAACCCCCAAATCATCATCCTAGTGCTTCCAGGAACATTCTCGACGTTTTCCTGAGCCTATTGTGCCATTTCTGAGCATTTCCGACGAACGCCAAAACCCTAGCTTCGCCGTCACCGTCGCACCACCGTCTCCAGCCATCGCCGACTTGATTGGACACCACCATCTACTTGCGCGGTCAATTTTATGGTTGAGTGGTCAAGGTGAGGATGGAAGGAGGTCGACACAACTAGGTCTGGCGAAGCGCCGCCGCGGTTACAGCGAGAGACGCCGCCACGTCGGGAGGTAGACGAAGGGTGCGGGTCCCACCTGTCAACGACGCCCCTCTCGCGCGGGATCAGCTGTGAACGCGGATTCGGTGTGGCTGCGCGGGTTAACCCCGTGGCTCCCGGTGTGGGTCGGTTCTGATTGGCCCGATTCAAATCAAGTGGGACCGGCCCCTTTACTTGAAATTCCCAAGAGGAAAAATAAATCCAGATTAAATCTAAACTTGGAAAATCCATAACTTCTAGTAGAATTATCCAAAAATTCCCAAATAAATATTGTTAGAACCAGCATGAAGAATAATGTCCAGTGGTGCACTTGTATTTGTATGAAAAGCCATAGAAATTTCTCTATAATTCAGATAAGAAAAATGCTTAATAAATTCATTCCTACAGTTCTGTTAACTGGAAAATTACCAATTTTGGTCAGAACACTATTGTTAATACAATTGATATCCAGTAAAAATTTCATGTTCTTTGGACTTAAAATACTGGGCTGATCAATATTCCAAATCTCTATGTAGTTATAAATTGAGAAAAATGGAAAAATCAATTTCCAGAAATTTACCCAAACTTGAAAAATCAGTTTCTCCCTGTAGGAAAGTTTTAAAATAGTGAAGTTTTTTTCTAGAACCAGTGAGACCCCCTCTACATGATACAAACCCTGGTAGCCGTGATAGGTCTCCAAAATTTCAACCAAAATTTAGAGATAGTTATTGCTTACCATAATTTTTAAGAATAACAAACTTCCTTGATCATCTCCTATTCTTTGCAAGAGTCTTCTCTATAGTCACTAGTATCTACCATAAAAATCCCAAAGCCAGTTAAGAAAATTATCTTATTTTCATCCTAGGATATTCACACCACCTCAAGCATATTAATTATTTTCAAAGTCATTCATACCTAGTATATGCATATCGTGTAGTAGCTGAAATTGAGGAGCAGCCGGAAGCTTTGGAGGTCCGGCTACCAGAAACTAACATAGGCTCAGACTCGCATTCAGGCAAGCCCCAATTTGCATTTAAGTTCCTTACAGTGTTTTGCAGTTTTTATTTCACCTTACGTCTTCAGATGATTGTGCATTACGTTTAAGGTGTTTGACATCCACTTGCATGGCCCACAAATCCTATGGAGTCTTGGTTAAGTCTACGGCCCATTGAGTAGACACTTCTTTGCTTATGCTCCTAGAAATTCGGTAGAAGTCGAGTAGTTGGAATCTACTCGCGAGATAGGAATTTTATCACACACGTGGATCTGGAATCAGAAAATGGTTTATGAATATGAAATTGAGACCGAGCAGTGGGTAGGATGCAGTGAGATGTGGTCTCACGTGCGTATCCCTGTTTGTGTCGATTGAGGACTGTTTCGTGTGCGGCCCTACTGGACAAGCTTGAATTGTACCGGCGACATACTGGAGGAATGGGCTCCAGTAAACTGACGTAGCTTGATACTAGTTTGTTGAGGCATTTCGTTCCGTTTTATAGGCGTGGGTTGAGGGCAGCAAGGTGTAAATCAGCTGGTGGGCACGTCAGAGTACGCCCCACATAGTGACCTCCTGCTCGTGATGGATCGACCGGTTTGACATTCGAGTGTTTAGTGAAAGGTGGCCATATACGACTAGTACCGAAATGTTATGTAGGTACTGCTGTAAGTACTCGCTGACATTTCTGAAAGTGCATATGTGTCGTGTTGTTTCGGGTGTATCCTGATTGCAATCACCGT
Source organism: Tuctoria greenei (assembly GCA_036927565.1). Lineage (NCBI taxonomy): Eukaryota > Viridiplantae > Streptophyta > Magnoliopsida > Poales > Poaceae > Tuctoria > Tuctoria greenei. The sequence continues at coordinate 144,838,168 of JAYESD010000008.1, read as the reverse complement.
CCCTCGCGATAATAGAGTACCACTTGTTCACTACGCTGTGACACAGTAAATACTGAAGAAATCAGGAGAATATGATATATGGGATTACAAATTGCTTGGACAACCTTGTTTGGCTTAGAAATAGTACAATTAAAAGTCTACACGTTCCCCATAATTTACCTGTAAAAGCATTATGTGCTTTGTGCACATCATATCATCGGCAAAACGTTTCTTGTTTGATTGTGGAGTCTATGATGTGCCGTGCCTGAAGAATGTCATGTGCTATTTAAAACATGACTATAAGGATCCACTTGTAGGCGAGTCCTTTATGCTTTACCTTACCTATGCTTAGTATTCACCCTTGCATATGTCAAGTGAGATGGTTCAGTCTTGCTGAGCCTTATGCTCACGTTTGCAGTTAACAAGTTTTTGCAGATTATACGACTGATGATGGGTTTGATGACAAGGCTGCACCCCCTCTGTGGTTTACAGCCGAGTGGGAACCCTGCACGCCGCCGTGAGTTGTGTGTTGCTAGTGCGAAGTATCCAGGACATGAATGACTTTGCTTTTGCATAGCTAGTGCTGAGAGTGTAGCTATGATGTATAGTTCTCTTTCCTTTCGTTATATTTTAAAACTTCCGTTGTGCTTTTCAATAAAGACTTGGTATTGTAAATCGTTCTCGCCCTTTTCTTGTATACTGTTGGGTGTCGCATCGCACGACACCACCCAATGAGATCCTTGGAGGTCGGGATTCCGGTCCCCACAGACATGGTATCAGAGCATCATTGGGAACAGTGTACTTGAAAAGAGCATATTTTCAAAAAATTAGGATTTGAGTGGGGAACTAGTTATATGCCCTTATAAGGAGTATTATCAGTATAAGATATAAAGGTGGTAAACTAACTTATATGTTATAAATTCTGTAACGACGCTCCGACGTCAGGTAAGAGGTAAGGTACGCCACCGTAAGCGGATCAATTGCAATAAGCTCACCATGCGAGAGGTAGCATGGAAATCTCTCCGTGGCTTGGCACAGAAATGTTAATAGGAGTCTCTGAAGCTTTCCATGTTTCTGAGAACCTATGACACGCGGTACTCCAACGTGCTTCATAGTTAGTGGGAGCCCCCGTCGGGTGGTGTATAACACGATAGTATGCATCTCTAGAACCATTCATGTTCCATGGGATCATGCAAAACACGTATGCCCGAGCGTGTATAAGCCGTTTCATGCGGGAGTCTTTGTTGTACAGATGTATTACAACCATGTACCTCGAGACATGATATCGCTCGAGGGCGACTCACACCAGAGTCGTATGCATTTACTTTCATATATATTATTATGATTGCCTGTCATGTTTCCCCGTTCCGCCCTTGAGGTGTGAAGATGTGAAAGGAGATTGTTTGTCTTCTGCAGCGTTGACTACGGTAGCGACCCGTGTAGCACACGTTTGCGAGTGAACGATACCAGGGCCACCTATAAACATATCCGGAAATACTGGTTAGAATTTTCATTGGTGAGGCACGTAGTACCGTCAGTATCAACTTTGATACTTAACCATCCCCAAATGACAAAAATGGATGCATTGTATTTTGGAAAGTCTGACTATCAGGTGCTGGTAGGTTTGGACTCCGCAAAATGATTTTTGATTCGACATTGGGTTAGCACCAAGATTCTTGATTGCTGGCTAAAGTTTGCTCAACTTCGGCAGGTTGTAATCTTGGTTAGTTAGGAATAAAAATAGGGGTATGCTATATGGATGAAAATTTCTCGAAGGCCTCTAAAATTTTCTGTTGACCATTAAGGCAGAAAAGCTTGATAATCTGTTGAAATTTGGGGTATGCTTAAACTACTCCAGATAACCCTACCATTGTACCAGTCTCTGTATTTTTGCAATAACTCACAGTAGAGAAATCTTCTGCCTTATTGTGATATATATCTGAAAAGGGTAGAAGCATATCTACAGTTTTGTTATTTAAAGTTTCTATTGATTCGAATTGGAGCCAATTTAAATTTCGAGCTCAAAACAATGAACTGCAGTGCTTCTGTTGAACAGCAGTCAGTTCATCTGTTAAGTTTAGATAGCTCTAGCTTTTGATCCAGAATAGTGACATGGTCATATATATACATTTGTGGAAAGCTTAGCAAGTACTCTATCAACTTTATGTTGCACTCATGGCCTAAATCTTTGTGTAGCTGTGTTTAATTCCTATGGTTGCAAACTCGGTTCTGGCGAGATCAGAACTTGAAACAGTTGCCACATAGTTTTGAATTTGCGCACTATACCTATGTAACAAATGTTTCATGGACGAAATATTTTACCTCTGGATTGTTAATTTGATGTTATACAATGTTTATTTTGTCATTTCCTCAATATACTGTCATGATATACCTGTATAAATTGTGGACAATCACCAAATATACAGGGGAGGTTCTGTCAAAATTTCCAGAAAATTTGGGTCGATTTTAAACCTGTATCGATTCTATTTCCTAGCTCACCTGGAGCTGTATGAGTACAATCTGGAAAGGCTGTAAAGTGTACTACAACTTTTGTATTCAACCCCACATCTGGTTCTGATGTTTCCTGTATGAAAATTTTTAATTTATACCGGAAGGTCAGCTGGAATAGACTGAGATTACAACTCCAGTTTTAGAATTTTCTTAAACTATTGGGAGTTGAAAACCTTCTCATTGTTCCAGTATCTTTTTCACAGATGGCTGATTCTATAGTATACTTACCAAATGGATGGGTGTTCACTAAGTGTACTCTTCTGAAGGGTTTTCCAGATTTGTTGATAGCAATGCTTCAACGGTTCGGGTATCGTGAAATACCGTACTATTGGGTCAAGGAGATCGATGACGGAGGTGTGACAAGATGCACCATTTATGTCGATGTACCTGCTGCTCCATTGAATATTGGATGGGATCCTTTCTCCATCCAAGTGCAAGGGATTCAGTTGGAAGACACGTGGTGTTATGCCACAAGTGTTGCCTTAATGAGGTTTTGCAAACTTCATTACCGTGCTATGGCTGGCACTCCATTCGCGCTCTTTCCGGTCGACGGTAGAGCCGGTGACGAGTGGGCAAGTCAGATGGTTGCAGAATATGGGCATACTGAAGAAGTACCCAAGATGATTTTAGTGTCATATGCAGCATCAGCGTGTCAAGAGAGCCTTGGTCAGCATGCTAGCCTTGGAAAAATGATGAGTGACCCCAAGCAGGCTCTGATTCGAGGGGATCACTTTGAAGGGGCCAATGACTCACTTAGGGCCATAGTTGCTCCCCTAAATCGCCGTCTAAACTTAAGGGAGAATCAGTGGCACCGGGCTGTTAAAGCTTGATCGGAGGCTCGCATAAAACACAACACGCGGAAAGCGCGTTAGAAGCGAGTCAACTCGAGGTGCAACTATTGTATGAACAGCTAAGTGAGGTGACTCAAGAAAGGGATCAATCCAGAAGGGAGACTCAGGATTGGATGTCCAGTTGCAAAAATGCACAGAAGGAATTAGAAGACTTGAGGATGTTTCTTCTGCAGGCTGATGTGAAATCTTTAGTTGTCGTGACATCATCAATGGTGGGTGAGGTAGCAACTCTTGCTTCCAGAACCACACCTGTGGCACCAATTTCGAACGAAAAAGAAGAAGAAGAAGAAGAAGAAGAAGTAGAAGAAGAAGATCCCGAGGAACTCGAGTACATCAAATAAGACGTATTGGAGTGGGATGTGGCAGCACTTCCGCCATCACGGGGCAACATATAGTTTAATAATTGATCGTGTTTATTTTGTGGCCATGTTTGTATCATATTAAGAATAGCAGTGGGTATGTCTAAGATGACAAGATGTGTATGACATCTCATGGGGACCAAGTATGGTAGATATGCACTTCCGTAGTGGGAGTCCATCATATTTGAGTTCACTACTGTAAACTTGGTCATGAGATAATATATCTTGTATAAAGTTTGTACTTTATGAACATATGTGAATGTTATGCACTTATTACCTTGTAAGTAAGTCATTTGGATGCAGAATGGTGCGTACGCGCTCGACGCCTGAAATGGGAGGATCAAGTCGTGGTCGTGAGGACGAATCTCCGTCCCAGGAGACAGCTGCGACACCGCAGCAACAAGTTCCTCCACCACCACCTCCTGAACTTCCAAAGAGTCTAGCGGAGGTTCTCGTCGCAGTGCTAGGCTCGCACGATGAGCAAACGGAGTTACCGCGGACTTTGGTCCAACATTTGTCCCGTCAAGGAGGGCGACCAGATGCGGGTCCATGACAGCTTTCTCCGAGTTCATACTCAGACTTCATGTCAACGCACCCGCCGGTCTTCATGAAGGCCGATGAACCGTTGGAGGTGGACAACTGGCTCTGCTCCATCGAAGGGAAGTTCAGTCTGCTACGAGTGACCAAACATCAGAAGACCCTGTTTGCAGCCCAACAATTACAAGGGTCTGCTGGTGCGTGGTGGGCAAATTACCTTGCCGCACGACCAGCCGGCTATGTCGCGAGCTGGGAGGAATTCCAGGAGACGTTTCGCGCCTATCACATACATCCCAGTGTTATGAGGAGGAAGCTTCAAGAGTTCTTGGAGCTAAAGCAAGGAGGAAGGAGTGCTTACGAGTACTCCAAGATATTCAACCACTTGGCCCAATATGCTCAGGACCAAGTGAGTACTGAAGATCGGAAGCGGGAATGCTTCTATCGGGTTTTGAACCCGAAGATGAAGGACAAGCTTGCCTTGTTCAACAGCGGCAGCTTCAACAACATGGTCAATGTTGCGATCGTGCAGGAGGATGCTACTAGGGAGCTGTTCTCCGACAAGAAGAAAAGGAGTGCTCCGCAAGGCAGCGGAGGAGGTACTCCTCAGAAGTACCACATGGTGTATCGATCACCATCCGGCCAGAGGTGGAAGCCGCCATCGCGACCACTGATGTTTCGTGGTTGCCCATTCAACAACGTCGGCTTTCACCCACAACAGCAACAAGGGAGGATTCCGCGTGCACCTCTACCTCCATAGTGTGCACCGGGATTCCGTCCTCCATTCCGTGCTGGTGAGACCCCTTACACGTGTTATACGTGTGGACGTACGGGGCACTTCGCCAAGGACTGCCCGCAGAGCGGAGGACAGTCATCATACCAGAGGGCAAACCAGCCTCGCAACCAGCCCAAGAAGCAATCCACCAGAACCGGCAACGTCCACAACCTCAACATGGAGGATGTTCCGGAAGGCGCACCCGTACTCACGGGTACGTTATCTCTCAATTGTCATCCCGTAGTCATCCTTTTTGACTCCGGTGCTTCCCACAACCTTATTAGCAAGTCTTATGTCAATAAATACTAGTTGCCTATCATTTCCACAAAAACCCCATATTTGATTTGTTCTTCGGGGGGAAAAGTAGTAGCAGATAAGATTGTCCATAGGGTACCTCTTAATCTGGGTGGGAACATATACCCTATCTCTCTCATTATATTAGAGCATCAGAAGTTAGATGTCATCTTAGGAATGGCACGGTTGCAATACAACGGTGCTATTATTGACATCGTTCCTCAGAGGATATATCTAAATTCTCCGATCCACTCCCCCCAAACTCTCACTCTTGAGAGTAATATCCACGTGACTCCAACTACTTATAACACTGAGGCCTATAAACTCAAAGACATTCCAGTAGTATGTGAGTATTCGGACATTTTTCCCGAAGATCTTCTTGGCATGCCACCAGAAAGAGATGTCGAGTTTAAGATTGAACTTGTACCGGGAACAATACCAATCTCGAGAAAGCCGTATAAGATGGCACCTAAGGAACTTGCAGAACTGAAGGAGCAGCTGAAGGAACTTTTGTACAAGGGTTTCATTCGTCCAAGTTTGTCACCTTGGGGCTGTTCTGCATTGTTCGTGGAAAAGAAGGATAAAACGTTGAGACTATGTGTGGACTATCGTCCACTCAATGCTGTCACGATCAAGAACAAGTATCCACTACCCCGTATCGATATTCTGTTCGACCAGTTGGTGGGTGCTTGGGTATTTTCAAAAATGGATCTTTGCTCTGGGTATCATCAAATGAGGATTCGACCAGAGGATATACCTAAGACAGCATTCTCGACAAGGTATGGATTATATGAGTACCTTGTCATGTACTTCGGATTGACCAACGTACCGGCCCATTTTATGTATCTCATGAATTCGGTGTTCATGCCGGATTTGCGAAAGTTTGTCGTGGTCTTCATCGATGACATCCTGGTGTACTCAAAATCCGAAGAAGAACATGCACATCATTTGCACATCGTGCTTCAACGATTGCGGGACCACAAGTTGTACGCTAAGTTTAGCAAATGTGAGTTCTGGATCAACCAAGTGCCATTTCTAGGGCACATCATCTCTGCCGAAGGGATTGCAGTTGATCCAAGCAAGATTAAGCAAGTACTCAAATGGGAGTCTCCTATGTCTGTGCATGAAGTTTGAAGTTTCCTGAGTTTAGCAGGATATTACCGGAGGTTCATCCCAAGCTTTTCCAAGATAGATAAACCAATGATGGAACTTCTGAAGAAAGAAAAAAATATACATGGACAAAGGAATGTGAGGAAGGTTTTCAAGCATTAGTAAAACACCTCACAACAGCGCCAGTATTAGCCCAACTAGACAAAACTAGATCTTTTGATGTTTATTGTGATGCAACTGGCATTGGTTTGGGTTGCGTATTAATGCAAGACAGAAGGGTGATCGCTTATGGATCACGACAGCTTCAGAACCATGAGCAGCATTATCCGACTCATGATCTTGAGCTCGCTGCCGTGGTACTAGCATTAAAGATGTGGAGACACTATCTATGGGGCAACCTAGTACATCTCTACACCGATCGCAAAAGCCTGAAGTACATCTTCACCCAGAAGGATTTGAATATGCGACAGTGAAGATGGTTGGAATTAATCAAGGACTATGAAATTGAGATCCACTACCATCTCGGAAAGGCAAATGTAGTCGCAGATGCACTAAGTCGCAAGTCCCATATCAATAACCTTTCTATCACCTTGATAGAGGAAGAAGAACCGAGTCTCTACTTGGTTCCATATGGGGCGCTCTACAATCTAGCCCTCATTCCTACTGTAAGTGAGGAAATTGTGGAGGCTCAGGAGGAGGACAAGGGCATATCGCATATTTGCCAAATAATGAAAAAGGGGGAGATGAAGAGTTTCCGAGGTGATGATGACGGTACCGTCTGGTTCAAAGACCGCCTCGTGGTACCCCGCAATGTGGGACTTCGGAAGAAAATTCTGGACAAAGCTTATTTGTCCAAATATTCTATTCATTCGGGGAGTAATAAATTGTACCAAGACTTGAAGAAGAAATTTTGGTTGACTTAGATGAAGAGGGAAATAGCAAATTATGTATCCGAATGTGATACGTGTCAACAAGTGAAAGCTGACCATGTTAAGGCAGCCGAACAACTACAACCTTTAAGCATACCAGCCTGGAAATGGGAGGACATCAGCATGAATTTCAGTGTTGGATTACCTCTCACCTTTCACAAGCATGACTAGATTTGGGTGATAGTCGACTGACTCACCAAGTCGGCTCACTTTATTCCAGTCAATGTCAAGTATGTGGCACGACAATATGCAAAGTTGTATATTGCCAAGATCTTATGGTTACACGGAGTACCCCGCACTATCATATCAGATCGTGAAACCTTGTTTGTTGCTCGTTTTTGGGAGCATCTCCACGCATCTCTGGGTACCAAATTGATTCAAAGCTCAGCTTACCATCCATAGACTGATGGTCAAACGGAACGAGTAAACCAAGTGCTAGAGGATATGCTCCGCGCATGTGCCATCCACCATGGTAAGAATTGGGATGATCATCTACCATTGGCGAAGTTTTCATACAACAATGGTTATCAGACTAGCATCCAAATGGCACCATATGAAGCTCTTTATGGCTGGAAGTGCCGCACACCTTTGAACTGGTGTGAATCCGGTGAACGAGTAACATATGGTATAGACTTGGTAAAAGAAGCCGAGGATCGGGTACGAGTTATTCAAGCCAACCTCAAGGCTGCTCAGTCTCGCCAGAAAAGCTATGCGGACAAATGACGTCGACCCCTTCACTTTGATATCGGGGATCACATTTACCTTCGTGTATCCCCAATGAAAGGGATTCATCGCTTCAGAGTAAAAGGGAAGCTAGCTCCACGTTTCATCGGACTATTCGCAATAAGTGAGCAATGCGGACCTGTAGCCTATCGGCTAGAGCTTCCAGCATCTCTTTCAGGGGTCCACAATGTATTTCACATTTCACAATTGAGAAAATGTCTCAAGGCCCCAGCAGAAGTTCGTATGGAGGATTTGGAAGCTCTCCAACCAGATCTTACTTACTCCGAACATCCAACCCAGATAGTCGATGAGAAGACTCGTACCACAAGAAACTGCACCTTGCGTTTCTACAAAGTCTTGTGGGGAAACCAAACCGCTGATGAAGCAATGTGGGAAAGCGAGGAATATCTTAGAACCAGCTATCCGGACTTGTTAACGTCATATGTTCATTAGATCTTTTCCTTTTATCCTTCCTTTTGTAATCTTAACACGAGACTCTTTTAAGTGGGGAGGAATGTAAAATCCCACATTTTCCTTCATATGAGGTTCAGTTGTAAGTTGGATGAGGTTCAGTTGTAAGTTGGTTATCAACCCTAATGGAGACCAATTATAGCTATGCTTATGAACTTGATCTCATCAAATATTTTCTTCCACTCATGCTTAAATTTTATTAACATGAATGGACTTTACCAATAATCTTAGTTAAATTCTTTTGACCTCTCTTCAAAGTTTGGAATTATTTGAATGGAGGATCCTAGGTCAAATTAATATGCAGTACCCAATATATATTAAAATTAATTACAAATTGAATATGCTACTGTACATTTGGCCCTGCCAAAATTATTCAAAGCTGAGGCCATAAATATTTCTATGGTCTACTAATATTTCCATTTGCTATTTTATTTGAGACGCTTAGCAAATTTAGACCATATTAGGAATTCAATTTTTGAATTCTGTTCAACCTTATTGAACATCAAGATTTGAACATACAATCATGGTCAACAAGACTTGCTTGACTTATCCTCAAAGTTTCACAATTTTTGGAACTCAATTGCTATTAAATCAGTGACACCATTGAATTTAATCCAATTTCAAATTCAAATTTGAAATTCACTTGAAACTTGCTCCAAATCAAAATCCAATGACAGAATCAAATTCCAGATATTTACTTTGGCTTGCCCACAAAAATCTAGAATTTTTGGATCATGTTTGATAGGAAAATTGAAGTTGCAGAGAGGGGAAGAGGATAAGAGTAGGTGGGACCCACTGTCAGCCTAACCCACTCGAGTGCAACCCACGGGGTGCTCTATATCCAGCTCTCCCCGCAGATCGACGCCGGCAGCGCGCAACACCACGACGTGGCATGCAACCACCGAGCTGCCTGCTTGCTTGCGCCATGGCGCGCTCCCCTCATTCCTCCGTCCCTATAAATAACCCCCCTTGGCTGTCGCCGTTGAACTCCACCTCGGTTCGCGCCATTCCTGCCGCCTCTGTTCGATCGAGTTTTCGCCGACAATTGAAGCCCTTTCTCCCCGAGCTGTAAGTAGATAAAAGGCTTGTCACAACCTCCTCTACGTATTCTATTTGGTCATTGATCGTGACATAGCTTCTGCTTGGGATATTTTGAAGTCGCCGTCGAGGGAGACGCCTAGAACCTTCACTGTCTCACCGTCGAGCTCTAGTTCTAGGCCATTTCCAGCCTCGATCCTTTAAGCAAAAAGGTTCACTATCCTCTCTAGTTTATGCTCACAAAATCTAAGCCTATGACATGAAGTGTAGCTCGAGTTCTTATTCGGTAACCGAACGATTTCTCAATAGAACAGCAAGGCTTCGCGCTTAAATTCGTTTCATTGTTGCAATCATCCTTTAATTTGGTTAGCAGATAGTTTCTGTATGTCCTAACGAAGCTCCCTGCCCAAGGACCCTGAAAGTTATCAACCAAGCACCTTAGATTTTGAGATTTCGCGACCGCCGGTTGAAAAATCGTACTTCGCCGTCGAACTCCGCTTTGCATGCGATGTCAGCCCATTCTAACTCCCAAATCACATCTTGGTGCTTCCAAGAACATTCCCGACCTTTTCCCGAGCCTATTGCGCCATTTCCAAGCGTTTCCGACGAACGCCGAAACCCTAGCTCCGCCGTCACTATCGCACCGCCGTCTCCGGCCATTGCCGACTTGATTGGACACCACCATCGACTTGCGCGGTCGATTTTATGGTTGAGCGGTCAAGGCGACGCAGGAAGGAGGTCAACGCAACTAGGTCCGGCAAAGCGTCGCCGGGGTTCCGGTGAGAGACGCCGCCGCATCGGGAGGTAGACGAAGGGTGCGGGTCCCACCTGTCAACGACGCTCCCCTCGCGCGGGATCAGCTGTGAACGCGGATCTGGTGTCGCTGCGCGGGTCAACCCCGTGGCTCCCGGTGTGGCTCAGTTCTGATTGGCCCGATTCAAATTAAGTGGGACCGGCCCCTTTATTTGAAATTCCCAATAGGAAAAATAAATCCAGATTCAATCCAAATTTGGAAAATCCATAACTTCTAGTAGAATTATCCAAAATTCCCAAATAAATTTTTTTAGAACCAGTATGAAGAATACTATCCAGTGGTGCACTTGGATTTGTATGAAAAGCCATAGAAATTTCTCTATAATTTAGAAAACCAAAATGCTTAAAGAATTCATTCCTACAGTTCTGTTGATTGGAAAATTCCCAATTTTGGTCAGAACACTATTGTTAATACACTTGATCTCTAGTAAAAATGACAAGTTCTTTGGACTTAAAATACTGGGTTGATCAATATTCCAAATCTCTATGTAGTTATACATTGAGAAAAATGGAAAAATCAAATTCCAAAAACTTACCCAAACTTGAAAAATCAGTTTCTCCCTGTAGGAAAGTTAGAAAATAGTGAAACAAATTTTTCTAGAACCAGTGAGACATCCTCTACATGATACAAACCCTGGTAGCCGTGATAGGTCTCCAAAATTTCAACAAAATTTAGAGAAAGTTATTGCTTACCATAATTTTTAAGAACAACAAACTTCCTTGATCATCTCCTGTCCTTTGTAAGAGTCTTCTTTATAATCACTAATATCTACCATAAAAATCCCAAAGCCAATTAAGAAAATTATCTTATTTTCATCTTAGGATATTCACACCACCTCAAGCATATTAATTATTTTCAAAGTCATTCATACATAGTATATGCATAACGTGTAGTAGCTAAAATCGAGGAGCAGCCGGATGCTTTGGAGGTCCAGCTACCAGAAACTAACATAGGCTCAGACTAGCATTCAGGCAAGCCCCGGTTTGCATTTAAGTTCCTTACAGTGTTTTGCAGTTTTTATTTCACCTTACGTCTTTAGATGATTGTGCATTACGTTTAAGGTGTTTGACATCCACATGCATGGCCCACAGATCCTATGGAGTCTTGGTTAGGTCTACGACCCGTTGAGTAGACACTGCTATGCTTATGCTCATAGGAATTCGGTAGAAGTCGAGTAGTTGGAATCTACTTGCGAGATAGGAATTTTATCACACGGGAGGATCTGGAATCAGAAAACGGTTTATGAATATGAAATTGAGACCGATTAGTGGGTAGGATGCAGTGAGACGTGGTCTCACGTGCGTAGCCCTGCTTGTGTCGATTGAGGATTGTTTCGTGTGTGGCCCTGCTGGACAAGCTTGAATTGTATCGGCGACATACTGGAGTAATTGGCTCCAGTAAACTGATGTAGCTTGATACTAGTTTGTTGAGGCATTCCGTTCCATTTTATAGGCGTGGGTTGAGAGAAGCAAGGTGTAAATCAGCTGGTGGGCATGTCAGAGTACGCCCCACGCAGTGACCTCCTGCTCGTGACGGATCGACCAGTTCGACATTCGATTGTTTAGTGAAAGGTGGCCATATACCACTAGTACTAAAATGTTATGTAGGTACTGCTGCAAGTATCGTTGACATTTCGAAAGTGCGTATGTGTCATGTTGTTCCGGGTGTATCCTGATTGCAATCACCGTCCCTCGTGGTAATAGAGTACCACTTGTTCACTGCGCTGTGACGTAGTAAATACTGAAGAAGTCAGGAGAATATGATATACGGGATTACAAATTGCTTGGACAACCTTGTTTGGCTTAGAAATAGTACAACTAAAAGTCTACAGTTTCCCCATACTTTACCTATAAAAGCATTATGTGCTTTGTGCACGTCATATCATCGGCAAAATGTTTCTTGTTTATTGTGGAGTCTATGATGTGTCGTGCCTGAAGAATGTCATGTGCTATTTAAAACATGACTATAAGGATCCACTTGTAGGCGAGTCCTTTATGCTTTACCTTACCTATGCTTAGTATTCACCCTTGCATATGTCTAGTGAGACAGGTTAGTCTTGCTGAGCCTTATGCTCACGTTTGCAGTTAACAAGTTTTTGCAGATTATACGACTGATGGCGGGTTTGATGACGAGGCTACACCCCCTCCAGGGTTTACAACCGTGTGGGAACCCTGCACGCTGCCGTGAGTTGTGTGTTGCTAGTGCGAAGTATCCAGGACATGGATGACGTTGCTTTTGCATAGCTAGTGCTGAGAGTGTAGCTATGATGTATAGTTCTCTTTCCTTTCGCTAGTATTTAAAACTTCCGCTGTGCTTTTCAATAAAGACTTAGTATTGTAAATCGTTCTTGCCCTTTTCTTGTATACTGTTGGGTGTTGCATCGCACGACACCACCCAATGAGATCCTTGGAGGTCGGGATTCTGGTCCCCACAGTTCGACTCTAGGTCCGAGCTCCAACAAGGTTCGACAATAGGTCTGACATATTTTGGGTAGCTCCGGCAAGCTCCAACAAGAGGTTCGACATATTTTGTGTAGATCCGATAAGGTCCGACGATAGGTCCGACTTATTTTGGGTAGCTCCGGTAAGGCCCGACGATAGGTCCGACATGTTTTGGGTAGGTCCGGTGCAAGGTCCAGCATGCCTTGGCTAGGTCTGACAAACTTTGGCAAGGTCCGGCTAGCTTTGGCAAGGTCCGGTGCAAGATCGCAATGGTTCTGCTTTTAACTTGCAATATTTTAAACTTGCTTCACGATTATGCTAAGGTTTGCTTAGTATTTATTTGCTAAGTTTTTGGTGGTTCAGGCCGATATTATCTTGCTATGCTTGCAACATGCTTATGTGAGGTGCTCCCATAAGGTGTTGTAGTTATCGGAGTATGTGAGTCAAGTCGAGGACTTGTGCTCGGAAGAATTGGTTGTTTACTCATGTGCAGGTGTTGCTTGATGTCAAGAATGGCTGGTGACAGGATCCATTGAACTAATCTTCGGGAGAAGATGAGTTTCAACAACCAAGTTCGGGAGGAATTGTGGCTGAGTTGATCGGGAGGTCACTCAGCATGTTTGGGTCAAGAACAATGCATATGAAGGTATCTTGGACGTTGTTGGAAGGTGTTTGCAAGTGTGCAAGGAGTGCATGGACGTGGCAACATGGTTCCAATGCATGATGAAGAGAAGTGGAGGTAAAGAATTGGTCGGAAAGGTCCAACCGGCTGGATTATGCCTCAGGCTGCAGCTGAGGAGGTTATGGTTCGTTTATAGAAAGTTTCGAGTTTAATTCTGGATAGATTTTTTGTGGGTCACGAAGTTGAGCTGTTTTAGAAATGTGGGATACATTACTAAGTTGTTTGTAAGTCTTAAGGTTTCTTCTATCTGTGTATGGAAGAGTCTTGAGCAGTTATGGAAAGTTTCGGTTGAAACTGAGTAGGATTAGAATCCTAGTTTGGTTTGGGTTGGACTTGGGGCTGGTTATATAAGCAAGGGATGTCAGAGCTCATGAGAGATGACTTTTGGCTGTTCCTCTTGTGTTTTGGTCAATAAAATTTGTAGTTTAGAGGAGCTTTTGTGCCTTGTTCGTTCGACTTGTTTCAGACAAGTTTTTCTCGTTGAGTTTCTGCACAACACTATGTTGCATCGGTATTTTTATCATAACTCGAGTTTTACAGATCCAATTGACGTGAATCTTTTTTGGTTGTCTTCACAACTTGATTATCTATCATCTATGAAAACAGCACGATCATTGGAATTTTCGTTTCAGATCTACACGAGTTTCTCTGTAGTGTTGCATATCTGGTTTTTACTTGGGTAGAACAGATTGACCTTTGCTCGATCTTTCGATCATAACTTGAGTTTTTCTCAATGGTTTTTATATCTACAACTTTTGTCATGGTTGAACACGTTTAGATCAGTTGCACACACGATTTCTTAACAAATTGATTTTCTCCTAAGGGGTTTTCGTTGTTTCCGCTGAAAAAAGTTTTAAATCTACCATTCACCCCCCTCTGGTTGCTTTTCGCGTGCTCTTCCATCCTACAATTGGTATTAGAGCCATGATGATCAAATATTTGTGATTTTCACATGTTTTGACTAATAATCATGGATAAATACTCCGCAAAACCTTTTGTGTTTAATGACATTGATTTTAAGGTTTGGAAGGCACGTATGGAGGCTTTCATCCAGGCACAAGGCTTCGCAATATGGGAAAAGGTGTATAGGCCTTATGACGTGCTGCCAAACGATCAAGTCCTGACTACGAACATGAGAGATGTCGACAACAAGAACAAGGTGCAAAACTTGATCATACAAGAATTGACTTAAAGTGACTTCAATCGAGTTGCACACCTCCGATCTGCGTACGATTTTTGGAAAGCTCTATGTGATTATCATGAAGGATCCAACACTATCAAGGAGGTAAGACAAGACATGTTCAATAAATAATACATGCGCTTCGAGATGCAACCCGGTGAGTCAATCGATGACCTCTTTGCTCACTTTAAGAAAATTCTCAGCAACTTGCGTAATGTCAATGTTAATTTTTCAGATGCTGAAAATGCTAAGCAATTACTAAGTGCATTAGACATGTCAATTTGGGAGATGAAAGTTACATCTATTCGTGAATCCACTGTCATTAGTACACTTACATTAGATATGCTATATTCTAATTTAAAAACTCCCGAAATTGACATAATATCACATAAGAACCCCAACAAGTCTCTTGCATTTGTTTCACAACGTGACATGCCTAGCCCTAGTCAATCTTCGTCATGTAGTACACTTGCTTTGTTGTCTCTTACCCTTGAACAGATTGAAGCATTTCAGAGGAGGAGCTAGGCCTTCTCTCTACTCGGTTCTGAAAAGCACTGAAAAATGTGAGAACTAGATGGAGAGGAAGTTGGTTCTCAATGATGCTTCGAATATGGTAAGAAAGGAAATTTTTGTACGGATTGCCCTAACCTTTTAGGTCCTACTTCCCATGATGAAAAACAAACAAGGACGAAGCACTCCTCTGCAAACAATAAGAAGAAGAAGAATAAGAGTTTTACAGGTCACCAATTGGTGAACAGTTTTATCTCCGCACTTCAAGAACTTGGCTCGAGCGATGTGGATATCGGAAGTGATGAAGATGAAGAGAATTTGGCAAACTTGTGCTTCATGGCGGGGAAGTCTAGATCAAGTATGCAGGAGGCAGAACCGACAACGATGATGAAGAGGTATGTCCAACTTGCGAAGAAATGTTTCATGCTATTTCTCGTGCCCCTGTTATAGTCAAGAAAAAGTACAACAAACATAGGGACAATACTGTTAAAATTGAATCACTAGAATTTGAAGTTAATCGTTTGAAATTCTTGATTTCTAGTGATGGTTCTTGTTCCTCAGTGAGCTTATATATGAACAATTGTCCTCTTTAAGAAGTGCGCACACCTCCACACTTGATAAGCTTGAATTTGAAATAGAAAAGAACAAAAAGCTTGCTGCACTTAATAATAAAAACATGAAAGATGCTTGATGTTATACAATTGATTTGGATTGTTATACTTGTGATGATCTTGACAAGAAACTACACAATGCTATGAATGAGATTTCTATATTGAACAATGCTTTACGTTCTGATGAAGTTAAATGTTTTTCTAATTGCAAACTAAAAGGAAAAACTTCATGTGAAAACTGACTAGACTTGTCTAAGAAACTTGATTACATGAATAGGACACTAGAGCGGTTTTGTAATGGGAATAAAAATCTGAACTTGCTGCTAAATTCATCTAAATCTTGCAATAATAAAATAGGTTTAGGTTTTGATTCTCATGCTCATACTAAGGCACATACACCTAAAATTGTAAAGTGATTAGGAAGTGGTTTGATTCAAATAGTTCTTAAATATAAAGAAGTGGTTTTCAAATCTACAGGGGTGCTGTCTCATTCAGTTTCTAATAAACATATTGCTTGCTCATCTAGACATGAACACAAAGTTAAATTCCATTGTACCTACTGTGGTAGAGATGGTCATGTCATAGATTTTTGTTATAGACTAGCTAAACAACAAAAAAAGGAAAGAATGTAATATAGATCTCATAACTCCCATGCAAAATTTGCTGCTCATGCTGAATTGAAAGTTAGGAACATGCAATCTGCTGTTATGAGTCAAAACATGCAAAGTTTGCTCCCAAACCTACTGTTTTTAATGCTACACATGTAACACCTCATAGGTCAATAGTTGGGTACAAAAATCCTCAAACATTGGCTCATAAACCTGTTGTTTTATCTTATCTTTCGTGTGCTATTCCTGCTGGACATCGTGTGACTCAGTACTGGATTTCTAAATGCCTTTTGACTAACCCCAGTATTGAGTCATTAGCACATTGTTCTTCTATGTAGGTTACACGCTTGAGGAAGGAGAACATTTGGATTGTGGATTCAGGTTGCTCACGCCACATGACCGGTATCAAAGAATGTTTCTCCTCCCTCTCTTGTGTGTCACGTGTAGAGAATGTTACTTTTGCCGATAATTCTTCAACTCCTATAATTGCTAAGGGTTCGATTAGATTTAATAATCACTACAATATGAAAGATGTGGCACTTGTTAAAAATTTGAAATACAACTTGCTTTCTGTTTCACAATTGCTAGATGAAAATCTGGAAATTATTTTTACTAAAAATTGTTGCAAGGTTGTAGATTCAAATGGTGAGCTTATTTTTAACATGTCTCGATTTGGAAGAGTTTTAAAGCTGATTTTGATATGTCATCCTCTAAGCATAGGTGTCTAGTTGCTAATGATTCAAAAAACTTATATTTTTGGCATCATAGACTTGGTCACGTAGGCTTTGATCATCTCACGCATGTTAGTGCTTTTGATCACATACGTGGGCTGCCTAAGCTTAAAGAGGAAAAAGAAATTGTGTGCTCTTCCTGTAGACATGCTAAGATAGTTCCAAGGTCACATGCTTCTCTCACAATGACCATGACAACTGAACCGGGACAACTTTTGCACCGTGACACCGTAGATCCTTCACGTGTTCAATCTTTTGGAGGTAAATGGTATGTTCTTGTGATTGTTGATGATTATTCTAGATACTCTTGGTCTTACTTTATGGCATCTAAGAATGAAGCTTTTAGTCACCTTAGAACTTTATTTCTTAGATTATTAATTGATCACCAAGGATCTTTAAAAGCAATTCGAAGTGATAACGGAACCGAATTTAAAAATCAATTGTTTGATCACTTTTATGCTGAAAATGGAATAGATCATCAATTTTCTTCACCCTATGTACCTCAACAAAATGGGGTCGTAAAGAGAAAGAATAGAACCTTAGTTGAGATGGCTAGGACTATGCTTGATGAATATCAAACTCCTAGGAAATTTTGGCCTGATGCAATTTCAACCGCTTGTTATGTCTCAAATCGTGTTTTCTTGCATGCTAAGCTAGGAAAAACACCATATGAACTTCGGTTTGGACATAGGCCTAGTGTCACACACTTTCGGGTCTTTGGATGTAAATGCCTTGTTAAGAAACATGGTAATCTTAATAAATTTGAACCTAGATCCATTGATGGCATGTTTCTTGGTTATCCACCTCATACTAGAGGCTATCGTGTGCTTTTACTTGACACTAACAAGATTGTGCATATCTGTGAGGTTTCTTTTGATGAAGCTAGCCCAGGTACTAGCTCTAATATTGCAGGTCCGGAAATTCAGAAGCAAATGACGTTGATTATGCTGCTAATTTTGCACCACTACCAGCACCAATAACTACTGCAGCTGGTACATATCATCCTCAAGCCACAAGTTCTTCAATCTGTGATGAACATGATGAAGAAGGAGCTTGTGAAGTGTCTACTCCCCTCTGCGTCCCCAAAAGTCATCCTCCACAACAAATCATTGGAAGCTTGCACAAAGAAGTTACACGGTACTGGTTTTGTGATCCAAACTCTCATGCTCATTCGGCTTTTGTTGCTTCTTTTGAACCCAAAGATATATCTCACGCACTCACTAATGAATCTTGGATTATTGCCATGCAAGAAGAGTTAGAAAATTTTGAAAGAAATAATGTTTGGAAACTTGTACCTCCACCTCAAGGTCATACTTTAGTTGGAACTAAATGGGTGATTAAAAATAAACAAAGTGAGGATGGGGTTGTGGTTAGGAATAAGTCTATGTTGGTTGCTCAAGGTTTTACACAAGTTGGAGGTCTAGATTTTGATGAAACTTTTGCTCGTGTTGCTAGATTAGAAGCCATAAGAATTTTGTTAGCTTTTGCTGCATCAGAAGGGTTTAAGCTATATCAAATGAATGTTAAAAGTGCTTTTCTTAATGGCTACATAGATGAGGAGGTTTATGTCAAGCAAACATCGGGTTTTGAAAATACAGATTTTCCTAATCATTTTTACAAACTGTCCAAAGCCTTGTATGGTCTCAAACAAGCCCCTAGAGCATGGTATGATAGGATAAAAACATTCTTACTTGAAAAGGGGTTTACCATGGGCAAGGTTGATAAAACTAATTTTGTGCTTAAGCATGGCAGTGACTCATTATTCGTTCAAGTGTATGTGGATGATATTATCTTTGGTTGTTCTTCTCATGGTCTTGTGTCCATGTTTTCAGCTATGATGAGTTCAGAATTTGAGATGATTATGATGGTACAACTCACATACTTTTTTGGGGCTTCAAATCAAGCAAACTAAGGAGGGTACTTTTGTGCATCAAACAAAGTATACAAGAGACCTTCTTAAGCGCTTCAAAATGGACAAAAGCAAACCTCTTTAGACACCAATGGGAACAAGGACAACACTTGAACTTGATGAAGATGGTGACCTGGTCGATCAAAAAGAATATAGAAGTATGATTGGATCATTTTTGTACCTCAGGACATCACGACTGGACATACAATTCAGCATTTGTCTTTGTACATGGTTTGAAGCTTCCACACGTGCTTCACATCATCAAGCTGTCAAAAGAATTCTCAGGTACTTACATGGAACTCAAGAATTTGGCATTTTTCTTCCTTCTTCCTCAACCAATACTTTGAATGCTTTTTCGGATGTTGATTTTGGGGGTTGTAGGATTGATAGAAAAAGTACTTCGGGTGCTTGCCATTTTCTTGGTAATTCACTTGTTGCTTGGTCCTCTAGAAAACAAAACTCAGTTGCACAATCCACAGCCGAATCTGAATATGTAGCTGCTGCTAGCGCTTGCTCTAAAATTCTTTGGATTGTTCAAATACTTAAAGACTATGGGGTTGATTCAGATAGTGTTCCGCTGTTTTGTGATAACACTAGTGCCATTTGCATTGCTAAAAACCCTTTGCAACATTACAGAACAAAGCACATTGAAATTAATTATCACTTTCTCCATGATAATGTCGAAAAAGGAAACATTGTGCTTCACCATGTAGATACCGAACAACAATTGGTTGATATTTTCACAAAATCTTTGAATTTCACTTGTTTTTGTTACATTCATAGTGAAATAGGGGTTATGTATCCTCATGGCTTAAATTGAGGGGGAGTTTTGAAACTTGGGAAGTCTTTGTGTGAATCTGAATTCAAAATAATATGAGCATAGCATTTCATACATATATGACTTTGTGATTCCTTTTACATGCTGAAAGTTTTTACTACATTACTCATGTTATACATTTTGTAGTTTTTGCCATGACTAGTAATTGGAATAGTACTTAGACTAAATCTGGTCATGATCAAACTTACTTGCTGTTTTAAACTTGTTGCATGCTCACAAGTGTTTTAATAATGAAAATTTATTCAATCAACTATTTACATGTTGAGCTTTCATGTTCAAATGAAAAATTGAGAAAAGATCAAGAGAATATGCATCCATCGCACTTCGTCTTTTGAGGTGGCTTATCATTGTACTTACACATGAACTTCAAAGAAGTTGTGTATGACTAAAACCATGTCCTTAAGCTTCTGATTGTCAAATGACATAGGCTTGGCTTGGTTGGTTAGAATAAGGTTGATGCATCATATAATCTCTTGCAAATGTCATAAGATAAATTTTGTTTCTTAAAAGAAAATAAAATGCAGCAACAAGTGTCATGCTTCCAGGTTTTGAAATAGCTAAGTTTGTGAGATCGTGACTTGCTTAAATTGAAAATTACACTTGATCTCTAGCATGGATTACACTACTTTATGTATCTCATTGATGTGATAGTGTAAGTGACTTGATAGTATGACTTGGATGAGCTTTGTTTTATATGTATATGTTATAATATGCTCATAACTATTGAAATTTCTCTTTTGAACCTTGTTGAATACATTGTCATAGGGGGAGAAATATTTGTTTTTGAAATTTCTTTCTCATTTGATTTTAAAAAGGGGGATAAATTTTTTTTCAAAACTTTTCATGTGAATAAGCCAGTGTCCGGATTTTTAGTGGTGTTGCCAATGCATTCATCAAGGGAGAGATTGTGAGACCTATGTGTGCTCAATACATTGGCTATTACGATAAAAGTTTTAGATATTGCCAAAACACCCTTTTCAACGAGGTCTGACTCTAGGTCCGAGCTCCGACAAGGTCCGACAATAGGCCGGACATATTTTGGGTACCTCTGGCAAGGTCTGACAATAGATTCGACATGTTTTGGGGTAGATCTAGCAAGGTCCGACTTGTTTTGGGTAGCTCCGGCAAGGTCTTATGTAAGATCTGACTTGCTTTGTCTAGGTTTGACTTACATTGGCTAGGTCTGACTTCTTTGTCTAGGTCCGACTTACTTTGGCAAGGTCCGATTAAGCTTTAGTAAGCTCCGATGCTAGGTCCGACTAGCTTTCATAAGCTCCGGTGCTAGGTCCTGCTAGCTTTGGTATAGTTTTGGCATGGTCCGAAGCTAGATTGCAATGGTTCTGCTTTTACTTTGAATTGGTTCAAACTTTCTTTACACATCTAGAAAGTTTGCTTAGTATTCTTTTACTATGTTTTTGGCATGTTTTGGTGGTTATGGTTGATATCTTTTTGCTAAGGTTTGCAACATGCTTATGTGAGGTGCTCACATAAGGTGTTGTGGTTTCGGAACTAATGAGAGTCAAGTCGAGGACTTGTGCTCGGAAGTATTGATTGTTTGTTCATGTGCAAGTGTTGCTTGAGTTCAAGACATGGCTGGTCACGGGATCCATTGAACTATTCATAGGGAGAAAATGAGGTTCGACAACTATGTTTGGGGGGAATTGTGGCTGAGTTGATCGGGAGGTCGCGCAACATGTTTGGATCAAGAACAATTCATATGAAGGTATCATGGACATCGCTGGAAGGTGTTTGCACGTGTGCAAGGAGTGCATGGATGTGGCTACATGGTTCCAAGGCATGATGAGGAGAAGTGGATGTAAAGAATTGGTCGGAGAGGTCCAACCGACTGGATTATGCCTCATGGATTATGCCTCAGGCTGCGGCTAGGTGGTTATGGTTTGTTTATGGAAAGTTTCAAGTTTGTTTTGGTTATATTTCATGTGGGTCACTAAGTTGAGTTGTTTTAGGAATGTTTAGGATGTTCCTAAGGTGTTTGGAAGTCTTAAGATTGCTTCTGTCTGCGTATAGATGAGTCTTGAGCAGTTATGGAAAGTTTTAGTTGAATTTGAGTAGGATTTGAGTCCTAGTTAGAATCGTATTGGCCTAAGGGCTGGTTAGATAAGCAAGGGAGGCTAGAGTTCATGGTGAACGACTTTGGGGCTGTTCCTCTTGTGGCTTGATCAATAAAATTCACAGTTTAAAGGAACTTTTTTTTCCTTGTTCGTCCAACTTGTTTCAGACAAGTTTTTCTCGTCGAGTTTCTGCACAACACTATCTTGCTTTGGTGGTTTTATCATAACTCAAGTTTTACAGATCCAATTGACGTGATTTTTTCTGGGTTGTCTTCACAACTTGAGTATCTATCATCTGTGAAAATTTCACGATCATTGTATTTGTAGTTTTGGATCTACATGAGTTTCTTTGCAGTGTTCCAGATCTGGTTTTTCTCAGGTAGAACAGATTGACCTTCGTTCAACCTTTCAATCATATCTTAAGTTTTTCTCATCCATAAAATGTGCCCTCGCACACCACCTCCATAATAATTTTCAGTAACAAACCTCTTCGAAAGAGTACTTCTATTTTTGAGACCTATGTGTACTGAATACATTGGCTATTACGATAAAAGTTTTGAATATTGCCAAAATACCCTTTTCAACGAGGTCCAACTCTGGTCCGAGCTCTGACAAAGTCCAACAATAGGTCTGAACTATTTTGGGTAGCTCCGGCAAGGTCCGACATGTTTTGGGTAGATCCGACAAGGTCCGACGATAGGTCTGACTTGTTTTGGGTAGCTCCGGCAAGGTCCGACGATAGGTATGACATGTTTTGGGTAGGTCCGGTGAAAGGTCCAGCATGCCTTGGCTAGGTCCGACAAACTTTGGCAAGGTCCGGTGCAAGGTCCGGTTAGCTTTGGCAAGGTCCGGTGCAAGATCGCAATGGTTCTGCTTTTAACTTGCAATGTTTTAAACTTGCTTTACACTTTCGGTAAGGTTTGCTTAGTATTCATTTGCTAAGTTTTTGGTGTGTTTTGGTGGTTAAGGCTGATATTATCTTGCTATGTTTGCAACATGCTTATATGAGGTGCTCACATAAGGTGTTGTGGATATCGGACTAATGTGAGTCAAGTCGAGGACTTGTGCTTGGAAGAATTGGTTGTTTATTCATGTTCTTGAGGTCAAGACATGGCTGGTGACGGGATCCATTGAACTAATCTTAGGGAGAAGATGAGGTTCAACAACCAAGTTCGGGAGGAATTGTGGTTGAGTTGATCGGGAGGTCCGCAACATGTTTGGGTTAGAACAATGCATATGAATGTACCGTGGACCTCATTGGAAGGTGTTTGCATGTGTGCAAGGGTTGCATGGACATGGCAACAGGGTTCCAAGGCGTGATGAAGAGAAATGGACGTAAAAAATTAGTCGGGAAGGTCCAACCAGCTAGATTATGCCTCAGGTTGCGGCTGAGGTGGTTATGGTTCGTTTATAGAAAGCTTCGAGTTTGATTTTTGTTTGATTTCATGTGAGTCACAAATTTGAGATGCTTTAGGAATGTGTGATATGTTACTAAAGGTGTTTGGAAGTCTTAAGATTGTTTGTATCTGCGTATGGAAGAGTCTTGAGCAGTTATGGAAAATTTCGGTTAAAACTGAGTAGGATTAGAGTCCTAGTTTAATTTGGGTTGGCCTTAGGGCTGGATATATAAGAAAGGAAGGCTAGAGCTCGTGAGAGATGACTTTGGGCTGTTCCTCTTGTGTTTTGATCAATAAAATTCATAGTTTAGAGGAGCTTTTGTGCCTTGTTTGTCCGACTTATTTTAGACAAATTTTTCTCGTCGAGTTTTTGCACAGCACTATGTTGCATCAGTGTTTTTATCATAACTCGAGTTTTACAGATCCAATTTACTTCATTTTTTTGTGTTGTCTTCAGAATTTGATTATCTATCATCTGTGAAATTTTCACGATCATTGGATTCATGGTTTCTGATCTACATGAGTTTATTTGCAGTGCTGCAAATATGGTTTTTAATCGATTAGAACTGTTTGACCCTTGTTCGATCTTTCAATCATAACTTTAGTTTTTCTCGATTGTTTTTCCGTGATCCTTGTTGTCATGTCTTCGTGACTTGATTCTCTATAATATCTACTACTTTTGTCACGGTTGAACACATTTAGATCAGTTGCACACACGGTTTCTTAACAAAATGATTTTCTGTCGAGGGGTTTTTGTTGTTTCCGCTGAAAAAGTTTTAAATCTATCATTCACCCCTGGTAGTTTTTCACATGCTCTTCGATCCTACACTGTTGCCTTAGAAGAACTAGTAAACCGATTCTCAATCTTTTGGAGGTACTCAGTGGCAGTCTCACATTCAGGGATTGCTCCCTGAATGGCCTCAGTGATAGTGCCCTTAATAACCATCGAACATTTCCTGTTTGATTTGTTCCATTTAATTTGTGCTATGTCACAAGCCAATAGCTCATTTGTATAGTCCTTTGTCCTTACAGCAAAAGACTCCTGAGTTTTATCATCATTTCTTACTGGTTCCACCAGGTCAACTAGATATGGAGTTGTGAGAGCTAAATCAATGTCATTGACTGCTAATGCAATCTCTAATTTTTCTCTCCATCTCCCATATTAGTTCTATTGAGTGGATCAATAGAAGCAATGAAACTCAGTGCTGAATTCACATTGGAGGAACCATCATAATCAAAAAAAAAAGATCCGGAGTGAATGCATAGATATTAATCATAAGAAAATGTTGAGTTTTATCTTTCACTTTGGTTACTGGACCAAAACTAACCATTTGAGAACATATGGAAAACATAGTAATTTATGTTTCGCTTTGGTTACTCGACCAAATTACTATTTACTTAGTGAATGTGTCTTAGAGGGGGGCGGGTGAATAGGCGTTGAAAAAACTTTTCCTTTAACACTTAATCAAAATGTCAAATACAGGATGGACCAGACTTGTCTGGTGTGCTTGATATAGTATGAATAGATTAAGTGTGTATACAGATTCTATAAATGATATAACAGCGGAATGTAAACAACTATCCTAGCAACATTAGTGAGCGATTAGGATAGGTGAGTTGTACGTGAAATATAAAGTTAACAAGTTAAAAGGTTGATCAACTTTATACCCTAGATGATGATAATAACAAAAGTAAATGAATGGAACACGCGAGACAAGGATTGTTACCAAGGTTCGATCTCACCAAAGAGATCTACGTCCTCATTGAGGAAGCTCACACAGAGCCAGGTCTCTTCAAAACCTTTTCCCTCGCCAAGTCACCACAAAGGCCGACTTGAGTTCCACTATCACGGGGTAATCACCAAGTTGGTGGGTCAACCTCTCACGCTGAAGGCTCCCACAAAAATTACATCAAGAAAATATGATCTAATATACTACAAAAGATTACAAGGAATGCATGAGTATATAAGAGATCAAACGGCAAGAGCTCAATCATGCGTAGACGATGATCTCCCTATACCAAACCTGATACTCAAAAGATTTAACTTTTAAGGGCTTTAGATGTGTGGGGAGATGCGTTTTTGTGCTCTTGGGTCAAGTGGCGGCGCTAGGGTTTTTGTTTTTGACAGTTGTGTATAGTTGTTGTTTGTGTGGGGTCGTGGATCACCTATTTATAGTGTTTCCAAAAATATCACTGTTAGAGATCCCGACGGCCGGACTAGTCCGCTCTTGTGATCGGACTTGTCCGGTGTGCTGTGTAAAATTTACGTGGAATGTGCAGCACACTAAAAACCCTAATTTGTGTGAGGTGTACCAGACTTATCCGTATTAGAACAAAGAGTTCATCAGACTAGTTCGTAGTGATTACAGAAAGTTAATCGGACTAGTCTGCAATATGACGGACTTGTTCATTGCAAGGGGAATTGTGTTTTTCCAACTTGTCCGAGTGAAACATCAGAAAGTTGAATGGAGTTGTCCGGTTAGTGTACGGACTTGTCCGAGAGAGGTAAATGAGTTGAACGGACTAGTCCAGTTCTGTTCCAGACTTGTCCGAGTGAGAATAGAAAGATGAACGGACTAGTCCGCTAGTGAACAGATTTTTCCGGTGCTCAGTGAATTACTTAGATTGATTTTAGCCCTTACCCTCTACGCAAATATCTAAGCTCTTGGGATGTGTCTCTCACACACATCCTATACAGTTATATCTTCTTTTATCTCCCTTGATCAATTGGGCTTTTCCTTTTCTTCACTCCTCATTTTTTTCACCTTTTGAAGTGCACCATAGTATCTAATCTTTGCCGGCCTACATTCATCTCAATGAATTCGTTAGGATCTCATTTGTTTGTCATCGATCGTCCAAAACCCACAAGGGAATGCCTAGATGCACTTTCAATCTCCCACTTTTTGGTGATTGATGACAACCAATTGAGATTTCACGATTAAGAGTTAAAATTGATCTTCATAAAGTGTGCATATATGAGAATGACATATGAACAATAAGAATTTGTCACATATATGAACTCATTATGGTGGGGTGCCTATACAGTGTGTTTGATCAAATAATGTGATGTGCAAAATTAAAAGTATAGCAATTATAGCAGCAACCATCACAGTAATATCAAAATAAGCATCACACATTCATATTAGACAAAATAGGCACGTCCAAAAGAGATTACAATAATTTTAAATTTAACACATGTCCATGATCACTAGTCCTTAAGGCTTACAAATATACTACTAGTCTATATCTCTTCCCGGTCGGCATCAAGGCACCAAAAATGAAAAAACTGAGTGGAATCACTCATCGTCACTCCCTCTCTCACTCCCAGTACTGCTTTCATCTTCATCTTCAAGCTCATGATCATCATGAGGAGGAGGAGGAGGAGCAGAGACACCTTCTAGTGCAAATGAGGCTAACTCTTGTTCTTTGAGAGGTGCCATCTCCGATATTTTCTTCTGAATCCTCTTAAATTTGAGGAGATCCCACTAGATCAATATCAAGCATCTCAAAGATTGCTTTGATGTTTGCCTTCACGTATCTTTGATGCCTCTTTCTAACCAAGCTTTCCTTGTGTTGCTTTATTTCCACTTTTGCGGTAGGATGCAAAGATGGAGGAAAGCATCTTCAACATACCACTGGAGGACTCTTTGGAGGTTGGAGGAGCAGATGTAGCGGTTGGAGTCTTTGTGCCTTCATGTGCATGCCTCGATCTCTGTTCCACTGTAGATAAGGCAGGAGCATTGGGAATAGCATAAACTTGTGGCTTCTTAGGCTTGAGGTCGGTGTGAGTAACATCCTTGACAAATTCAAGTCTTGTCACCTTCTAAATGATGTACATGATGTAGGGTGCATAGCCACAGGACCTGTTGATAGTGATAGAGACATTCACAATGTCATTGTATATGTACTCTAAGACATTAAAGGTCTTTTTCTTGCTTATCACTTTCATCAAGGTCCTTAGAGTCCCTTGAATTGTCCCTGCATCTCCATCCTTTGAAGCTATAGTCTTCCTCAAGATTCTGTTAAGCACTGCAAAGAATGGCTTCAATTACTTTGTGGTAGGAGGCTTGTATGGCATTCGTGTATCATAGAGGAATTCTAGTTCATCCTTCTCCAAAGGCTTCATGTTCGGAATTATGAGCTCATTGTACAAAGTGTCTTCAAGATGTAGTATCTTGGCAAACTCCTCGTAGGTGACACTATACTTGGATCCATGTGTCATCCAAGTCATCTCCCATTCTCACGAGCAAAGTAGAGGGTTGAGTAAAATTGAGTTATGACTTCATTATTCCAGTCATATTGGAAGGATAGGAGATCCTTTAAGCCATGCCTCTCTAATGCCTCTAAGACCTCATGATAGGCTTGATATTTCTTGGACTGTAAATATATTACATCCGCCCACTAACTTTCAACCACTGGATTCCTCATTTTCCTGTACACATACTCATAGTAGTCAACATGGAAGTGGCTCCAGAATCTTGGGTCAGAAGATTTCTTTGGCTGCTCATAAACTTCAACCTTTCTAAACATGTCAGCCAAATCGTTTCCTTTCCCCATGAAGCCATTTTCTGAAGGCTACCTGTTGCACTGCACATGTGCCTTCATCATAAGAGGACCAATGGGACCACTTGCAGGTCCTTTGCCCTTGTTGGTGCTCCTTCTAGGTGTCGTTGAGCTGGCACCAACACTATCCTTGCTTAATGTTTTCTTCACTACCACCTTCCTCTTTCTCGGAAGTACATCATCAGGAGGAGAGGAATTTGCATCAAAGTCATGTCTCTTCTTGCTTCTCATTTCTTTTGCCCTCCCAACTCTTGCACGGTCACGCTTGGCTTCAAAGTCAAACATGCTGTCATCTGAAGTGGATGACATCGTGCCTAACATGGAAAATACAAGGAGCGATAAGAATGATATGTAGACTTTGTGGAGATAGGACTTGAGTGGTTCAAACTGTCAGAGGGCCAGACATGTCTGACTTCAGGGTGCAGACTTGTTTGAAGAACCGGACTTGTCTGCACCAAGCACCAGACTAGTCCATTCCGACGCATGAAGCCTAAATTCTTATTCAGACAAATCTAACAAGGATTGATGCACAATGGTAGGAATACAATGGTAATACATACAACAATATAATGTATACCCTAGGATTCAAGAAAAATAAGCAAGATTTAAGGAAAGATGAGAACTAGGGTTAAGTAAGATTTTTACCAAAAATCGAAGATCTGAGGTTGGAGGAGCGAAGCAAGGTCCGGATTAGTTTGGAGGAGGGATGCTTCGCACAGAGGGGGCGAATTCCCGTGGAGGAACCTTCAATTTTGTTGGTCAAAAGTGGAAATCGCCTTGGGAGCTTGGGTTTGAGGAGAGAGAGTCCCAAGACGATTGTGAGAAGAAGAAGATGATGTCCTCGCGGCGGGCTAGGGTTAAGCCCGATAGGTATGGACTAGTCCGCATTAGGGCCGGACTAGTCCGGTATGCCAAACCACAAACAGACTAGTTTGTAAAACGGACTAGTACGGGGTTGACCACAGACTAGTCCGGGTCAGCTGGACATATTTGAATCAGAACAAAGTGATTTTGGCGGTTTGATCTAATAGTGATCTAAAGGACATCATTTCACAAATAATTTTATTGAACAAGACCAGTAAGCAATCAACAATCATGCAATGGCCATATTTCACCAAGATTCACTAATTAAAATAGTTTTCGAGAGAAAATGGAGATAAGGGATGAGTTTTTGCAAAATAAGTAAACTTTGAAGTTACAATTAGGTATGCAGTGTTTCAAGCCATATTTCGAGAGTCAAGTATATTTAATTCATTTCTTAGCTCAGAAAATTTGTTTTCATCTAGGGGATTTCTGAATATGTCTGCTAGATGTTTTTCAGTTCTAACATGTGAGATTACTATGTCACCTTTTAATGAATGATCTCTTAGAATTTGATGACGAATGTCTATGTGTTCAGCTCTTGAGTGCTCTACTGGATTGTGTGCAATTTTTATGGCACTTTCATTATCACATAGGAGTGGAATATGGTTCAGATTGTAACCGTAATCCCTCAGAGTTTACCGCATCCAAAGTAGTTGTGCGCAACAACTACAGGATGCAACATACTTTCCTTCGGTTGTGGAAAGAGCAATGGAGTTTTGCTTTTTATATGACCATGAAACTAAGGATCCGCCAAGAAATTGGCAAGTTCCTAAGGTGCTCTTTCTATCGACTTTGCATCCTGCATAGTCGGCATTGGAATATCCTATGAGGTTAAACTTGGATCCTTTGGGATACTAAAGGCCCAAGTTAGGTGTGTGTACAAGGTATCTGAAAATTCTTTTTACAACTATGAAATGGCACTCTTTAGGTGTTGCTTGTAACCTTGCACACATACAAACAATAAGCACAATATATGGCCTAGATGCACATAAAATGGAGCAGTGAACCAATCATAGAACGATATACCTTTTGATCCAGATCTGGACCATCTTCGTTGAGATCAAGATGGCCATTAGTTGCCATAGGAGTCTTGATGGGCTTGGCTTTGTCCATATTGTACTTTTTGAGGATGTCCTGCATGCACTTGGTATGGCATATGAAGGTACCTTCTCTCAATTGCTTCACTTGGAATACCAAAAAGAACTTTAAATCGCCCATCATTGACATCTCGAATCTGTTTGTCATAATTTTGCTATATTCCCCACAAAAAGATTTATTAGTAGAACCAAAAATGATGTCATCAACATAAATTTGACATACAAATAGATGACCATCAAAATGTTTAGTAAACAGAGTATAGTCAGATTTTCCTATTTTAGAACCATTTTGAGTGAGAAAATCCCTAAGGCCCTCATACCAAGCTCGGGGAGCTTGTTTGAGGCCATAGAGAGTCTTACGCAGTTTGTTTGGGTACTCTTGATCTTAAAATCCTGGTGGCTGCTCCATATACACTTACTCCTTGATAGGACCTGTCGGTGGTTTTGATCCGGCAGATCTCCCAACACTACTAAAGTGTTTACGGAGTTTGAAGTTCGGTGTGGGCGCGCGGAGATTCAAGAAGGTGAAATGTAAAATGACACAGGAGACACAAAGATTTACATGGTTCGGGCCGCCTGAGCGTAATACCCTACTCCAAGGGGTGTGTTGGTGTTGTATTGGATGTATGAACTCAACTCAGGTGACGTGAGTTGAGAGCGCGTGTGAGACGATCAGACTAGATCCAATCAGATCAGATCAGATTAGTTGATATTAGATTCGCCCCTCTATGTATCATCGGCCTGTCCTTTTATAGTACAAGGACAGGCTGTTACAAGTTGGCCTCGCCCGACATGTGGCCCCGGGGATACTAATATTGATACACATTTGATGCACTTAATTACCCTTAATGACCGAGTTACGAGCTTTGACAGCGCCGTTACTGGCAATAAGGGTCGTCTGATCGTGTGTCACTAACATAGTAATGACACTTAATCGGATCTTGAAGTCCTTGATTCCCCTTTGAAGATCCGGAGCCGTTGTGGAGTCTACTGGTGGTTTGAGGCTTAAGATCCTATGGTTGGACATGTGGCAGCTCTGGCATACTGTGGGAACAGATAGGTCCGGTGCCATCAAACACGTGTCAGTTCTGGAGCTTCCCTCGGTCTGGGGTTAGGTCCGGGGGTGCTGTTATGGTACATAGCCCGGAGCTTCCCCCTTGTGGGCGGTAGCTCCGGTTTGATGGTACATGTGGAGACCCTGGAACTAACCATGTTGGGGAAAAGGGTCCGGTTATGTCTAACATGTGGGCCTCCGAAAGTCTTCAAATCAAGTAGATGACATTTCCTTGAGATCTTTGCAATCTCAAGGGGTATATGGTACTCAGGGTACCGACAGTGGCCCCCTGGGCCCACCTCTGGGGAAGACCCCTTGGGTGGAGTCATTCCGCTGGAGGTGGGTCCATCCTTCGACTTTTGAGCCGAGTCTTCAAAGGTCTTCAAATGTGCCGTTGGCGATAGCTTTGGAGTTAAATCCTCGCCACCTGGCGTATCTCGGGTGTGGCAAATGAGATCTTTGGCGTGCGGATCTCACGCAATTGAAGGTCGCCGGTTCCCGATACGAAAATTGTATCGGTTCCACGCGCCTTGTCAGGTCACCGCCTTCGGACTTCCCACCTTTCATGATGACAACCGTTCGCCTGGGTAAGAACCTCGACTTGACAGTCGGGGTGGTCCCGGGCCCTCTTGTCATTGACAGGGTGAAATTTTTGAATAGTATCTTTAGCTTCCCTACGGTTTCCATCCAAGCGTTGCGAGGGCTTACTTAAGAAGGAAAGCGTGCACCGTCTGGGGTTCTTTATGCCTCTCATCTAAACTTGCGCTCGAACTCCCAAACTTGTGCTTGCTTTTCCTCCCTTGCCTCGCTGTGCTGCGATGGATTTGGGTCTCCGCGAGAGCCGCTTGAAGACCGAAGGTGACCTGGAGAAGGTCCGGGCCCTCATGGGGTGGTCCTCGGACTTCTTCAACCACCTGGTCCGCGCTGGGGGAAAGCTCCCATTCGAGAAGGAGCACGCTGGCAAGATGGTGTACTTTTCTGCGTACGCCATGGTGGGGTTGATCCCACCTTTTTCCTCCTTTTTCTTGATGCTGCTAGACTTCTATGGTCTGCAGCTGTACCACCTTGGCCCCCACTCCATTCTTCTAGTGTCTGTCTTCGTCCACTTCTATGAAATGTGGGTTGGCACCCCCCCCCTGCATTGAGCTTTTCCGAACCTTCTTCACCGTCCATACCACCGGAAGGAGTGATGAGTACCTTGGCTTCTACTACTTTGTGAAGCGCAAGAAGTGCCCATTCAAGTACCTCCGGTCGTTTCCCTCTGGAAAGTGGGACGATTGGAAGAAAGACTGGATAGTCATTCGAGTGGAGGAGCATGAGAAGCTGGAGCTACCCGAAGGCCTCCCCAATATCGACACTGCAGTCTGGAGTGAAGCTCCGGTGCTATTGGATGCCTTCAACCCTGCTCTGACCAGGATCCGCTATTGTGTGGAGAGAGGATTAACTCCTCAGGCGGTATTTTGCAATTTCCTGGTCAACAGGTGGGCACCGCTGAAGAGGAGAGAAAAACTTGCTTGGTCCCTCAACACTGTGATGGACGACGACCGGGTCGAGACCGGGCTGAAGTCCAACATGGAGGGGGCGACCTTGGAGTTTCATCTCAATGAGTTCCAGCACGGCATTGACGTCGCGGGTAATGACTTGACCCTGCCGCCAGCTTTCCTCCCTCTGAACGTGGACGTACAGTTCAGCAGGGAGCTCCGGCGGACGATGTCGGCGCTTGATGACCTAGGTGTCGTCGAGAGACGATCGACTTCCAGGGTGGTGATCCCTGGGGCTTCTGAAGGTGGCTCCGCCCCTGCCCCGAGGCCAAGGACCGAAGTCGTCGGCAAGGGCAAGGAGCCGATGGCCGAACCCTCGAGCCGGAAGAGGAAGCTAAAGCATGCTGACGGAAGGTCTGTCAGGCCTGCACCCTCTGCAGCAGCTCCTTCTCCATGGAGGGGGAGATCTTCTACAACTGCGGCGACTGCACTTGCAGCAGTGTCTTCTCGGGGTGCTAGCTCCGGGCATGTGACTCCAGTACTAGGGCCAGCTGAGGTCTTTGGGTCCGGAGGTCCATCCCGGTTGAGGGGGGCCTAGACTAAGGAAATGCCCGCGGCTGCAACAAGTTCCGGGGGGCCTTCTGAAGCTACCACGCCAGCGGCGGCCATGGTCAGTCTAGAACGCCTAGGAAAGAGATTCCGTGCAAGCTGGTGCGGAAGCTTTCCGAGGTAATTTTTAATATTTACCTCAGACAGTTGTTTTGTTGTAGTAACTATTTTTTAAGTTTCTTCATCCATCATCTGCAGCGTCCCCAAGAAGAGGAGTGAGGCTCCGCCTTCAGCCACAACAGCTGAAGCTATGAGGGCGGAGGCTTCTGCTCCTGTCCCGGTGCCGCCCCAAGTGGTGGCTGAAGCTGCGCCAGCTCCGGCGCCAGCTGTCATGGTCATGGACCTCGACTCATCTCCCGAGACTCCTGTGGTTGCGCCGGACCACAGGAGAGAAGATGCGCCAGTGGCACCTGCCCTGGAGGTTGAAGCCCCGGGTCTTGATGCTGAGATGTTGGAAGCTTCGGCCACTGAGCCGGAGGAAGCAGTGATTCCGGCCCCAGAGCTGGAAATTGTCGAAGCCCCGGCGGTTGAGCCGGAGGTTATTGAAGTCCTGGCGAGAGAGTCGGATGTTGAGGAAGTCCCGGCGGTTGAGCCAGCTACCTCCGAAGCTCCGGCCTCAGAGCCGGTTGCCACTGAAGCTCCGGCTGTAGAGCAAGTTGCAGTTGAAGACCTTCCGGCGCCTAAGCCGGTTGAGGTTGAAGCTCCGGCCTCAGGGCCAGTTGTTGTGGAGGTATCAGCACTCGAACCCATGATGGTCGAGGTGCCAACACCTGAGCCACCAGCGGAGGAGGAGCCCAGGCAGTAGCCGGAAGTAGCCCCTGCTCCGGAAGTGATGATGGTGGAGGTTCTTGCTGCTGAGCCAGGGTGCCCTGATGCAGTCGCTGGCCCCCTGCCTGAAGGGGCAAATGAAGACCTGGTGGCAGGGCCTTCGGAACCACTTCCGGAGGTCAGAACTTCTTCTGCGGGACCCTCCTCGGTGGCGACTGAGGCAACCCCAGAGGACGGCCCTAGTGCTGTGGAGGCTCAGGGGACCACTCTTGTGGAGTGGGACCCAATTTTTGTAAGCGAGAACCCGCTGGAACCAGCGGAGGAGACCCCAGCAGGTCCGGACCCTATTCCCCTATTGTTGTCCATTGACAACGCTTGCTCCAGTCTGCGTCAAGTCCAGCTGGCGTTCTACCACGATAGCAAGGCTCTTGAAGAGGAGCGCCAAACCCTTAGGCGGTGGCGTAATCGGCTCTACTTCGGGACCAAGCTGGCGCAGTCGAGGCTGGCAGACGACAAGGAGTGGATCAAACAGGAGAAGGTCCGCTTGGAATACTGGGGCAAATTATTGGATGATAGGGAGAGCTTGACTCGTTCCCTCGACACTCAATCCCGGGCCATTTATAAGCAGGCCAAGGCAACTAATAGTGCGGCTGATGATCACCAAGAAAGGCTTGAAGCCATTAACACTAGCCTCATCAAGCGCCGGGAGGCACTTGATGAGAGGGAGAAGAAGCTCGAAGACGAAGAGCAAAAACTCCTAGAGCTGCGGGATGATGTCTTGAAGAGGGAGAAGGAGCTCGCCAAAAAGGTGGCTCTGGTTGACAAGGGCCTCGAGGAACGCAACAAGAAGATGGAGGAGCATTGCGTTGAGGAGGAGGAGAAGGCCTGAGTGCGAGGGCAGGAACTCTACAAGCAAGAGTGTGCCATCGCTGCTAGGGAGAAGAAAGTTAGGGGCCGGGAGAAGGACCTGGTCGACCGCTGGAACAAGATCCACCTCCGGGAGGAGGAGCTCGAAAAACTCGAGAAGCAGGTTGCTAAAAAGATTCAGCAAAATGCCAAAGAGGTTGAGCGCCTTGATCGTGAGAATTATGAACTGGCGGCGGCCAAAAGATCCTTGGAGGAGCTGAAGGGCTTGAGGACTGCAGACTCCCTACAGGTTTGGGAGTTCCTGAGCAAAGCCAATGACGCGCTGACACCAATGGGCTTCAGTCCCGTGCGTCCGGATGATCCAGAGCCGGACATGGCGTTGCAAGCGTTGAGCTCAGCGGGTGGCAAACTCTCCAAGGTGGGTGACGTCATTGCGGACCAGTTGGAGGTTGAGGGGCAGTCCCTGGCGAAGAACATCGCAGAGTATGTGCTGACGTGCTACACCAGTCGGGATCCCCAATTTCCTCTGGACCCGGTGCATGAAGGTCCCGTCGAAGGAGAAGGTGAAGCCACCCGAGCCAACGTGTCGGAGGTTGCTCAGATGGTCGCCCAGTTCTTCCATAGGGTCTAGGACCATTTCTGTAGATCCCACTTGTATTCTCTCTTTTTCTTCCCCAATTTTGTAATCCCTTGTCTCCAGATGAATGAAATCCATAATTTGTTAATGAATTTCATTTTTTGTTTCAACACTTCTGTCTTCACTTGGCCCCCTGGTAGATGTACACAATTTGATTGTGAACATGTACCAAGAGGATATTGTGTTTTCTTGAAGACTCGTTTCCTTGGAACTTGTAGAGTGTAGGTCCGAAGTCTTCAATAGTGAAGGCCCCCTGAGGTTGTCGGAGCTCAGAAGCTCCGGCATTGACTATCGTCGGAGCTTAGTAGCTCCGACAATAGTTCCTATCAACGCGTAGAGCAATGATAGTTAGCCCTCCGGGGTGTTGGAGCTTAGTAGCTCCGGCAGTGACCTTTGCCAACGCGTAGCTTGTCGGCAGCAGACTCCGCTTGTGGGGTCTTCTCACCATCTTTTATTCTGCGTCGACGACTGGCCCCCCCTAGCTTTGTCGGAGCTTGGTTGCTCCGTTAATGCTCGTTTTCAATGTTTAACATCGATCATAAGCCACCTAGGGGGAGTCGGAGCTTTGTTAGCTCCGGCTTTTCTCCATCAATGTGGATTCTTTATTTTTCCTGCACACTGAAGCCAAGAAAAATAGTAAAATTCGCTCCTTGCCTATAACTTCGTTGCGGCTTACGATCCCTAAGAAAGTTTTAGGTCAAACACAATTCTGAATACAACCGAATGCGTTGCCTTCTTTCTTCCAAATCCAATTGTACTTGGACCCGCCTTACTTCGACCTGCCGGGGTGTAGATAGAGTGGCGTACTTAGGGTGCTTGACCAGGCTAAGTCGATAGCACACTCCGACCCTAGATTGGCTTGGCAGCATTCAGGCGAGTGGGCCATGAACAATATTTGAATCCAAAAGAATTGACAATACAGCTCGAATTGTACATGAACTGGTCGAACTAAAATTTCTTAAGAATTGCACAACTTTGTTATAGACAAGAAAGAGAAAAATAAAAATTGTTGAGCCTGTACAAAATAAATGCACGTGGAGTCTGTTCCACATGAAGATGTCTTTCAATATAGGTCTGGGGTACAGGGGAAACAAGTACACTCTTAGGGTACGGAACCAGGCTAAGCGTGTTTCATTTCTCGTTTGACCCAGGGTAG
The DNA here is from genome assembly GCA_036927565.1 of Tuctoria greenei. NCBI lineage: Eukaryota > Viridiplantae > Streptophyta > Magnoliopsida > Poales > Poaceae > Tuctoria > Tuctoria greenei. Next base: position 144,801,705 of record JAYESD010000008.1, on the reverse strand, counting down.
CTAGCCACACTTTTAGTCCTGAGACTGTGACAAGTGTTGCATGAACTTTGCAGACCTTCCGGGAAAGGTTCGGCTGTTCTCCTGGGGGAACTACCCGACTATGTACAATGACTCTATAACATACACTTCAAGTTACTACAGACTCACCTCCGTGATATTAAGTGTAGAACTTACAGAGGTGCTCAATATTCCAAGGATTTGGGAGAGGTGTCCCATCCTCGGTAGCCAAGCGAACGCTTCCGGGACGGGATACTTTTATCACTCGGAAGGGTCCCTCCCAGCTGGGGGAGAGTTTGTTTAACCCTTCTCTGGATTGTATTCTCCGTAGCACCAGATCGCCTTCCTCGAGCTGTTGGTTGCGTACATGCTCCTGATGATAGCGCCAAAGGGCTTGGCGGTATTGGGCATTCCGAACAGCTGCTTGGCACCTTCCCTCCTCAAGGAGGTCTAGGTCTACACGCCGGAGCTGGTCCTGTGTGGCTTCGTCGAAGGTCCGGACCCGGAGTGACCCCAAGGTGATTTCCAGAGGAATGATTGCTTCAGCTCCGTAAACCAGGAAGAAGGGTGTCTCTCCAGTTGACAGGTTTGGAGTTGTCCTATTGGCCCATAGAGTGGGCGGAAGCTCTTCAATCCAGTTGGCTCCATGTTTTTTCAAGCCCTCATAGGTTCGCATTTTGAGTCCTTTCAGGATTTCAGCATTTGCTCTCTCGGCCTGGCCATTGCTTGCCGGGTGAGCTACGGAGGCGTAGCAAACTTGAATGTCGAGGTCTTCGCAATATCCTTGAAATGCAGAGCTTGTGAATTGGGTCCCGTTAACAGTAATGATTTTGTTTGGGACTCCAAATATGCATACAGTGGACTGCAAAAAGTTGATAGCAGATTGCTTGTTTATTGTCACAACTGGAGTTTCTTCCGACCACTTGGTGAACTTGTCAATGGCGACATACAGGAACTTGTAACCTCCGACGGCTCTTGGGAAAGGTCCCAAGATGTCCATCCCCCACACAGCGAAGGGCCATGTAGGAGGTATCATTTGTAGAGGCTGAGCCGGTGTGTGAATTTGCTTTGCATGAAATTGGCATGCTTCACATTTCTTCACCAGCTCAGTTGCATCCTGGAGTGTTGTAGGCCAGTAGAAGCCATGCCGGAAGGCTTTACTGACCAGCGTGCGGGAAGACGCGTGGTTCCCACACTTGCCTCCATGGATTTCTGCGAGGAGCTCCCAATCTTCTTCCCTTGTGATGCACCACCGAATTAGGACGCCATTGGCACTGCGCCGGTAGAGATCCCCTTCTACCAACGTGTATCTTTTAGCCAATCTGACTATCCGGTTAGCGGATATATCATCGTCAGGAAGGATGTTGTCTTTCAAGTAGCCCCGGATCTTCGAGATCCATGCATCAGAGCTAACTTGAGCATTTGAGTCTTGCATGCTGGGTTGCTCGGAGCTTCCGGCAGCACCTACGACCCTTGATGGCTGCCATGGTAACAGGGCCATCGGGACCGTCAGCTTTGGAATGCTGATCTCACCCCCTTTGCTGAGTTCGGCAGGCTGAGCTGTGGGTTTGGACAACCTCCGGACAAAAGTTCCGTCAGGAGCTGGAGCTCCAGTTGACGCTTTCATCGAGAGTTCGTCAGCTTCAGCATTGTGGACACGCTGGACGTGGTGGAGGTCTAGGACTTCGAAGTCCTTCTGAAACCTCTGGAATAAAAGGAGGTAAGCAGCTAGCTGGAGATTGTTGCAGGAGCATTCACCCTTCACTTGTTTAATGATGAGCTATGAATCTCCCTTGACCAGCAGCTGCTTGACACCGTATGATAGTGCCACCTTTAGTCCGTAGATGAGTGCTTCGTACTCCGCCATGTTGTTGGTCGCCTTGAAGTCAGGGTGTACAATGTATTTTACCTTCTCCCCGGTTGGTGTGAGGAGAAGGATTCCAGCTCCGGCCCCCTGCTTTTGCATGGAGCCATCGAAGTAGAGGGTCCAGTGAGGCTCGGTGAAGACTGAAGCCTTGTGTCCCGGTTTCTGCTCACTGGGGCCCCCAGGGTTTGATGGAGAGGGAGTCCATTCTGCCACAAAATCTGCCAATGCTTGACTCTTGATTGCTTGTCTTGGATTCGGCCAATTCCGCTGCCCACTTTGCAATATTCCCAGTTGAATTGGAATTATGCAAGATTGCTCGAAGTGGGTAAGAAGTCACCACTGAAATCTTGTGAGCTTGGAAGTAATGGCGAAGCTTCCTGGAGGCGATAAAAACTGCATAGAGCAGCTTATGCACCTCTAGGTATCGAGTCTTAGCGTCATGAAGTACTTCACTGATGAAGTACACTAGGTGCTGGATGGTCTAGACCCTCCTGGAGGGGCCCGGAGCTTCCTCTTCATTGACCCGGATCCTCCCGGAGGGAACCGGACCTTCTTCGGGGACCTCCAGTTCCTTGCTGGAGGGACCCAGAGCTTCTTCAGAAGTGACCTGGACCCTCCCGGAGGGGTCTGGGTCTTCTGAAGTAACTTCTGGTGGACTCAAGTCTGGGAACTGGGACCCAGACTCGCTTTCAGGAAGTTCCGGACCCTCCTGGAGGGGTCTGGATTCCTGAGCATGGGATGGTTCTGGTCTCTCCGCAACCAGGACCATACTGACGACTTCGTCAGTTGCTGAAATGTAAAGCAGCAAAGGCTCACCAGGGTTCGGAGCTACCAAAGTTGGTAGGGTGGTGAAGAGATGTTTTAGCTCTTGGAACGCCTTTTCTGCTTCTTCAGACCATTGGAATGGTCCGGACTTCCTCAATAACTTGAAGAAGGGAAGTGCCCGTTCCGCCAGTCTTGAAATGAACATGCTGAGGGCTGCTAGACATCCAGTCAGCTTTTGGACATCCTTGATGTGGGCTGGTGGTCGCATGTCTTCAATTTCTTCGATCTTCGCCGGATTAGCCTCTATGCCCCGGTGATTTACAAGGAAACCAAGAAGTTTTCCGGAGCTAACCCCGAAGACACACTTGTCTGGGTTTAGCTTTGTGCGGGTGACCCGCAGCTTGTCGAAGACAGCCTGTAAGGTGTCAAGGAGTGACTCCTTGTTCTAGACCTTGACCACGATGTCATCGACGTACACTTCCACTATGTCTCTAATGAGTTCTTCAAAAGTTTTGTACATAGCTCATACAAAGGTTGAAGCCGCATTCTTGAGACCAAATGGCATGGCTGTATAACAGTACAATCCATCTACTGTGATGAAAGAGGTATGCTCTTCATCTTCCCTAGACATTCTGATTTGATGATACCCAGAATATGCGTCTAGGAAACACAGTAATTCACACCCGGAGGTGGAATCCACTATCTGATCTATTCTAGGTAGTTGGAATGGATCTTTTGGACATGCCTTATTTAGTGTTGTATAGTCAATACACATCCGAAGCTTCCCGCCAGCCTTGGGCACAACGACTGAGTTTGCCAGCCATTTTGGATGGAAGACTTCTCGGATGAATCCAACTTCGAGCAACTTCTTCACTTCTTGTCGAATGAAGTTCTGTCACTCCACAGATTGCTTCTGAGGTTTCTGATGCACGGGTCGGGCGTCAGGGTAGATCTTCAGATTGTGCTCAATCACTTCCCTGGGGATCCCAGGCATTTGTGACGGTTGTCAGGCAAACACGTCGACATTAGCCCGGAGGAAAGCGATGAGCGCGATTTCCTATTTGTCATTCAGTCCCCCCGATATACGGGTGGTCTGAGTGGCATCGGAACCGATTTGGACGACTTTGACGGGAATGTCGGTGTCGCTGCTTGGCTGCACACGAGGTGCAGAAGTCATGCCTCGTTGACGAATGCTCGGGGGTTTTGGAGCTTTCTCCTGCCTGGAGTCCTCCTCTTGCGCCGTAGTAAGCGCATGAAGTTCTTCCAGAGCGGTTACTCCGGCAGTGCGATCTTTGCGGATCTGGAGAACGCCTACTGGTGTTGGCATCTTTAACACCAGGTAGCCATAATGAACAGCTGCCATGAATTTGTACAAGGCGGGTCTACCCATGATGGCGTTTAAAGGTAAGTTGATCTGAGCAACGTCAAAGACCAACTTCTCAGTGCAATACTTCTCCCGGGTCCCGAAGGTAATGGGGAGAGTAATAGCACCGAGTGGGGTAATGGCTCCTGGACCTACTCCGAAGAAAGGTCGGGAGGGGTGAAGATCCAAAGGTCGGAGCTGAGGCTTGGTAAAAGCTTCAAAGCTTATGAGGTTCAGCCCCAAACCTCCATCTACCATAACATGGTGGAGCTGAATGTTATTGATGGTAGGACATACCATCAAAGGTAACTGGCCTGCTCCAACCATGCTTCGAGGGCAGTCCGAAGCATCAAAAGTGATGGCTGTGTCCATCCACTTCCGATGAGGCTCCGCCCTGGCTATAGGAGCTACAGCGGCCATGTCCCGACACATTGTCTTGAGGACGCGGCGGGAGGTGATGTCCCATGATCCACCAAAAATGTTGTTCATGGTCTTCCGACGCTCGTTGTCAGAGACGACAGAATCATCATTGACTGAGGTGTAGACGGCCTTCAGGACCTTTTTAGGATCCTGAAAACCTAACTCCTCTTCAGCCGGAGCTCGTCAACTTTTTGTTTTCCTTCCCTCTATCGAAAAGGAACTTCTTCCCGGCGCTTGTTGTAGCGCTCGGCAAGGTTTTGGACCTCCCGACAGTCTTCCAAACTGTGGTTGTCCGTCTTATGAATTGGACACCACACCTTGGGTTTGCCACCGTCTTCAGAAGACCGTCAAGGTCGCTTCTTAGGGCGTGGCCCCCGGCCACCTGAAGATGCAGCAGATGTAGCATTAGATGCGCCGGCCAACGGCTTCTTCTTGTCGTTGGTCTTTTTCTTCTTTTTGCCACCCCCGGAGGTAGTGGCTTCTCCTTTGGAGGACTTCTTGCGATCCTCCGGAGGTGGTTTGGAGTGCGTTTCACGGCCCTCTGCAGCTCTGGCACATTTTTCAGCCAAGCTGAAGAGTTCCGTGACACTGGTGATCTCCTTGATCGCCAGTTTCTCCAACATCTTCTTATCCCGTACGCCCTGTCTAAATGCCACAATGACAGAAGTGCTAGAGATAGAAGGGATAGTGTTTCGTACCTGAGAGAATCTTTGGATGAATGATTGCAGGGATTCTCCCCCTTTTTGCATGACTGCAAAAAGGTCTAGTTCGGTGCCTGGTCGGGTGTGTGAACTCCCGAAGTTGGCGGTGAACTGTCGGCACAACTCCTCCCAACTGTTCATGGAGTTGGGTGGAAGGCTCATAAACCAGGACTGGGCGGTCCCAGTTAAAGCCACTGGAAAATAGTTGGCCATTACGGCCTCATTTCCTCCAGCTGCCAGGATAGCAGTAGAGTAAATCTGAAGAAATTCGACGGGATTAACGGTCCCGTCAAACTTCTCCGGCAGGAGAGGCCGGAATTTCTGTGTCCACCTGACCATACGCAGATGCATGGCCAGGGCTGAACAGCCTACTCCTACTCCTTCAGGAGCAGGAATGTCCCGAGCTTCTCGCCTTTCACGAGCTAGCTCGATATGGACTTAGCCGTCTTGTTGATGGTATCAGCGATCAAGCTCCGCCTGGAGGTCATGAGTTGAAAGCCTTGATACCGTGTGAGTGCGTCGTGCCCCTGAGGGCAACGACGTCACTTGTTGTGACACAGCACGTCTCCTGTTGTTGGAAACGTGCGGACCAAGTTTGCCAGACAAGGTCCGTCGCTGCGACGGGGCCCGTCCTGAAGGAGGAGGACCCTGGTTACTGATGCGGTCGGCTGCTGCTGCAACCAAGTGTTCCACATCGACCCTCCACTGCTCCATTGCATCCCGGGATGCATTCGGAGGTGGTGGGCGCTGAAGGAGAGCACTTACTGCATGGAGCGTGTGTTCCGGGTTGTCATGATTCGCCGATGCAGTGATTGACGCCGGTGCACCATCGCGCTGCCCATCTTGATTTGCTGGTGGAGGCGGCGATGGTGGAAGTGTGACTCCTGCTGGAACTGAGGTTCCTGCTGGTGGCTGCATATTAGAGGAATTGCCCCCAGCAGCTTGAACAGCGGGATGACCATTGGATGATTCAGCAGCTGAGTTCACCATTCTTGAAATCTCAGGCACCCCATCCTGGCGCGCCAACTGTCGGTTGTTTTGATCCGGCAGATCTCCCAACACTACTAAAGTGTTTACGGAGTTTGAAGTTTGGTGTGGGCGCGCGGAGATTCAAGAAGGTGAAATGTAAAATGACACCGGAGACACAAAGATTTACGTGGTTCGGGTCGTCTGAGTGTAATACCCTACTCCACGGGGTGTGTTGGTGTTGTATTGGATGTATGAACTCAACTAAGGTGACTTGAGTTGAGAGCGCGTGTGAGCCGATCACACTAGATCCAATCATATCAGATCAGATCAGTTGATATCAGATTCGCTCCTCTATGTATCGTCAGCCTATCCTTTTATAGTACAAGGAAAGGCTGTTACAAGTTGGCCTGGCCCGACATGTGGCCCCGGCACCTACTAATATTGATACACATTTGATGCGCTTAATTACCCTTAATGACCGAGTTACGAGCTTTGACAGTGCCATTACTGGCAATAAGGGTCGTCCGATCGTGTGTCATTAACATAGTATTAATGACAATTAATCGGGTCTTGAAGTCCTTGATTCCACTTTGAAGATCCGGAGCCGTTGTGGAGTCTACCGGAGGTTTGAGGCTGAAGATCTGACGGTTGGACACGTGGCAGCTCCGGAGCATACTGTGGGAACAGATAGGTCCGGTGCCATTAGACACGTGTCAGTTCTGGAGCTTCCCTCGGTCTGGGGTTAGGTCCGGGGGTGCCGTTATGGTACATAGCCCGGAGCTTCCCCCTTGTGGGCGGTAGCTCCAGTTTGATGGTACAGGTGGCGACCCTGGAACTAACCATGTTGGGGAAACGGGTCCAGTTATGTCTAACATGTGGGCCTCCGAAGGTCTTCAAATCAAGTAGATGACATTTCCTTGAGATCTTTGCAATCTCAAGGGGTATATGGTACTCACGGTACCGACAGGACCGTTGAGGAATGTGCTTTTGATGTCCATTTGATACAGCTTAAAATATTGGTGAGTAGCATAGGCTAATAAAATACGAATGGACTCAAGTCTAGCTACAGGAGCAAAAGTTTTGTCAAAATCCAAACCTTCGACGTGTGAGTAACCTTTTGTAACAAGTCATGCCTTGTTCCTTGTTACAAATCCATGTTCATCTTGCTTGTCCAGAACGACCCATTTGGAGCCTACGAGGTTTGCCTTTGGTCTTTCTACAATCTCCCATACTTCATTTCTCTTGAAATTGTTCACCTCCTCTTGCATAGCAATCACCCAATCTGGATCTTTTAGTGCTTCATCAACCGTTAATGATTCTAGAAAAGAGACAAAAGAGTAATGTTCACAGAAATTAGCGATATGAGATCTAGTGGTTACTCCCTTTGCAATGTGGGGACCGGAGTCCACACATCCGATGATCTCATTGGATGGTGCCGTGCGATGCGGCACCTAACAGCACACACGAAAAGGATACCAAAACATATAAAGTTTTCATTTCATAATAAGAAGAGTTTACAAAAGAGTGTACAACAGAAGTACACACTCAGCGGAAAATACATACTCATAATCTCACCTAACTAAGCAGGAGAGAAGACGTCCATGCCCTAGGACGCTTCTCACTAGCAACAAGAAGAACACTTAGCAGTGGTGTGGTTCACATGAGATTTATCTCGATACCTCGAGATCTCATGTACAACTTGAACAGCAGAAATAAACATAATACCTGCAAAAAATCGTTAAAGCGCAAACGTGAGCATAAGGCTCAGCAAGACTAACCCGTCTCACTAGACATATGCAAGGGTGAATACCAAGCATAGGTAAGGAATAGCATAAATAGACTCGCCTACAAGTGGATCCTTATAATCATGTTTTAAGTAGCAAATGACATTCTTCAAGCACGACACATCATAGACTCCACAATCATACAAGAAACATATTGCCGATGATATGACATGCTCAAAGCACATAATGCTATTACAGCTAAAGTATGGGGAAACTGTAAACTTTATTTTTTGCTATATCTAAGTCACACAAGGTTGCAAAACAATTATAATTCAATACAACATATTCTTCTGGCTTCTTTAGTATTTACTACGTCACAACTTAGTGAACAAGTGGTACTCTATTACCGTGAGGGACGGTGATTGCAATCAGCACACACCCAGAATACATGACACATACGCCCGCTCGGAAGTACCTTTCACTGTACTCCTCTCCCACGTCGTATGTGGCCACCTTTCACCCGTCATCCCGATGTCGAACCAGTTCTACCGTCCGAAAACTAAGGTCCCTAACCGAGCACGTCGAAGTTGCTCCTTAGAGGATCCCACCTTACGATCATCTTCCCCCGAAGGACGGCGGTATAATTTTCGACACGAGGGTGCCCGAGCTACATCAGTTTAATGGACCCCATTAATCCATTATGTAACCGGTACTATTCAAACTTGCTCAACAGGGCCGCACAAGAGACGGTCCTTAACCGACACAGATGGGGCTACATACCAACCTCCACATTTGCCTTACCCTTACCGGCCCAGGCCCAAAAGTGGTCGCAAGCATTGTCCCCCTCATTTGGGCTCAGACAACCTTGCGCGTCCCGTCCTACAGGAACATCCCCGTCCACATCTCCAATTATTAAGAATGTACATTTTGGTAACATCTCATGAGTAGATTCCCCTACTCGACTCCTCTCGCAAGTATAATAAACTACTTGACTTGTGGTCAATAAAATGTGACCCTCTCACGAGTAGATTCCAACTACTCGACTTCTACCGGTTCATCTTATCCTATACATTAGCAAAGCAGTTACTACAGGTCAAACTGTAAACCATCCCAACCTTCCCATTGGATTTATGGATATGCAAGTGGAGTATCAAACACCTTATACGTAATGCACAATATCAACTAAAGACGTAAGTGAATAAAATTGGAAAAATTCTGAAAAGCTCTTAAATGCAAACCGGGGCTTGCCTTGCTCACGAATCAGCTCTAAGTCAAAGAGTCAGTGGCTTGATGCTTCACGAACAGGTCCTCTTCGACTCCTTTCCGTCACGACATCTATCACAATGAATATGCATATAACACACAATATACTTTAATAACTTAACTAATGAATATGCACACATTATGCAATGTCATACTCATAAAGGAAGTATGTTTGTAAATCAAGAATGAATAAGGTGTACTGTTGGGTATTAAATTGGATTTGGGTAGGTTAATTTGATATTTTTTTTCATATTATAAGAATGTACATAAGAAATTTCTATATAGTCATGGATATAAGGAAACTATACAGAATTCAATTCCTATGCAGATGAGTTCTATTGGCTCTGATAATTTATCTCTGGTATACAGATGTGATGAAAAAATTCTCATAAAAATATCAGAGAATTTGATGGGAGAAAATGATCTACAAAATTCTATCAAGCTTTCATAATTTAGGAATTTGCAGATAAAACCTGAGGTTTTATCATGTCCATAAATGGCACAGCTAGATATTACTGATCAAAAGGAAGCTACAAAAATTGGTTTCACAATTTTTCAAGCTTCCTACAGGAAGATATTGAATTTACAAGTCCTTATGAATTTCTGGATTTAATTTGTTATTTTCTGGAATTATAATTAACCTAGGCAAAGACTTTGAATTAAACCCTCTTAAACAATTTCGTTATGCCTGAAACTTTCATTGGAGCTTCTACATAAAAAAATGATTGGTTGGGTAAATTTCCATAATTATCTGAATATAATTCTATTTTTCTATATTTTCCACAATGTATTATACTAATTGATTTATAGAATATTCTCTAGGGCTTTTCATTAATATTGGGATGGACCACTGGAAAGTACATATCCTAAGGAGAATTACAAAATTTGTTCTATCCAATTTGGAACATCCTAGCCTAAGTTATAGCATTTCAAAGTTTAGGCATTTTTTCTGGAATTCTTTTTGAATGGAAAAGGACAACCCTTTAATCAACTGACACGGGGCCCCCACTGGTTTATTTCTTCCCACCTAGCCGATGCCACACCGGGGCCACAGGGTTTAATCGCGTTGTCACATGGAATCCCTGCGCCACAAAAAATCCCACGGGGGGTCTTCTTCTTCCCCGACGGCCCGTGGCGGCGCCATGGCCGGAGACCGGCCGGCGACTCGCCGGAGCTCGCCGTGCTACCTTCCCCGTGGCCGAGACTTGCCACCCGGGGGTTTTTGACCCTCAGGAATTCACTGGTGACCTCAGTTTGGACTGAAACGCCCCGGAAACGTGCCTACACCAGCGACCGGCGGAACTCAATGATCAGCGACGGCGTTCTCGGTGTACAAGGCATGGGAAAAGCTGCTTCTTGCTCTGGAAGCTTCGTGGTGCTGCCCTGATCATCGTCCTACATCCCAATCTCTCGGAAATTGGTCGGAGTATGGGGGCACCATGGATCCGGCCCTAGGCGGCGGCAAGATTTGAAATTCCGGTTAGCCTGAGTTGGGATATGGCTAGCTAACGCCTCAGGAAGGAGCGCACGCAAGTGTAGAAGCTCGGGGCGGCTGGAATTGTGAAGATACTCACCATGGAGGAAAAGCTTCGGGTTGTAGATGGAGAAGGTCGACGGCACGCCGGAAGAAGAAACCGCGATTCCCTACGAGATGCTAGGTCCGGCGGCAGCCTCGGTTCAGGGAGGTCGAGAGGGTATGAGCGCACCAAAACGTGGCTTTGCTTGAGCGGGGGCTGCTGTACTTTGGGTGGCCGAGTGGAGCGATGCGGGAGAAAGAAGAAGAGCCGAGCGCTCGGTCCCTTTTATACACCGACCGACGGAGCCGAGCCGGTGGTGTCGTGGCCCTCCGTGGCGCGCATGCACGCGGCAAGCCATCGCGCTGGAAAGCTGCTTGCCGCTGCTGCTCAGCGCTGGCGCTCGTTGCAGTCGCGTGAGGTGAGACAGAGCAAACAGCTTTTGGGCTCCACTTACAGGTGGGCCCCACTCTGCTCTTATCCCCTTAATTTTATTTCTTTTTGTTACCCAAGCCTAGATGTGATAAGGAATCCAAGTTCAGAAGAGGATTGGTCCTGTTACATTTGAATTGTTTGACAAATTTGAATATCTGAATTGGCCAATTTGAAATTTGAATTAGATTCAAATTCATATTTATATGTTTTATGTATTTTTTTAATCTTTGTCAATATTTAAGTTTAAGTTGCCATGGGTTTTTTGCAAGTTATCACATATAACATGTTTGGTTTCCTGCAAATTTGAATTAGATTCAAATTCAATTTTTATAATCTATATGCATGTCATTTAATTCTTTCCCCCAACATTAATTTATATAATGTCCTATGCTTTTAATTGACTAACCTGATCAAATGGAGAATATGTTTTTGTACCTTGATCATTGATTTGAATATTTTGTACATTTCCATATATACTTTTATTCACACATGTTTGTTTTATTTCTTTTGATTTTTCCCTTGTTATCAAAGCACATAATTCCAGGTGTCTTAAATTTATGATTCAAGAATGTTTAGAATTTAGGCTTAGTTGGTTCCAAAAATAATGATATGTTTAAACTAGAGCTTTGAATAAAACTTTACACTTACATCTATATGACTTTATTTGCTCTCATTTTAACATGGTCCTTATTGTACACACTTAAACTATTATTTCATGTGCCATACATAGGAGACAAAAGGTTCCAAAAGTTTGGGCTTTTACATTCCTCCCCCCTTAAAAGAATCTCATCCCGAGATTACAAAAAGAGAAGAAATGTCGGAGTGTATCACCGTTGATACGACGATAGCAACTCCGGATAGTTGGAGCGAAGATAGTCTTCACTCTCCCATGTAGCTTCTTCGACGGTGTGGTTCTTCCATAACACTTTATAGAACCACAACGTTCGGTTTCTTGTCTCTCTCGTCTTCTCATCAATAATCCGGATCGGTTGTTCAACATAGGTCAGATCCGGCTTCAGTTCTTCCATGTCCTCAGATATGACTTCTGTTGGAGTTTTGAGACACTTCCTTAACTATGATACGTGGAATACGTTGCATTCCTGCCAATGACGCAGGTAGCTCTAGCCGATAGGCTACGGGTCCACATCTTTCCATGATGGGGAATGGCCCGATAAATCTTGGAGCTAACTTTCCCTTTACTCCAAAGCGATGAATTCCTTTCATCGGAGAGACACGAAGATACACGTGGTGTCCGACGTTAAAGCTCAAGGGACGATGTCGCTTGTTAGCATAACTCTTCTACCGAGACTGAGCTGCTCTGAGGTTTGCCTGAACTAGCTTAACTCGTTCTTCAGCTTCATTAGTGAGATCCACTCTGAAGATTACTCTTTCTCTAGACTCACACCAATTGAGTGGTGTGCGGCACTTCTGACCGTAGAGAGCTTCAAAAGGTGCCATTTTGATACTGGATTGATAACCATTGTTGTATAAGAACTCTGCCACGGTAAATGATCATCCCAGTTCTTTCTGTGATCTATGGCACATGCTCTTAGCATATCTTCTAGGATCTGGTTCACCCTTTCAGTTTGTCCATCAGTTTGAGGATGGTATGCCGAGCTTCGGATTAACTTAGTTCCCATGACTGCGTGTAGTTGCTCCCAGAAACGAGCAACAAACAACGATCCTCTGTTAGAGACGATGGTGCGGGGAACTCCGTGTAAGCACATGATCCGTGACATATACAACTCAGCATACTTCTTTGCATTGTACGACGTGTTCACTGGAATAAAGTGTGCTGACTTGGTTAATCGGTCTATGATTACCCAAATAGAATCGTGCTTGTGGAACGTGAGAGGCAATCCAACAATGAAGTCCATACTGAGATCCTCCCATTTCCATGCAGGGACACTTAAAGGTTGTAGTGGTCCCGCTTTCCTCATATAGTCAGCCTTCACTCTTGTGCATGTATCACACTCGGACACGTACTTTGCAATCTCTCTCCTCATTCGTGTCCACCAGAATTTCGTTCTAATATCTTGATACATCTTATTGCTTCCTGAATGGATTGAATACTTCGAGAGGTGAGTTTCATCCAAGATCGTTGAACCATAGAGTTCCTTGTTCATCTTCCCGGAAACATTTCACCTCTCCATCTCTCATTCTCTTCCGAATGTGAGACATAACCTTGTATTTCTTCTGAGCTGCAATAATCTCCTCTCGGATTGTAGGTATGAGAGCAAGATTATATAGAGCTCCACAGGGAACCAACCGTAGACTTGGTTCTTCCTCTTCATCCGAAATGATGGTTATGTTGTGAGCATGAGATTTCTGACTCAAAGCATCGGCAACTACGTTTGCTTTGCCCCGATGGTAATGGATCTCAAGTTCATAGCCCTTTATAAGATCTAACCATCTTCTTTGCCTCATATTCAAATCCTTTTGAGTGAATATGCACTTGAGGCTCTTGTGGTCTGCGTAGAGATGCACTAGATTTCCCATTATGTAGTGTCTCCACATTTTTAATGCCATTACCACGGCAGCCAACTCCAAGTCATGAGTCGGATAAAGCTGCTCATCAATCCGGAGTTGCCTTGATCCATATGCGATTACACGTCCTTCTTGCATCAAGACACATCCAAGACCAGTGCCTGATGCATCACAATAAATATCAAACGGCTTTGTCGTGTCTGGTTGAGCTAGAACTGGTGCCGTTGTGAGATGTTTCTTCAATATCTGGAATGCCTCTTCACAGGCTTCACTCCAAACATACTTGTTTTCTTTCTTCAGCAATTCCATCATAGGCTTAGCCACTTTGGAGAAACTTGGAACAAATCTCCGGTAGTAGCCAGCTAAACCTAAGAAATTTCTGACCTCATGGACAGAGGTCGGAGATTCCCATTTAAGTACCTGTACCACTTTGCTTGGATCCACAACAATACCGTCTGCTGAGATAACATGACCCAGAAATGGTACCTTGTTAATCCAAAATTCACATTTGCTAAATTTGGCATATAGCTTATGGTCTCTTGATCGTTGAAGCACGATATTCAGATGTTCGACGTGTTCTTCCTCTGATTTGGAATAAACCAAGATCTCATCTATGAAGACCACCACAAACTTGTCCAACTTCGGCATGAATACTGAATTCATTAGATACATGAAGTGAGCCGGTGCGTTGGTGAGACCAAAAGACATGACAAGATACTCATATAGCCCGTATCTTGTCGAGAATGCCGTCTTAGGTATATCTTCAGCCCGTATCTTGATTTGATGATAACCAGACCGAAGATCCATCTTCGAAAATACCTTAGCACCCACTAACTGATCGAATAGAATATCAATCCGTGGCAGTGGATACTTGTTCTTTATAGTCACAACATTCAGCGGACGATAATCGACACATAACCTTAGTGTCTCGTCCTTCTTCTTCACGAATATCGATGAGCATCCCCAAGGTGATGAGCTGGGACGTATGAATCCCTTCTCAAGTAACTCATTCAACTATTCTTTTAGCTCCGCGAATTCCTTGGGTACCATCTTGTAAGGTCTTCGAGATATGGGTGTGGTTCCTGGTATTAACTCAATCTTGAATTCCACATCTCGCTCAGGTGGCATGCCTGGTAGATCGTCAGGAAACGCATCTGGGTAATCCCAAACAACTGGAATGTCCTCTAGCTTTGTGGCTTCCGTGTTATACACCACTAGAGGTTGTGGTGTCACATTCTTCAGAACCAAAGTATGCTGCCCGTGCCTTTTAGAATTCAGTTGCACGGTACAAGCACTGATATTAAAGATTGCTTCATGATGTGTCAACCAGGACATTCCCAAGATAATGTCAATCTTCTGCCCGTCCAATATAATGAAGGTGGTAGGGTAAATCCTACCATCCAAACATAGAGGTGCTCGAGCAATAATCTGGTTGGCTGACATTTTTCCTCCAGGTGAATTTATTGTATACGGTGTTGATAGTGTTGTTGATGATAATTGACGCTTCAACACGAACTCCTTGCTGATGAAATCATGTGTTGCTCCAGAATCAAACAACACAAATGCCGGTTGAGCATTTAAGCTGAACATACCCGCTAACACGGGTTCTCCTACTGGAATATCCACGACAGCTATAAAGTTGAGGCTGCTGGCTTTCATCTTCTTCTGTTGCCTACGAGATTGAATATTTCTCAGTGGAGCAACTTCTAGACTGATGTCTTGTTTAGCTGCAGGACCTTCTAGAACTAACTGCTCTTTATCACCACCACTATGTATTGTCCTTTGCATTGCCTGCAGTGGAGTAACTTTTCGTGCCGCTCGTGGAGGTGGTGCACAAGAACTCGCTTGCTGCGGCATCTCAGGTGCTTCAATCCACTGCAATGGTGGTGACCAACTCTACATCGGTGGCTGTCTTGCAACTAACCGAACTTCTAGTTCGGCTGGTAAATGATATACTAGTCGATATTTCCGAGGAGTACCACTAATATCATCCGTTGATGTGATGCTCTTCCTCATCTCCGCCTGACAACGAAGAGAAGCATCTTCCTGATATATAGTGTTACTGACCAATTCATTATAGTCTTCTTTGTTGAATAGGACCAATCTTTCATGAAGTTTGGCATTCAAGCCTCGGAGAAATCGGTCACACCTCGAAGCTTCTGTTCTCACATAGTCTGGTGCATATTGTGCCAACCAGTTGAATTCTCTGGAGTACTCAAGAGCACTCCCCCCCCCTTGGGTCAATTCTACAAACTCTTCAAGCTTCGACTTGATGATCCCCCTCGGAATATACCGAGCACAGAACGCATCACGGAATTCATTCCAATTCACGTGATGTCCTTCAATGGTCATGGCAAGATACGTCGCCCACCAAGCTCCAGCAGATCCATGAAGCTGCTTAACTGCAAAGTCCGCCTTCTGATACTCGTCACACTGGATCAAACCGATTTTAGCTTCAATAACCCGGATCCAATGATGTGCCTCCAACGGCTCTGTTGCTTCCGTGAAGACAGGCGGTTGAGTTGTCAGAAAATTCAAATAAGAACTTTCATTCAAATCCCATTGTCGTGATGCTTGAATAAAGCCTTGTTGCACCAATGTCTGAAGCAGCTGGTTGTTCTCATGATAAGACTCAACCATTTGTGCCATAACCTCCGTCAATCGGGTCGACGGCGGTTCTTGCGGTCGAGTCAAGTCATTTCCGCCGTGACTAGACTCTCCCGTTTCAGCGCCGGAACGAGTGCAAACCATACTTCAAGAATGACCAATTACGGTTACTTCCCAAGATTGAATGATAGTCGATGCTTGAAAAACATTAACAGTATATGAATCATAAAACTTTGCAGCATATTCATACACATTCAAACGACACTCTGATTCTAAACTTCTTCTAGACCTCTTAATGAGCTTTTTCCAATGCTCAAGTTTCATAAACTGAACATACATACATCTTGACATGTTGCACAACTTTGGCAAGTTTCAAACATGCCTATCCATAAACAAGTTTCCATTTCAATTGCATTGGCCAATCTGCTGTCCAAATTTGATCAGTTTGCAAAGAACTCAGATTCTACTACAGTAAAGAGTAGAATCAATCCTGAACTTGAATACCAAAATTACAGAGAACTTCATTAGATTTCGAAAAAATCTTACTTTGCTTCCTGATCAGCTCTGGATCAAAAGTTATGATATTTCAAAGTTGACAGAATTCTGGAAAAAATTCGACAGCACCTCCTTTGGAAGTGGCTATTTGAACATCAATTTCCATACAGTTCTGCCCCAAATTTGGAAAATCTTTGGATTACAAAGTTGTAATACGTATCATAATCTTTCAAACGGTGTAACCTAGGATCTATAGAAATTTTTCTCTACAGGAAGGTATGGTTGAAAAACCGAAACATTCCAGAGAGGTTTTAACAGTTCTGTTTCCAGCAACAGTTTCTACCAATCTGGAATTTTCACCAATTTGAAGATTGATTCAGTTCTGGCAGTCTACAAAAAAGTTGTAGAGCACTTCAAGACCTTTTCAAAACTGTATTACACATCCACATTGGTTAAATCTAGAAAGAGTTATGCCCTGTACAAATCTAGCAAAAAATTCTGGCTGCAAAAAACAGGGAACTCTGCTTTTGAATCTTTTTGAAAATCACTAAACTCCAATTGAATCTTAGGTCAACATCAGAGTTCTGTAGTTAATATTAGATTATAAAACTTTCTTTTGGTTATCAATTCAAGGTTTTACTTGTCTTCAACAGAAAAGATTTTTTTTGGGGTGAAGCAAGGTGTGAATGCATCACAACAATTATGTCTGTACTACGCTACCTCACAAACTGAAAATCTTTACCGGATTCTTAGTCGGCATAACGTGCTATAGGTGGCACTAAAACGATCACTCACAAACGTATTCTGCTCGCAATACGTTCAACGTGGTTAGTGTACCTGTCACTACACTCAAACTACTGATCAATCATATGGTATCGTACGGTACAGTCTAGCCCGCACAGGTGATCAATTCACAAAAACATATATGAAAGTAAAAACATTTGTCTCGTATCATTCCATACGGTCCGCCTCGAGTTAAGTCACGTCTCGAGGTACATGACCGAGTTTTCTACCACCTGACGAGGTCCCACGTCTTTGCATAATGCTGCACCAGTAGGAGGCGCATCGGGTTATGTCCCACCCGATGGGGGCTCCCACTAACTTTGAAGCACGTTGGGGTACCGCATGTCATATGTTCTCAGAAACATGGAAAGTTTCAGAGATTCATATTGACATTTCCGTGCCAAGCCACAGAAATAATCACATGCTACCTCTCGCATGGTGAGCTTACCGCAATTGATCTCCTTGCGGTGGCGTACCTTACCTCTTACCTGACGTCGGAGCGTTGTTACAGAATATAATAACACATATGTTAGCTTGCCACCTTAAGTATTATACTAATATAGACCTTATGTGGTCATATATACTAATCCTCACTCGACTACTTCAGAGTTTTCGAAAATAGGCTCTTTTCGAGCGTGCTATTCCCAACGAAGCTCTGATATCATGTCTGTGGGGACCGGAGTCCACACATCCGAGGATCTCATTGGGTGGTGCCGTGCGATGCGGCACCTAAAAGCACACACAAAAAGATACCAAAACATATAAAGTTTTCATTTCATAATAAGAAGAGTTTACAAAAGAGTGTACAACAGAAGTACACATGCAGCAGAAAATACATACTCATAATCTCACGTAACTAAGCTGGAGAGAAGACGTCCATGCCCTAGGACGCTTCTCACTAGCAACAAGAAGAACATTTAGTAGTGGCGTGGTTCACATGAGATTTATCTCGATACCTCGAGATCTCATGTACAACCTGAACAACAGAAATAAACATAATACCTGCAAAAATCGTTAAAGCGCAAACGTGAGCATAAGGCCCAACAAGACTAACCCGTCTCACTAGACATGCAAGGGTGAATACTAATCATAGGTAAGGAATAGCATAAATAGACTCGCCTACAAGTGGATCCTTATAATTATGTTTTAAGTAGCAAATGACATTCTTCAAGCACGGCACATCATAGACTCCACAATCAAACAAGAAACCCTTTGCCGATGATATGACATGCTCAAAGCACATAATGCTATTACAGCTAAAGTATGGGGAAACTGTAAACTTTAATTTTTGCTATCTCTAAGTCACACAAGGTTGCAAAACAATTATAATTCAATACAACATATTCTTGTGGCTTCTTTAGTATTTACTACGTCACAACTAAGTGAACAAGTGGTACTCTATTACCGCAAGGGACGGTGATTGCAATCAGGAAACACCCGGAATACACGACACATACGCACACTCGGAAGTACCTTTCACTGTACTCCTCTCCCACGTTGTATGTGGCCACCTTTCACCCATCATCCCGATGTCAAACCAGTTCTACCGTCCCAAAAGTAAGGTCCCTAACCGAGCACATCGAAGTTGCTCCTTAGAGGTTCCCACCTTACGATCATCTTCCCCCGAAGGACGGCGGTATAAGTTTTGACACGAGGGTGCCCGAGCTACATCATTTTAATGGACTCCATTAATCCATTATATAACTGGTACTGTTCAAACTTGCTCAACAGGGCCACACACGAGACGGTCCTTAATCGACACAGACGGGGCTACAAACCAACCTCCACATTTGCCTTACCCGGCCCAGGCCCAAATGTGGTCGCAAGCATTGTCCTACAGGAACATCCCCGTCCACATCTCAAATTATGAAGAGTGAACATTTTGGTAACATCTCGCAAGTAGATTCCCCTACTCGACTCCTCTCGCAAGTAGAATAAACTACTTGACTTGTGGTCAATAAAATGTGACCCTCTCGCGAGTAGGTTCCAACTACTCGACTTCTACCGGTTCATCTTATCCTATACATTAGCAAAAAAGTTACTACAGGTCAAACTATAAACCTTCCCAACCTTCCCATAGGATTTATGGATATGCAAGTGGAGTATCAAACACCTTATACGTAATGCACAATATCAACTAAAGATGTAAGTGAATAAAACTGGAAAAATTCTGAAAAGCGCTTAAATGCAAAACGGGGCTTGCCTTGCTCACGAATCAGCTCTAAGTCAAAGAGTCAGTGGCTTGATGCTTCACGAACAGGTCCTCTTCGACTCCTTTCCGTCACGGCGTCTATCGCAATGAATATGCATATAGCACACAATATACTTTAACTTAACTAATGAATATGCACACATTATGCAATGTCATACTCATAAAGGAAGTATGTTTGTTATCAGGAATGAATAAGGTGTACTGTTGGGTATTAAATATGATTTGGGTAGGTTAATTTGATATTTTTTTAATATTATAAGAATGTACATAAGAAATTTCTATATAGTCATGGATATAAGGAAACTATACGGAATTCAATTCCTATGCAGATGAGTTCTATTGGCTCTGATAATTTATCTCTTGTATACAGATGTGATGAAGAAATTCTCATAAAAATTTCAGAGAATTTGATGGGAGAAAATGATCTACAAAATTCTATCAAGCTTTCATCATTTAGGAATCTGCAGATAAAACCTGAGGTTTTATCATGTCCATAAATGGCACAGCTAGATAGTACTGGTCAAAAGGAAGCTACAAAAATTGGTTTCACAATTTTTCAAGCTTCCTACAGGAAGATATTGAATTTACAAGTCCTTATGAATTTCTGGATTTAATTTGTTATTTTCTGGAATTATAATTAATCTAGGCAAAGACTTTGAATTAAACCCTCTTAAACAACTTTGTTATGCCTGAAACTTCTACTAGAGCTTCTACATAACAAAATGATTGTTTGGGTAAATTTCCAGAATTATCTGAATAGAATTCTATTTTCTATATTTTCCACAATGTATTATACTAATTGATTTATAGAATATTCTCTAGGGCTTTTGAAGATTGGGATGGACCACTAGAATTTACGGATCCTAGGGAGAATTACAAAATTTGTTCTATCTAATTTGGAGCATCCTAGCCAAAGTTATAGCATTTCAAAGTTTAGGCGTTTTTCTGGAATTCTTTTTGAATGGAAAAGGACAACCCTTTAATGAACTGACACGTGGCCCCCACTGGTTTATTTCTTCCCACCTAGCCGATGCCACACCGGGGCCACAGGGTTTAATCGCATTGTCACATGGAATCCCTGCGCCACAGAAAATCCCAAGGGGGGGGGGGGTCTTCTTCTTCCCCGACGGCCCGTGGTGGCGCCATGGCCGGAGGCCGGCCGGCGACTCGCTGGAGCTCACCGTGCTACCTTCCCCGTGGCTGGGACTTGCTACCCGGCGGTTTTCGACCCTCAGCAGTTCACTGGTGGCCTCAGTTTGGACTGAAACGCCCCGGAAACGTGCCTACACCAGCGACTGGCGGAACTCGACGATCGGCGACGGCGTTCTCGGTGTACAAGGCATGGGAAAAGCTGCTTCTTGCTCTGGAAGCTTCGTGGTGCTGCCCTGATCATCGGCCTACATCCCAATCGCTCGAAAATTGGTCAGAGTATGGGGGCACCATAGAGCCAGCCCTAGGCAGCGGCGAGATTTGAAATTCCGGTTAGCCTGAGTGGGGATATGGCTAGCTAACGCCTCAGGAAGGAGCGCACGCAAGAGGAGCGCACGCAGGTGTAGAAGTTGGGGGCGGCTGGAATTGTGAAGATACTCACCATGGAGGAAAAGCTTCGGGTTGTAGACGAAGAAGGTGGACGGCGCGCCGGAAGAAGAAACCGCGATTCCCTCCGGGATGCTAGGTTCGGCGGCAGCCTCGGTTCAGGGTGGTCGAGAGGGTATGAGCGCGCACCAAAACGTGGCTTTGCTTGAGCGGGGGCTGCTGTACTTTGGGCGGCCGAGTGGAGCGATGTGGGAAGAAGAAGAGCCGAGCGCTCGGTCCCTTTTATATGCCGACCGATGGAGCCGAGCCGGTGGTGTCGTGGCCCTCCGTGGCGCGCATGCACACGGCAAGCCATCGCGCTGGAGAGCTGCTTGCCGCTGCTGCTCAGCGCTGGCGCGCGCTGCAGTCACGTGAGGTGAGACAGAGCAAACAACTTTTGGGCTCCTCTTACAGGTGGGCCCCACTTTGCTCTTATCCCCTTAATTTTATTTCTTTTTGTTACCCAAGCCTAGATGTGATAAGGAATCCAAGTTCAGAAGAGGATTGGTCCGGTTACATTTGAATGGTTTGACAAATTTGAATATCCGAATTGGCCAATTTGAAATTTGAAGTAGATTCAAATTCATATTTATATGTTTTATGTATGTATTTTAATCTTTGTCAATATTTAAGTTTAAGTTGCCATGGGTTTTTTGCAAGTTATCACATATAACATGTTTGGTTTCCTGCAAATTTGAATTAGATTCAAATTCAATTTTTATAATCCATATGCATGTCATTTAATTCTTTCCCCCAATATTAGTGTATATAATGTCATATGCTTTTAATTGACTAACCTGATCAAATGGAGAATATGTTTTTGTACCTTGATCATTGATTTGAATATTTTGTACATTTCAATATATACTTTTATTCACACATGTTTGTTTTATTTCTTTTGATTTTTCCCTTGTTATCAAAGAACATAATTCCAGGTGTCTTAAATTTATGATTCAAGAATGTTTAGAATTTAGGCTTAGCTGGTTCCAAAAATAATGATAGGTTTAAACTAGAGCTTCCAATAAAACTTTACACTTACATCTATATGACTTTATTTGCTCTCATTTTAACATGCTCCTTATTGTACACACTTAAACTATTATTTCATGTGCCATACATAGGAGACAAAAGCTTCCAAATGTTTGGGATTTTACATGCAATATTTCCAATGATGTTGCCGACGGGATGATCTCTTTGTATACTCTGATGTACTCTTGGGTGAGGCACTTGTGAGGTCATTTTCTCTTCATTATCTTCATTGTCAATGTCTCTCCCTAGTTCATTGCTTACATGATTATATTGATTTTCTTGGTCCTGCTGATGTTGATCTTGTGCAGAAACTCCCCCTTGATCATTGCTCTCTTGTTAAGATACATCTTGAGCACTTGAGTCTTGTGATTGCTCTTGAGGTCTAATATCACCAAGTGCCATACTCCCCAATGCTTGATATGGGGCTTCTTCTTGATCTAGCACACACTTATCAACTTGCTCCACTTGGGAGCCATTAGTCTCATCGAACACTACGTCCGTGCTACTTAAACAATGCCGGAGACTTTGTTGAAGACACGATAGGCGTATGCGTTCGAATCATAACCAAGCAAGAACCCTTCATCAGATTTCAAAGCGAACTTCGAAGTCCTCAGTTTCTTGTTCAGGATAAAGCATTTATTTTCAAAAAACTCTGAAATATGAAACATTGGGTCTGTTACCAGTGAGGAGCTCATATGGCATTTTTTCTAGAAGTCGGTGAAGATATAGCCAGTTTGGGGCGTGACAAGCAGTGTTTACCGCTTGAGCCCAAAACTGATCTGAAGTCTTGTATTCATCCACCATTGTCCTTGCCATCTCGATGAACATTCTGTTCTTCCTTTCATCCACCCTCATTTTGTTGAGGGGAGTAAGGTGCGGAAAACTCATGTTTTATCCCTTCTTCATCTAGGTACTCCTCAACTTGAGTATTTTTTAGCTCCGTTCCGTCACCATATCTAATATTCTTGACGGTTGAGTAGAATTCATTCTGCGCTCGTTTCAAAATTTCTTGAGTTTCTGGTTTATCATACAAGAAAAATACCCTGGTAAATCTGGAAAAATCATCAACAATTACTAAACCATATTTGTTACTGCCATGCTTATATAAGCAATTGGGTCGAAGAGGTCCATGTGAAGAAGTTCCTGCAGTCTTGATGTAGTCATCATGTTCTTGGCAGGATGTGGTGCTCCAACCTATTTTCCCGCTTGGCATGCACTGCAAGGTCTGTCTTTCTCAAACACAACATATTTTAAACCTCGGGTGTGACCACCCTTTAGAAGTTTCTGCAGATTCCTCATCCCAACATGGGCTATCCGTCTATGCTACAACCATCCTGTTAGTTTTTGCAACCAAGCAAGTGTTGAGTTCAACTTTATCTTTGTTGAAGTCAACAAGATAAAACTTTCCTTTCAACATTCCCTTGAATCCGATTGAGTTATCACTTCTTCTAAACATTGTCACACTCTCATTAGTGAATAAACAATTGAATCCTTTGTCACATAGCTGAGATATGGACAAAAGATTATAATCTAAATAATTAACATGCAAAACATTTTAAAGAGTGTGTTGAGAGGAAATTTCAATTTTACCGCCGCTAAGGACCTTTCCTGGGTTGTTGTCTCCAAAATAAATTCGTTCACTTGGATCCACATTTCGCTCATACTCTACAAACATACCCCTTTCTCCGGTCATGTGATTGGTGCATCCACTGTCTAGTACCCATTTAGATCCACCGGAGGAATAGGCCCGCAAAACAGAATTATTCCTTGGTTTTAGGTAACCAAGTTTGCTTGGATCCTCGGAGGTTAGTCACAAGTGACTTATGCACCCACACACAATTTTTTGGATTCTTTTGGGGTGGCTCTACATATTTAGCATAAAAATGTCCAGGTTTATTTCTCATAAGTACATAAGAAGCATAAAAAATATGAAACAATGTTAGCAGTTCAGATTCAAGTGAATTTTCTTTAACAAATGCAATGTGACCCTTATTCTGAACATTAGTAGGCAGCTTTTTGTTTTTTGTGTACCCAAGACCATCTTTGACATTAGGAGGTCATGTAACCATATATGCACTACGTGCATATTTAATCTTTTCCTTGTCAAAGATACCACTTTGGGATGGATGTTTAGTATGTGAAGCAGCAGATTCGTCATTAACATTAGTCTTCTTACTAGAGCAGGTGCAAGTTTTAGTTGTTGTCAACTTGACATCTTGAGAAGGTGAGATTTTTGCGGAGGAAGCGCCAAGTCGCTTGAGTGACTCAACTTGCACTTCAAGGATTTTGTTAACTTTCGTCAAGTTAGCAAGTTCGTCCTTGACTGCAATGTGTGGGTCTTCTAGTTTTGAGTAAGTTTCCTTACTCAAAGCTAGCTCAAGTTTAAGTGCCATGCTTTTCTCCTTTTCAAGCTCAAGAAGCTTTTCAACCTCTTGATATCTATTCCTTTCATGGATGAGCATATCTTCTTGGCAGTTGAAAATCTCCTCCTTAAAGATTTCATCCGACAACATTTTCATTTTCCTTAATGCAGTTTTGCTCAATCCTTTAAGCATTTCCTAATTTTCACTAGAACTATCAAAATCATCATTAGAGGAATGTAGGGAAGGAGGTGTAAATCGAACCTTCTTTTGCCTTCCTTCGCCATGAGGCAAGTATGGTTGTAGGTCTCCCGTCCTTCCATGTTTGGGAAGAGCGTAGACTTCTTTGTAGGCTTCTTTATGGCAATTGTTTCCATCTCCTCTTTGAATGTGGCCTGGAAGGGGGTGAATAGGGTTTAAAACATTTCCTGCAGCACTTAACAAATATGTTAAATACCGAGGGACCAGACTTGTCCGGTGTGAAGGATGGACTAGTCCGGTTATCCAAATACCCCAAAAGGATTAAGTGTTTAGGAAGAACATTCAAATGAAATGGCAACAAAATGTAATTTTTTTATTACAACTTGAACAAGAGATATGATTGCTTAATTTTTCACGTGGAACATAAATTACTTGATTGATCAATTTTAATGCCCTAGATGATGAAACTAGCAAAAGTAAAAGAATGGAACAGCCGAGACACGGATTTTTACCGAGGTTTGATCTCACCAAAGAGATCTACTCCTCGTTGACGAAGCCCACACAGAGCCGGGTCTCTAATAGCCCTTTATCTCATCAAGTCACCACACAAGGTCGACTTGAGTTGCACTATCATGGGCTAATCACCAAGTTGGTGGGGGTAACCTCACACGTTGACGGCTCCCACAAAATTACAGCAAGAAAGATGATTGAATACACTCAAAAATATTGCAATTAATGCACGAGTGTATAAGAGATCAAACCCCAAGAGCTCAACGATGAGTAGACAACAATCTTCCTATCCCATATTTGGATACCTAAAAGATTTAACTCTTTAGGCCTTTAGATGTTTGGAGAGATGTGTTTTTGTGCTCTTGGGACGAGCGGCAGTGCTAGGGTTTATGTTTTGATAGTTGTGTACAGTGCTTGTGTTTGTGGGGTCGTGGATCACCTATTTATAGTGTTTCCAAAAAATATTATCGTTAGGGATCCTAATGGTCGGACTAGTCCACTCTGTTTATCGGACTTGTTCGGTGTGCTGTGCAAAATTCGCGTGGAATGTGCAGCACACTAAAAACCATAATTTGTGTGAGGTATACCAGAATTGTCATTGGAATAGAGAGTTCATTGGAGTAGACCGTTTTGATTACAGAAAGTTGATCGGACTAGTCTGCAATATGACGGACTTGTCAGGTGCAATGTGATATGTGTTTTTCCAAACTTGTCTGAGTGAAACATCAAAAAGTTGAAAAGACTTGTCCGGTTTGTGTCCAGACTTGTCCGGTGAATGGTGAATTGAAACATCAGAGAGTTTAAGGGACTTGTCTGGTGCGTGTTCGGACTTGTCCGGTGCTCAGTGAACTGTGACATCAGAAAGTTAATTGGACTAGTCAAGTTGGTGTCCGAACTAGTCCGGTGCTTAGATTGATTTTAGCCCTTACCTTCTACGCAAAGACTTGAGCTCTTGGGATGTGTCTCTCACACACATCCTATGCAATTATGTCTACTTTGCACTTCCATTGATCATTTGGGCTTCTTCCTTTCTCACTTCTCATTTTCACCATTTTGGATGCACTATAAATATCTAATATTTGTTGACCTGCATTCATCTTAATGAATTCATTAGGATCTCTTTTGTTTGTCATCAATCTTCCAAAACCCACAAGGGAATGCCTAGATGCACTTTCAATCTCCCCCATTTTGGTGATTGATGACAACCAATTGAGATTTAACAATTAAGAGTAAAAAATTGATTTTCATAAAGTTGGCATATATGGGAATGACAAATGAGCAATAAAAACTTCTCACATATATGTACTCTTTATTGTGGGGTGCCTATAATGTGTGTGTGATCAATTAATGTGATGAGCAAAATTAAGAGCATAGCAATTATAACAGCAACCATAACAGTAATATTAAACTAAGCATCACACATTTATGTTAAATAAAATAGGCACATCCAAAAGATATTACAATAATTTGAAATTTAATATACATGTCCATGATCACTAGTCCTTAAGGCTTACAAGTAAATAATACTAGTCTCAATCTCTCCCCCTTTGGCATCAAGGAACCAAAAGGGGAAAAATTAAGGGGAATCACTCATCGCGATTCCCTCCCTTACTCTCTGTCCTATCTTCATATTCATCTTCATCTTCATGTTCATGCTGAGGAGGAGGAGCAGAGACACCTGCTACTCCAGAGGATGCCAATTCTTGCTCCATGGGGGGTGCCATCTCCATGATGTTCTCTTCTGAATCCTTTGAGATTTGAGGTGATCCCACTTGATAGGAAAATTGGTCCCGATCTTCCGAAAGGTAATGGATAAGTCAATTGATGGAGATCTCGACGTTGATGATCCGAGACTCTCAAGTAGAACACGAAAAACCCCTACAATCACTACACCACCACTCCGTTGGTTATCAACTGTGCTGCACATGATTGACCTCGCCAAGAAGGCTAATCCCTGCAAGTGCAACCGAGAACACAAGCAAGAACAAGGTAGACACGATCTGGAATCGCGAAGTTGGGGTCTCACAAACCGAAGAACGGCGATATTATTGATCTAAGCAAAACCCAATTGTTCATGGCGGCTATCATGGAGTATATATAGGTTGGAGGACGTCCAAGGGGGTTTTAGGGTCCTGACCTAACCCTAAGTCACGAAAATAATGGACTTAGACTTGATACAAGGCCCAATGGCCCAATACGATGGCGCAGCACTCTGACAGATTCTGTACTTGATTTTGTTTCGAGGATTCCCGTCGACTCCCAAGGAATTTCGACATGGGACCACCGCCATTGGAAAGTTTATCCTCTGCCCTTTCCGTGCATATGTAGAACGTCCAAAACGGAGTTCGTATGCGTCCTGGACGTCCGTTTTAGTGCGTACTTCTCCTGGACTCCGAGTTGGATACGATTTGGAGTTTGATTCGGTTTCCATCTTCTTTGAACGAATTATCTGGTCATTCACGTCCCTAATACTCCCTCCAAGTACTCCTTGAACCTCTCCATGGATCCTAATCACAAATAAATCATTAAGTAGCAATCTATGCTCAAAAACATATAAGGAAATATATAAGAACAAGTTCACCTCTGAAATTAATTGTTGTGTATGAACTCTATTGATTGCATCTTGTATATTCAATGGAGTGTTGTTTATATCCATATAAGTGATGTCCTCATCATCCTCCCCTTCTTGAATTGGAGTCGTTCTCGACTCAAGTTCGTCTCCTCTCATGTGTTGGTCCAAATGTGCAACGCCATCAAATCTTCTTGTATGCATGAATGGAGGAGGCCAAGGTGGTGGACGACATAGTGCGCCATCTTGATCTTGTCCATCAAATAAGAGTGCACATTCACTTGAGCCAGGATCCCAAACAAATAGACATTGTGCCATGTTTATTTGTGCAATGATAATATGCATGATCTCATCATTCTCCCCTTCTTTATGACAAGCCGTCCTCGGCTTGCTCGTATGTCCAGCAAAGAGGCTTGCTTTAGAGGTAGAATGAGTGCTGTCCATAATGCACAACCACAGTGAATAATGCTTTTGTTGTCCTTGCTGCAAGGAAAAAATACTAGAAAAACTTGACAATACATTATTAGTGTTAGTGCATCCATTCATTTCACCATGTTGTTGTAGCACAAAAGGAGCTTGCACATTTGAACATATGTAAACTTTATGCACCATAATTCACCACTATCTTCATAGTTGCCTATAGCATGAAAAATATTTCTACTTAATAAAGGCAATTCAGATTGTGAAAATATTCTCCTCTCTACAATATTTAGATCACAAAGAGTTTCAAATTCAATATAAACCAAAGTATTTAGAGAAGACAAAAATTTCAGCTCATCATTTTCAGCAGTAGCGGTGATCAAATTATGAATTTCAGCACAAGTAGGTGAATCCAAAACACAATCATCTTGTACATTAACTTGTTTTTGCATAGGTATAATAGAGTTATCAGCACACAACTCTTTCGTAGCGCAACGATCAGCAGGAAAATCAACATGTGACAATGGTGTATAAATAAACGATTCTAATAGTTGCTCCTCGAAAATAGCATGATTGGTGGAATAATTCAGAACATCCAAAAACTTCTCACCTTCTGTATTTGTAGAATGTTTTGCCTTACCATTTTCAGCAGTGATTTCGAGTGCATTATGAGTTGATCCATCTAAAATTTCACAAGTGTTGTCAAAAGTCTCATTCTCTTTTGCATCATCTATATTATTTTCTATATTGTCCTGCAAAACGTTAGACACAAAAGGAGGTACAATAAGAAATTTCTCCTCAAATTGTTGAATTTCTTCTTTGCACATAGATACATTAGCAAAAGTTTCTCGCATAAGAATTTTCGTTTCTTTCCATGTTCAAGGTTTTTCTAATTCATTTAAATTGTTCCACCAAGTTAATGCACAATCTACTAATGCACTTGCAACATTTCTAATCTTTCTCCTCTCACACATATGACATTGTCCAAAAATATTATCCACCTCAATTTCCCAAGTAATATATTCATCATAACAAAAACCATCATAAGAAGGAAGAGATGGGCGGATGTAATTACTTCTTGTGGAAGGTGTTGTAAAGGTGGTCTGAATGTCATGTGAATGGTTGATGTTTGATTTTTACTGAGCAACTCCATCGTCGTCTTCATCATGTCCATCATCTCAGCATATAATGCATGATTCTTGCTTTTACCTGACATTGTTAGTAGCAAACAGAAGACAACACAAAAAATATATTATCCCTATCAACTACAAAGGATAATGGCAAAGTGCAAGTGGAATCACACACTCTCAAGCGTCTTACCACGCTCTTACAAGTGTTCTTACCGACACTGCAGGTGGCAAACGGTGGACGGTATGAAGAAACCAATGAAGTGTGGGATGATTGCAAAGGTGTATCGATTCTGCTCAAGAGTAAGGTGTAGCTTGGATGGCACTTTCTATGTAGCAAGGATTAGCAACAATGAAATCAGATAGTAAAGTTGAATAAGTGTCCAAAGTATTTGTCAAAGTTGCTGGCCTAAATGTGTTCCTAGTAGTTCAAGCTAGCAAGACATGAGACAAAACTAGATGACACAAAGAATGCAAGCACTTCTGTTTTTTTTGTTGTTTTTTCCTCTTTTATTGTGCAGCTTTTGTTTCTTGTTTTTCACTTGCCTTTTTCTTTTTTCTTCTTTTTTTTTCAGAATGTGCTGCAAGGGAAGAACACAATGAAAATCAATCCAAGATATCTCGTGTGTCTGTCGCAGATTTTCTGCTCAATCTTCCAAGGACAAATAGGCACACTTATAGGCTCTAAATTGGAAAACTTAGAACAGCAAGATTGTAGATATATCTCTCCTCTTTAATTTCAATATATGGAAGACCTTTTTTGGAAAAGAACAATAGGATATACTGCCCCCGAAATACAGACTGTTCAGAATTTTTAGGTCAATAACAGATTCGGATCTAATGCAATTTCGACATAGATAACTATATTTTCTGGGAACATGATGAATAAGAAAGTTATAGAGAACTTCTTGAGCTTTCCATAAAGTATAAGAACACGACAATCCGAGTTCGTATGAGCCAGATATGGTGAAAATACTGAACTATACAGAGATGAATCTAATCTGGACGTGATGACGTGATTCAAAAGGATGAATCAACACAATGCAAAACTCAAACTAAGACTAAAAACACTTTCTAAACCAGCAATATGACTCCACCACGGACACAAACTCAACAAAATCAAACTGAATAACAAAGTTGCAAAGGCTCAAACGTGGTTTGGACAAAGTAATGAACAGATCTACTAAACTGCAAGTTCTTTTGTGGCTTTTTTGTGGACTCTAGGTATGAAAAACAAAACTAATGTAATGGATAGATGAATTACCTAACGGGCAACCAGGAAATCTGATACCAATTGATAGGAAAATTGGTCCCGATCTTCCGAAAGGTAATGGATAAGTCGATTGATGGAGATCTCGACGTTGATGATCCGAGACTCTCGAGTAGAACACGAAAAACCCCTGCAATCACTACACCACCGCTCCGTTGGTTATCAACCGTGCTGCACACGATTGACCTCGCCAAGAAGGCTAATCCTTGCAAGTGCAACCGAGAACACAAGCAAGAACAAGGTAGACACGATCTGAAATCGCGAAGTTGGGGTCTCACAAACCGAAGAACGGCGATATTATTGATCTAAGCAAAACTCAATTGTTCATGGCGGCTACCATGGAGTATATATAGGTGTGAGGATGTCCAAGGGGGTTTTAGGGTCGTGACCTAACCCTAAGACACGAAAATAATGGACTTAGACTTGATACAAGGCCCAATGGCCCAATACGGTGGCGCAGCACCCTGACAGATTCTGTACTTGATTTTGTTTCGAGGATTCCCGTCGACTCCGTAGGGATTTTGACATGGGACCGACGCCATTGGAAAGGTTATCCTCTGCCCTTTCCGTGCATATGTAGAACATCCAAAACGGACTTCGTATGCGTCCTGGACATCCGTTTTAGTGCGTACTGCTCCTGGACTCCGAGTTGGATACGATTTGGAGTTTGGTTCGGTTTCCATCTTCTTTGAACGAATTCTCTGGTCTTTCACGTCCCTAATACTTCCTCCAAGTACTCCTTGAACCTCTCCATGGATCCTAATCACAAATAAATCATTAAGTAGCAATCTATGCTCAAAAACATATAAGGAAATATATAAGAACAAGTTCACCTCTGAAATTAATTGTTGTGTATGAACTCTATTGATTGCATCTTGTATATTCAATGGAGTGTTGTTTGTATCCATATAAGTGATGTCCTCATCACCACTAGCTCAATATCTAGCTTCTCAAATATTGCTTTGATGTTAGCCTTTATATACCTTTGATGTCTCATCTAGCCAGAATTTCCTTGTGGTGCTTAATTTCCACTTTGCGGCAGCATGCAAAGATGGAGAAAAGCATTTTCAGCACACCACTGGAGGACTCTTTGGAGGATGGAGGAGCAGAGGTAGCAGCTGGAGTCCTTGTGCCTTCATGAGCATGCTTAGATCTCTGTTCCACTGCAGGTGAGGCTGGAGCAGAGAGAACAGTGTAGACTGTCGGCTTCTGAGGCTTCAGGACGGTATGCTCAACATCCTTAACAAAGTCAAGGCCATTGACATTCTCAAAATGATGTAAGGTGCATAGCCACAAGACCTATTGGGAGTGATTGAGATCTTCACAATGTCATTGTTTATATATTTAAAGACATTGAAGGTCGTTTTTTTGCTTATTACTTTCATCAAGGTCCTTAGAGTTCCTTGAATTGTCCATGCATCTCCATCCTTCAGAGCAATAGTCTTCCTCAAAATTCTATTAAGCATGGCAAATAATGGCTTCAAGTACTTGGTGGTAGGAGGCTTGTGTGGCATTCTTGTATCGTAGAGGAATTCTAGCTCATCCTTCTCCAAAGGCTTCAAGTTATGAATAATGAGCTCATTTTCCAAGGTATCCTCAAGGTGAATTATCCTGGCAAATTCCTTATAAGTGACACTATACTTGGATCCATGTGTTATCCAAATCAACTTATCCCCATCATCACGAGCAATGTAGAGAGTAGAGTAAAATTGGGTGATGACTTCATTGTTCTAATTATATCGGAAGGATAGAAGATCCATCAAACCATGCCTCTCCATTGCCTCCAAGACTTCATGATATGCTTGACAGTTCTTGGATTGTAAATAAGTAATGTCCACCCGTTGACTACCAACCACTGGATTTCACATCTTCATGTAAACATGCTTATAATAGTCAACATGGAAGTGGCTCTAAAATCTTGGATCGGCATACTGTTTTTGCTGCTCATAAGATTCAATCTTTCTAAACTTGTCAGCCAACTCGTTTCCTTTCCCATGAAGTCATTTTCTGATGGTTGCCTGTTGCGCTGCATAGGTGACTTCATCTTGAGCGGACCAATGGGACCACTTACAAGTCCTTTCCCCTTGTTGGCGCTCCTTCTAGGTCTAGTTGAGCTGGCACCAACACCATCCTTGCTCAATGCTTTCATTACTATCACTTTCCTCTTTTTTGGACGAGCATCATCTGGAGGAGAGGAGTGCACATTGAAGTCATGACTCTTCTAGCTTACCATTTCTTTAGCCCTTACAACTCTTGTACGTTCACGCTAGGCTTCATAGTCAAACATGTTATCATCTGAAGCAGAAAACATCATGCCTGACATGGAGAATACAAGGAGCGGTAAAAATGATATGTAGACTTTGTAGAGATAAGAATTTAGTGGTTCAAACTATCAGGGGACCGGACTTGTCCATTTTTAGAGTGCGGACATGTCCGGTGCACCAGACTTATCCGCACCGAGAACCGGACTAGTCCGGTCTGAAGTATGAACCCTAACTTCCTATTCCAGCAAATCTAACAAAGATTGATGCAACAAGGATAGGAATACAATAGGAATGCATTCAACAATATAATGTATGCCCTAGGAATCAAGAAACATAACCAAGATTTAAGGAAAGATGAGAACTAGGGTTAAGTGAGTTTTTTACCGAAGAATCAAAGATTTATGGTTAGAGGAGCGGAGCAGAGTTCGGATTAGTCTGGAGAGGGATGCTTCACATTGAGGAAAATAGTTCCTGTGGAGGAACCTTCGATTTTTGTGGTCAAAAGTGAAAATCGACTTGGGGCCTAGGGTTTGAAGAGAGAGAGTGCTAGGACGATTGTGAGAGGAAGAACCTGGCAGCTGGCTAGGGTTTAAGCCCGATAACTACGTACTAGTCCGCATGAGGCCATACTAGTTTGGTATGTTGGACCAAGGCCGGACTAGTCGGTAATAATGGATTAGTCCGGTGCTGACCATAGACTAGTCCGGGTCTGCTGGACAGATCAGAATTAGAAATAGTGATTTTTGGGAGTTTGATCTAATAGTGATTTAAAGTACATCAATTCACAAATAATTTTGATGAACATGACCAGTAAGCAATCAACAATCATACAATGGCCATAATTCACCAAGAATCAATAATTGAAATAGTTTTGGAGAGAAAATTGAGATAAAGGATGGTTTTCCACAAATATGAGTAAACTTTGAAGAATCAACCAGGTATGCAATGTTTCATGCCACGTTTCGAGAGTCAAGTATATTTAATTCATTTCTTAGCTCACAAAATTTATTTTCATCTAGTGGTTTTGTGAATATATCTGCTAGTTGTCTTTTAGTTCCAACATGTGAAATTTCTATGTCATGTTTTAGTGAATGATCTCTTAGAGAATGATGATGAATGTCTATGTTCTTAGTTCTTGAGTGCTCTACTGAATTCTGTGCAATTTTTATGGCACTTTCATTATCACATAGGAGTGGAATATGGCTCAGACTGTAACCATAATTCCTTAGAGTCTGTCGCAACCAAAGTAGTTGTGCATAAGAACTACCGGCCGCAACATACTCAACTTTGGCTGTGGCAAGAGCAGTGGAGTTTTGCTTTTTAGATGACCATGAAACTAAGGATCTGCCAAGAAATTGGCAAGTTCCTGATGTGCTCTTTCTATCCACATTGCAACCTACATAGTCGGCATTAGAATATCCTATAAGGTTAAACTTGGATCCTTTAGGATACCAAAGGCCCAAGTTAGGTGTGTGCACAAGGTATCTTAAAATTATTTTTACAGCTGTTAAATGACACTCAGTAGGTGCAGCTTGAAACCTTGCACACATGCAAATACTAAGCATAATTATGGCCTAGATGCACATAAATAGAGCAGTGAACCAATCCTAGACCGATATACCTTTTGATTCACATCTGGACCATCTTCATTGAGATTGAGATGCCCATTAGTTGCCATGAAAGTCTTGATGGGCTTGGCTTTGTCCATGTTGAACTTTTTTAGGATGTCCTGCATGTACTTGGTTTGGCAGATGAAAGTTCCTTCTCTTAATTGCTTCACTTGGAATCCCAAAAAGAACTTCAATTCGCCCATCATAGACATCTCGAATCTGTCTATCATAATTTTACTGAATTCTTCACAAAAGGATTTATTAGTAGACCCAAAAATGATGTCATGAACATAAATTTGACATACGAATAGATGACCATCAGAATTTTTTGTAAATAAGGTATAATCAGATTTTCCTATTTTAAAACCATTTTGAGTGAGAAAATCTCTATGGCACTCATACCAAGCTCGGGGAGCTTGTTTGAGGCCATAGAGAGCCTTACACAGTTTGTACACATAGTTGGGATACTCTTGGTCTTCAAATTCTGGTGGCTGCTCCACGTATACTTCCTGCTTGATAGGACCATCGAGGAATGCACTTTTAACGTCCATTTGATACAACTTAAAATTGTGGTGAGTAGCATAGGCTAATTAAATACGAATGGACTCAAGTCTAGCTACGGGAGCATAAATTTCGTCGAAATCCAAACCTTCGACTTGTGGGTAACCTGTTGCCACAAGTTGTGCCTTGTTTCTTGTTACAACTCCATTTTTATCTTACTTGTTCCGAAAGACCCATTTGGCTCCTACTATGTTTGCCTTTGGTCTTTCCACCAACTCCCATACTTCATTTCTGTTGAAGTTGTTTAACTCCTCTTGCATTGCAATCACCCAATCTTGATCTTTTAGTGCTTCATCAGCCCTGTATGGTTCCAGAAACGAGACAAAAGAGTAATGTTCATAGAAATTAGCAATACGAGATCTTGGGTGAGGCACTTGTGAGGTCACTTGTTCTTCATTATCTTCATTGTCAGTGTCTCCCCCTAGATCATTGCTTCCATGATTAAATTGACCTACTTGATCCTGTTGTTGTTGATCCTGTGTAGAGGCTCCCCTTGATCGTTGCTATCCTGTTGAGGTATATATTGAGCACTTGGGTCTTGTGATTGCTCTTGCGGTCGAATATCACCAATTGCCATCCTTCTCAACACTTTACATGGGGATTCTTATTGACCTAGCACACACTTATCAACTTGCTCCACTTGGGATCCATCAGTTTCATCAAACACTACGTCACGTGCTACTTCAACAATGCTAAAGACTTTGTTGAAGACACAATAGGCGTAGGCATTCAAATGATAACAAGAAAGAACCCATCATCAGATTTCGAAGGGAACTTCGAAATCCTCGGTTTCTTGTTTAAGATAAAACATTTGCTTCCAAATACTCTAAAATATGAAACATTAGATTTGTTACCAGGGAGAAGCTCATATGGAATTTTCTATAGAAGTTGGTGAAGATATAGCCAGTTTGTGGCGTG
Source organism: Tuctoria greenei (assembly GCA_036927565.1). Classification (NCBI taxonomy): domain Eukaryota; kingdom Viridiplantae; phylum Streptophyta; class Magnoliopsida; order Poales; family Poaceae; genus Tuctoria; species Tuctoria greenei. The sequence continues at coordinate 144,765,689 of JAYESD010000008.1, read as the reverse complement.
ACAAACGGTGTTTACCGCTTCACTCCAAAACCGGTCCTAAGTCTTGTATTCATCCAACATTGTCCTCGCCATCTTGATGAGAGTCCTGTTCTTCCTTTCGGCCATCCCATTTTGTTGAGGATTGTAGGGTGCCAAAAACTCAAGTTTTATTCCTTCTTCATCTAGGTACTCCTAAACTTGAGTATTCTTGAACTTCGTTGCATTGTCACTTCTAATGTCCTTGACGGTTGAGGAGTATTCATTTTGCACTCTTTTCAAAAATTTCTTGAGGATCCCCTGAGTTGTTGATTTATCATACAAGAAAAACACCCTGGTATATCTAGAAAAATCATCAACAATTACTAATCCATATTTGTTACCACCAATGCTTATATAAGCAATTGGACAAAAGAGGTCCATGTGAAGAAGTTCTAGTGGTCTTGATGTGGTCATCACGTTCTTGGCAGGGTGTGGTGACTTGTTTTCCCGCCTGGCATGCGCTGCACGTCCTGTCTTTCTCAAACACAACATCTGTTAAACCTTGGATGTGACCACCTTTTAGAAGTTTCTACAGATTCCTTATCCCAACATGGGCTAGCCTTCTATGCCACATCCATCCCATGTTAGTTTTTTCAACCAAGCAAGTGTTGAGTTCAGTTTTACCTTTGTTGAAGTCAACAAGATAAAGCTTTCCCTTCAACATTCTCTTGAATTCAATTGAGTTGTCGCTTCTTCTAAAAACTCTCACACCCTCATTAGTGAATAAACAGTTGTATCCTTTGTCACATAGTTCAGATATGGACAAAAGATTGTAATCTAAAGAATCAACATGTAAAAAAATTGAAAGAGTGTTATGAGAAGAAATTTCAATTTTACCGCTGCTAAGGACTTTTCCGTAGCTGTTGTCTCCAAAATAGATTCGTTCACTTGGGTCCGCGTTTCGTTCATATTCTATGAACATACTCCTCTCTCCGGTGATGTGATTGGTGCATCCACTGTCCATCGCCCATTTGGATCCTCCAGAGGAGTAGGCCTGCAAAAGAAAGATTATTTCTTTGTATTAGGTACCCAAGCTTGCTTGGGTCCTCGGAGGTTAGTCAGAATAAACTTAGGCACACACACACAAGTCTTTGAGTTCTTGTGGCATGGCCCTGCATATTTAGCAAAAACATGTCCAAATTTATCTCTCATAATAATGTAAGAGGCATTAGAAGTATGAAACAATGTTTGCATTTCAGATTCATGTGATTTTTCTTTAACAAACACAATATGATTCTTATGATGAACATTATCAAGCATCTTTTTATTTTTTGTGTACCCAATACCATCTTTGACGTTAGTAGGTCTTGTGACCATATATGCACTATGTGCATATTTAATGTTTTCCTTGTCAAATATGCCACTTTTGGATGGATGTTTAGTGTGTCAAACAGAGGAATCATCTTTAACAATCTTCTTCTTACTAGAGCATGTGCAAGTTTTAGTTGTTGTTGAATTTACACCTTGGGAAGGTGAGATCTTGGAGGAGGAAGTGTCACTTTGCTTGAGTGACTCAACTTGCACTTCAAGGATTTTTTTTAACTTTAGACAAGTTAAGAAGTTCATCCTTGATTGCAATGTGTGAGTCTTCTAGTTTTGAGTTAGTTTTCCTACTCATGTCCAGCTCATGCTCAAGTGCCTTGCCCTTCTCATTCTCAAGCTCAAGGAGCTTCTCAACCTCTTTATATCTCTTCCTTTAACGGATGAGCATATCTTCTTGGTGGGTGACAAGCTCCTCCTTGTCAAAAATTTGATCTGACAACATTTTCATTTTCCTTAATGCAGTTTTACTCAGACCTTTAAGCATATCATTTTCACTAGAGTTGTCAAAATCATCAATGGAGGAATTAAGCGAGGGAGGTGTAAGTCAAACCTTTTTCTTTCCTTCCTTAGCCATGAGGCAAGTATGATTATGAGTCTCTCGTCCTCCTATGTTCAGAAAGAGCATAGACTTCTTGGTAGGCTTCTTGATGGTAATGGTAGCCATTTCCTCTTCTTCATCGGAGGAGGACTCGTTGTTTGAGTCCCACTCCTTGCCAATGTGCGCTTTGTGTGCTTGCCTCCTTTTCTTGAAGCTCTTCTTCTCTTGTGGCTTTGCTTCCTTCTTATTAGTAGTTTCTTCATATGTGCAGTCAACCATAAAGTGACCGTACTCGCCACAGTTGTAGCAGGTACGTCGTTCTCTGGATTTTCCTTTATCTTTGCTCTTCTCATCACTTGAGTTGCTGCCCTTCCTTCTTCTCATCATGCGCTTGAATTTCTTGATGAAGAGCACCATCTCTTCATCATCAAAATTGGTGCTCGCATCACTTGTGTCTTCTTCATCTTGTGCTTCACGAACTTCCTTTCCTTTAGGATTGCAAGTTGCTTTGAGGGAAACTTCCTTCTTCTTGGAGGAGGTAAGTTAAGCTAAGTCTTGGACACATTGGGCCTCCTTCTCCTTCAGCTCATGTTTCATAATCTTGCCCAACAGTTCACCTGGAGTCATTTCGTGAAACCCCGTGCTTTCTCAGATCATAGAGCATAAGGTGACATTCCTTAGCCTAAATGCTCTAATCATCCTTTTGACCACCTCATGGTCAGTCCACTTCTTACTTCCATAGGCGCGGATCTTGTTGTTGAGCGCCTTCAGTCGGTTTTACATCTCTTGAGGTGATTCGCCCTCCTCAATGGCAAACCTCCCCAATTCTCCTTCAAGCATTTCAATTTGCTTCACGAACTGAGCGATTTCCCTCATGTGCAGTCTTGAGTGTATCCCATATTTCCTTGGCACTTTCCAATCCATCAATCTTGGTAAACTCTTCTCGGCTCAAGGAACAAGTGATCACTGCAATGGCTTGTGCGTTGCGGTGAATTTCTTGCTCTTACTCTGGAGTGAGTTCATCGTTGCTATATGGGATATCTACACCTGTACACACAACATGCCAAAGACTAAGGTTTAAGGAGATAAGATGCATTTTCATATTATACTTCCACATTGTATAATCATTTCTGTCGAAATGAGGAGGTTTTCCCATAGGAATTGAAATATAATGATTGTTAGAAAGACGATCGTAATTATAAGGATATCGGGAGTTGTCATGATGACCACTCCCTGTCGTCTTCTCGTCTTCTTCCTTGCCCTTTTTACTTAGCAGTTTTTTTCTTAGAAGCGACTTGAGTTGACACATTTCTTCATCATCGTGTTTGTTTCCCTTGAGTATATCGAATGCCTTGGTGTCATGTTCATCTTCGGTGTTGGGCACCTTCAAGATCTCGTTTTTCTTGTCAGGGGCCATTGATCTCTCCGAGCCGGTGAGTCTCGTGAATGGAGAACCTGCTCTGATAACAATTAAATGTGGCCTAGAGGGGGGTGAATAGGCTTTAAAACTATTGCTGTAGCACTTAACAAATACGTTAAATACCGAGGGACCGAACTTGTCCGATGTGAAGAACAGACTAGTCCGATTATCCAATTACTACGAAAGGATTAAGTGTTTAGGTAGAACATTCAAATGAAATGGTAGCAGAATGTAATTACTATTCTTACAACTTGAACTAGATATATAATTGCTTAATTTCCATGTGGAACACAAATTACTTGATTGATCAATTCTAATGCCCTAGATGGTGAAACTTGCAAAAGTAAAAGAACGAAACACGTGAGACACAGATTTTTACCGAGGAGTGTATAAAAGATCAAAACCCAAGACATCAATGATGCGTAGACGACAATATCCCTATCCCAAATCTGGATACTTAAAATATTTAACTCTTTAGGCCTTTAGAGGTGTGGGGAGATGTGTTTTTGTGCTCTTGGGACGAGTGGCAGTGCTAGGGTTTATGTTTCTGACAGTTGTGTACGATGCTTATTTTTGTGGGGTCGTGAATCAACTATTTATAGTGTTTCCAAAAATATTACCGTTAGGGATCCCGACGGCTGGACTAGTCTGCTCTGGTGACCGAACTCGTCCGCTGTGTTGTGCAAAATTTGCGTGGAATGTGTAGCATACTAAAACCCTAATTTGTGTGAGGTATACCGGACTTGTTCATATTGGAACAGAGACTTCATCGGACTAGTCTGTTGTGATTACAAAAAGTTGATCGAAATAGTCCGCAATATGACAAAGTTGTCCGGCACAATGTGAATTGTGTTTTTCCAACTTGTCCGAGTGAAACATCAGAAAGTTGAATGGACTTGTCCGGTGCAATGTGAATTGAAACATCAGAGAGTTTAACAGACTTATCTGGTGCGTGTTCGGACTTGTTTGGTGCTTAGTGAACTGTGACATCAGAAAATTAATCGGACTAGTCAGATTGGTGTCCGGACTAGTCTAATGCTTAGTGAATTGCTTAGATTGATTTTATCCCTTACCTACTACGCAAAGACATGAGCTCTTGGGATGTGTCTCTCACACACATCCTATACAATTATGTCTACTTTGCGCTTCCATTGATCATTTGAGTTTCTTCCTTTCTCACTTCTCATTTTCACCTTTTTGGTTGCACCATAATATCTAATCTTTGTTTACTTGCATTCATCTCAATGAATTCATTAGGATCTCATTTGTTTGTCATCAATCTTCCAAAGCCCACAAAGGAATGTCTAGATGCACTTTCACTCTTCTTCATCAGAGGAGGACTCGTCGTTTGAATCCCACTCCTTCCTGATGTGCAATTGATGATCTTGCCTCCTTTTCTTGAAGGTTTTCTTCTCTTGTCAGTTCACTTTATTCTTCTTCTTATATACTTCAAATTGACAGTCAACCATATAGTGTCCGTACTTGCCGCAGTTGTAGCAAATACGTCAAGCCTGGATTTTCCTTTCTCCGTCTTTTCCCTTTGCTTGAGTTGCTACCCTTTCATCTTTTCATCACGCGCTTGAATTTCTTGATGTTGAGTACCATCTCTTCATCATCCGTATCAGTGCTTACATCGCTTGTATCATCATCCTCTTGAATTTCATGAACCTCCTTTCCTTTGGGCTTGCAAGTTGCCTTGAGGGAAACATCCTTCTTCTTGTAGGAGGTAAGTTCAGCTAGGTCCTTGACATATTGAGCTTCCTTCTCCATCATCTCATAGTTGATAATTTTGGCCAATAGTTCATACGGAGTCATTTTATGGAACCTCGGACTTTCTTGGATTATCGAGCATAAAGTGACATTGCGGGGCATGAATGCACTTATCATCCTCTTGATGACTTCATGCTCGGTCCACTTTTTGCTTCCATAGGAACAGATTCTGTTGATGAGTACCTTCATTCAGTTGTACATTTCTTGAGGTGGTCACCCTCCTCAATGGAAAATCTGCCCAATTATCCTTCAATCATCTCAATCTTTGCTTCACGAATAGAGCGGTTTCCTTCGTGAGTGGTTTTAAAAGTGTCCCAAATATCTTTGGCAATCTCGAGTCCATCCACCTTGGTGAACTCTTCTCGACTTAAAGAAGGAGTAATTACCGCAACGACTTGTGCATTGTGATGAATAGTTACTCTTGTTCCGAGGTGAGCTCTTCATCATTGTCGGGGATGTCCAAACCTGTACACATTATATACCATAAATTGTGGTTAAGTGAGATGAGATGCATTTTCATATTATATTTCCACATAGTGTAGTCATTGCCGTCGAAATGTGGTGTTTTGTCCAGTGGAATGGAAAGATAGTGATTATTGTTATTAAGCTTCTCATAGTTAAAAGAATATCAGGAGCAGTCGTGATGACCACTCCCTGTCGCCTTCTCGTCATCAGCTTTGCCCTTTTTACTCAGGAGCTTCATCCTTAACAGCGCCTTTAGTTGACACACTTCTTCATCATCATGTTCCTGAATCTTCAGAACATCTAATTCCTTGATGTCTGTTCATGTTCGGTGTGGGACACCTTTGATATCTCGTTGTTCTTGTCAGAGGCTATTGATTTCTTCGAGCGGTGAGTCTCGTAAATGGAGAACCTGCTCCGATATCAATCGAATGTGGCCTAGAGGGGGGTGAATAGGCATTGAAAAAACTTTTCCTGCAACACTTAATCAAAATGTCAAATACAGGATGGACCGGACTTGTCCGTTGTGGTATACGGACTAGTCCGGTGTGCTTGATATACTATGAATAGATTAAGTGTGTATACACATTTTATAAACGATATAGCAGCGGAATGTAAACAACTATCCTAGCAAATTTAGTGAGCGATTAGGATAGGCGAGTTGTACGTGAAATAAAAAGTTAACGAGAGTTACAAGATTGATTAAATTTATACCCTGGATGATGATAATAACAAAAGTAAATGAATGAACCATGTGAGACAAGGATTTTTACCGAGGTTCTATATCACCAAAGAGATCTATGTCCTTGTTGAGGAAGCTCACACAGAGTCGGGTCTCTTCAAACCATTTTCCCTTGCTAAGTCACCACAAAGGCCGACTTGAGTTCCACTATCATTGGGTAATAACCAAGTTGGTGGGGCAACCTCACATGCTGAGGGCTCCCACAAAAATTACAGAAAGAAAAGATGATCTAATACACTAAACAAGATTACAAGATATGTACGAGTGTATAAGAGATCAAACCCCAAGTTCTCAACGATGCGTAGACGACGATCTCCCTATGCCAAATCTGGATACACAATATATTTAACTTTTGAGGGCTATAGATGTGTGGGGAGATGTGTTTTTGTGCTCATGGGACGAGTGGTGGCACTAGTTTTTTTTTTGACAATTGTGTATGGTTGTTGTTTGTGTGGGGTCGTGGATCACCTATTTATAATGTTTCCAAAAAAAATACCGTTAGGGATCCCGACGGCCGGACTAGTCCGCTTTTGTGACCGGACTTGTCCAGTGTGCTATGTAAATTTTAGGTGGAATGTGCAACACACTAAAAACCCTAATTTGTGTGAGGTGTATCGAACTTGTCCTACTGGAATAGAGAGTTCATCGCACTAGCCCGTAGTGATTACAGAAAGTTAATCGGACTAGTCCACAATATGACGGATTTGTCTGGTGCAAGGTGAATTGTGTTTTTCCAACTTGTCCGAGTGAAACATCAGAAAGTTGAACGGACCCTTCTGGTTAGTGTCTGGACTTGTCCCAGTGAGGTTAGTGAGTTGAACGGACTAGTCCGATTCGGTTTCAGACTTCTTGAAGTGTGAATAGAAAGATGAGCGAACTAGTCCGCTAGTGAACGGATTAGTCCAGTTCTCAGTGAATTACTTAGATTGATATTATCCCTTACCCTCTATGTAAATATCTAAGCTCTTGGGATGTGTCTCTCACACACATCCTATACAGTTATATCTACATTGATCTTCCTTGATCAATTGGGCTTTTCCTTTTCTCCACTCCTCATTTTTTCACCCTTTTAAGTGCAACATAACATCTAATCTTTGTCGACCTGCATTCATCTCAATGAATTCATTAGGACCTCATTTGTTTGTTATCAATCATCCAAAACCCACAAGGGAATGCCTAGATGCACTTTCACTTAGAAAGAAAATGTCATTAAAGCCCTTCGCTTTGGTTACTTGGCCAATAATGACATTAATATAACTCAAAAACATGGCAATTTTATTTTTCACTATGGTTACTCAATAAAATTCCATGCAACGTAAAATGACATAGCAATTTATCTTTCACTTTGGTTAATTGACCAAATTGGTATGACAATATAAACTTAACTTGCTACGAAAACTTAATTAAAGAAGTAAACTTAAGTGTATAGCCCGGACTAGTTCGCCCAGGGTCGGACTAGTCCGAACTCATACAATACCTCTTTGTCCGTTCAAAAAACAGACAAGTCCGGCCATTCGGACTTGGTACTTTTTGTAGGTCAAGACGGACTAGTTTGATGTCACTCAGTAGCTTCTTTTCCGGTCAAAAATGAACTCAATTGTACTGAAGTTACCAAACTAGTTCGATCCAAGTAAGGAATACTCCATTTTATTGTAGTAGTCCGATCCTGTGTACCGGACTAGTCTGTTTTATAAGGTGGACATGTCTGGTCTTCTGAACTTAATCTCAAACTAAGTTAATCCGGACTAGTCCATTAAAAAGCTGACAAGTCCGAACTCAAACATAATCTTTTGGTCCGGCAAACAACGGACAAGTCCGATATTGTGGTAGAAATATTTATCCGTTCGTTATTGAATATTTCGAGTTTGGTCTGCACTATTCCGAACTAGTCCGTCAAACCTTGAAAAAGTTCCATAAAAAATCAGAAAATGCCAACATACCAAAAGAACAAACTTAACTTACAATCTTACAAAATCAACTTAATTTTCACTAATTGGATTTTAAACCAAAGTGTTTAATATGTTTTTCAATCGCATGAATGTGTCGAAATGCCCCTATCCGAAAAACATTACTGCCTCTTTGTGGCATATCGGACCGATCCGGCACATAGTCTGGACAAATCTAGACCTTCATTTCATACAGCAAAAAACTTTGATCAAAACTAGTTCGAAATGATTAGTGGTCTAATCGGCTCTGATACTATTGATAGAATCATAAGGGAGCCCAAAAGATCAATTAACCACTAAATCATTTCGCATTACATCAGAGAAAACTGAATACAACATCAACATCAAGTGCTGTCTCTCGAATAGCAAGAGAACACCTCTAATACCTTCTCCTCCAACTCTGTTGTTGCTTGATGATGTGGCCATCGAGCCAACAAGGTGAGGCATCAAGAAGAATGACGATGGGAGGCATTTCCCTTTGTTCTTCGCTTAGTGTGTTGGTTCGATTCTAAGAACTATGTGAGTTCAAGTGTCCAAAGTGTATGTATGTGCTTACATGAGCATCTATTGATCATACACTTGATCCTCTTCTTATATTTGACCCAGAGACATAAGAGGGGGCCTCCCACCCCTTAGGAATAGTTGTGTCCCCCGATCAGGGACAAAACATTTGGTGGGTCGTGTCCTTTCAATTAGGACACATGTCAATTTCAAGTTCAAATTGATAGTTGCTGAACTAACTGAACTAGTCCAGTCAGAATCTAGACAAGTCCAGTCTATCGAACTAGTCCGGCCTTATGGGAGGACTAGTCTGGTCAATGAAATTGGACTAACATAATCAACTAGTTATCCATATTTTATAGAACCTTATACCAAAAAAAGCACCTCTTCGTCGTCTTGTCCCAATGATTGTCAAAGATCAACCTTTCCCTCCATCAGCATCACCTGTGTCACTCCCATCACCTGGAGCAGGCAGTAACACGTAGCTTTTCTGACTCTTCAGCACCTTGATGGCCGCCTGCATCAAGGATTCGGGCATTCGGCACGACTCTTGATAATCATATGCACCTCACTCGAATATAGACCTCCCCAATAGTTGATTAGTGAAACTGCATAGCATAATATTCCACATGCATGTTTAATATTTTTCTCCTCAAAGCTCTTATTATTCCAGAGTTTCCAGGCTGCCCAAAAATGGCGGCCACCCAGGGCATACACTTTATCACCACCAGGTAAAGCCCTTTTATTCCATGCCTAGTACTGATTCACATTGCTGGGTCTAAGAGGATATCCAAAGAAATTGGCAACAACCCCAAACAACTTTCATCACATCACAAGTAAAAAACAAATGATCTTTAGTCTCAATCTCCAAACAGTAGCAGCAGGAAGGATCACCTGGCTAGTTTCTTTTGGACATATTTCCTCTAGTCACAATAGCATCATTTTCAAGTAACCAAATAAAAGTTTTAATCTTAGAGGGGATCTTCGCTTTCCAAATTTCATTATAAGCATGCGGTCCCCTTGCCCAACAAGTTTGTTATACACCGAACTGACAGTATATTGGCAAGATTTCGACCACAACCAAATAGGAGTATCAAGATTATCATTTAAGCTTCAAGAATTAAGCCTAGTAGCCAATGAATACCACATATTATGTAAAATAACAGGAAAGGAACTTGAAAGCCCACACTCCAATTCTTCTCAGCACACTCAGCTACAGTCGGCTCTCTATTCAAACAACATTCAAACAAAATAAAGTGAGATTGGCATAACGGAATGTCATCCAACCAAGCATCCTTCCAAAAATAAATTCTTTTACCATTCCTAAGAAAATATTTTCTACCACTACAATGAATGTTTTTCACTTTTAACAAATGACTGCAAATAGGGGATTAAGAGTTTTTATGTTTTAGCAATTGAAATGATTTCCCTTGCAGGTATTTCATGTTTATGATTTCCTGCCAAAATCCAGATTGGCAGTCCAACTTCCACCACCATTTAACTAAAATACTAAGATTCTAGATGAATATCCTTAATCCCCAACCGTCCATTTTTCTTGCTCAAACAAACAATATTCCATTTAACCATATGATACTTAACCATATTGTTGGTACCCTGCGTACCAGGTACCCCCACGACACCGCAAGAAAAGCTACGGAGTTCCACCTGTCCAAGTTGAAGACCTCTGAAGGCTCCACGTACCCCGCAGCACTGGACCCACCTCTTCCGTTCGGGTAGCTCTGGCATTAATGCCATGTTAATGAAACACGATCAGATGACCTTTAGTGCTAGTAACACTGCCATTAAGGCACATTATTACACAGTTAATTATGCTTAATACATACAGATCATGTATTAGGTAATTAAAGACCGCCGGGGCCACATGTCGGGCCAGGCTGACAATGTAACGACCAGTCCTTGGACTATAAAACGGTTGCGCCACACGGTACAAGGGGACCAAGCTCACAATCATGCCAGCATACACATACTCATACAAACAACAACCATGACGTGTAGTAGGGTATTACACTTAGGCGGCCCGAACCACGTAAAAATCACTGTGTCACCATCTCGCTCTTAATCTTATGCGCGCCCCAATCGAATACGAACCTCCGTGGACTATGTTTTTGTAGTACCGAGGGAAGTGTTGATCTCACACTTCGACATTTGGCGCGCCAGGTAGGGGCGCCTGAGATTTCGGGATGGTGAACTCCACCGCAGGATCATCCACCCGCTTGAGGAAATCCCTCAATCGTGCAATAGCCAGCTAGTGCTGTTGTCCCGGCGGGCATCATTCCACCACCACCATCACCTGCTCTGGCAAACAACGCTGGACAACAGGATGGTGTCTTCGCATCGGTCACTGCATCGACGCACAACAACCCTGAGAACGCAATCAACACGGCGTGTACTCTTCTTCAACGTCCACCAATGCTCGGAGCACCTCAGGCTGCAATAGAGCAGTGGCGCGCTAATGTGGAGCATCTGGTTGCAGCAGCAGCCGACGCCAACAGCAAAAAAGGTCCTCCCCCTTCAGGGCAGACACCTTAAAGAAACAGGACCTTGTCTGGTAGACTTGGTCCTCAGGCGTCATAGCATCGGAGGCGCGCGCCTTCCCAGCAAGTGACGTCACTGACGTCCAGGACACACTGTACTCACACGACATCAAGGCTCTCGACCCATGATCTGCGGTCAGAGCTTGACCGCTGATACAGGCAACAGGGCGGTCGCGTCTTCATGGAGCATGCTCGTGAGAGGCGAGCTACACGTGAGAATCCTTCACCCTGGGGAGTAGGGACGACTGTTCGGCTCTGGCCATGTACCTGCGCATGGTCTGATTGCCATAGAAGTTTCAACCTCATTTGCTGGAGAAATACTATGGGACTGTCAACCCTGTTGAGTTCCTCCAAATCTACTCCATCGCCATCCTCGCGTCTGGAGGCAATGAGGTCGTGATGGCCAATTACTTCCCTGTGGCTCTAATTGAACAGCGAGGTGCTGGTTCATGATTCTTTCGCCTGACTCGATCAATGGTTGGGCGGAGCTATGTCGCCAATTCACTGCCAACTTCAGGAGCTCCTACACCCAACCTGGCACCATGTTGGATTTGCTCGCCGTGCAATAGAAATCGAGAGTCGCTGCGATCGTTCATCCAACGGTTTTTTCTCGGGTATGGAACAACATTCCTTCCATTTCCAACGCGTCTGTCGTTGTGGAATTTCTACAGGGCGTCAGAGAAAAGAAGATGTTGGAGAAGCTGGCGACTAAAGAAGTCACCAGAGTAACGGAGCTCATCAGCCTAGCCAACAAATGTGCTAGGGCTGCAGGGGGCCGTGAAATGCACTCAAAACCAGCTCCAAAGGCTGGTAAAAACTCCTCAAACGCTGAAGCCATTTCCTTCAGCAGTGGAAAAAAGAAGAAACAATCCTACGGCAAGAAGAAGCCATCGGTCAGCACACCTACTACTGTTGTAGCTGCAGCTCCGGGTTGCTGGGGCCCACGCCCTGAAAAATATCCTCGACCATCATCTGAAGGTTGTGGCAGTCAAAAGATGTGGTGCCCGATCCACAAAACTGACACTCACAATATTGAAGATTTCTACGAGGTCTCGAACCTTGTTGAGCGCTTCAACAAGTGCCGAGAAGAAGCTTCTTTCCACCAGCGGGAGGGAAAACAAAAGGTCGATGAAGCTCCCATTGACCTGGAGCTGGGCTTCTAGGACCCCAAGAAGGTCTTGAAGGGTGTCTACAACATCGTCGACGATGATCTCAACATCTCTGACCATGAGCGTTGGAAGACTCCCCATACAAATATGGAGGGTCATTAGATATCACCTCTCCGCGCGTCCTCACGACCATGTGTTGGGAGATGGTTGCCACATCTCCTACCGCCAAGGCAGAACCCCATCAGAAGTGGATGGACACTCCCATCACTTTTGATGCTTCTGACTACCTGAGGAACATGATTGAAGTTGGTCAACTTGCGTTGATGGTTTCTCCTACCATCAACAATGTCCAGCTCTACCATGTCTTGGTGGATGGAGGTGCAGCACTCAACCTCCTCAGCTATGAAGCGTTCGTGAAGATCCAGCTCTGACTCTCGGACCTTCGCACCTCACATCCCTTCTCTGGGGTAGGTTTGGGAGCTATTTCTCCTCTCAGATCAATTACACTTTCAGTGACCTTCGAGACTCGGAAGAATTACAGGACCGAGAAGCTGGTCTTCGACGTGGCGCACATTAGCCTACCCTTCAACGCCATCCTAGGTAGACCAGCCCTGTATAGGTTTATGGCCGCTGCTCACTACGACTACCTGGTGTTGAAGATGTCGACACCCTTAGTCGTTCTCTGGATCCGCAGGGACCACACTGCGAGAGTCACTGCACCGAAAAAACTCCACGCGCTTGCAACAACGCAGGAGGAAGCATCTGGCAAAGAGCAAGTTGCTCAACCTCTGAGCTCTCATCACCGAAGCTCAACCTCTGCACCATGCGTGCAACCAAGCAGTGACACCGACATTCCCATCAAAGTCGTCCAAATCAGTTCTGATGCTGCCTAGACCACCCATATATCAGGAGGTCTGGACAACAAATAGGAACTCGCGCTCAGCACTTTCCTCCGGGCGAATGTCTACGTGTTTCATGGCAACCATCACAGATGTCTGGGATCCCTAGGGAGGTGATAGAGCACAGACTGTAGATATATCCTGACGCACAACCAATACACCAAAAGCCCCGAAAGCAATCAGTCGAGCGGCATAACTTCATCAGATTATAAATCAAGAAGCTACTCAAAGCTGGTTTCATCCGGGAGGTTCATCATCCACGATTGCTGGCAAACCCAGTCGTTGTACCCAAGGCTAGTGGGAAGCTTTATGTATCGACCACACCACCTTGAATAAGGCATGTCCAAAAGACCCATTTCCACTACCTAGGATAGACCTGATAGTCGATTCCACCTCGAGGTGCTAACTATTGTGTTTCCTAGATGCATACTCTAGATATCATTAGATCCTAATGTCTAGTGAAGATGAAGAGCATATTGCCTTCATAACAGTAGATGGATTGTATTGTTATAATGTCATGCCATTTGGTCTCAAAAATGCAGCTTCAACTTTTGTGCGAGCCATGCACAAAACATTTGGAGAGCTCATCAGGAACTTGGTGGAAGTCTATGTCGATGACATCGTCGTTAAGGTGAAGAACAAGGAATCACTCCTTGACAACCTGCAAGCCGTCTTCGACAAGCTATGCATTATGCGCACCCAGCTAAACCCGGAAAAATGTGTCTTTGGGGTTAGCTCCAGTAAGCTCCTCAGATTCATGGTGACTCACCGAGGAATGGAGGAAAACTCGGCGAAGATCAAAGCTATTGAAGATATGCGGCCACCAGCCCGCATCATGGATGTCCTGAAGCTAACTAGATGTCTAGCTGCACTCAACCGATTCATCTCAATATTGGCAGAATGGGTGCTACCCTTCTTCAAGGTATTGAGGAAGTTCGGGCCATTCCATTGGCCCGAAGAAGCAGAAAAGGCATTCCAAGAGCTCAAGCAGCTCCTCACCACACTACCAATCCTGGTAGCTCCAAACCCTGGTGAGCCTCTTTTGCTTTACATTTTGGCAACTACGGAGGTTGTCAGCATGGTCCTGGTCGCGGAAAGACCAGAGCCAACTACAGTTCAAGAGCCCAGGCCCTCCGGGAAGGTCCGAAGCTACCTGAAGGCGAGTGTTGGTCCCAGCCCCCAGGCGCGGATCCTCAAGGCGAACTGCCAAATGACCAACCTCTCTCAACTGAGGGAGTTCTCATGGCTAAAGAAGAAGTTCTGGACCCCTCTAGGATTGTGCGGGAAGCTCAAGAAGAAGATTCGGACCCCTCCGGGAGGATCCGGGTTGATGAAGAAGAAGCTCCGGGACCATCTGGGAAGGTCCGGATAGTCCAGTGGCCAGTGTACTTCATCAGCGAAGTACTGCATGATGCCAAGACTTGGTACATTGAGGTGCATAAGCTGCTCTATGCAGTTCTCATTGCCTCAAGGAAGATTTGTCAGTACTTCCAAGCCCACAAGATATCAGTGGTAACCTCCTATCGACTGCATGCTATACTGTATAACCCCAACTCTACGGGAAACATTGCAAAGGGGGTAGCGGAGCTGGCAGAGTTCGACCTTGAATTCTTGCCTCGACATGCTATCAAGAGTCAGGCATTGGCTGACTTCGTGGTGGAGTGGACCACTTCTTCATCAAATCCAGGGGGCCCTAGTGAGCATAAGTCGGAACCCAAGGTCCTGGTCCTCACCGAGCCTCACTTGACTCTCTACATCAACGGCTTCGTGCAGAAGCAGGGGCCGAAGCTGGAATCCTTCTCTTCGCACCAACCGGGGAGAAGGTCAAGTACATGGTACACCTTGACTTCAAGGCAACACACAACATGGCAGAGTATGAAGATCTCATCTACGGGCTAAAGGTTGATTCAAGTTAGCTCCGAGTGAAGCTTCTAGTGAAGGGTGATTCGCAACTCATTATCAAACAAGTCAAAGGCAAATGCAGCTGCAACAACCCACAACTTGCTGCTTACCTCCTTGAAGTCCAGAAGCTCCAAAATAATTTCCATGTCTTGTACCTCTGCCATGTACAGCGTCTAAACGATGCTGAAGCTGATGAACTCTCAACAAAATGTTCGACCCAAACTCAAGCTCCTGTTGGAGTTTTTGTCAGGAGATTGTCAAAACCTACCGCTCAGCCTACCAAACTGGGCGAAGGGGGCGAGACCAGCACCCAAAAGCTGGCGGTCCTGGTGGCCATATTACCATGGCGTCCACCAAGGATCGTAGGCACTGTAGGAAGCTTTGAGCAACCCAGCGCGCAAGATCTGGAGAATCAAGTTAGCTCTGATGCATGGATCTCGGAGATCCGGAGTTACTTGAAAGACAATATCCTTCCTGAAGACGGTGCTTTCGTTGATCGAATCGTCAGATTGGCTAAAAGATACACGCTGGTACAAGGGGATCTCTATCGGCGCGGTGCCAACGGCATTCTAATGCGGTGCATTGGTCAAGAAGAAGGTCGCGAGCTCCTCGCGGAAATCCATGGACGTGAGTGTGGGAACCACACGTCTTCCCGCACGTTGGTTGGTAAAGCCTTCCGGCTTGGCTTTTACTTGCCTACAACACTCAAAGATGCAGTTGAGCTGGTAAACAAGTGTGAAGCGTGCCACTTCCACGCGAAACTAATTCACACACTGGCTCAGTCACTGCAAATGATACCTCCTACATGGCTGTTCGCTGTCTGGGGGTGGACATTTTGGGACCTTTCCCAAAAGTCGTCGGATGTTACACATTCCTGTACATCGCCATCAACAAGTTTACCAAGTGGTCGGAAGCTACTCCAGATGTGACAATCAACAAGCAATCTGTTGTCATGTTCTTGAAGTCCATAGTATATGGATTGTGAGTTCCGAACAGAGTCATAACTAACAATGGAACCCAATTCACAAGTGCAACATTCCAATAATATTTCGAGGACCTCAACATACAAGTCAGCTACGCATCAATAGCTCACCCGACAAGTAATGGCCAAGTCGAGAGAGCAAATGCAGAAATATTGAAAGGACTCAAGATGGGCACATATGAGCGCGTGAAGAAGCACGGAGCCAACTGGATAGAGGAGCTTCCGTCAGCACTATGGGTTAGTAGGACAACACCTAACCGGTCAACAGGAGAGACACCCTTCTTCCTGGTGTACGGAGCTAAAGCGGTCCTTCCTCCGAAGATAACCATGGGGTCGCTCCGAGTCTGGACCTTCGACGAAGCCTGGCAGGACAAGCTCCGCTGTGAAGACCTTGACCTCGTCAACGAGGGAAGGTGCCAAGCAGTTGTTCAGAATGCACGATATCGCTAGGCGCTTCAGGCGCTATCACCAAAGGCATGTGCACAATCGATAGCTTGAAGAAGGCGATCTAGTGCCGCAGAGAATACTAACTCGTGAAGGGATGAATAAAATGTCCACTAGCTAGGAAGGTCCCTTCTGAGTGATCAAAGTATCCCGTCCCGGATGCGTTTGCTTGGCAACAGAGAATGGGACTCCGCATCCCAATCCATGGAAGATCGAGCACCTTCGTAAGTTTTATGCTTAGTTTCACGAAGGTGAGTCTGTAATTACACATAATGTAAATTATAGAGTCTATGAAAAGAGACGAGTAGGTCCTCAAGGAGAACATCTGGACCCCTCCGGGAGGGTTCGGACCTAGAGCCTGAAGCTGGCACTAGGGTTGAGGTCAACTTGCCAGAGCTAGCGACCCTTGAGGATGCCGGCACCGAAGGAGGCATGAGCGCCGAAGCTCTGCTTGGCCGGGGGGAAGGAGCTACCGGAGATGGAGCCGACCTGAGGGAGCTCCCATCAGCATGTCTCAGCTTCCTCGTCCGGTTGGAAGATTCAGCCGGCTCCTTGCCCTTGTCATCGCCCTTGCCGACATCATCAACCTTTTGGCTTGGGACAGTGGGAGCCACCCTCTTCAAAGCTCCGAGAATTGCAACCCTAGAGGTCCTACACCTCTCCACTAGGCCGAGGTCATACAGCTCTGGCATCCCCTTTCGGAACTCCCTCCTGGTTTATGTAACCATGTTCAGAGGGAGATATTCCTCCGGCGGTTTGAAAATCGGCTTCTATCTGGTTATGATCCATTTTACTGTTAAAGGTATATGCGGGCCACTCCCTGGTCTTTAGCGGAGTCCACCTGTTCACTAGGAAGTTGCCAAAGACCATCTGAGGGGTCACTCCACCCTCCACGCATTGTTGGATCCTTGTCAGGATGGGCTTGTATGCTTCAGACAACTCCGAAACTGCGTTCCATGCGTCGGTGTGGACATTGGGGAGGCTCCTAGGAAACTCCAACCCGTCGTGCTGCTCCACGGCGATGACCACCCAGTCCTTCTTCTAGTTGTCTTACTTCCCAGATGGGAAAGTCTTCAAGTACTTCAAAGGGCAGTTTTTGCGCTTCACAAAGTAGTAGAAGCCAATCAACTATGTCCCCTTTCTGGTAGTGTGGACCGTGAAGAAGGTCCGGAAGAGTTTGATGCATGGCAGCACACCCTCCCACGTCTCGCAGAAGTGGACAAAGGTCGCCACTAGCAAGAAGGAGTCGGGGGCGAGGTGATGAAGCTGGAGTCCGTAGAAATACAGCAGCATCAGCAAGAAACTTGAGAAGGGCGAGATCAGACTCACCATGGCATACGCCGAGAAGTATACGATCTCTCCAGTGCGCTCCTTCTTGAAGGGAAGCTTGCCAGAGCAGATCGCGTTGTTGAAGGAGTCACTGGACCACACCCATGTAGGTCTCGACCCTCTACAGATCTTCGTCGTTCTTGATCTTTCTTCTACGAAGACCCAACTCCGTCACGGCAACATGGAGCAAAGGTTGTAAGGGCTATGCAAAGTTTGAGAGGCTCTGAGCACAATTTCGATGGAAAGCGTAACGAGTCCTCAAACTGTGCAAGCTTTCCTTCTTAAGTAAGCCTCTGCAACGCTTTGATGGAAACCGCGTTGGGATCAAGATTTCATTTTAAAAGATTACCCCATCAATGACAAATGGGCCCGGGTCCACTTTGGCAGAAAAGCCAAAGTTATTACCTCAGATGAAATGTTGTCATGATGGGAAGTTGGAAGCCTGAGGGCAGCAGCCTGACAGGGCGCTCAGAACCGATACACTTTTTTGTGTTGGGAACTGTCGACCTTCAATTGCATGAGATCTGCACGCTAGGATCTCACCTGCCGCGTCAAGAAGAGACATGTGGCAATGGTTTAACTACAGACTGTCGCCCGAACGGCCCATGAAAATACCTTTGAGGCCGCAGTGCGGGAATCGAAGATGGCCCCACCTATGGTAGAATAACTTCACCCAAAGGGTTTCTCATAGAGGTGGGATCGGGGACCACTGTTGGTACCCTGCGTACCGGGTACCCCATGATACCGCAAGAAAAGCTACAGAGTTCCACCTGTCCAAGTTGAAGACCTTTGAAGGCTCCACGTGTCCCGCAACACTGGACCCACCTCCTTCATTTGGGTAGCTCCGACACTGACATGTGTAACGCAAGGCCGGAGCTAACTCCGTGTATAGGGAAGCTCCGATTATGCCACGTGTCCTGTGGCCCCGGACCTAACCCCCAGTAGAGGGAAGCTCCGGTAGTGCCACGTGTATAGCAGCTCCGGACCTGCCTCATCACAGAGGGAAGCTCCGGAGTTGCCACATGTCGCGCCTCTAGACCTATGCCTGCAACCACAAGACTATCAGATCTCCAATGACTCAGACATTCAAGGGACAGTTAAAGCAACCGTTACAAGACCTGATTACGTGTCACTAATGCCATGTTAATGACGCATAATTAGAGGACCTTTAGTTCCGGTAACGCCGCCATTAAGGCGCGTTATTACACTTTTAATTATGCTTAATACATACAAATCGTGTATTAGGTAAGTAAATACCACCGGGGCCACATGTCGGGGCAAGGTTGAGAATGTAACGGCCTGTCCTTGGACTATAAAAGGGTTGCACCGCACGGTACAAGGGGACCAAGCTCACACTCATGCCAGCATACACACACTCATACAATCAACAACCATCATGTGGAGTAGGGTATTATACTAAGGAGGCCCGAACCACGTAAAACTCCCCGTGTCACCGTCTTGCTCTTAATCTTACATGCGCCCCAACCGAATACGAATCTCCGCGGACTATGCTTTAGTAGTACCGGAAGAAGTGTCGATCGTACTCTTCGACACATATGATACTTTCTTTTTTTGCTGTGATCCTTGCCAGAAGAACCTCCTCCTATATTTATCTAGTCTATCCACTGCAGTTTTTGGGACTAAAAACTTTGACATAAAGTATATAGGAATACTAGACAAACAAGAATTAATAAGAATAGTTCTACCGGCCATAGAAAGAGAGTTTCCTTTCCACAATTCTATTCTCTTGAGCATGTTTCGCTCAAAATACTTCCAATATGAGCAATAAAATATACCAACACAAATAGGAACACCCAAGTACTTAAGAGGAAAGGCCCCTATTTGACAATTGAAAACATCGTCATATTTCTGTGCCAGGGCATCATCTCCCCAATCACCAAAATTTCATTTTTATTATAATTAATTCTTAGACCAGAAGTTTGTTCAAATAAAGCAAAGAGTAACATTAGATTATAAGCAATGTCCACATCATCTTTCAGACACACGATATTGTCATCAACTTATTGCAAAATAGCTACCCCTTTATCAACCAAATTATCAGCCAGACCTATGAGCAAGCCAGCTTCCTGCGACTTATGGATCATTCTAGTCAGACAATCAACAACAAGATTAAATAACAGAGGAGACAGGGGCCCTCCTTGTCTCAACCCCTTAAAGCTAGCAAAATGGGGTCCTATAGAATTATTCAGCTTAACACTCAGGGACCCCCCTCCCCCCCCTCCAGAAATAAATTTTCTCATCCAATCACACCAAACTGAACTAAAACCTCTCAGAGATAAGTGCATATTAGACCAAGTAAATTTATATCCAGCCATATTAACTTCTCTAAGCTCATGTAAATCTATAATAGCATTTAACAAATCCGTACGTCTATTAGGCTTGAATTTTTTATTCTTCTCTTCAGCCTTCCTGATAATATTAAAGTCACCACATATATTGTATAGTTTAGAGTTCTTATGACAAAATGAAGACATTTGCAACAAAAAGGCTTCCCTCCTATCCTCATGAGAAGCGCCATACATACCCAGGAGGTTCCAATCATGGTTAAGTAACATATGATCAATTCAATCAAACAAACATAGGAACCATCAATAATATTCAAAATATTAAACCTATCCGTTTTAGGCCCCATTAACATACCACTAGATCTAACAGAGGAAAAGATTTGGTGCCAGACAAAGCAGTCAAAACCATCATTCTAATAAGAGAATGAGGTAAATCTTTTAACACGGTCTCTTGAAAAGCGAACAAAATAAAATTTATTTCCTTGAACAAATCCCTGATATAAGAGGTTTTACCTCTTCTTCTTATTCTCCTACAATTCCAAAACAGTCAATTTAATTATTTATTATTTTTTTACTTTTTGGTTCTTTCACACCTGGCTTACCCAGGTCTCCCCTATGTCTATACATTGAGGGACCACTCCTTTTGCTCCTTCTAGGAGTCTGGTGTGACACACGGTTCCAAAAATGAACCAAGTGTAATGCATATGTGTGTCCAGGATGTTTAACACACATACACAAGTGATTCACAAACGATAAATAGATTATAACCATGTTTCGAATAATAACACTAATAACAGTACCTTATTACAAACCAAATAGTCTTGAATACATCTCTAATGAAACTGCAGGGGAAAAACACTAAACACTAAGGCTCCAACTCCACGGGCAAGCTTGACGGCAAAACACACGCCTATAACTCCTCAAAGACCTCCTGGTACTCCACCTAGTCGCCTGCGTCTGGATTTGGTGGGGGAATAGCAAGGGTGAGCACATGTCAGACTCAGCAAGTGTGGAAAAGTATGACACGTAGCTTAAACAAGAAATGACAATAATAATGGCTAATTGTATAAAAGTACATTCAAAATAGTTGAAAATGCAATATTATGATCATTAAGAGTGTTCCTTCCCAAATAACCCATATAACATCAATTTCAACTTAAATAACCAATTCCAGCAATAATAATCCATAATAAACTCATAACTTCTCATTTATCTCAATTCCATATACCAAAACCAATTAATGAACCAATACCAATTCCCAATTCAATTCCAGCCACTAAACACAGTTTAAGGTCCATTACTCTGATCAGGTGAGGGTCCAGGTTGATCATAACCGGGAGCACGACTACCATGATAGTTTTAGACACACTCTGCAGAGGTTGTACCAGTTTACCCACAAGTTCGTGATTTCATCACCTTTTGATGACTATGGAATCTTAATTATGCCGTCTGACATATCCTTAGCTGTCTGACCAAGGTTCACAAAATAGCCTTTACAAAGTGATTACTAGCCTACCGAGATCCGACTGAGGTTTCACCGGTGGTGATGTCTCCAACTGAGCACATATAACAAAGGGCACCCTCTTGATCCATTCGGATCCCAGGGTAGTCCCACCAATCTCTACAAACCCATTCGACTACCCCTTCCTCGAGCATTCTTAATGGTCCAAATAGTACTGGCAACACAATAATTAGTCATCTAAGCCGAACCCATACTTGGCCTTGTGGTGGCACCTTAAATCCTGGATGGTCGCTCCACGAATTGGTCCATAGATCTAAAGAAGCAAAACCACCAAAAAAATAGTCCAACCGATTCCACATTGCCAACTTGCTTAGATCCCTAGGCACCATGTTGCTAAAGGGTCATTATTACCAATTCTTATCATTCACATGTTCAATAGTTCATAATTAGGTAGTATGAGTGTTCCCCAAACCCAATTGAGCATTATGAAGCAAAAAGTGCAAAATACCCTTCTCGACTTTCTACATAGTGTTCCAGCGACAAGGGTGGTCATACAAAACTAGTAAACTCCTACAATTGGGTTTTCTTATCAATTTTGACACAAGCATGCAATTTTGCAAAAAAAACCTTTAAATTAGGATCAATATGGTCAAGGACACTTTCCTTGCTCCTTAGATTGATTTGGATCAAAGACTTCAAAACTCTAGTTCTGCAGGTCCTCGAAAGCACTCTCTGTGGCAATTCTTTCTATTCCGAGTGAAAACATGCAAAACACACAACTCAATCAAATAATGCTCATATGGTACTCAATATGCCATGATATGCATGATTAATGCAATTGAGATAAAACTTGTTAATGAGTTGCTAATAATGTTTACTAACTAGTTACAATAGTTTCTAACACGTTTCGACAGGTTTGTAATTGATTCGAGTCAATTTGGAATTAATTCAGCTCAATTCAGGAATTTTACAGATTCAGACACCGGACTAGTCCATTTTCAGGGGTCGGACTAGTTCGCACTACGCAGACTGCAAAATTAGGGTTTTTCTGATTTTCGAGAATTGGGGTTGAATTGACGTAGAAACTTTGATGTAGAGGGTATATCACGTGTTTAGAGATCCAAATATCAAGGTTTAGGCGTAAGACTTTAAATCTTGGCGATTAGGGCCTGATGGAGATGAGTTGATGAAGATTGGTGATGAAGAACGTTAATTCGTCGAAAGATCGATTAAGATTGATCTTGATTGGCTCTTCTTCCTCTCCTGCTCCTTCTCCTTGCTTCTAGACTTGATCTTGACGACAACATAATGCAAAAGTGGCAGCAAGGGGTTTTCAATTGGGGTGAAGAGGTGTGGGGCATTGGGTTGTGTATATAGAGGTGGAGAATTAGGGTTTTGTGGTGAATTCCATGTAGAATTCGGTGGGGGACGAGTAGGGGCCGAGGTGGGGTTCACTTGAGCTGCTATGAGGTTGGGCACGAAGTTCTCGGGCCCATTTAAGGCAATTACCCAAAAACAAATCGTGGAGAAATAATATAATCGAGTTGATTCCCGAATTCTGGACTAGTCTGTAGTAAGGACCGAACTAGTCCGTTTGGCAACTAAGAAAAACGGACAAGTCTGACCGGACAAGTCTGGGGAACATCAGAGAAGAAATCAAACTAGTCCGCACTTTATGTCGGACATGTTCAGACTCTGAAGAACTGAATTTTTCTAACTTTGAAAGAATCTGAATTTTTTGAATGAAAATAGGGACACCGGACTAGTCTAGGGTCACGACCGGACAAGTTCGCACTCTGAAGAAAACTGAATTTTCTAAATAGAGGATACTGAATTTTCTGAATAGAAGATAGGGATACCGGACTGGTCCGGTTTCAGAGGTCGGACAAGTCTGCACCCTGACAGACTGAAATTTCCAGTTTAGCCCTAAATTTATTTTAATCTTGTTCCTTTTTACATGGCTTAATGTTAAACATGTATGAGGATGTATGCAATGCATTATGCATGAAAATGAGGGTGTTAGAAACCTACCCCCTTAAAATGAATCTCGCCCTCAAGATTCTACACGAGAGGTAAGTGATAGGGAAATTCCTTCTTGTGATCATCTTCTTGCTCCCAAGTTGCTTTTGATTCTGTATGATGCCTCCATTGCACTTTGCACCATCGAATCACCTTGTTTCTTGTGACCCTCTCCTTGGTGTCCAAAATTTTGACAGGTTGCTCGACATAAATCAAATCTTCATCAAGCTCCAGTTCTTCCATCGGTACTTGCTCTTCTGGTATCCTCAAGAACTTTTTGAGCTGAGACACATGAAACACATCATGTACATCGAAAAGATGTGTTGGCATCTCCAGTTTATACGCTACTTCTCCCTGATTGTCCAAAATCTTGAATGGTCCAATATAGCGAGGTGCTAGCTTGCCTCTGACATTAAAACGCTTGTGAGCTCGCATAGGTGACACTTTGAGGTATACCAAGTCTCCCACCTCAAAATATAAGCTTCTTTGTCTATTATCCGCATAACCCTTCTGTCTTGACTGAGCAGCCCTTAAGTTCTCGCGGATGGTATGCACTTGCTTTTCGGCCTCTTGGATCACATCAGGTCCAAATACTTGAGTTTCTCCTGTCTCATTCCAAAACAAGTGTGTTCTACACCTTCACTCATACAATGCTTCATATGGTGACATCTTCAAGCTTGCTTGATAGCTGTTATTATAGGAAAATTTAGCATATGGCAGACTTTGTCCCAACTTCCTCTGTACTTTAGTGCACAAGCTCTTAGGATGTCTTCCAAAATCTGATTTGGCCTCTCAGCCTGTCCATCCGTATGAGGGTGATATGCAAAACTGAAATTCAATTGAGTTCCCATTAATTCGTGCAGCTTCTGCCAGAACCTCGAAGTAAGCTTAGAACCTCTATCAGATACTATTTTCTTAGGCACTCCGTGTAAACACAATATTTTGCCCATATACATTTCTACTAGATTCGCTCCACTGTAAGTAGTCTTGACAGGAATGAAATGCGATGATGTCGTGAACCGATCCACAGTAACCCATATTGAATCATACCCTGCTGAAGTACGAGGCGAACCAACTATGAAACCCATACCAACTTCTTCCCACTTCCACTCTGGAATCTTCAATGGCTGTAATAATCCGACTGGTCTTTGATGTTCAACTTTGACTCATTGGCATACATCGCATAGTGCAACATATTCAGTTGTGTCCCTTTTCAATCCATCCCACCAATAGCATGTCTTCAGGTCCTTGTACATCTTTGTACAACTGGGATGGATGGAGTAAAGCGATTCATGTGCCTCCTTTAATATCAACTGTCGGAGTCTCTTATCATTAGGCACAACAATCTGCTTTCCTAGCCATAGAGTATCATGGTCATCCTCATCAAATCTGAATTCTCTCCCCTCTTGGGTCCTTTCCTTGATTTACAGGATTTCCTTGTCCTTCGTTTGACCTTCTCGAATCTCTTGTTACTAGGTTGGATTCACTTACATCGCTCCAATCTAATTCGCAAATCCAAGATTTAACTGTTCGAACTCTTTGCATAGCTCGGGTGGCAACTCCCTGATGGTAAGTAGGTGGCTTGCTCCCTTTTGACTCAAGGCATAAGCCACTACATTGACTTTCCCTGGATGATAGATGATTTCCACATCATAGTCTGTAATGAGTTCCAACCATCATTGTTGTCTCAAATTCAGATCCGTCTGCGTGAATATATACTTAAGACTCTTATGATCCGTGTAGATCTCACATCTATGGCCAAGAATGTAATTTCTCCAAATCTGCAATGCATGCACTACGACTGCGAGTTCGAGATCGTGCATAAGATAGTTCTGCTCATGTTTCTTCAATTGCCTGGATGCATAAGCCACTACTCAGCCTTCTTGCATCAATACACAGCCAAGTCCTTGCCTTGAAGTGTCGTAATGGATATCAAAACTCTTGCTCACATCTGACAATACCAACACATGTGTCGTGGTTAACGTCTTCTTTAGATCCTCAAAACATTCTTGACAAGCTTGAATCCACTTGAAAGGCTTCTCCTTCATTAACAGTTCAGTCATATGCTTCACTATCTTGGAAAAGTCCTTGATGAACCGACGGTAGTACCCAACTATTCCAAGAAAACTCCTTATTTCCTTCACATTCTGCGGTGCTTCCCACTTAAGCACATCTGTAACCTTTCCTAGGTCAACTGACACTCCTCCAGATATGACATGGCCTAGGAATGATATCTCCCTCAACTAGAATTGGCACTTGTTGAACTTGGCATACAACTGGTGCTCTCGCAATTTCTGCAACGTCAGCCTTAGATGCTCCTCATGCTCTTCTTCACTTTTCAAGTAGATCATGAAGTCATCAATGAACACTACCATGAACTTATCCAAATACTCCTGAAAACCTTATTTGTGAGATACATGAAGGATGAAGGTGCATTAGTCAATCCAAAGGACATGACCGTGTACTCATATGACCCATACCGTGTCCTGAAAGCTGTTTTGGGTATGTGTGACAGTCTAATATTTATATGGAAATATCCCGACCGAAGATCAATCTTAGAGAATATTTTGGCTCCCTTCATTTTGTCAAACAGGTCCTCTATGCGTGGCAGAGTGTACTTATTCTTAATTGTTACCACGTTGAGAGACCGGTAATCCACACACATTCTCTGAGATCCATCCTTCTTATCTACAAAAAGCATTGGGGCTCTGCATGGCAATGAGCTTGGGTGTATAAAACCCTTGTATAACTGCTCCTGAATCTGCTTCTTGAGCTCTGCTAATTCATTAGGAGGCATCCTATATGGCCTCTTTGCTATAGGCGCAATTCCAAATATTAAGTCAATGACAAACTCAATGTCACGATCAGGTGACATATCTGGTAATACCTCAAGAAACACATTTGGATACTCACGGACAACTAGAATTTCCTCCAAGGTCACTCCTTATGCATGATTTACCATTGCCCTCTTGGTTGTCGGCTGAACTACCTTAAATTCTATACTGACTCCTTCTTTATTTGCCAATTGTACTGTTCAAGTAGCACACTGAATCACTCTGTTATGCTTCCTTAGCAAATCCATTCCAAGTATGATGTCTAAGCCTTGTGAATTCAGGACTATAAGGTTGACAACAAATTCTATCCCCCTTATGGAAATATTACTTTTGGACATACTATATTTGTCCTCATCTCCCCTCCAGGAGAATTAACCAACAGGGTATACTTTAGTATGATATGGGCATGCTATGCTTTGCAACATACTTTGATGAGATGAATGAATGAGATGCTCCAGAATCAAATAGTATAATCGCGGGGTTGGAGTTTGCAAGAAACATACCAATAACAACATGTTCATCTTGTTGAGCCTCTTCTGCAGATACATAGTTCACTTTGCCGCAAGTGAAATTCTGTAGTTCACAGTTGCCTTGAGTTGATCCTCCATTGGGCCTTGGATTCTGCCTTGGAACATTGGTCATCTGACCCTAACCTGACCTTGGGCATTTACTAGCAAAATGTCCTATCTGACCACAAGCATAGCAAGTATTTCCACCAGTGGCGCCAACAAAATTTGGGCGAGACTGGTTCTGAGCATAGGCAGACATATTTGGGCATAGCGCAGGCTGCATAGGTAGGCGAGGTGCTTGCATGGGTGGGCATTGCTGCATTGGCTATTGCGGTCGTGGGGGATAAACAGGGCAGTATGCAATAGCAGACGGGTTGTAGTATGCTGCAGCAGGTGGCACACAGCGAGGGCAGACATTGCTTCCTTGCGACTGTCCCTGATAGGGCATTTTCCTCTTGTGGTCTAGCTCCATTTCTCGAATCTTGTTCTCAACCACAATAGCCTTGTGAACCAGCATCTGAAAATTTGCATAGTCAGCATTGAGCAATTAAACCTGAATTTCATTGTTGAGACCCCTGATGAACAGATATTTCTTCCTGCTATCAGTGCTGATGTCTTCTGGAAAATATCGAGATAGTTCAGTAAATTTATTAAGGTATTCACACACAGTCATCCTTCCTCGCTTGAGGTTTTCAAATTCTTGTCTTCTCAGTATCATAACTTCCTCGGGCACATAGTGAGAGCAGAACTCCCCCTTAAATTCAGTCCAAGTGATTCCCTCTGGGTTTTCATGAGCATTGCATAGAGATTCCGACCAGTCTGCAGCAGTTCCAATCAACTGGTGTGAGGCAAAAAGAACCTTCTCTCTGTCACTGCACTGGACAATAACAAGTTTCTTTTCAACAGAGTTCAGCCAGTCATTGACTTCCATAGGGTCTGTAGCTTGAGCAAAAGTAGGTGGCCTGGTCCTCATAAACTCTACCAAACGCCTGTGGGGTGGCGGGGATAGTGGTGGCAGCATGTGGGGCTGATTGTTGTTGTCAGCTTGTAGCTATCCCATAGTCTGTATCATGGTCTGCATGAGCTGGATCTGCATAGCCAATAGCAGCTTAAGGTTTATAGCTCCCTAGGCAAGTCCCTGGTTGTTTTGAGGTGCTTCATTGCCCTCCTCCTCACCATTGGCATTCCTTTGGTTGCATGTCCTCGACATTTGTTGGTGGAAGAATGGTAGATACGGAAGAATTCAGAATTTGAAAAGAATACGCCCCAACTATACGCATCAAGGTATATGTAACTAAACAACTCTTTTATTGATACTAATAACCCTATTAGAGGATGTGGACAGGTATCCCACAACTCTCTACTATGTGCAGATGTGGACAAAACGCTAATTGTCCCACAACTCACACCAAACACACAAGCACAAGCACACACTAGGAAAACTCAGCACACCACACCAAATATGACTAAGACAATCTAAACACTATTCTAACTTCTAAACAGGAGACATAGACTTAATTATGTGAAATGTGGTTGTCCTGGCCGTGAGGCGACGAAGGTGACGACGACGGCGAGGCATACATGGGAGCACGCCAGTTTGAGTTGGTTTTCCATGTAGGCTCTAGAGATGTTGCTACATCATTGACCTCCATGGTGGCACGGGCTTCCTCTTGCTTCTCCATGATGAACATCTTCTTATGGAGGTAATGAATCTCTTCCATGGCTTCAGCATAGCGATTTCCTAGATTCACCAATACTTCCTGAGATCTGTCAATGGCACGAGAACTGACTTGAGCTCCATCCTGGGGTCTTAAGATTTCCCTTGTTCCCTTCTTGCGTTGGGGGTGTAGTGCAAAACTAGTACCTCACTCTTGTTCCCGATAGATGTAGCACAATCTAGTAAGTGCATCCCAAGCAACATCATCAATGGCTTGCTCCCTGGTGGCTCTCCATGTGGATGCAAAGTGTCGGGTGACCACCTCGTCTTTAGTGAGAACATTAACTTGAGCCCTCCATTCTTCACGTCCATGGCGAGGAATTCTCTTAACATAGTATTCCGGGCGCATCCTGCATAGATCAAGGAACTCCTTCAATTGCCTAGCTGCAAATCATCCATCGCTGCCATCGGAAAACAATTCTTGGGCATCATTGTAAACAATGCATTTATCCTTCTTTCTGGCTTCACTTGGCTGTGATGCGTTCTCTTGAACTTCAGGTACCTCCTCTTGTGCAGCAGGTTCCTCCTCTTGCGGTTCCTCCTCATATTCACTCTCCTCATGTGTATCATCCTCCTTTTATTCGCTATCATAGGTTTTCACCATCTCCGGATCTTCCTTTTCCTCATCATCATCATGGGACTCCACCATTTCAGGGTCTTCCTGCGTCGTGTTGGAGTATTCATGTTCAACTTCTTTTGTGGGAGAATTCACTTCTTCCTCCTCTTAGGATGGTTCCACCCTCGGCTCCTTGCGAGGCCTCAGCTTGCTTCCAAGGGGTGGCAAGCGAGCTCTCTTGCGGGCTGTCATTTTAGTGTGAGCCATCTATAAGAAAACATGAGAGAAAAGTAGAAGAAACACAAATATCAGTTCTGAAATTGCAGCAGCCATAAATCAAGATGAGAAGATGTGCATTTGCTTAAAAAGATGCAAAAATGACAAAAATTACAGCAGCAGCAAAAACGCAGTTTTTCCAACCTTATACAGCTTGTGGGAGGCAAAATAGTGTGAAATAGGCTAATTTTGAATAGGAAAGAAGTCCTAAGTGATTTGTGGTGTCCATTCTAACTAGGCATGTGTCCTACGGTCAAACACATCTCTGATACCAATTTGTGACACCTAGTTCCGAAAATGAACCAAGCATAATGCATATGTGTGTCTAGGATGTATAACACACATACACAAAGGATTCACAAATAATAAACAGATTATAACCATGTCTCGAATAATAACACTAATAATAGTACCTTAGTACAAAAAAATATTCTCAAATACATCTCTAATGAAACCGGAGCAGAAAAACACTAAAAACTAAGGCTCCAACTCCACAGGCAGGCTTGACGACAAAACACACGCCTATAACTCTTCAAAGACCTCCTGGTACTCCACCTTGTCGTCTGCGTCTGAATTTGGTGGGGGAATAGCAAGGGTGAGCACATCTCATACTCAACAAGTGTGGAAAATTATGACATGTAGCATAAACAAAGAATGACAATAATAATGGCTAATTGCATAAAAGTACATGCAGAACAGTTGAAAAATGCAAAATCATGATCATTAAGTGTTGTCCTTCCCAAATAACCCATATAACATCAATTTCAACTTAAATAACCAATTCCAGCAATAATAATCCATAATCAACTCATAACTGCTCATTTATCTCAATTCCATCAATTCCATATACCAAAACCAATTAATGAACCAATACCAATTCCCAATTCAATTCCACCCATAAAACACAGTTTAAGGTCTATTACTCTAATCATGTGACGGCCCAGGTTGCTCATAACCGGGAGCACGTCTACTATGATAGTTTTAGACACACTCTGCAGAGTTGTACCACTTTACCCACAAGTTCGTGATTTCATCACCTTTTGATGACTATGGAATCTCAATTATGCCGTATCACACTTCCTTAGGTGTGTGATCAAGAGATCACAAAATAGCCTTTACAAAGTGATTACTAGCCTATTTAGACCCCACTGAGGTTTCACCATTGGAGATGTCTCTAACTGAGCACATCCAACCAAGGGCCCCCTCTTGAGCCATTCGGATCCCAGGATAGTCCCACCAATATCTACAAACCCATCCGAATACCCCTTCCCCGAGCATTCTTAATGGTCCAAATAGTACTGGCAACACACTAAATAGTCAGCTACGCCGCACCATACTTGGCCTTGTGGTGGCACTTTAAATCTTGGATGGTCGCTCCACGAATCGGTCCTTAGATCTAAAGCAAGCAAAGCCACCAAAAATAGTTCAACCCATTCCACATTACCAACTTGCTTAGATCCCTAGGAACCATGTCGCTAAAGGGTCATTATTACCAGTTCTCATCATTCACATGTTCAATTGTTCATAATTAGGTAGTATGAGTGTTTCCCAAACCCAATTGAGCATTGCCAAGCAAAAAGTGAAAAATACCCTTCCCAAGTCTCTACGTAGTGTTCAAGCGACAAGGGTGGTCATACAAAACTAGTAAACTCCTACACTTTGGTTTTCCCATCAAATTCGACACAAGCATGCAATTTTGCAAACAAAACCTTTAAAACAGGATCAATATGGTCAAGGACACTTGCCTTGCTCCTGAGCTTGATTTGGATCAAAGACTTCGAAACTCTGGTTCTGTAGGTACTCGAAAGCACTCTCTATGGCAATTGCTTCTATTCCAAGTGAAAAACATGCAAAACACACAATTCAATCAAATAATGCTCATATGGTACTCAATATGCCATGATTTGCATGATTAATGCAATTGTGAGGTAAAACTTGTTAATTAGTTGCTAATAATGTTTACTAACTAGTTACAATAGTTTCCAATAAGTTTGGACATGTTTGGAATTGATTCGAGTCAATTTGGAATTAATTTTGCTCGATTCAGGAATTTTACAGATTCAGACACCAGACTAATCCGTTTTCTGGGGCCAGACTAGTCCGCACTACGCATACTGCAAAATTAGGGTTTTCTTGATTTTCGAGAATTGGGATTGAATTGACGTAGAAACCTGGATGTAGAGGGTATACCACGTGTTTAGAGATCCAAAGATCAAGGTTTGGGCGTGAGACTTTGAATCTTGGCGATTAGGGCTAGATGGAGACGAGTTGGTGAAGATTGGTGATGAAGAACGATAATTCATCGAAAGATTGATAAAGATTGATCTTGATTGGCCCTTCTTCCTCTTCTCCTCCTTCTCCTTGCTTTTGGACATGATCTTGATGATGGCACAATGCAAAACTGGCAGCAAGGGGTTTTCAGTTGGGGTGGAGAGGTATGGGACATTTGGTTCTTTATATAGAGGTGGAGAATTAGGGTTTTGGGGCGAATTCCAAGTAGAATTCAATGGGGGATGAGTAGGGGCTGAGGTAGGGTCCACATGGGCTCCTCTGAGGTTGGGCACGATGTTCTTGGGCCCAATTAAGCCAATTACCGAAAAACAAATCATGGAGAAATAAAAGAATCCGAGTTGATTCCCGAAGGCCGGACTAGTCCGCAGTAAGGACCGGACTACTCCATTTGACAATAGAGGAAAATGGACAATTCTGACCGGATAAGTGCGATGAACATTAGAGAAGAAATCGGACTAGTCCGCACTTTATGCCGGACAAGTCCGGAATCTGAAGAATTGAATTTTTCTGACTCTAAAAGAAACTGAATTTTCTGAATTAAAATAGGGACACCGGACTAGTCTGGGGTCACGATCGGACAAGTCCGCACTCTAAAGAAAACTGAATTTTCTGAACAGGGGATACTGAATTTTCTGAATAGAAGATAGGGATACCGGACTAGTCTGGTTTCAGAGGTCGGACAAGTCCGCACCCTAACAAACTGAAATTTCCAGTTTAGCCCTCAACTCATTTTGATCTTGTTCCTTTTTACATGACTTAATGTTAAACATGTATGAGGATGTATGCAATGCATTATGCATGAAAATGAGGGTGTTACATCTTGGGAAAGGAGCTAGTTCCCGCAGATTTAACTTTGTTCTTTTTCCTGGGTTCATTTACTAATTCCTAATTTTTCTCATCATTATACCATTCCAGCAACAAAGCATCACCGTTTTCATTATCTTTTATACTTTCACTATCTCCACTAATTTTTTCTCTTTATTTTTATTAATCTTGTTATACATATTATTTCTGGCATTCTCTAAATCTGTCATAATCTCAATTATACCAAAATCTTTCTCAGATATACTTATACCAAACTCTTTAGCAATGCATGAAATCTCATCCAGATTTAACAAAACAAAGGAGGAAGGTTTGTTGTTATGCTTACTTGAGAATGATCTTTTCTTAGGTTCTGATCATCAAACTCCTGCATTTAGAGATCAATTTGTTTTGATGTCTTTCAGTCTGTCTAGTAATAGGAAAAAGTTGTTCAGCCAACAGGGAATTCTTCAATCCACCATTCCCTGTCTCAGGTTGCACTGTACCCGCAGAGTTATTTTCAATCAGAGATTTAATCTCACATTATTTCTCCTGCAGTTGCTTTACAATATAATAAGGATAGGAAATACATTTAGGGATTCTCATCTTGCAATGTTTCCTTTTAGGATTTATATGAATGTCATCATCAGACATAAGGTCATGCTCATCAGGGTCCCAGTATTGCTCTGAATCACTGTTTTTCTCAGTCTGGCCTCCTTCTATCACTTTTTTTCCCTTTCTTTCAGTTTCAGCCACTTTGGTTTCCATACCTCTGTTGTTCACTTTGGATGGAGCAAAGTCACTTTTAGTGCTCTTATCTCAAGACTTAAAAGGAGCATCATGCCCAGCCTTAGCAGTAAATTTTTTTGGTATTTCACTGTCCCTGACCGCTCCAGCAAATACTTTGACAGAGACTTCTTTAGATTTTTCATTAGCTTCAATCTCTCTTTCAAAGTGAAAGTCACATAAGAAAGGGATTATAGCCCCCTCCACGACCAAAGACACTTTTCTCAGATTTCTGCAAGCAATTCTCATTCTAACATAATCAATTCTAGCTATTGTTCTTGCATCAATTTCCATGGTGGCACGAATCAGAGAGCCAATGTGTGTTAGAGTTTTCAGGTTTCTCTTGTCATAAGGTATGCCTTTCACACGAAACCAAGCAATTTGGAGCTGCCTTTTGGCCCCCATAAAAGGTGACCAATGTTTGATAGAAATCACAACATTTGTGCCCTTGACCCTTAGCTCATATTCCTTAATAATTTTGTTACTGGGAACCTTATAGAAAAACTAGTATCATCCAACTACCTAGCAATCCACCTCCAAGATCCCCCAATCATTTCATGAAATTCTTGTTCTATCTGAGCCTCATTCACATGACCTTTAACAACTTGAACAATAGTAGTAGCATTTACTATCCCTATATCCAGAGTAATAAGGATAATCAGGAATAGCAAAAAAGCCTTGAGCCTCCAGTTGAGTAGCACATCGGAGCAATATACTCACTGAGAAGTTTCTTAAAGCATGTTAAGGCATCATGACCATATTTGCCACAATGCTCACAAGGTTTATATCTAGCACATTTCGCGGAGCGATGATCATGTGAACCACAGTGAGAACAACCCCTACCAATATCCGTTGGGTAGGGTTTCTCACTTCGTTTCCAAGGATCAGAAATCTCACCAGAACCGACATACTTGCTCAGTTCAGCCGCATTACCATTGGGTTACCATTTCAACTTCCTCCTCACCTGAATGGAATGGTCTTCTAGACCAGATTTCAGATCCATGTTTGTCTTCATAGCACCAGAGCTTTCCCCTTCCATTGTCTCCTTGTTTTTGTTGTCGGTCCGTAGATCCACATAGTCGTGGCTTGCATCTTCAGTATAATCCATCTCTAGTTGCTTGTGTGCTTGAATCTCACATCGATCTTCTTCCTGGAAGGACGACATCATCTCCCGATGCCACGAGTATCTTCCTCTCTTGCCTCGTGACCAGGGTTGATGACCCAGGTAGTCTCCGCCTCACCAACCACAATCATCGCGACCGCGATCACCTTCCTCTCAGTTGTACACATGATCACAGGTGCGGTGGAACTCTTCAACGCTTGCGCATAGGATCTTCAAATCCCCAAGAGGTGGCCAAAGAATCTCCGTTGGGTATTGTTGTGGATAAGTGGCAGCGGTGGTAGGGTGCGGTTTTTATCCCCGTCGATCCCCTTCAGGTGCCTTTGCCAATTTACATATTTACCCTTGCTTCCACTTCGCTTCGTGGCCACTCTTCTGCCATTGATTTTCTTTGGCGCTATTGACAACGGGTAACAATTCAAAGCTATACCCGTTAACAGCGCAAAAGATGCTTGTTGGTATTTCTTACAAAAACAGAATAATCTGCAAGCGCACATAAATATAGTTGTAGCACTTCCCCTTAAAGAATATTTCCAAGGGTATCGAATCCAAGGAACGTGTGTGAGATCTTCTATCTTGTTCTCCCAAGGACACATAGTTTGTTTTGTAGGCAAGGATTTGAGAGGAATTCAATGGTTTGAGATCTAGGCCACAATAGTCTTTGACAGCTGCTTGTTTTGAGCACGGGTTTACCCTTGACAACACCAAGACAATTCCCGCCACGAGCCTATGGCGTAGCCGAACGTGGAGGATTATGAAGGACAGATAGGGCTATCACCACATACTGCCTACCTCTTCAATCGGTGGTCTACAAGATATCCATTGATGAATTCTAACCTAAGCACCACGCCTAAGTTCTAATTCACAACTCTAATAGTTTCGAATGCAAATCTATGACTAGAGCCTCTAATGAATTAAACGTGAACCCACAAGTAGTTACAAAAGTAAACTACTATGAAATAGAAATCAAACTTGTATTGAATTAACAAAAGTTTCCTACTCGATTCTGGCAGAACTTCCGTAGAGGTACAAGTGTGGAAGAGGGAGTTGAGAAGCCCAAGGCTCCTCCTCCTAGCTCATCCTCACTTTCCTTCTACTTGACTGGCCACTAGGGCAGCTATAAACCTTATGAGTGGAGAGCTATTCTCAAACTAGTCGTGTGTGGAGAAGTGAGGGAGTGAAGGGGTATTTATACACGAGTGTAGTTGGTATGGCGCCACAATTAGCACGCAAATTAGTCGTTACTGCCGTCAGGGAGCCACAAGAGGCCAACACGTGGAAGCTGACAGAGTTTAGCGCGAGGACCAAGTCGGCCGACTAGGGAGGTTGGTCGACCTGGTCCTGCCCCCTGGTGTGCTTTCTCGGGTGACTTCCAGGTGGGCCCTGACCCCTTTCCCGGGTGCAACACCGTTTGATTCCCTAAGATACTTCTGAAAATGAGTCATGGATCCATGTGATGCCACATGTCATCACTTGATTCATCGAATGGTAACTTTTTGTTGCTCCCTGCATGCTTCGGTATTTTTGGAGTTTATATCACCTGCATACAAATAGACACTAACACTATGGAATTCTTTAGTTTTAACTCCTACCACTATGTTTTGTTCTCCATTTTATAATTTTTATGCAGTGAGTTGGCGGTCGGATTTGGCATTTAAGGACTGTAAAAAAACTCCCCCACACTTAGTCCTTTGCTCGCCCTCGAGTGAAGGCAAGAAGAACTAAGTGCAAAGATAAATATTGCTTGTGAATATGAATGGAGTATACAAAGTATTTTAATTCATACCTTGCTTTTGAACCCTTTTTGTAGTGTGGCTACCACATCATCTTGGGTGTTGAAGAGGTGCACTACAGAAATCCTGATGATTTGTGACTATTTTTCTTTATTTACAACGATTTCCAGCCGTCGCCTGTTTTTTGTCGCAATTTAGCTAATTTGCGACAGCCACCCTCGCAATTTAACTTATTTGCAACTGTAGCCCGTAGTTGTCGTAAATAAGGGCCCGAGCCCGTCAGATGGACTGGGCTCCATAAATTGCAATGGCTGACATAGGCTGTCACAAATTATTAAAGTTAATTTGCGACGGCCTAGGCAGCCGTCGCAAATTATTAATGTCTTATTTGCGATGATACTGTCCGGCTCGATGGCCAGTTATACAGGCACAACATATATAGCAACAGCAACAATAGCAGCACAACAACACAAATATCACATGTACATAGCACAACATCCTCGCATCACACCACAAAGTCAAACAACAAACAAGAGGGCTACATGATACCATCTCTACTACCTCTAGAGCCATGAGTCCTCACCGCACATCAGTCCAGGCGCTGGTATCGCCGACGATGGAGTTTCAGCCCTCGTCACCAATCTCTGCAATACATAAAAGTTGTTTGACATATTGGTTAGTTTGGAACTTCATTTTTGACTAGAATTGATTAAACAAGCTTGAATTGATCATATTGAACTTACTTTAGCTAATTTGAGATATATTTGGCTATATTTCATTAATTTAGACTAAATAAGACTAGAATAACTAAGTTGAATTAGATTTTCCTATTTTTGATGAATTAAGACTAAGTAAGAACGTTTTTTATTATTGTTGATGGCTGGTACATCACAGAGGAAAATCCGCAAGCGCATGGAAACTTTCGTGCAACACATCCCAAGGGTATTGAATCCAAGGAACGTGTGTCCTAATCTTATGCAACTGGCTCACCCAAGGACACAAAGTTGTTTGGTAGCCAAGGAACAAAGAGGATTCAAAGTATTGATTCTAATTCAAAGAGATTTTTGGAGGCTACTTGCTTCGGGCATGAGTTTACCCCTAGCAACACCAAGACGACTCCCGCCAAGAGCCTATGGCATAGTCGAACATGGAGGATTACAAAGGACAGATAGAGCAATCACCACCTACTGCCTACCTCTTCAATCTGTGGGTCTACGAGATATTCCCTGGTGATTTCTAACCTAAGCACCATGCTTACGTTCTAAATCACTACTCTTGTTTCGAACACAAAGCTACAACTAGAGCCTCTAATAAATTAATGTAATGAACCCACAAGTAACTACTTGTGCAAACTACTTTGAATTGAAAGTCAAACTTGTATTGAAGTCACAAAAAAGCTTACTTGATTTAAATAGAACCATTGTTGGGGTACAAGTGTAGAAGAGGGACTTGACAAGCCCAAGCCTCCTTCTTCTAAACTCTTCACCACACTCTCCTTCTACTTGGCAACCTCTAGGACTACTTTAAACCATAGGATTGGTATTCTACTCTCAACTTTTGGTGTGTGTGTGTGAAGTGAGGTGTGGGATGCTATTTATCGGTGGAGAATGGTCGGTTCCCGCCACCAAATGCCAGTGATTCAGTCATCCCTGCCACCAGGACTCCAGGAGGAGTCGACACACGTCGTTTGACTGAGTTTGGCGCCAAGATGAGTTGTGTTCGGCCGCCCTGCTCTTTGCCCTAATCCGTGTGTGCTTTCTCCATATCGCTGACTGATGGATCCTCTTGATGTTTTTAGGCGCTACGCCCTTGGATTGCTTCGAATACGACTGTTTGTCTGCCATTTGATCCATGTGATGCCACATGACATTGCCTGATTTGTTGGAATCCAATTTAATGGATTACTCCCTGCATGTCCTGATACTTTTTGGTATTAATTCACCTGCATACAAGTCAACACTAACACTTGTGGAATTGGTTAGTATTTAACCCTACCACTATGTTATGTTTCTCTTTTAGGCACAGTATGAGGTGAACTGACGGTCCAGACATGGCAGTTAAGGACTGTCGGTACCCTCAAGACCGGGTAACCCCGCATACAAGAGGAAGCTCCGGACCCAACTTCCCCGCTAAGGCGGACTCTAGAGCTACCACGCGTCCTTCGACTATGGGCCCTTGCTCCCACTGAGGAGGGCTCAGGAGCTGCCACGCGTCCTCCGGCTTCAGGCCCTTGCTCCCACCAAGGAGGGCTCTAGAGCTGCCACACGTCCTTCGGCTCCGGGCCCTTGCTCCCGCCACGGAGGGCTCTGGGGCTGCCACGTGTCCTCAGGTTCCGGGCCCTTGCTCCCACCGAGGAGGGATCCAGAGCTGCCACGTGTCCTGCAACTTGCCCCTGGTGATAGGTTGTGGGACTAAGGGGTGGTGTGTCCTCTCCAGTCGGCATTGAAGGAACGCGCCTTCCCCAAGTGTACAGGTGCGACGCATGCCTCCTGTCAGGTACCGCTGCGTCCAATCGCATCACAGTGAAGGCGCTGTAGGCCTACCCCACACCACCAAGTGGGTAGCTTACGGCGACAAGATGAATGAGACGTTCCCTGCCATCATCAACGACTACGCCTAGCCACTGGCGATCGATGCGGCAAGACAACAAGTCTTCAAGGCGCGGTCAGAGGCAGCGTACGCAAGAAGCCTTAGATCTTGTACAGGATAAGATCACCCTGGGGCCACCTGTCGGGCCCCAGGCCCCACTCGTAAGCTGTTCAGCCTTGGACTATAAAAGGAATTGGCAACCACCGACTTAGACACGCTCTCTCGTCCACTCGGACTAGAAGACAGACTCAGAATCCCCGATACACACACATACGCATACACACTCACCTATCAATACAATCCACCGTGGAGTAGGGTGTTATGCTCCCTGCAGTCCGAGCCACGTAAAAACAACTGTCTCATACTCTTCTCCTAGAACACTAGTTTGAGGCCTAAGCCCCGCCGAACAAGAACTTCCGCTGGCTGCTCCTTAGCAAATCCGGGGGAAGTGTCGCATTGACCCTTCGATATTTGGCGCGCCAGGGAGGGGCTTTTTCCCTCAAAAAAATGGTTGCACTTACACCACCATGATGTTCATAAAGCCTGAGAGTAGCAGCAAGATCAAGCCGCAAAAGGTCGTCCAGCTCCAGCACCACCCAGGGGGCCTGCCATCGACGTTTCTACAACGACGATGGGCGACGCCGGAGCAGCCAGCTCTGCCACCACCCAACGGGCCTGCCATCGACAATTCTTAGCGTTGATGGTGGGCGCCGTCGGAGCATCCAACTCTGACACCTCCCAGGGGGCCCGCCGTCGACATTTCGCACATTGAGGGTGGGCGCCGCCTCAGTTCTGAAAGTGCATCTAGGAATCTCTTGTGGGTTTTGGTTGATTTATGAAAAGCAAATGGGATCCTAACTACATTGTTGAGATGAGCACATGTACTAATGAGAGAATGAACAAAGTACAAAAAGAAAGGAGAATGAGAAGCATTGCGGAAAAGAACTCAAGAAACAAGTGTAGTAGATCATTGTGTACGGAGTGTGTTAAGGAAACACACCCCAAGATCTCAAGCACAAATAATCTCACACATTGCACAAAACTATACAGGCTCGGACTAGTCCGAACAAACCCGGACTAGTCCGATATCTTTCTGCACAAGATCGGACAAGTCCTCACAATGCGGACTTCTCCTCACAGTCCATTTTTTCACTGATCGGACTAGTCCGATGTCACCATGGACTAGTCCGATATCTCTCTGACTAGAATCGGACTAGTCCTCCCAAGTGCGGACTAGTCCCCCAAACACTTCACAAGTTGCACAGAATCGGACAAGTTCGATAACACAACGGACTAGTCTGATATCTTTCTGATGTCAAAGGGACAAGTCCGAAATCTCTCTGACCTAAATTGGACAAGTCCTCCAAGTGTGGACTTATTCCCCCAAATTCACTTAGGGTTTCACCTATCTGGACAAGTCTGATATCCATTGGACTAGTCTGAAGATTTCCAGAACCAAGATCAGACTAGTCCGGCTTCACTTCGGACAAGTTCGATATTTCGGGGCACCTATGGTTTCCTACACGCAGCACACCGGACTAGTCTGGTGTCCACCAAAGACTAGTCCGATCTTTCTAAACCCTAACGATAACTTTTGGGAACCCCATATAAATAGGTGTGCACGACCCATCTTTCAACTCTCTCGACCCCATGCGCCGTCGCACCTTCCAAGAGCCTAGAAAACACCTCTCTCCACGAAATCCAACGCAAGAAAGATCAATCCCTTGAGGATACACTTTGGATCATTGGAGAGACACGATTCTTCACAGCTCTTGGTTTGATTCCCTAACACACTCCTGTGATTTTCATGGTGATCTTAAGAGTGTGTTCTTGGTGGTGTTCATATTGTAATCTTGGGGAGCCCTCAACTTGTTAGAAGGCCCCTTGAATTTGGTTATTTGACCTTGGTTCCATCTTTCGATCGTAACTTGAGTTTCTCTTGATGGATTTTAGTA
Source organism: Tuctoria greenei (assembly GCA_036927565.1). Classification (NCBI taxonomy): domain Eukaryota; kingdom Viridiplantae; phylum Streptophyta; class Magnoliopsida; order Poales; family Poaceae; genus Tuctoria; species Tuctoria greenei. The sequence goes on along the minus strand of JAYESD010000008.1, from coordinate 144,724,794 downwards.
ATTCTTGTTGTGTTGTATTCGTGACTTGATTCAATTTCATATCTATCACTTTTGTCATGGTGAATCACATTAATATTAGTCTCACACATGATTTCTTTAACGAATTGTTTTTCTGCCGAGAGGTTTTCATTGCTTCTGCTGAAAAAGTTTTAATCTACCATTCACCCCCCTCTAGTAGCTTTTCACGTGCTCTTCGATCCTACAATTGGTATCAGAGCCACGATGCTCTAATCTTTGTGATCTTCACGTGTTTTGACTAATCATCATGGAGAAATACTCTGCAAAACCTTGTGTCTTTAGTGGTGTTGATTTTTAGGTTTGGAAGGCACTTATGGAAGCCTTCATCCAGGCTCAAGGCTTCACAATATGGGAGAAGGTATACAAGCCTTACGAAGTGCCGCCAAACGATCAAGGTACAACTACAAATCTGAGAGATGTCGACAACAACAACAAGGCTCGGAACTTGATCATACAAGGATTAACTTAAAGCGACTTCGACCGTGTTGCACACCTCCGATCTGCATATGATGTGTGGAAAGCACTTTGCGACTATCACAAAGGATCCACCCGATCTTGGAAGTAAGGCAAGACATGTTCATGAAAGAATACATGCACTTTGAGTTGCAGCCCGGTGAGTCTATTGATGACCTTTTTGTTCGCTTTAATAAAATTCTCAGCAACTTGCGTAGTGTCAATGTTAATTTTTAAGATACTAAAAATTCTAGGCAATTTTTAAGTGCATTAGATATGTCAATTTGGGAGATGAAAGTCACATCTATTCGAGAATCTACTGTCATGAGTACACTCACTTTAGATGTGCTATATTCCAAGTTAAAAACTCATGAAATTGACATAATATCACGTAAGAACCCCAACAAGTCTATTGCTTTTGTTTCTCAATGTGATATGCCTAGCTCCGGCCAATCATCATCTTGTGGTACACTTGCTTTGTTGTCCTCTCTAACCCTTGAACAGATTGAGGAGTTTTCAGAGGAGGAGCTAGTACTTCTCTCTACTAGGTTCTCAAAAGCATTGCAAAATGTGAGAACTAGAAGGAGAGGAAGCTCCGGACTTCAATGATGTTTTGAAAGTGGTAATACAGGACATTTTTGTTCAGATTGCCCTAACCTTTTAGGTCCTACTTTCTGGGATGAAAAGCAAACAAGGACGAAGCACTCCTCTGGAAACGAAAGGAAGAAAAAGAAGGGTTTTACAGGACGTCAATTGGTGAGCAGATTTATCTCCGCACTTCAACAACTTGGCTCAAGCGATATGGACATTGGAAGTGACGAAGATGAAGATGATTTGGCAAACTTGTGCTTCATGGCGGGCAAATTAAGATCAAGTATGGAGGATGCAGAACACACAACAGTGACAATGAAGAGGTATGTCCTACTTGCGAAGAAATGTGTGATGCTAGTTCTCGCGCCACTATTATAGTTACAAAAAAGGACAAAAAGCTTAGGGATAGTACTTCTAAAATTGAATCACTAGAATATGAAATCAACCGTTTAAAAACTTTGATTCCTATTGATGATGCATGTCCCTTATGTGATTTAATATATGAACAATTGTCCACATTAAGAAGTGCACACACCTCCACAGTTGATAAACTTGAGTTCCAAATTGAAAAGAATAGAGAGCTTGCTGCACTTAATGATAAAAACATGAAAGATGCTAGCTGTTCTACATTTGATTTGCACTGTTCTACTTGTGACGATCTTGATAAGAAACTACAAGATGCTATGAATGAAATTTCTATATTGAACAATTCTTTACGTTCTCATGAAATTAAATTTTGTTCCAATTGCAAATTAAAAGGCAAAACTTCATGTGAAAATTGACTTGATCTGTCCAACAAACTTGATAACATGCATAGGACATTAGATCGGTTTTGTAATGGGAATAAGAACCTAAACTTGCTGCTGAATTCTTCCAAGTCTTGAAATGTTAAAACTGGTTTATGTTTTGATTCTCATGATCATGATAAGGCACATCCACCTAAAATTGTAAAGTCATTAGGAAGTGGTTTGATTCAAACAGTTCTTAAACAAAAAGAAGTGGTTTTCAAATCTGCAGGAGTGCTATCTCATTTGGATTCAAATAAAAATGTTGGTTGCTCATCTAGACATGAACACAAAGTTAAATTTCATTGTACCTACTGTGCTAGAAATAGTCATGTCATAGATTTTTGTTATAGACAAGCTAAACAACAGAAAAAGGAAAGAATGATTGCTAGATCTCATAACTTTCATTCAAAATTTGCTGCACATGCTAAACCGAATGATAGGATCATGCAGTCTGCTGTAATGAGTCGAAAACATGCAAAGTTTGCTCCCAAACCTACTGTTTTTCGTGCTACACATGTAACATCTCGTAGGACAGTAGTTCGGTACAAAAATCCTCAAGTTTTGGCTCATAAACCTGTTGTTTTATCTCAACTTTCGTGTGTTATTACTGCTGCACGTCGTGTGACTCAGTAATAGATTCCTAAATGTCTTTTGACTAAACCCAGTATTGAGTCATCGATGTATTGTGCTTCTATGTAGGTTACACGCTTGAGGAAGGAGAACTTTTGGATTGTGGATTCAGGTTGCTCACGCCGCATGACCGGTAACAAAGAATGGTTCTCCTCCCTCTCTTTTATGTCAAATGTAGAGAATGTTACTTTTGCTGATAATTCTTCAACTCCTATAATTGCTAAGGGTTCGGTTAGGGTAAATAATCACTACACTTTGAAAGATGTGGCACTTTTTAAAAATTTTAAATACAACTTGCTTTCTGTTTCACAACTGCTAGATGAAAATCTGGAAATTATTTTCACTAAAAATTGCTGCAAAGTTGTAAATTCAAATAGTGAGCTTATTTTTAACATGTCTCGGTTTGGAAGAGTTTTTAAAGCTGATTTTAATTTGTCTTCCTCTAAGCATAGGTCTCTAGTTGCTAATGATTCAAAGGACTTATATTTTCGGCATCGTAGACTTGGTCACGTAGGCTTTGATCATCTAATGCGTGTTAGTGCTCTTGATCGCATACGTCGGCTGCCTAAGTTTAAAGGAAACAAAGAAATTGTGTGTTCTTCTTGTAGAGACATGCTATGATGGTTGGAGGTTCACATACTCCTCTCACAATGATCATGACAACTGAACCGGGTCAACTTTTGCACCTTGACACCATAGGACCTTCACGCGTTCAATCCTTCAGAGGTAAATGGTATGTTCTTGTGATTGTTGATGATTAATCTATATACTCTTGGGTTTACTTTATGGCATCTAAGAATGAAGATTTTAGTCACTTTAGAACTTTATTCCTTAGATTATCAATTGATCACCCAGGATCTTTAAAAGCAATTAGAAGTGATAATGGAACCGAATTTAAAAATCAATCTTTTGATCACTTTTGTGCTGAAAATGGAATAGATCATCAATTTTTTTTCACCATATGTACCTTAAAAAAAGGTGTTGTAGAAAGAAAGAACAGAACCTTAGTTGAGATGGCTAGGACTATGCTTGATGAATAACAAACTCCTAGGTAATTTTGGGATGATACGATTGCAACTACTTGTTATGTCTCAAATCGTGTTTTCTTGCGCGCTAAGCTATGTAAAACACCATATGAGCTCCGATTTGGACATTGTCCTAGTGTTACACACTTTCGGGTCTTTGGTTGCAAATCTTTGTTAAGAAACATGGTAATCTTGATAAATTTGAACCTAGACCCATTGATGGCATGTTTCTTGGTTATCCATCTCATACTAGAGGTTACCGTGTGCTTTTACTTGACACTAACAAAATAGTGGAGACTTGTGAGGTGTCTTTTGATGAAGCTAGCACAGGTACTAGCTCAAACATTGCAGGTCCGGATCCATATCCGCAGAGGGAGATCATTTTCGTTGAACATAAGGAAGAAGTGGTGCCGCTACCCGAAAATTCAGCAGCTAATGACATCGTTCCAGCTCCTGATTTTGATTCACAGCCAGCACCAATGACCACCATTGCTGGTCCAGATCCCCCTCATGTCACAAGCTCATCGATTTGTGATGAACATGAAGAAGAGGCTTGTGAAGTGTCCACTCCCCTCCGGGTTCTCAAAATTCATCCTCCACAACAAATTACTGGAAGCTTGCACGAACGAGTCACACGGTTCGGGTTTTGCGATCCAAACTCTCATGCTCATTCTGCTTTTGTTGCTTATTTTGAACCCAAAGATATATCACACACACTCACTAATGAATCTTGGATTATTGCCATGCAAGAAGAGTTAGAAAATTTTTAAAGAAATAATGTTTGGAAACTTGTACCTCCACCTCAAAGTCACACTTTAATTGGAACTAAATGGGTGTTTAAAAATAAACAAAGTGGGGATGGGGTTGTGGTTAGGAATAAGGCTAGGTTGGTTGCTCAAGGTTTTACTCAAGTTGATGGTCCAGATTTTGATGAAACTTTTGCTCCTAATGCTAGATTAGAAGCCATAAAAATTTTATTAGCTTTTGCTGCATATAAAGGTTTTAATCTATATCCAATGGATGTTACAAGTACTTTTCTTAATGGCTACATAGATGAGGTGGTTTATGTCAAACAACCACCGGGTTTTGAAAATTCAGATTTTCCTAACCATGTTTACAAACTGTCCAAAGCCTTTACGATATCAAACAAGCCCCTAGAGCATGGTACGATAGGTTAAAAACATTCTTACTTGAAAAGGGGTTTACCATGGGCAAGGTTGATAATACTCTTTTTGTGCTTAAGCATGGCAATGACTCATTATTCGTTCAAGTGTATGTGGATGATATTATCTTTGGTTGTGCTTCTCATGATCTTGTGTCCAAGTTTCCAGCTATGATGAGTTCAGAATTTGAGATGAGTATGATGGAAGAACTCACATACTTTTGGGGCTGCAAATCAATCAAACCAAGGATGGTACCTTTGTGCATCAAACGAAGTATACAAAAGACCTCGTAAGGCGCTTCAACATGGACAAAAGCAAGCCTCTTCGTATACCAATGGGAACAGCAACAACACTTGAACTTGTTGAAGATAGTGAACATGTGGATCAAAAAGAATATAGAAGCATGATTGGACCACTTTTGTACCTCACGGCATCAAGACCGTACATACAATTTAGCGTATGTCTTAGTGCACATTTTCAATCCTCCCCACGTGCTTCACATCATCAAGACGTCAAAAGGATTCTCAGGTACTTACATGGAACTCAAGAATTTGGTATTTTTCATCCTTCTTCCTCAACCGTTACTTTGAAAGCTTTTTTGGATGCTGATTTTGGGGGTTGTAGGATTGATAGAAAAAGTACTTCTGGTGCTTGTCATTTTCTTGGTAATTCACTTGTTGCTTGGTCTTATAGAAAATAAGACTCAGTTGCACAATCCACGGTTGAATCTTAATATGTAGCTGCTGCTAGTGCTTGCTCACAAATTCCTTGGATTGTTCAAACACTTAGGACTTTGGGGTTGATCTACATAGTGTTCTACTGTTTTGTGATAACACTAGTGCCATTTGTATTGCTAAAAACCTCATGCAACATTCTAGAACTAAGCACATTGACATTAGATATCACTTTCTCCGTGATAATGTTGAAAAAGAAAACAATGTGCTTCACCATGTAGATATCGAACAACAATTGGCTGACATTTTTACAAAACCTTTGGATTTTACTCCTTTTTATTACATTCGTAGTGAAATAGGGGTTATACATCCTCATGGCTTAAATTGAGGGGGGAGTTTTCAAACTTGAGAAGTCTATGTGTGAATCTGAAATTAAAATAATATGAGCATAGTATTTCATACATATATGACTTTGTGATTCCTTTTACATGCTGAAAGTTCTTACTACATTACTCTTGCTATACATTTTGTAGTTTTTGCCATGTCTAGTAATTGGAATAACTACATACACTAAATCTAGTCATGGTCGAACTTGCTTGCTGTTTTGAACTTGTTGCATGCTCACAAGTGCTTTTAATCATAAAGAATTAATCAAGTAATCAACTCACATGATGAGTTTTTATGAACAAATATAAATTGAGAAAAGAACAAGAGAATATGCATGCATCGCACTTCTTCTTCTTAGATGGCTTATCATTGCACTTAGATATGAACATGGAAGAAGTTGTGTATGACTAAAACCATGTCCTTAAGCTTCTGATTGTCAAGTGACATAGGCTTGGCTTGGTTGGTTAGAATAAGGCAGATGCGCATATAATATCTTGCAAATATCATATGATCTAAACTTGTGCTTTGAAAAATAATAAAATGCAGCAACAAGTGTCATCTTTCAGGTCTTGAAATAGATAAGTTTGTGAGATCATGACTTGTTTAAATTGAAGATTGCATTTGATCTCTAGCATGGCTTACACTACTTTATGTATTTCATTGATATGATCGTGTATGTTACTTGATAGTATGACTTGGATGAGCTTTGTTTTATATGTATATGTTATAATATGCTCATAACAATTAAAATTTGTCTTATAAACCTTGCTGAATACATTGTCAAAGGGGGAGAGATAATATGTGAACTTTTAAAGATAAGTATGCAAGGGGGAAAAATGATTACACATTGCACATATTCACAATTATTTTTGGCACGATTCTTCTCAGGGGAGAACTTCTTTTCTCATTTTATTTCTGTTTTACAAAGGGGGAGAAATTGTTTTTAAAAACTTTAAATGTGAATAAGCCAATGTTCAGATCTTAAGTGGTGTTGCCAATGCATTCATCAAGGGGTAGATTGTGAGACCTATGTGTGCTGAATACATTGGCTATGGCGATAAAAGTTTTAAATACTACCAAAACACCTTTATCATCATGGTCTGACTCTAGGTCCGACTAGTTTTGGCAAGATCCGGAGCTTGATCACAATGTTCCTGCTTTTACTGTTAATTGTCTCAAACTTGCTTCACATTGTTGGAAAGAATGCTTAGTATTAATTTGCTAAGTTTTTTATGCATTTTGGTTGATATGGATGATATCGTTTTTGCTATGGTTTGCAACATGCTTATGTGAAGTGTTCACGTAAGATGTTGTAGTTTCGGAACTAACGAGAGTCAAGTCGAGGACTTGTGCTCGGAAGTATTGTTTGTTTGTTCATGTGCAGGTGTTGCTTGAGTTCAAGACATTGCTGGTGACAGGATCCATTGAACGAGTCTTAGGGAAAAGATGAGGTTCAACAACCAAGTTCGGGAGGAATTGTGGTTGAGTTGATCGGGAGGTCGCGCAGCATGTATGAATCAAGAACAATACATATGAAGGTATCGTGGACGTCGTTGGAAGATGTTTGCACGTGTTCAAGGAGTGCATGGATGTGGCTGCATGGTTCCGAGGCGTGATGAAGAGATGTGGACGTAAAGAATTGGTCGGAAAGGTCCAACCGACTAGGTTATGGACTCAAGCTGCGGCTGAATTGTGTTTGACTCAAATATGGAAAGATTTGAGTTGGTTATGATAGGATTTCGTGTGGGTCACAATTTTCAGTTGTTTTAGGAATGTGTGATACATTCCTAAGGTGTTTGGATGTATTAAGATTGCTTCTATCTGCATATAGAAGGGTCCTAAGCAGTTATGGAAAGTTTCGATTCGTGACTCGAGTAGGATTAGAGTCCTAGTTGAGATTGGGTTGGCCTAAGGGCTGGTTATATAAGCAAGGGAGGCCAGAGCTCGTGGTGCACGACTTTTGGGCTGTTCCTCTTCTATTCTATTGAATAAAATTTGTAGTTCAAAGGAACTTTTTTGCCTTGTTTGTCTGACTTGTTCCAGACAAGTTTTTCTCGTCGTGTTTCTTCACAACACTACCTTTCTTCGGTGGTTTTATCATAACTCGAGTTTTATAGATCCGATAGACGTGATTATTTTTGTGTTGTCTTCATAACTTGATTATATATCATCTGTCAAATTTTCACGGTCATTGTGTTTTTGGTTTTTGATCTACATTAGTTTCTTTGCAGTATTACATATCTGTTTTTTACTCGGTAGAGCAGATTGACCTTAGTTCGATCTATCGATCGTAACTTGAGTTTCTCTCAACGGATTTGAGTAATTCTTGTTGTGTTGTCTTTGTGACTTGAATCTATTTGATATCTATTACTTTTGTCACGGTGAAACACATTTATATTAGTCTCACACGTGATTTCTTGAACGAATCATTTTTCTACCGAGGGGTTTTCATTGCTTCCACTGAAAAAGTTTTAATCTACCATTCACCCCCCCCCTCTGGTAGCTTTTCACGTGCTCTTTGATCCTACAAATTTTTTGTTTGAAAACTGCATGCTTGTGTCAATTTGATGGGAATCCTATGATAGGAAGTTTACTAGATTTATTTGACCACCCTTGTCACCTAGAATTCATGGTAGAGAGTCGGGAAGGGCCTTTTACCTTTTGCTACGCTTAATTAATTGGGATGAGAAAACAACTATACTATTTAATTATGCATTAATGAGATTATGGTTAATATGAACTGGTTAATATGATGTGGTAATGGGTGATCTAAGCAAGCCTGGTATGTGGATGGGTTGGATGTTATGGTGGTTTGCTTGCTTTAGATCTAAGGACCAGTTCATGCGAGAATAAGCCAGGACTACAGGGCCACCATGAGGCCAAGTGTGGGTGCGGCGTAGCTGATTGATTAGGGCTTTTCTAGTACTATTTGGACCATTAAGGATGCTCGGGGAAGGGGCAGTCAGATTGGGTTTGTTGGTGATTGGTGGGACTACCCTGGGATTTGAATGGCTCAAGAGGGGGCCCTTGGTTGAAGATGTGCTCGGTTGGAGGCATCGCCACCGGTGAAACCTCAGTGGTGTGTAAATAGGCTAGTAATCCCTTTGTAAATGCTATTTTGTGATCTCTTGGCCATACACCGAAGGAAGTGTAATTGGCGTAAGGGAGGTTCTTCAGTCGCCGACGGGTGATGAAATCACAAACACGTGGGTAAAGTGGTAAAACCTCTGCAGAGTGTCTAATAAAACTATCATGATAGCTGTGCTCCCAGTTATGAGCACCTGGACAACTTCCATGATTATAGGGAACATGGTATTGGGATGGTTGGTTGGTTATGATTATGGTTTGGTACTGGTTATGGGATGGCATTATGGTTTATGACAACAGATATGGTTTATGGTAATGGTGAAATCTGGTATATGGATGATGGTAATGAAATATGGACTGGTACTATGATATTACTTATGGTTTATGATGGATTTACTTGACATACATATAATATATTACTTTTCAAATGTTTTAATATACTTTTCAGCACTTAGCCTTTATTATATTCGCCATTTGAATCAGCTACATGTCATACTTTCCGCACTTGTTGAGTATGACATGTACTCACCCTTGCATTTCCCCCACCAATAGTTGCAGGTCTGGATTGGGAGTTTAACGATGATAATATAGAGTTCTAGGTTGTGTCTACCATCAGCTTTGCCTGTGGAGTGCTGGAGTTGCGCTATCCCTTTGCTTAGTTTGCTTATTTAGTTTATTTCCGCTGCATTAGTTCAATCTTGTCATTAAATTTCCTTAGAGCTTGTATTCGAGGATAATATGGTTTTTATAAGAAAAGTTATTAATTAATCTTGTTTCGTGGTGATTTTTTGTATACTCTTTTGTGAATGCACTCGTCTATGCGTGTTAAATGTCCTGGGCACACATATGTGTTCCCTTGGTTCATTTTTTGGAACCAAATGTCACAAATTGGTATCAAAGCCACAGGTTGACCGTAGGACGCAACCTAGCTAGAATGGACACTTCAGAGCACATAGGAGCACTCAGGAATCGACGTGTTTTTTGTTTGGTGTGTTGTTTGCTATATATTGTTTGCTTGTGTGCTTAATAAAAGATTTTGGGATGCTTTAGCATTGCCATGTCATGTAGGTTGGTATAGTTAGTTGCTTAGTTTCATACCCCTTGATGCATATAGTTGTGGACGTTTCTAAATTCTTATCTCTTGCTTTTCTTCAGATGGTGAGAACTCGCAACCAGAGGGATGGTAGTGATGAGGAGGAGAACAATGGAGCACCTCAGAACAACAATGGACAAGGACCTACTCATGGAGCTACCAACATTGAGCGGCTTTTGGCTATGCAAAACTAGCTCATGCAGACCATGATACAAACTATGGGACAACTGCAGGCTGGTAACATCAACAATCAACCCAAAATGCCTCCACCGCCACACCCACCCCCTCATAATCGGTTGGGAGAGTTCATGAGGACTAGGCCGCCGACCATTGCTCAAGCCACCGACCCTATGGATGCTGATGATTGGATCAAGTCTGTGGAGAAGAAGCTAGCTATTGTCCAATGCAATGACCGAGAAAATGTTCTATTTGCTTCTCATCAATTAGTTGGAGCAGCTGCGGATTGGTGGGATGCTTATTGCAATGCTCATGAGAACCAAGAGAGAATTTCTTGGGCCGAATTCAAGGAGAGCTTCCGTTCTCATTATGTGTCAGAAGGAGTCATGATTTTGATGAGGCGAGAATTTGAGAACCCGATGCAAGGAAGATTGAGTGTGGGTGAATATCTCAATAAATTCACTCAACTTTCAAGGTATGCCCCTCAAGATGTTAGTCGGGACAGCCGAAAGCAATACTTGTTCATGAGGGGCCTTAACAATGAGATCCAAGTGCAATTGCTCAACTGTGATTATGCCATCTAGAAGCTTGTGGACAAAGCAATTGTTGTAGAGAACAAGGTCCGTGAGATGGAGCAAGACAACAAGAGGAAGGCGCCATATCAAGGACAACAACAAGTAGGTAATCTCTTTGAACCCCAGTCTTTGGCACATTGTATGTACAGGTGTAGATATCCTGAATACAAACGATGAACTCACTCCAGAACAGGAACAAGAAATTCACCGCAACGCTCAAGCTATTGCAGTGATCACCTCATTTCTAATCCGAGAAGAGTTCACCAAGACTGATGGACTAGAAAGTGCCAAGGAAATCTTGGATACACTCAAAACTGCACATGAAGGAAATCGGTCAGTCCAAGAGGGAAAAATTGAAATGCTCGAAGGAGAATTGGGGAGGTTTGCCATTGAGGAAGTGAATCACCTTAAGACATGTACAACAGAATGAAGGCGCTTATCAACAAGATTCGCGCCTATGGAAGCAAGAAGTGGACTGACCATGAGGTGGTCAAAAGAATGATCAGAGCCTTTATGCCAACAAATGTCACCTTGTGCTCCATGATCCGCGAAAGCCCGGGGTTTCACAAAATGACTTTGGATGAACTATTGGGCAAAATTATCAACCATGAGATGATGGAGAAGGAGGCCCAATACGTCAAAGACCTAGCTGAGCTTACTTCCTCCAAGAAGAAAGACGTTGCCCTCATGGCAACTTGCAAGCCGAAAGGAAAGGAAACTCATGAAGCATAAGATGATGAAGACACAAGTGATGTAAGCACCGATTTGGATGATGAGGAAATGACATTCTTCATTAATAAATTCAAGCGGATGATGAAAAGAAGGAAGGGAAACAACTCTAGTGATGGGAAGATCAAAGAAAAAGGAAAATCCAAAGCTCAACATACCTGCTACAACTGTGATGAGTACGATCACTTTACGGTTGACTGCACTTATAAGGAAAATAAAAAGAAGAAGGAAGCAAAGCCTCAAGAGAAGAAGATCTTCAAAAAAAGTAGGCAAGCTCACCAAGTGCACATTCACAAGGAGTGGGACTCAAACGACGAGTCCTCCTCCGATGAGAAGAGGAGATGGCCACCATTTCCATCAAGAAGCCTACCAAGAGGTCTACACTCTTTCCGAACATGGGAGGACGAGAGACTCATAATCACACTTGCCTCATGGCTAATGAAGGCAAGAACAAAGGTTCGACTCACACCTCCCTCGCTAAATTCCTCTATTGAAGATTTTGACAGCTCTAGTGAAAATGAGGAGATGTTTAGAGGGTTAAGTAAAACTGCATTAAAGAAAATGAAAATGTTGTCAGATGAAATTTTTTAGAAGGAGGAGCTTGGCAACCGACAAGAAGATATGCTCATCCATGAAAGTAAGAGATATCAAGAGGTAGAGAAACTCCTTGAGCTTGAGAGGGAAAAGAGCAAGTCAGTTGAGAATGAGCTAGCCTTGAGTAAAGAAACTTACTCAAAGCTGGAAGACTCACACGATGCAATCAAGGATGAACTTTCTAACTTGTCAAAAGTTAACAAGATTCTTGAAGTGCAAGTTGAGTCACTCAAGCAAAGTGACTCCTCCTCCTCCAAAAGCTCACCTTCCAAAGGTGTAAGTATGACAACAATTGTAACTTTCACATGTTCCATTAAGAAAAATGCCGCTAAACTTGATTCTTCTACTTCTCATGCTAAACATCCATCCCAATGTGGCATCCTTGACAAGGAAAGGATCAAATATGCACATAGTGCATATATGGTCAGAAGACCTCCTAACGTCAAAGATGCTCTTGGTTTAATAGAAATAAACACATGTCCACTAATGTTGAAGTTAAGAAACAAATTACACTTGTCAAGGAAACATCACATGAATCTGAATGGCAAACACTATTCCGTACTTTCGGACATGGTTTTGCTAAATATGCAGGGCCACACCACAAGATCTCAAAAACATGTGTGTGGGTACCAGCGAGAACCCAAGCAAACTTGGGTACGTAAAACAAGAAATAAATCTACTTTGCAGGCCTACTCCTCTTGTGAATCAAAATGGGTGTTGTACAGTGGATGCACTAATCACATGACCGAAGAGAGGAGTATGTTCGTGGAGTATGAGCACGACACGGATCCAAGTGAAGAGATATACTTTGTAGACAAGAGCCAAGGAAAGGTCCTTGGTAGCAGTAAAATTGAAATTGCTTCTCAACATACTCTTTCAAATGTTTTACATGTTGATTCCCTAGATTATAATCTTTTGTACATATCTTAGCTATGCGACAATGGTTATAAGTGTTTATTCACTAATGAGGGTGCGAAGCGATGGCTCGATTGCATTCAAGGGAATGTTCAAGGGAAAGCTTTATCTTGTTGACTTCAACAAAGATAAAGCTGAACTCAACACTTTCTTGGTTGCTAAAGCTAACATGAGATGGCTGTGGCATAGACGGCTAGCCTATGTTGGGATGAGAAATCTGCAGAAACTTCTGAAAGTTGGTCACATCCGAGGTTTAAAGGATGTTGTTTTTGAGAAAGATAGGTCGTGCAGCGCTTACCAAGCGGGAAAACAAGTTGGAGCACCACACCCCGCCAAGAACGTGATGACTACCTCAAGACCGCTGGAACTTCTCGATATGGACCTCTTTGGTCCAATTTCTTATATAAGCATCGGCACTAACAAATATGGACTAGTCATTGTTGATGATCTTTCTAGATTTACCTGGGTATTTTTCTTGTATGATAAATCAGAAACTCAGGGAATCCTCAAGAAATTTCTAAAAAGGGCACAAAATGAATTCTCCTCAACCGTGAAGAACATTAGAAGTGACAATGGAATGGAGTTCAAGAATACACAATTTGAGGAGTACCTAGAAGAAGGAATAAAGCATGAATTTTCGACACTCTATTCCTCTGAACAGAATGGGGTGGCTGAAAGGAAGAACAGGACGCTCATCGAGATAGCAAGGACAATGCTGGATGAATAAAGACTTCAGACCGGTTTTGGGCTGAAGCGGTGAACGCCACTTGTCACGCCATAAACTGGCTATAACTTCACCGACTTTTGAAGACGACGCGATATGAGCTCCTCACGGTAACAAACCGAACGTTTCATATTTCAAAGTATTTAGATGTAAATGTTTTATCTTGAACAATAAACCGAGGACTTCAAAGTTCGCTTTGGAATCTGATGAAGGGTTCTTGCTTGGTTATTATTCAAACACCTACGCCTATCGTGTCTTCAACAAAGCCTTTGACCTTGTTCGATGAAACTAACAGATCCCAAGTAGAGCAAGTTGATAAGTGTGTGCTAGATCAAGAAGAAGCTCCATGTAAAGCGTTGAGGAGGATGTCACTTGGTGATATTCGACCTCAAGAAAACCACAAGACTCAAGTGCACAAGATGAACCTCAACAAGAAAGCAATGATCACGAGGGAGCTCATGCACAATATCAAGATCAGGAAGATCAAGAAGATCAATATAATCAAGGAAGCAATGATCTAGGGGGAGACATTGACAATGAAGACTATGAAGTGCAAATAACTTCACAAGTTCCTCACCCAAGAGTACATTAGAGTATACAAAGAGATAATCTCGTCAACAACATCAATGGAGACATTGCTAAGAGAGTAACCACTAGATCTCGCATAGCTAATTTATGTGAATATTACTCTTTTGTCTCTTTTTTGGAACCATACAGGGTAGAAGAAGCATTAAAGGATCCAGATTGGGTGATTGCAATGCAAGAGGAGCTGAAAAACTTGAAGAGAAATGAAGTGTGAGAGCTTTTAGAAAGACTAAAGGCGAACATCATAGGAGCCAAATGGGTCTTTCAGAACAAGCAAGTGGAACATGGAGTGGTAACAAGAAATAAGGCGCGACTTGTGGCAAAAGGTTATTCACAAGTCGAAGGTTTGGACTTTGATGAAACTTTCACTCCCATAGCTAGACTTGAGTCCATTCGTATTTTATTGACATATGCTACTCACCATAATTTTAAGTTGTATCAAATGGACGTAAAAAGTGCTTTCCTAATTAGTCCCATTAAGGAGGAAGTGTACTTGGAGCAGCCACCAAGATTTGAAGATCAAGAGTACCCCAACCATGTGTACAAGCTGCGTAAGGCTCCCTATGGCATCCAACAAGCTTCTCAAGCTTGGTATGAGTGTCTTAGAGATTTTCTAACTCGAAATGGGTTTAGAATTGGAAAAGCTGATTATACCTTGTTGACAATACATTTTGATGACCATCTATTTGTATGTCAAATCTATGGTGATGATATAATTTTTGTTTCTACTAATAAGTTTTTTTTGTGAAGAATTTAGCAAGATTATTACAGACAGATTCTAGATGTCGATGATGGGTGAATTAACGTTCTTCTTGGGATTCCAATAAAAGCAGTTGATAGAAGTCACTTTCAAAAGCCAAACCAAGTACACGTAAGACATCCTCAAGAAGTTCAATATGGACAAGGCCAAGCCCATCAATACACCCATGGAAACTAATGGACATCTCAATCTGAACAAAGATGGTCCAAATGTGGATCAGAAGGTATATTGGTCTATGATTGGCTCATTACTCTATTTATGTGCATCTTGGCCAAATATTATGCTTAGTGTGTGTATGTGTGCAAGGTTTCAAGCCGCACCTAAAGAGTGCTATTTAATAGATATAAAAGAAAATTAAGATACCTTGTGCACACACCCAACTTGGGCCATTGGTATCCCAAAGGATCCACATTTAACTTGATAGGATATTCCAATGCCAACTATGCATGATGCAAAGTCGATAGAAAGAGCACGTCGGGGACCTTCCAATTTCTTGACAGATCCTTAGTTTCATAGTCATGTAAAAAGCAAAACTCTATTGCTCTTTCCACAGCCGAAGTAGAGTATGTTGCAGCTAGTAGCTGTTGCGTACAACTACTTTGGATGCGACAAACTCTAAGGGATTATGGTTACAATTTGAACCATATTCCACTCCTATATGATAATGAGAGTGCTATAAAAATGGCACACAACCTATCAGAGCACTCAAGAACTAAGCACATAGATATTCGTCACCATTTCCAATGAGATCATTCATTAAAAGGTGACATTGTAATCTCACATGTTAGGACCGAAAAACAACTTGCAGACATTTTCACCAAGCCATTAGATGAAAAGAGATTTTGTAAGCTAAGAAATGGGATAAATATACTTGACTCTCTAAATGTGGCTTGAAACACTGCATACCTTATTGTGATTTCAAAATTTAATCTTTTTGTGAAATTTTTTCTCTTATCTCAATTTTCTCTTAAAAACTATTTAAATTAGTTAATCTTGGTGAATTATGCCATTGTATGATTTTTGATTGCTTATTGGTCATATTTGTGAGGATTATTTGTGAAATGATGTCATTTAGATCACTATTAGATCGAACAACCCAAATCAAGTTGTTCAATTCTGTTTTCTCCTGCTGACATCGGACTAGTCCGGCCCTGGTCTGGCATACCGGACTTGTTCGGTTGCCACCGGACTAGTGTGTATCTATCGGAGTTAACCCTAGATCACCACCAGGAGCTCATCCCCCTCATCTCACAATCGCTTTTGCTCTCTCTCTCTTCTTCTGTGAGCTCCCAAGGCGATTTTTGCATCCAGCCATCAAAATCGATGATTTCTCCAAGGGAAATCCTCTCCTAGGCACGGAGCTTGCCCGCACCAGACTTATCCAAACCCTACTTCGCCCCTTCAACTTCAAGCCTCAAATTTTTGGTAAAATCTCACTTAACCCTAGTTCTCACCTTTTCTCAATCTTGCTTATTTTTCTTGATTCCTAGGGCGTACATTACTCTTCTAGATGTATTCCTACTGTTTCCCTCTCATTATGAATCAATTCGAGCTAGATTTGTTGGAAATTGGAATTTAGGGTTCTTATGTCAGTCTGTACTAGTCCGGTATTCAATGCGAACAAGTCTGGTGCCCCGAACAAGTCCGCACTCTTAAAACGGACAAGTCCGGTACCCTGACAATCTGAACCTCTAAATTTTTATTTGCACAAAGTCTACAATCAATTCTTCTCAATCCTTGAATTCCTCTGTCAGTCACGATGTCTTCAGGTTCCGAGGACAACTCTTATGACTATGACGAAGAGTGTGACCGTGCTAGAGTGCAAAGAGCAAAAGAGAGGGTTATGAAGAAAAGGCATGACCACAATGTTCACTCCTTTCCTCCCAACAAAATACTTCCTAAGAAGAGGAGAATGGTAGTGAAGAAGCCCCTTAGCAAGGAAGGTGTTGGTAGTTCTTTGGCACCCAAGAGAAGTCTCAACAATGGCAAAGGACTGGCTAGTTGTCCTATAGCCCCTTTGAAAAATGAAGGCTCCTACTCATCGCAATAGGCAACCATCAATTAATGATTTACTGGAGAAGGGAGTGAATTGGCTGACAAGTTCAGAAAGATGGAAGTCTATGAGCAGCCTAAACAGTCAGCTGATCCCAGATTTTGGAGAAATTTCCATGCTGACTATTATGAGCATGTATACATGAAGATAAGAAACCTAGTGATTGAAAGTCAATGGGTGGATATCACTTACCTCCAGTCCAAGAGATGCCAAGCTTATCAAGAGGTTCTAGAGGCATGGAGTGACATGGACTGAAGGATCTTGTCTCTTTGCTCGTGACGATCGTGACAAAATGATATCGATGACACATGGAGCAAAGTACAGTGTCACTTATGAGGAATTTGCTAGAATTCTTCATCATGAAGATTATTTGGAGAATGACATCATCATTCACAACTTGAAGCCCCTGAATAAAGATGAGTTTGATTTTCTATATGATACAAGAATGCCTTACAAGTCTCCTACTACCAAATACTTGAAGCCATTCTTTGCAGTTCTAAACAGAATTCTCAGGAAGACCATAGCTCCCAAGGAGGGATATGCAAGAACTATTCAGGGGACACTAAGGACATTGATGAAGGTGATAAGCAAAAGAAGGACATTCAATGTCTTTGAGTACATCTACAATGACATTGTGAACATCTCCATAACCCCTAATAGGTCCTGTGGCTATGCACCCTATATCATTTATATGATTGAGAAAGTGACAAGACTTGAGTTTGTAAAGGATGTTCCTCACACTGGTCTCAGGCCCCGGAAGCATACAATCTACACTGTCCCCTCTGCTCCTACCTCATCTGCAGAGGGACAAAGATCTAAGAGGGCTCATGAAGGCACAAGAACTGAATCCTCTACACCTGCTCCTCTACCGTCTAGAAAGTCCTCTAGTGGTGTGCTGAAAATGCTCTCATCCATCTTTGCATCCTACCGCAAAGTGGAAATTAAGCAGCACAAGGGGAGTTTGGCCAGGAAGAAACATCAAAGATATGTGATGTCTAACATCAAAGCAATTAGTGAGAAGCTAGAGATTGAGCCAGTGGTGTCACCTCAGATCTCAGTAGATTCTGAAGAAAATATCATAGAGATGGCACCACTTTCGGAGCAAGAGTTGGCTTCATTGGACTAGCTGGCGTCTCCGCTCCTCATCCTCCTCCTCAACAAGACCCTAAAGATGAATAAGAAGATGAAGATAGAACCGAGAGTGAGGGAGGCAACAGCGATGAGTCATTCTACTCAATTTTTCCCTTTTTGGTGCCTTGATGCCAAAGGGGGAGAGGTTGAGACTAGTAGATTAGTTTGTAGCCCTAAGGACTTGTGATCGAGGACATGTATCTCAATTTCAAATTATTATAATCTCTTATGGATGTGCCTACTTTACTTAATGTGTGATGCTTAGTTTAATGTTAATGTGATGATTGCTGTATGATTGCTAAGTTCTTATCTTTTTGTCATCACATCATTTGATCACACACTCTATAGGCACCCCACCATAAAGAGTGCATATATGTGAGAAGTTATAGTTATTCATTTGTTATTCTCATATATGCACACTTTATGAAAATCAATTTTTTACTCTTTATGTGAAATCTCAATTGGTTGTTGTTGGTACCCGACATACCAGGTACCCTCGCGCACAGGCTAGAGCCTCCTAAGTACCTCACCTCCCAGCAGAGGTGGGTCCTAGGGTGCCACATGTTCAAGAGACCTTGACCCATCAGCCACAGATGGGATGTCCGGCATATCCACAAGAAACCCAATGGAGGAGCTCGGCACCCCCTTTCGGAGACGAGCCCCCAGGTAAACCACGTGTCCAGCAGGTAAGGACCCCTCCTCCTCGTGAGACAGGGCTCCAGAGATACCACGTGGACAGAGATATCAGACGAGCCACCTCCCGAATGGTGGGCTCCGACGCTGCCACGTGTCTTGCAAGGCTGGACCTAATCTCCACCACGGGGGTGAGCTCCCGACACTGACACGTCTCCAGGAGGACGAGGCCTAGCCATCCCTGCAGAGGTGAGCTCCCGAGCCACCACGTGGCCTGCAAGGCGGGACCTGACCTCTGCCGCAGAGGTGAGCTCCCGAGCTGCCACGTGGTTCGCAAGGCGGGACCTGACCTCCCCTCCAGAGGTGAGCTCCCGAGCTGTCACATAGTCCAGCCACTTGCCCTGGACGGAGGGACTTGTGAGTTAAGATGACGATGCGCCTTGTCCTTGTCAAGGATTGAAGATACACAGCTTCCTCAGACACATGGTGCGGTGTGCGCCTAATGTCAGGTACCGCTGCGACCAATTGCATCACAATGAAGACGCCACAGGCCTATCCTACTATGCCAAGTGGGTAGCTTACAGTGACAGAGATAGTTGGACGGGACATCCCCTGCCATTGGGAGCAACGGCGCATGGGCTACTGACGATGTAGGCGGCAAAACGGCGAGACTTGAAGACCACAATCAGAGAAAGATTACAAAAGAAACCTTAGATCTTTAGGATAAGATAGCCCTAGGACCACCTGTTGGGCCCCGGGACCCCACTTGTAAGGCGTCCGACCTTGTCTATAAAAGGACAGGACCGCCACTAATCCCCATGGACCCACATCGAACATCACATACACACACATACCAGCAATATCACTCCCCGTGGAGTAGGGTGTTACGCACCTTGCAGCCCGAACAACATAAAAACCATTGTCTCATATTTCCATCCGCTAGAACACTTGATTGAGGCCTAAGCAAAGCCGAACAAAGAACCTCCGCAAGCTGCTACTTAGCAGATCTGGGGTAACTATCGCTCTAACACTTCAACATTTGGCGTGCCAGGTGCCGCACGTCATGCAATAGACCCCCTTGGGGTATGCTACCCCGTACACCTCTCCAACAAAACCCGTTGGGGGCTACGCAGTGTTGGCTCCACACCTCTGCTTCGCGACGTGGCCACGCAACTTCCGACCACATATGCCGGAGAGGTTCAATGGGAGCATCAACCCTGCCGAGTTCCTGCAGATCTACACCACGATGCTCCTTGCTGGAGGAGCGGATGAGAACATCCTAGCGAACTACTTCCCGTTCACCTTAACTGGATCGACCCGCTCGTGGCTGATGAACCTGCCTGAGGGGTCTATAACCTCTTGGAATGAGCTGTGCCAGTAGTTCAAGGCAAACTTTGGAAGCTCCTACACTCACCCCGGCACCGAGCTCGACCTCCGCACCGTTCGGCTACAACCCAAGGAGACAATGAGGTCATTCATCCAGCGTTTCTCCCAGGAACGCAACTCTATCTCCAACATCCGAAATGCCTCTGTCATAGTGGCATTCCAGAAGGAAGTGCGTGACCGCAAGATGCTCGAGAAGTTAGCCATGCACAATGTGCAATACGTCTCTGAGCTCTTCTCCATCGCCGATCGGTGTGCCAGGGGGCAGAAGGTCGCGACTGGCACGCTCAGCACGCCCCCGGAGCGGGCGGGGCCGGCCATATCTAAGGAGCCGCTACCCCTGGTAGCGGCAAGAAGAAGAACAAGAACCATGGTGGCAGCCAGAACAAGCCGTTCCATGGGTCCCCCATCGCAGCAGCGACCATGACCGGAGTTGGCAAACCCTCGCGCCAGGAGAAGCGCCCGCGTCAACCACCTGCCGCTGATGAAAGCGTCGAGCCCTGCCCGGTGCACAAAACTCGCGACCACACCACGACCGAGTGCCGGGAGATAAAAAGATGCGTCAAATGCTACCAAGAGCGAGCGCAACAGTTCCCAGACGACACCCCCTTCCGCCAACGGGGGGCAAGCATAAGGTCGACCCCAAAGTTAACGACGACGAGGAGATGGAGTACTAGAAGCAAGAGCAGGCCATCAAAGTGGTCCACCAAGATGAGGACTCCGACGCCAGCATCGACCATGAGTGTCGCAAGACCCTCCATGTCATCTTCAGAGGGTCTTGGGATCCTGCGTCCCAAAACGCGGTCAGGACCCTTCGTCGTGCAGAGGCTTCGATAGCCCCTGTACCCACTCTGGCGCGACACCACCGCTGGAAGGAGATGCCGATCAGCCTCGACATCTTTGTTTGCCCCAAGAACATGGCTGGGGCAGGGGTCCTACCTCTTCTAGTCGCCTCACCATAGCCAACGTCAAGGTCCACTACGTCTTGATAGATGGCGGTGTCGGCCTCAACCTCCTCAGCTGTGTAGCCTGCGAGTAGTTGCAAATCCCAATGTCCAAGCTCACCCCCTTGAGCCCATTCTCGGTGGAGGGACCAGGGAGCGTCATCCCGTACGGCAACATCCATCTCCGGGTGACCTTCGGGACACCCAACAACTACATGACGGAGAGCATCCTCTTCGACGTCACTGATCCCAGCCTCCTCTTCAATGCCATCATCGGCAGGCCGGCCCTTTACCGATTCATGGCCGTAGCCCCCTACGGCTACCTCGTCCTGAAGATGCCAACCCGCTCTGGTGTCCTCAAGATCCACAGAGACCGCACCGCCGTAGGGTTAGCCTTGGAGCAGCTCCAAGCCCTCTCAGCAGACCCGACACCCACCCCGGGCGGCGCTGGGTAAAGTCTGATGAGGACATCACAACAGCGGGGACGCACATTGAACTACAAGGACCAATCACAAGAGCACGGGCACGGTTATTAAATCAGCAGGTGAATTCGTTCTTAACATCTTTTGCATGTGAGTTTGAGAATAGATTTCTATGTGATGATTTAATGTTATTAGGAATAATGGAGAAGATAAAAAAGTGAAGGAAGGAGGCCTTGGGAGCGTGGAGAACCACCTGGGACGTCCACAAGTTGATGGAAACAGTTTACAACTCGGACTCGAGTTCAACTCGTAGTCCAGGAGCAGTCCACCTTAAAACAGACGTCCAGGAGGCATACGGACTCCGTTTTTGACGTTCTACATATGCACGGAAAGAGGAGAAGATATACTTTCCAATGGTTCTGGTCCCACCTCAAAATTCCTTCGGAGTCATTCGGAATCGTTGAAACAAGTCGAGTCCAGATTTCTGTCCGGTGCTGCGCCACCGAATCGGGCCTTTGGGCCTTGTATCCCGTAAGAGTCCATTAGGGATGCGTCTAATCGTGTTTTGGTCGAACCCTAGCCTATAAATACTGCAGCCGCCGGTCATATTCGGTGGGTTTTGCTTAGATCAATAGAATCGCCGTTCTACGGTTTGTGAGACCCCAACTTCGCGATTTCCGATCGTGTCTTCTACGTTCTTGCTCGTGTTCTCGGTTGCACTTGCAGGGATTAGCCTTCTTGGCGAGGTCAAGCGTGTGCAGCACGGTTAATAACCAACGGAGCCGTGGTGTAGTGATTGCAGGGGTACTCGAACCGCTCGAGTGCCGCGGATCATCAACGTCGAGTTCTCCACCCCAATCGACATACCTTTCGGAAGATCGGGCCTAACCCTACTCATCAATTGGTATCAGATTTCCAGGTTGCCCGTGAGGTATCTTTGTTTTCCTTCCTTCAATTAAATCGATTTTTTTTTCGTACCCAGAGTCCACAGAAAAGCCACAAAAAATTAGATCGTTTTTACCGCTTCCCAGACTATAGTGCCTGCAGTTTCGTTTTTCAGTTTGCATTGTTGAGTTTGCATTCGTGTGGTTGAGTCTTGTTGCTGGTTTAGCTTTGTGTTTTTTGGTCCTAGTTATCATTTTTCGTCCTTGTTTTCTTGCTATTCGACACCTATTCCGCAATCCCTAAATAACAAACCGATCCTCCACGTTCATCGGTTTGCCCTAGCTAGCCGCCTTGCGTGAACTCCCGCATCGCCAGCCCTAGATTAGGTGACAAATCTTTGTGCCATTCATCCTTGAATCATCACACACCACCCTATTAGTTGTTGTGCATATTCCCGATCATTTTCGTATCCGATTGCGAGTTCTGTTCTCAAACCGAGTTGGAATCAACAACCAAAAAAATCGTAACTCGGATAGCCTACCTTAAAACGGCCATAACTTTCGCATACGAACTCGAAATCAGGCAAATTTTTTTTTTCAAATTCATCTACGCGAAATTTCGCATCTGATTTTTGCGGCATAGCCACGCTCGGCGAAATTAGATTGCCCAAATTCCCCTTGGAAGATAGGCTATCCGGCCTCCGAAGTTTCAGCACGAATTTTAAAGAATCTTCTTGATTTTCTATAGGCCGCATATTACATACAATTGAGCTGCAAATTTGTGTGCTTCCTATATTTGGGCTCCTGAGTAAAGAAAAAATATCAAAAAAATATTACAAAAAAGAAAAAAAATAGTGAAGAGCACGCATATTAAAGCAATTGGCCTATACCACTTGGTGCTGTTTTGTTGGTTATATCATTCTGTCTTTCTTTTGCCTTAATACTTCCTTGTGTTGTGCTAGGCTCTAGGGGCACTCGGTTGACCAGCAACAGTTTCCTACATTGAATACTTATTCAACTTTTTTTAGCTATTAATGATTTTCTGCTTATTAGCCACCATATTGTGCCATCCAAGCTTCACCTTTCTCCTGAGCATAACAGGTACCTTTGCAATCACCCCATGCTTCATTGGTTCATCTCACTGTCCACACCACCTGCTGTGTCGGTAAGAACACTTGTAAGAGCGTGGTAAGACGGTTGAGCGAGAGAGATTGTTTTCTTCCACCTTCCACATTGTCATAGGTTGATAGGGATAACATATTATCTTGTTGTCTTTTGTTTCCTACTAACAATGGCAGGAGAAGACAATAATGACAAATGTGTTCAACATGCTGAGTTACGTTATGATGAAGACCATGACGGATATGTTCGCCAAATACAACGCATCAACGGAGGAGTCATTGGCGAACCTGACTCGCCAACTGGATGACCTTGCTCTTCGGATGAATACTTTTGAGGCTCGGTTGCCTCTCGCTGGAAGACAAGAAGACAATGCTTATGATGAACTGGAAGATCACAATAATCAGCCAAGACTGCCACTTTATCGTCGAGGTATGGGAGGTAATAATCATAACAATTATAATCGCCCTCCTGATGATCCTTTTGCTAAAGCGAAATTTACTATACCCTCTTTTTCTGGTGCTTATGATGCTGAGGCTTATCTTTATTGGGAGATGACAGTAGAGCAAAAGTTTAATTCCCATCTTGTTCCTGAACAACATAGAGTTCATCAAGCCACTAGTGAGTTTAAGGACTTTGCTATCATATGGTGAAATGAACTTGTTAAAACTAGAACTGATCCTCCAACATGGGATAGATTAAAGGAAGCTATGCGTGTTCGATTTGTTCCTCCATCTTTTCAGCAGGACCTTCGCAAAAAATTGCAGCGTTTAGACCAAGGTAACATGTCCGTAGAGGAGTATTATCAAGAGTTACAAAAGGGTATGCTGCGTTGTGGGGTAGTAGAGGACATGGATGATAAAATAGCTCGTTTTTATGGGGGGTTGAGGCGTGAAATTCAGGACATTATTGATTACAAGGAATATGATACTGTTAACAGATTGTTTCAGCTTGCTATGTTGGCAGAAAAAGAATTGCAGCGCCGACAACAACAGCAACAACGCACGAGGAGCAACTTCACGCCGCGTGCAGCGACTACACCATCCAAAACAGCACCATCTTTGACCCCTCGTGCAGCGACTACACCACCCAATGGCGGCCAACGAACTATACCTGTTGCTCCACCTTCTCGCGTGCCGGAAGGCAGCAAGGCGACATCATTCAAGCCTTCGTCGTCCACTCCTTCTACGGGTCGTAATTCCGACATTAAGTGTCACCGCTGCCAGGGACTTGGTCATATGATGAGAGATTGCCCGAGCAAACGAGCATACATAGCACGCGACCATGGCGGGTATGATAGTACTTCGGATGTTGAAGATGAATATTCTCTTGCTACTAACTTTACAGATCCAAATGACGAACACACCGAAGAAGAGGTACTTGGTACAGCGGCAACGGAGAACTATAGGAGCATCATTTTGCAGCGTGCCTTGAGCTCCAAAGTGGAGACCGACGACAAGCTACAATGACACAACCTCTTCCACATGTTTCTCGTCGTCAGGGACTGCCGTGTACACACTATAATTGATGGAGGTAGCTGCAATAACTTGGTAAACACGAACGTCGTCAAGAAACTCGGTTTGACAACAAGAGCACACCCTCATCCATACCACATTCAATGGTTCAACAACAGCGGTAAGGTTCGGGTAACACAAACAGCGAGAATACATTTTTCTATTGGTTCATACCATGATTTTGCTGATTTTGATGTTGTTCCTATGGATGCTTGTTCTCTTTTATTGGGTCGTCCTTGGGAATTTGATACAGATGCTATTCATCATGGTAGAACCAATAAATATACTCTCATGCATAAGGGAAAGAAAATCACTTTGCTCCCCGTGACTCCTGCTGAAATTGTGCATTTTGAGAAGAGTAAAATTCGTGAGGGCAAAGCAACAAAATTAGAATCTAAAAAACAGCAAGTTATTAAGTTAAAATCACCATCGTTGCTCGCAACTAAATCTGAACTTGCTGATTTATTCGATGCTAAGGGGATGTGCTATGCTTTAGTTTGCAAAGAAGCCATGTTTTCACTTCATGAATTGTCTATTGCATTGCCCCCTGCTGTTGCTAACCTTTTGCGGGAGTTTGAGGATGTGTTTCCCTCCGAGATACCCCTGGTTTACCACCGATGAGATGCATTGAACACAAGATCGATTTGATTCCAGGAGCAAGTTTGCCAAATCGTGCAGCATACAGGGCAAATCCACAAGAAACTAAGGAAATTCAGCGACAAGTCCAAAATCTTTTGGACCGCGGGTACATTCGTGAAAGCCTTAGCCCTTGTTCTGTTCCTGTTCTTTTGGTTCCTAAGAAAGATGGTAGTTGGCGCATGTGTGTTGATTGTCGAGCGATTAATAACATCACCATTTGATATCGTTATCCTATTCCTCGATTAGATGACATGCTTGATGAATTGAGTGGTGCTATCATCTTCACAAAAATTGACTTGCGTAGTGGTTACCACCAAATTATAATGGCACTAGGAGATGAATGGAAAACTGCATTTAAAACCAAGTTTGGACTTTATGAGTGGTTAGTCATGCCTTTTGGTTTAATTAATGCACCCAGCACCTTTATGCGATTAATGAACGAGGTTTTACATGCTTTCATTGGACAATTGTGGTGGTTTACTTCGATGATATCCTCATTTATAGCAAGTCATATGATGAACATCTTGATCATTTACGTGCTGTTTTTACTGTTTTAAGAGATGCACGTTTGTTTGGTAACCTCAAAAAGTGCGTCTTTTGCACCAATCGAGTCTCGTTTCTTGGCTATGTCGTTTCCTCGCAGGGAATTGAGATGGATGAGGCAAAAATTGAAGCAATCACCAGCTGGCCAGCCCCAACAACCGTCACACAGGTTCGTAATTTTCTTGGTCTTGCAGGTTTTTATCGGCGCTTTGTGCGGGATTTCAGCACCATTGCAGCACCTCTACATGAGCTAACGAAGAAGGGATTTCCATTTCGATGGGGCGAACAGCAGCAACAAGCTTTTGATGCTCTCAAATCGAAGCTTACACAAGCACCATTACTACAACTTCCTGATTTTGACAAGACCTTTGAGCTAGAATGCGATGCAAGCGGCATTGGTATTGGAGGCGTTCTCATACAAGGAGGTAAACCCGTTGCTTTATTTAGTGAAAAAAATTCATGGTCCTTCTCTGAATTATTCCACTTATGATAAGGAATTGTATGCCTTAGTACGTGTATTACAAACTTGGCAACATTATCTTTGGTCTAAGGAGTTTGTCATACATTCTGATCATGAATCATTGAAGTATCTTAAGTGTCAAACCAATCTGAATAAACGACATGCTAAATGGATTGAGTTCATAGAGTCATTTCCATACATCATTAAGCATAAGAAAGGGAAGGAAAATATCATTGCCGATGCATTATCTAGGCGTGATACCATGCTGTCCCAACTTGATCATAAAATCTTTGGTTTGGAAACAATTAAAGCATTATATCCTACTGATTTGGACTTCAAAGATGCTTTTGAAAATTGTAGAGAAGGAAGAACTTGGAATAAATATGTGCTGCGAGAGGGTCTCCTCTATCGTGCTAACAAGCTATGCGTTCCAGCTAGCTCCGTTCGTCTATTGCTTTTGCAGGAAGCACATGGAGGAGGTTTGATGGGACATTTTGGAGTGAAGAAAACTGAAGACGTGCTGTCCACACACTTCTTTTGGCCAAAGATGAGGCGTGATGTCGAGCGCTACGTGTCACGATGCACTACTTGCAACAAAGCTAAGTCTCGCCTTAACCCACATGGTCTTTATATGCCTCTTCCTGTTCCTAGTGTACCTTGGGAGGATATTTTTATGGACTTTGTTTTGGGATTGCCTAGGACTAAGAGGGGGAGGGATAGTATTTTTATAGTTGTTGATCGTTTTTCCAAAATGGCACACTTTATACCTTGTCATAAGAATGATAATGCCTCACACATTGCTGATTTATTTATGACGGAAATTGTTCATTTACATGGTGTGCCAAATACCATTGTTTCTGATCGTGATGCAAAATTTTTAAGTCATTTTTGGAGAACTTTGTGGTATAAATTGGGAACCAAGTTGCTGTTTTCAACTACATGTCACCCACAAACGGATGGACAGACCGAGGTAGTTAATCGTACTTTATCCACTATGTTGCGGGCTGTCTTGAAAACAAATTTGAAGTTGTGGGAGGAGTGTTTACCACATATAGAATTTGATTACAACAGATCCGTTCACTCCACGACAAAGGTAAGTCCATTCCAGGTAGTGTATGGTTTCAATCCCCGTGCTCCTATTGATTTACTACCTTCGCCTCCTTCTGAAACTATAAATTTGGATGCTATACAACGATCTGAATTCATTCTTAAGATGCATGAAACTACAAAGAAAAATATTGAAATGATGAATGAGAAGTATAGGATTGCAAGTAGTAAAGGTAGAAAAGAAGTAAAACTTGAACCGGGTGATTTGGTGTGGTTACATTTGAGAAAAGAGTGATTTCCCGACTTGAGAAAATCTAAACTTATGCCACGAGCTGCTGGTCCTTTTAAGATTGTTGAAAAGATTAATGATAATGCATATAAGCTTGAATTGCCTCCCGATTTTGGGGTTAGTCCTACATTTAACATTTCAGATTTGCGACCGTACTTGGGAGAAGAAGATGAACTTGAGTCTAGGACGACTCCAATTCAAGAGGGGGAGGATGATGAGGACATCACAACAGCGGAGACGCACATTGAACTACAAGGACCAATCACAAGAGCACGGGCACGATTATTAAATCAGCAGGTGAATTCGTTCTTAACTTCTTTTGCATGTGAGTTTGAGAATAGATTTCTATATGATGATTTAATTGTTATTAAGAATAATGGAGAAGATAAACAAGTGAAGGAAGGAGGCCTTGGGAGCGTGGAGAACCACCTGGGACGTCCACAAGTTGATGGAAACAGTTTACAACTCGGACTCGAGTTCAACTCGGAGTCCAGGAGCAGTCCACTTTAAAACAGACTCCCAGGAGGCATACAGACTCCGTTTTCGACGTTCTACATATGCACGGAAAGAGGAGAAGATAAACTTTACAATGGTTCTGGTCCCACCTCAAAATTCCTTCGGAGTCATCGGGAATCGTCGAAACAAGTCGAGTCCAGATTTCTGTCCGGTGCTGCACCACCGAATCGGGCCTTTGGGCCTTGTATCCCGTAAGAGTCCATTAGGGACGCGTCTAATCATGTTTTGGTCGAACCCTAGCCTATAAATACTGCAGCCGCCGGTCATATTCGGTGGGTTTTTCTTAGATCAATAAAATCGCCGTTCTACGGTTTGTGAGACCCCAACTTCGTGATTTCCGATCGTGTCTTCTACGTTCTTGCTCGTGTTCTCGGTTGCACTTGCAGGGATTAGCCTTCTTGGCGAGGTCAAGCATGTGCCGCATGGTTGATAACCAACGGAGCCGTGGTGTAGTGATTGCAGGGATACTCGAACCGCTCGAGTGCCGCGGATCATCAAGGTCGAGTTCTCCACCCCAATCGACATACCTTTCGGAAGATCGGGCCTAACCCTACTCATCAAAGTCAGCCTCCGCTGAGCTCACTTCAGTGCGGAGCACCAGCTGCGCCCCAACTACAGCCCTCTGGCAGCACCGATGTCCCCGTCAAAGCTGCCGAGTTCAGCCCTAGCACTGCTCATACCACCCGCAAGACGGGCGGCAGGGCAGGAAGTAGGGATGCTCACTCATAGCCCCTCTGGTGGCTGTCGACAGCAAGGTTGCACCACATCCATCACAACTACCTTGGAGCCTTGGTCACCCCTATTGTAAATATTAAGATTAGTAGAACAGTGTAATGGTCTTTGTAGGGCTTAGGAGCAGCTCTAAGGACAACCGAGCAGCGGGAGGGTCAGGTCCAAAGTGTGCAGAGAGCTTAGATTGGTTCCAAACCCTAAGCCTGTACACCCTGCCTCCATCATCGTCCAAAAAAAAGTCGTTGCCCTCTTTTGTAAAAGCTTGACTTCCCCAACGAACTCTGATAAAAAAGAATCACAATTTTACATAAACACTTTCTTAAAAACATTCTTTATTTAATTACACATTAATTTTATGGTTATATTGTAATAGCCTCATTTATTGTATGTTATCTTCATATACATGGTTGTATGCTCTGTAACTCACCCCTACTAAAGTAATGCAGTCCAGCTATAGGCGGGTTCGCTTTTGTTACCTGCATTGTGTGAGGGGTACTTCTGGCTGCTCTAATCATTAGGGTACCGTGGCGCCAGAATGTTTCCCAAGAAAAGGTTTGTGCTGAGCAGGAGGTCCAGGGGGTGTAAGTTGCGTAGCCTGGTCCTGCACCCTAAGCATACACACCCCGCCTCCCAGCGCTACACCTGAGTACTGGAACTAGAAAGCTCACACCCTAAGGACGGTAGGAGCTGGACCCGGAGCACCAATGCATCGAATTAACCAAGCCCCGTGCATCAGTCGAGGAGAGTAAGACATGGCACATCTAAGGAGAGGAACATGTCTGACTGACGAGCAAGACTAGTCCCCCCCTCTTTCAATATGCAGGACAAACCACCAGAGCGTCCAGATCCGGCACCCCCAAGGGGCCTGCCATTGACGACTCTACGATGATGGTGGATGACTCCGAAGCACCCAGCTCCGGCACCTCCCAAGGGGTCTGCCGTCAACGTCTCCATAACGATGGTGGGCGATGCCGAAGCAACCAGCTCTGGTACCTCCCAAGGGGCCTGTCGTCGACGTCCCACAATGTCAACAACAACACCAAGCACGAATAAGTGACTAAACTCTCCTGCCCCACACTTGTTGCTAACAGGGTTCCCTGGCGATAGCATGTACAGCAGGGGTCTGCCGTCGACAACTCTACGACGATGGTGGATGATGCCGGAGCATCCAGCTCTGGCATCCCCCAAGGGGCCTACCGTCGATGTCTCAATGACGATGGTGGACAACGCCGAAGCACCCAGCTCTCGCACCTGCCATGGGGCCTGCCATCGATGTCCCAGAACGTCAACGATAGCACCAAGCGCAGATAAGTGAGTAACCTCTCCTGCCCCGCACTTGTTGCTAATTGGGTTCTCTTGCAATAGCCTGTACACCAAGGGCCTGCTGTCGATGAATTTACGATGATGGTGGACGACGCCAGAGCATCTAGCTCTGGCAACCCCAAGGGGCCTGCCGTCGATGCCTCAACGATGATGATGGGCAACACTGGAGCACCCTACTTCAGCACCTCCCAAGGGGCCTGCCATCGACGTCTCAACGACAATTGTGGACGACGCTAGAGCAGCCAGCTCCGGCATCTCCCAAGGGGCCTGATGTCAACGTCCCAGAACGTCAACGATAGAACCAAGCACGGATAAGTGAGTAAACTCTCTAGCCCCACACTTGTTGCTAATAGGGTTCTTTTGCGAGAGCCTGTACACCAGGGTCCTATTGTTGACGACTCTACGACGATGGTGGACGATGAAGGAGCACCCAGCTCCGGCACCACCCAAGGGGCATGCCGTCGACAAATCTACAACGATGGAGGATGATGCCAGAGAATACAGCTTCGGCACCCCCCAAGGGGCCCCTCCGTCAATGTCTCCACAATGATGGTGGACAACGGCAGAGCACCCAGCTCCGGTACCACCCATAGGGCCTGCCGTCGATGTCCCAGAACGTCAACAACAGCACCAAGCACGGATAAGTGAGTAAACTATCCTGCCTCGCACTTGTTGCTAACAGGGTTCTCTTGCAATAGCTTGTACACTAGGGGTCTTCCGTCGACAACTCTACGACAATGGTGGACGATGCCGGAGCATGCAGCTCCCGCACCCTCCAAGGGGCCTGCCGTCGACATCTCAATGATGATGGTGGACGAAGCCAGAGCTCCCAGCTCTGGCACCTCCCAAGGGGCCTGCCGTCGACGTCCAAGAATGTCAACGACAGCACGAAGCTCAAATAAGTGAGCTAACTCCCCTGCCCTGCACTTGTTACTAATAGGGTTCTCTTGCGATAGCCTGTACACCAGGGGCCAGCTGTCGACGACTCTACGGCGATGGTGGACGACGCTGAAGCATCCATCTCTGGCACCACTAAGGGGCCTGCCGTTGACGACTCTACGATGATGGTGGACGATGTCTGAGCATCCAGCTCCGACACCCCAAAGGGGCCTGCTGTTAACGTCTCAACGATGATGGTGGACGACGCCGGAGCACCCAGCTCCGCACCTCCCAACGGGCCTGCTGTCGACGTCCCAGAACGCCAACGATAGCACCAAGTGCGGATAAGTGAGTAAACTCTCCTACCCCGCTCTTGTTGCTAATAGGGTTCTCTTGCGATAGCTTGTACAACAGGGGCCTGTTGTCGACAACTCTACGACGATGGTGAACAACGTCGAAGCATCCTACTTTGGCACTTCCAAGGTGCCTGCCGTCGACGCCTAAACGACGATGATGGACGACGTTGGGGCACTCTACTCCGGCACCTCCCAAGGGGCCTGCCGTCGACGTCTCGACGACGATGGTGGATGACACCAGAGCACCCAGCTCTGGCACCTCCCAAGGGGCCTACTATCGACGTCCCAGAATGTCAACGACAACACCAAGCCCGGATAAGTGAGTAAACTCTCCTGCCCCGCAATTGTTGCTAACAAGGTTCTCTTACGATAGCCTGAACACCAGGGGCCTACTGTCGACGACTCTACGATGATGGTGGATGACGCCAGAGCATCCAGCTCCGGCACCACCCAAGGGGCCTGCCGTCGACAACTCTACGATGATGGTGGACGATGCTGGAGCATCCAACTCTGGCACCCCCCAAGGGGCCTGCCGTCGACGTCTCAACGACGATGGTGGACGACGTCGAAGCACCCAGCTCCTATACCTCCCAAGGGGCCTGCCGTCGACGTCCCAGAACGTCAATGACACCACCAAGTGCGGATAAGTGAGTAAACTCTCCTGCCCTGCACTTGTTTCTAACAAGGTTCTCTTGCGATAGCCTGTACACCAGGAGCCTGCCGTCGACGACTCTTCGATGATGGTGGACGACGACGGAGCATCCAACTCCGGCACCCCCCCCCCCCCAAGGAGCCTGCTTTCGACGACTCTACGAGATGGTGGACGACGCCAAAGCATCCAGCTCTATCACCCCACGAAGGGGCCTGCCATCGACATCTCAACGACGATGATGGGCGACACTAGAGCACCTTGCTTTGGCACCTCCCAAGGGGCCTGCCGTTGACGTCTCAATGACAATGGTGGATGATGCCGGAGCACCCAGCTCCGGCACCTCCCAAGGGGCCTTCCATTGACGTCCCAGAACGTCAACGACAACACTAAGCGTGGATAGGTGAGTAAACTCTCCTGCCCCACACTTGTTGCTGACATGGTTCTCTTGTGATAGCCTGTACACTAGGAACCTGTCGTCGACTACTCTACGACGATGGTGGATGATGCCAGAGCATCCAGCTTCGGCACCACCCAAGGGGCCTACCTTCGACGACTCTACAATGATGGTGGACGATGCTGGAGCATCCAACTCTGGCACCCCCCAAGGGGCCTGCCGTCGACGTCCCAGAACGTCGATGACAGCACCAAGCGCGGATAAGTGAGTAAACTCTCCTGTCCCGCACTTGTTGCTAACAGAGTTCTCTTGCGATAGCCTGTACACCAGGAGCCTATAGTCGAAGACTCTACGACGATGGTGGATGATGCCAGAGCATCCAGCTCCGGCACCCCCCGAGGGGCCTGCTGTCGACGACTCTACGATGATGGTCGATGATGCCAGAGCATCCAGCTCTGGAAACCCCCGATGCGGCCTGCCATTAATGTCTCAATGACGATGATGGGCGATGCTGGAGCACCCTGCTCCAGCACCTCCCAAGGGGCCTGTCGTCGATGTCTCAACGACGATGATGGACGACACCAGAGCACTCAGCTCCATCACCTCCCAAGGGGGCTGCCATCAACATCCTAGAACGTCAACAGCAGCACCAAGCACGGATAAGTGAGTAAACTCTCCTACCCTGCACTTGTTGCTAACAGGATTTTCTTGCGATAGCCTGTATGCGAGGGGCCTGCCGTCGACAACTCTACAACGAGGGTGGATGATGTCGGAGCATCCAGCTCCAGCGCCACCCAAGGGGCCTGTCGTCGACGTCTCATTGACGATAGTGGGCAACGTTGGAGCACCCATCTCTAGCACCTCCCAGGGGGCTTGCCGTCGACGTCTCCACAACGGTGGTTGGCAATGCCGGAGCGACTAGCTCCATCACCCCCAAAGGAACTTGTCGTCGACGTCTCAACGACAATGATGGGCGACATTGGAGAACCCTGCTCTGGCACCTCCCAAGGGGCCTGCCGTCGACGTCTCCATGGCGATGGTGGGTGACACCAGAGCACCCAGCTCCGGTACCTCCCAAGTGGCCCGTCGTCGATGTCCCAGAACGTCAACAACAACACCAAGCGCCAATGAGTGAGTAAACTCTCTTGCCCCGCACTTGTTGCTAATAGGGTTCTCTTGCGATAGCATGTACACCAGGGGCCTACCGTCAACGACTCTACGACGATGGTGGATGACGCCAGAGCATCCATCTCCAATGCCCCCAAGCGGTATGCTGTTGACATATCCATGATGGTGGTAGGCGACGTTGGAGCGTCCAACTCTGGCAATCGGTGGCGTTACGACCATCCAACTACCCTGCTCTTTTGGGGGCACGTAGAAGACATCCTGCAAATCAAATGGTACATTTGTCCAGCCAACTATCCACATCTAACGAGGGGCCTCCAAGGTAGTTCCATAGGCAGGAAGTCAATGGGCAACATCCCGGCCATATCAATGGTGCAACCATTGGTCCTCAAAAGCTAACGGGCTCAGCAAAGGTTCCGCAAACCCTTACGCAACTAAGGACTCAGAGCAACCGCTGAGAAGAACAAAGACAAGCCAAGAAGCCAAACACAAATTTATATTAATTAAGGAATATTTACAAAGGGGCGGACCCCAAATACAAAGTCAGGCTGCCAGCCACAATCCCTTGCGAATTACGCGACGACATGTTTTGCAGCATTCTTGACCTCCACCGCTACCGCCTCCTCACGCTCTTTAACAGGACCTTCAAAAACTGGCTCCATGGGCAGATCAGGGTACCGACTCTGGTAGCACACCAATACATGGGCCACCGTCTCCGCCATCGCCCTACCCTCGAATTCCAGGCGCTGAGGCAGCTGACGCTCCTGCAGATCGAGCTCCCGGGCGTGGTGCTCCATCGAGCACTCTCAGGCTTAGACGTCAAAATCGCGCAGGAGAAGATCCTGACGCTCAGATGAATGTTGCGCCCGATCCTGCGACAAGTCCCTCTCCTGGAGCTCAAGATCTTCAAGGCGGGACTGCAGCCTGTTTCGATCAGCCTCAACCCGAGCCATCATTGCCTAGGCCGTCACCTCCTGCACGGCGACTGCAGCCTCCATCTTGGCAACAACGGCTTTTTGGTGACTCAGGACCTCCGACCTTCTTCAAGAGCGCGCAGGCAGGCACCAGCCGCATCGCTGGCTACCTTGGCTTCTTCTAGAATCTTCTAGGATAGGGTGTCTGTGGCCCTCACCAAGCGGTGCCTCACCTCCAGCTCCTTACTCTCCTTCTGGTACTTTGCCTTCGCATCGGCGATCCTGGACCCCAAAAGATCCTCCCAGCCTGGGAGGCACTCACCCTCGGCACGCAGCTTCTCCCACTCCGCGACAAGAGCCTCCTGCGCAGGGCGGAGGTTGGATTGCACCTAAAGAATGTTGGACTGCGTCAAGTCAATGACGTTGGAGAGGCGCTCCGACTGTGCCAAAGTCAGGGGAGGTCATCTGGGGATCATCTTGGGGACCTCTTCCTCCAATAGCGGTGAAGGCGAGTCCAGTAGTACCGGGGATTTCGCCCCCGGAGACTGAGCAGAAGTTGTGGTGCCACCCAAAGCAGCAGCGCCACCATCACTCAAGGAGCCGCCCGCTGGCTCAGCAGCAATGGAGTCCAAGCCTTCATCCCCTGGAGCCCACTCCCACATTGCCTCTGCCACGACAGTAGGTGGTGCCTCTGCAAAGACGGCCAGAGGTACCTCTGGCGCGACGGCTGGAGGTACGTCCAGCGCGACAGGTGGAGATGAAGCCGGAGATGCTTCACTACCCGCGCCGAGCATAGACGCCAGAGCAGCGCTCCCCTAGACAAGCTTGGCGGGTTTCCCCACCGCAGAGTCGTAGCCTCCTCAGTCACCTTCAAAGCGCTTTCGGGCACTACCCCCGGTGATAAGGGCCTCACAATAGCTAACGTAGCCCTGCAAATCAAGAACGAGCCCTGACCAATCAACAAAGATAGGCGAGATAATATAGCAAATGCTGGCAAGAATGCCTTCCCGACGTCCCCGAAAGCTCTAGCGAGCCTCCACTTTCGGAAACCCTAAAGCCGCAGGCCATGACGATGGCGTAACAGGCAAGGCCATCCTAGCTGGGCCTCCACCAAAACCACCAGCAATGCCGCCACCCTATGCCGGTGTGCCTCCACCAACTCCAATGGAGCCACTCCCGGAGCCTCCTCCCGAACAACCGACGACGTCGGCTCAAGGCCTTTTTGCTTGAGGCTTCGTAGGTGTCACGCTGCCGGAGCCCCTTGTGGAACCCTAGACTGAGCTGGCTATGGGGATGTTGGATTGTGTGCCAACCTTCGATGCCAGCGGAGCCGCCGTTTGACGAACTGAGCCTTCCCCCGAAGAACCGCCAATGCCTAATACTAAAGAGGGGCGCAGCGGGGGACATTGACTTGGAGCAAAGGCCACCTGCGACGGCGCCCTCAGTGGCGAACGAGGGCATTTATCGTTCACGACCTCGACCACCAGGGCCTTCCCCTTGCATGCCGTAGCGCAAGACTGATCACGTCCAGGTTGGGCATCTCCTTCAGTCCGAAGGTCCCGATCCATGCAAAGCGACGGGCAGGCTCGCAGGAAGTTGAAGATGTCGTCCGACAGCAAGTCACCGCATGCCTTGGACATTGCATCGAGCACCTCTTTTGGGGTCATCTCTGTATCGCGACCCCGCACCAGTCGGGTGCCATCCTGTAGCCAAAGTAGACCCACACAAGACGGCAATGGTGCTGAAGGGGCGCCAGGCGCCGTCGAACAAAGTCCGCCATCACCTTCAACTCCAACAGACTATGATCCGCCAGGAATTGGATCCTCTCCGCCACTAGGGTGTACGCTTGCTCCAACTCCAGCCGCTCCTCCCAGGTCTCCTTCCTCACTGTCGCCCATCCAGCGGGCATAACCAGGCGGTCGCGGTGTTGACTTGTACGATCACCCAATCCTTCCTCCAATCAGCCCACTTCACCGAAGAGAGTGGTGTGATGTACTTGAAGGGGTTGTTGGCCCGATGATGGAAGTAGTAGCCACCGAGGAAGTTGGATTTGTTCTTCTTCCCGGTCTGCCTCAGCAAGAAGAACTGCCGGAGCACTGGTACGCTCGGATACACACTGATGAACATCTCACAGAAATGTGAGAACACCTCCACCGCCACCAGAGAATTCAGCTACTGGTGGTGAAGCTGAAGCCCAAGGACTTCCAGGAGTGTCACCACGAAAGAAGAGACAGGAGGGATGAACCGGAGTATGCGTACACTTGGAAGAAAACGATCTCCTTCTCCCCCAACTCCAGTGCCAAGGAGCCGGGACGGATTAGATCACATCGCTCCTTGTCCTCCCAACCAAAAAGTCGCCTCATGGGAGAGACATCCTCCATCCGGGAAGAAGGCAGAGTTGAGTCCATTGGAGCGTGGATCGAGAACCTCGAGGGTGGGAAGACGCTCAATGAGGAACGCGAAGCCTCAAATGCTTGGGGTGTGCGGAAGGAAGGAACCTCCATTCTGCACAGAGGTACCCCATTTAAGCACCCGTCAACCAGGGAGGGACGCGTGGTCACAGCAGCAGAGGAGCGCACTGCTTTGACTGATCAAGACAGAATTAAAATTTCGCGCAGGAAAACAGGATAAGGGCTCCACCCTCAGGCTCGTCGCCTCCCCCCAAGGTTGACCCAGGGGCCACTGTCGGTACCCGGCATATCGGGTACCCTCCAACACAGGCTTGAGCTGCGTAGGTACCTCACCTCCTAGCAGAGGCAGGGTCCTAGGGCGCCACGTGTTCAAGAGACCCGGACCCATTAGCCACAGATGGGAGGTATTGGATATCCGCAAGAAACCCAATGGAGGACCTCGTCACCCCCTTTCGAGACAAGCCCCTAGATAAACCACGTGTCCAGCAGGTAAGGACCCCTCCTCCCCGTGAGACAGGGCTCTAGAGCTACCATGTGGACTGAGACATCAGACAGGCCACCTCCCGAAGGGGTGGGCTCCAGCGCTGCCACGTGTCTTGCAAGGTGGTACCTAATCTCCACCGCGGAGGTGAGCTCCCGGCACCGACACTTGTCCAGGAGGATGAGGCCTAGCCATCCCCGCAGAGGTGAGCTCCCAAGCCGCCACGTGGCCCGCAAGGTGGGACCTGACCTCTGCCGCAGAGGTGAGCTCCTTAGCTGCCACGTGGTTTGCAAGGCGGGGCCTGACCTCCCCTCCAGAGGTGAGCTCTCGAGCTATCACATAGTCCAGCCACTTGCCCTGCACAGAGGGATTCGAGAGTTATGAGGACAGTGCACCTTGTCCCTGTCAAGGATTGAAGATATGCGGCTTCCCCAGACACATGGTGCGGCGCACGCCTAATGTCAGGTACCGCTGTGACCAATTGCATCACAGTGAAGACGTCGCATGCCTATCCCACTGCGCCAAGTAGGTAGCTTACGGCAACAGAGACAGTTGGACGGGACACCCCCTACCAATGTCAGCAACGACGCATGGGCTACTGACAACACAGGCGGCAAGACGGCGAGACTTGAAGACCACTGTCAGAGCAAGCTTACGAAAGAATCCTTAGATCTTTAGGATAAGATCGTCCCGAGACCACCTATGGGGCCTCGGGACCCCACTTGTAAGGCGTCCGACCTTGTCTATAAAAGGCCCGGACCGCCACCGATCCCCACGGCCCCACATCGAACATCACACCCACACACAAACAAGCAATACCACTGACCGTGGAGTAGGCTGTTATGCTCCTTACGGCCCAAACTAAGTAAAAGCCACTGTCTCATATTTCCATCCACTATAACACTTGATTGAGGCCTAAGCCCCGCCAAACAAAGAACCTCCGTGGGATGCTACTTAGCAGATTCGGGGGAAGTGCCGCTCTAACACTTCAATAGTTATCATCAATCAACCAAAAAGGGGAAGATTGAAAGTGCATCTAGACACTCCCTTGTGGGTTTTCAACAATTGATGACAAACAAATGAGATCCTAATGGACTTGTTGAGATGAGTTCAGGTCAACTCATATTAGATAGTTTGGCACACTCCAAAAGTAAAAAATGAAGTGATAAAGAAAAAGAAAGGCCCCATTGATGAATGAAGCGCAAAGTAGACATAATTGTATTGGATGTGTGTGAGAGACACATCCCATGAGATCAAGTCTTTGCGTAGGGGTAAGGGTCTTAAAATCAATCTTAAATTCACAGAGCACCGGACTAACCGTTCTTGGACCGGACTAGTCCGTTCAACTCTCTGTTGTCTCACTTGAACTAGTCCGTTAATGGATCAGACTAGTCCGATAAACTTTCTGGAACCATAATAAACAATGCCCCAGACTAGTCCATTTATGGACTCGACTAGTCCATTCAACTTTCTATAAACACAATACACTGTGCACCGGACAATTTCGTTCGAGAACCGGACTAGTCCATTGAACTCTCTGAAGTTCTATATCACATCACACCGGACAAGTCCGTTTATGGACCGGACTAGTCCGAGAAAGTTTCTGATGTTCCAAAACACAGGGCACCGGTCAAGTCCGAACACCTACCGGACTTGTCCGGTATACCTCACACAATTTAAGGTTTCTAGTGTGCTGCACATTTCACACTGACTTTACACAGCACACTGGACAAGTCCGGTACCCAGTACGGATAAGTCCGGCCGTTGGGATCCCTAACGGTAACAATTCTCCAAACACTATAAATAGGAGATCAATGACCCCACAAAGACAACTCACGTATTCTACCGTTCACAAGTGAAACCCTAGCGCCGCCACCTGTCCCAAGAGCACAAAAACACATCTCCCCACGCATCTTAAGTCCTCAAAAGTGAAAATCATTTGAGTATTCAGATTTGGGATTGGGAGATCATTGTTTACGTGTCATTGAGCTCTTGGGGTTTGATCTCTTTACACTTGTGCAATTACTTGTAATCTTTTCGAGTGTATTTGAACATCTTTTTGTTATTATTCTTGTCAGGGCCCTCAAAGTGTGAGGTTGCTCCACCAACTCGGTGATTACCCATGATAGTAGAATCAAGTCGGCCTTGTGTTGTGACTTAATGAGGGAAAGGGTTTGAAGAGACCCGACATTGTGTGGGCTTCCTCAGCGAGAAGTAGATGTCT
The DNA here is from genome assembly GCA_036927565.1 of Tuctoria greenei. NCBI lineage: Eukaryota > Viridiplantae > Streptophyta > Magnoliopsida > Poales > Poaceae > Tuctoria > Tuctoria greenei. The sequence continues at coordinate 144,684,758 of JAYESD010000008.1, read as the reverse complement.
TTGGTGAGATCGAACCTCGGTAAAAATCCATGTCCTGTGTGCTTCTTTATTTTGCATTATCATTACTTCGGGCATTAATGTGGGGACCGGGTCCACACATTCCAGGAATCGCAAAGGGTGGTGCCATGCGATGCGGCACCCAACAGCAGACACAAAAAGAATACGACAAAATACAAAGTTTTATTTGTATAAACAGCGGAAGTATTTTACAATGCTTAATGTACAGAGGAAGATAATACTCATAGCTAAACTCTCAGCCTAGCTATGCAAAAGTACAGCTGTCCAGCCCGCGGACGCTGCACACTAGCCACACACAAATTTATGGCGGCGTGCAGGGCTCCCACTCGGCGGTATACCCCGACGGGGGCATCGCCTCATCTCCGGGCCCTTCTTCATACGTCTCACCTGCAAACAACTTAATATAGCAACCGTGAGAACGAAGGCTCAGCAAGAATTAACTGTCTCACCTAAACATGGAACTTTATATGTAGGGATACTTAACATAGGAATAGATATAGCAGTAAATGACTCGCTTATATGTTGATCATCATTTTTCAAGTTAATAGCAGCAGCTTAAATGTTAAATAACAGTAACTTTAGTGAGACCAATCTATAGCAATCATAGTTGCAAAGCAATTATAACTCAATACATCATATTCTCCGAACTTCTTTAGTATTTACTACGTCACAACACAGTGAATAAGTGGTACTCAAATAACCACGAGGGACGGTGATTGCAATTAGGACACACCCGAATAACACGTCACGTACACCCGTGCCTATGGAGCATGCCGTGCTCCTCAACACGTCATACGCGACAACCTTTCACAAGAGAACTCAAACGCCGAACTGGTCCCACCACCGCGGGCATAAGGTTCCCACACGGAGCGTGTCTGTGCCCGTCGGAGAATTTACACCTTACTACCCTCAGCACACCCCTATCGACAATGGGCTATGCCTCGACATCCAAGTTATCAAGTTACATCAGTTTCCTGGGTTCCATATGCCCAGTATGTATCTGGTACTGTTCACACTTGTCCAGTAGGGCCACACACGGATCGGTCCTCAATCGACACAAGCAGGACTACACACGTGAGACCACGTCTCGCTACATCCTACCTGCTGCTCGATCTCAATTTCAAATTTCTAAACCCTTCTTTGATTCAATTTATCCCGTGTGATAAAATCCTATCTCGTGAGTAGATTCTAACTACTCGACTTCTACTAGATTCCTATGAACATAAGCATAGAATTTTCTACTTGTCAGGCTGTAGACCTACCCAATACTCCATGGGATTTGTGAGTCATGCAAGTGGAGTAACAGGCACCTTAGCCCTAATGCACAAAATTCATCCCTAGACATAAGTGATACAAATAGAAAATTTGAAATAGCACTTAAATGCAAACCGGAGCTTGCCTGGCTGCGAGTCAGAGCTGAAGTTAGCTTCTAGAAGTAGAGTCTCCAAGGGCTCCGGGTCCTCCTCAATCTCGGTCAGTATATGATATGCAATATATAAAGTACATGAGTGATATAAAAACTATAGAAAATATCTTATAAATAATGATCAGGTATGTAAATGACTTTAATTGGCTTTAGGATTTTTACAGAGGATATTAGGTCCTATGAGAAAGATCTGGACCAAAAATTGGAGATGTTCAAGGAAGCTTGTTGTCTCTAAAATTCCAACAAGTAAAAGGATTTTCTGAATTTGGTTTTAATTCTGGAGCTTTGACATGGTTAACGGGGATTATCTTGGTAGAGGAGGTTATTATGGCTCTGGGAAAATTTGTTTCACATTTTTCTGAGCTTTATACAAGGAGAAACTGATTTTACAGGTTTGGGGAAAATGTTGAAAATGTTTCTGGATATTTTCCATTTTTCAATTGACATAGGTGATTTGAACATTGTTTGGTCTAATAAATGAGGTCCAATGAACTTCAAATTTTTACTGGAGATCAAGTGTATTTTTAAGAGTGCTCTGACCGAAATTGAGAATTTTCCAATTAACAGAACAGGAGTAATTAATTTCCCAAGCAGTTCGCTGAAAAGAATTAATTATAAAAATTCTCAAAGTTTCATGTCCAACAAACTGCACCACTGCAAATTTTGGATCAAGAGTAGTCTACCAGAATTTATTGGAAGCATTTGAGCAAATATGCTATGAGAAATCGATTTTTGAAGTTGGCTCAAATTCTAGAATTAATTTCCAATGGGAAAGTTCAAATAATTCAGCCGGCCCCACTTCGTTTAAATGGGCCAATCGCATCTGGGCCACACCGAGGGCCACTGATTTAACTGCGCAGCTACACCAGATCAAATAGCAACAGACGATCCTGTCCTTTGATTCAGTCACTGACATGCGGGGCCCGCGAGGCTTCTTCAACCTCGCGACGCGGCGCTCGGCCGCAGCGGCGCTGTGCCGGCGAGCTCGCCGGTTCGGCTTTCCTGGCCTTCTCTCTCCCTCCAACTCACCGCCTAACCGTTTTCTAGAGTGCTGAGCACGATGGAGAGGTCGACGAACGCTGGCGATAGCCGGAACACCGTGCGCGACGGCGGCGGCGAAGCTAGGGTTTCGGCGATGGTCGGAATTGCTCGGGAATGGCGCAAGAAACTCAAGGAAAGGCTGGGAATGTTCCTGGGAGCATGAGGAAGATGACCATGGGGAGAAAAAGGGATGACTTTGCTGGCAAAGTCGACTTTGACGGTGGACCGACGGGATTCTTCGTGGCGGCGGGAAAAAAACTTGAAATCTGACCTCGTCTCTTGATGACTTCCCTTCATTTCTGGTGAGATGGTGTGCCATAAGATCTAGAAGATAATACGTGATTGGATTGAAAAATTGTTGCACGTATAAACGGAATTAAACCGATGATCTAGTGACCTTAGTATGAACAAGCCACAGTGAAACTCGAGATATGGAGGCTAGGAGGCACGCTAGGGGCTGAAACTTCACCAGAAGCATCTATGTACCTTTGTGCACCTTATTGCTTCAAGGAAGGAAATGAGAACTTGCTTGTGGTGGCCTGTCCTCGGGGAGCAGAAGGTTTTCTAGCGGCTTCACCGGCGAGCTCTGTGGAAACTTCAAAATACCAAGGCAAAACATAAGGGAAGAGGGAACCGATAGTACCAGAGGCTGGAGGGAAGCTTGGCGCACCTTTTTTCTGTTGCACTCGGGCGCCAACGCCTGGAAGCAGAGCTATACGGGGAGGCAGCAAGGGCGATGGGGAGAGCTTGGGAGAGAAAAAAAACAGAGGAGGACGCTGCTGCTTTTCCACTCGGTCGACGGAGCAGAGATAGAGACGGAGAGATGTAGCAGGCACGCCATGATGCAGGCAAGCAAGCAGCTCAATGGCATGGTGCATGCCGTGCGGTGTCGAGCGGGGCAGCACCGGAAAACAGCGTGCAGAGCACTAATGTAGAAGTCCCACTGACCAGTGGGTCCCACTGCCGCCTTAAGCCTATCTCTTCCGCTCCTTAAATTCTCCACAAATCTTGATCCAAAAAATCCTAGATTTTTGTGGAGAGGCCAATTTAAATATGTAGATTATGATTCTGAAATTGGATTTCAAATTTGGATAAATTTCAGATGCAATTCAAATTAAATTTTGAATTTGAATAGAATTCAATGGAGCCATTGGATTAAATAGCAAATGAGCTTCAAAAATTTTGAAACTTTGAAGAGAGGCTATTTGGAACACTTGAAATTTAATGGTGAACTCAATTATTTATTTTGGCAAAGTTTGAATGGGAGAATGGTTTGAATTTTTGAATTCCCTCAATTGAGGTTTAAATTGGTTTGAATTTTTCAGATTCCAATTTGATTTCTTTTTCCCATCCCAATTTAATTTCTCCTCTATAATCTTTGTACTTTGAATTTAGGGCTTTTTCAATTAAGTTGATCAATCTTGTAAATTAAATTACAATTGCTTTCCACGTATAACATTGCAATATTTATTGTCAATTTAAGTGGTCTCAATAGTTGTTCAATTTCCGCTGCTATAACATCTGAATTCCTGAATCTATACTTAATTAACTCACAACATTTCAGCACACCTGTGACACCCGGTTCCAAAAAATGAACCAAGTGTAGTATATGTGTGCCCAGGATTTTTAAAACAAATACACAAGTGATAAACAGATACACAAGTACTTTTATTACAATATTCAAATAATCCTCAACTTACAATCTAATGATCATTAATGATAATGAGGATAATACTGCAGCAGAAATAATCTAAGTATGAAGCTAAGCAACTGAGCAAACTAAGCAAGAAGGGATAGCGCGGCTCCATGCAACTCCACAGACAAGTCGACGGCAACACACAACCTAGTACTCCGCATTATCATCACAATACTATTAAACATCACCTGAAACTGTTGGTGGGGGAATCGCAAGAGTGAGTACATGTCGTACTCAGCAAGTGTGGGAGAATAATGACATGTAGCTTAAACAAGGCGTTGATAAGAAATAATGGCTAATTTCTAAGAAGTACTTTCAAAAACAGGTACAAAGCATCTTATGATATCTATGTGAAATATTCTCATCATAGTCCACATAAATATCATAATGTGAAACCAACATTAATTATTCATCCATACTCTAGATTCCCACTTTCATCAATAACCATATCCATTCATCACAATTCAATCCATAACCATATCCATAACAACAACCAATACCAAACCATCCCAAATACCAAGTTTCCGACTAATCATGTGAGGGTCCAAGTTGCTAATGTCTGCTAGCACGGCTGTCATGATAGTTTTAAACAAACTCTGCAGAGGTTGTACCACTTTACCCACATGTTTGTGATTTTGTCACCTTTCAGTGACTAAGAACCTCCCTTATGCCGTCTCACACTTCCTTTGGTGTGTGGCCAAGAGATCACAAAATAGCTTTTACAAAGGGACTACTATCATATATGGACCCACTATGGTTTCACCAGCAAGCTTGAATCTCCATTCTCCCACCCACGGGCCCCCTCATGTGCCATGCGGTTCCTAGGGTAGCCCTTCTCGACTCCCATTCCCGGCACCATCCGATGGTCCATACAATACCAGCCGCTCACCTAATTATTCAGCTACGCTGCACTCATGCCTTGCCTTGTGGTGGCACTGTAAATCTTGGATGGTCGCTTGACGAATCGGTCCTTAGATCTAAAGCAAGTGAAACCACCATAACATCCAATCCAATTCACAATCCATGCTTGCTTAGATCTCCCAAGTCCCATGTTTACCAGTTAACCATATTCATCAATTATCATCATTCCTGACTTCATTAATTCACAATTAAGCCATTTGGTAGTTTCCCCATCACAATTAATTTAAGCAAAGAAAAAAGGTAAAAGTTCTTCCCGACTATCTACAATGTATCCCAAGCGACAAGGATGGTCAAACAAGACTAGTAAACACCTATTTTGGGTTTCCCATCAATTTGACACAAGCATGCAATTTTGCAAACAAAAACATTTTAAAACAGGATCAATATGTTTAAGGACACTTGCCTTGCTCTTGAGCTTGGTTAGGGTCAAAGGCTTTAAAGTTCTGCTGCTGGAGGTCCTTGACAGCACCCTCTAGAGCAAAACCTTCTATTCCACACAACGATCATACAAAACAGACATTACAATCAATAAATACTCATATATTACTCAATATTCCATGTCATGCATGATTAATGCAACTGTGAGGTAAAACTTGTTAATGAGTTGCTATTAATGTTTACTAACTGTTTCTAATAGTTGTTAACAAGTTTGGACAGATTTGGAACTGATTCGAGTCAAATTGGAATTAATTCAGCCTGAAACAGATTCAGATACCGGACAAGTCCGGTGCCAGGGCCGGACTAGTCCGCCCTGATCAGAACTGGAATTTAGGGTTTTCGTGATCTGCGAGATTGGGGTTGAATTTGCATGGAAAAGGGAAAGTAGAAGGTGTACCTCGTCTGTAGAACTCCAAGGATCCAGAGTTGAGTGCAACACTTTAATCTTGGCGATCTAGGGTTTGTGATGAAGAGTTGATGGAGAGTTGAGGCTGAATTCATGATGAAGAATGTAAAGTTGATGAAGATCTTGCTTGATTGATCCTTCTTCGTGTTCTCCCTCTCCTCCTTGCTTCTGGATTCTTTCCTGATGACGGCTCCCACGAACTAGGGTTTGGGTTTCTTTCAATTGTGGAAAAGAGGTGAAAAAATGGTGTGTTGGGTTGCTTATATAGAGGTGGAGAGGTAGGGTTTGATGGATTTTGTGTTCAAGGCGGTGGAGGTCGTGTAGGGGTCCCACATGGGCTCCACAGGGGTTAGGCACGACGTTCTTGGGCCCAATCAAGGTAAGTTCCCAAAAAAAAGTCCTGGAGGAGAAGATTGAATCTGAGTCGGGCACACCGGACAAGTCCGCTAGAGGGTCAGGCTAGTCTGATGTTGGACAGAGACGAAAACGAACAAGTCTGGTAGGTGGTCCGAACAAGTCCGGTCTTGTCCAAAGAGCAAAACGTACAAGTCTGACATAGATCGGACAAGTCCAGGGATTTGAAAACTTTCGTAAACCGTACCAAGGATCGGACTAGTCCGCACTCAGTCACGGAGAAGTCCAGAATGGAACAAAGACTTAATCAGAATAGTCTGCAGCAAAAACGGACAAGTCCGAAGGGGCATCAGAGGGTGAAACCTGACTAGTCCGCGGTACAAACCAGAAAAGTCTGTACTTATATAGATTTTAAGTGCTGTTTTGCTTCTAATTCATTTTAAACTTGTTCCTTTTTATGTTGCTTAATACCAAATATGTATAAGAATGTATGCAATGCATGATGGATGAAAATGAGGGTGTTACAACACCGGACTAGTCCGCTCCACCAACTGGACAAGTCCGCTCCCTCAAGTTTTTGATAGTTTTATTAAGTGTGCAGGAACTTTTCAAAGCCTATTCACCCCCCTCTAGGCCACATTCAGTTAATGAACTCGCAGTTTTCCATGCGAGTAACAACAAGTCAAATGCTACCGTCAAGCATGTTGACATAAAGTGTGAATGTTGTGAAAGATAGAATCCTGAATCAAGCATCAATGATGAACATATAGTTCGATTTATATGCTAGATCTGACAATAAAGGCTTACCACCCAATACGAATTATGTTGCCGACATGGTTTTAATGGAAGCCTTGTGATTCTGGAAAGTAGGGACTATTAAAGAGCCACTCCCATAAAGAATAATGTTTTCCATTTGAGATTGGTTGATGTATCATAAGTGTAGAAGCTCAATGGTTAATTTTGGACCATTGTAACGCTTCACTTTGTGCATTATACTTATTACGAATGGATAAATAAGGTTGATACAGAAGATCAAGGGGGAGAATGTTTGGTTGATCTTTGGTCCAACCTGAGAAAAAGGAAGTTAATGTTAAATAACTAAAAAAATAAAGGAAAAGTAAAAGAGGACTGGTAACCAATGTTACCGGGTCCTCCCGTGAGTAACGCCCCGATCCCCCCGCTGCACACTCTATATAAACGGGAGAAAGAGGTAATGACGGTTAAGCACACTAATCACTCTTTCATCTCGAATGCAAACACGATCAAAATGAAGAGTGATGCGGTGGGAAGGACAGAAGGCCCTAGATCCACGCACACCAGCGGCAATCACCCTAGGAAAAGTGAGATCCAAGTAATTATATCGCTAATCCACCCTTAATCATGTTTATTAGGTGCATATAAGTGATTAGGATGATGATTTGTTTAACCCAAAAGTGATTAAGATATAACACTCATTTGTCAACAATTATCTATCCATATGCCAATTTCTTACCTTTATCACCAACCATGTCCAAGTATCATATCCCAAACCATAACCATCCCAAATCCAACTTTAATCACGTGAGGTTCCAGGTTGCTCATAATCGGGAGCACGACTATCATGATAGTTTTACACTCTGCAGAAGTTGTACCGCTTTACTTACAAGTTCGTGATTTCATCACCCGTCGGTGACTTAAAGAAACCTCCATCACGCAAAAACACTACCATTGGTGTATGGCCAAGAGATCACAAAATAGCCTTTATAAAGTGATTACCAGTATGTGTGAACCCACTGAGGTTTCACCGGAGGTGATGTCTCCAACTGAGCACATCCATCCAAGGGCCTCCTCTTGTGCCGCCCGATCCTAGGGTAGTACCGCCACTATTGCAAACCCAATCCGACTCCCATTCCCCAAGCCTTCCTAATGATCCGAGCGATACTAGCAATACATTAGATAGTCATCTAAGCAGCACCCATACTTGTCCTTGTGTTGGCATTGTAAATCTTGGGTTCTCGCTCCATGAACTGGTCCTTAGATCTAAAGCAAGCAAAAGCACCATATCTTCCAACCCAGTACAGAGACCATGCTATTAGATCTCCCAAGTCCCATGTTACCAAATAGTCATGTTCATCAACTCTCATCATCCATGTGCTCATTAGTTCATAATTAAGCCATTTGATTATTTCCAAACCCAATTAAGTAAAGTGGAGCAAAAAAGGTAAAATACCCTTCCCGACTCTCTATAATATATTCCAAGCAACATGGGTGGTCATACAATTCTAGTAAATACCTATCATGGGTTTCCCATCAATTTGATATAAGTGTGCAGTTTTACAAACAAAACATTTGAAAATAGGATCGAAATGATCAAGGACACTTGCCTTGCTCTTGAGGCTGGTTTGGATCAACAGCTTCAAAGTCCTAGTGTTGAAGGTCCTCGAAAGCACCCTCTACAACGTTATTTTCTATTCCACGCGACAAACATGTGAAAGAAGTGTAACAATCAATAAATGGTTATATAGTACTCAATATGCCATTACATGCATGGTTGATGCAATATGAAGTAAAACATGTTATTAAGTTGCTATTATTGCTTACTATCTAGTTATAATTTGGTCTTACATGTTAGAGCAAGTTTCGAGTCATTTTGGATATAATCAGATAAGTTCCAAGAATTCCATATCTGAAGGACCAGACAAGTCTGCCCCATGGGTTGGACATGTCCACTTTGCACTAGAGAGTTCAACGGACTAGTCCGCACTGGACCGGACAAGTCCATTATGACTAGGGTTTTTGCAAAATTCCAACTAGAGCATATTTGAGTTAAATATGGGTTCAAAATTGACGTGGAAAGATGGATCTAAGGTATTTGACTTGAACTCAAGTGTTCAAGGTCGAGGACTTGATGAAACACAAGAACTTGACGTCTAGATCGATGGACTCAAAGAACTTGCGAAGAAGATTGTTGATGTCGGACAATTGATGATGAAGATTGTAACAATGACGACGATCTCGCTTGATCCTCCTTCTTCCTTCTCCTCACTGTTCCGTCCTTGCGGTGATGGCTCCTTCCTTCGTGAAGAACGGTGGCACACAACATGGCTGGGCTTAGGTTTTCTCTAACGTGGGCAAAAGGGTGAAAGATGGGTGTTGGGGTGTTTATATATAGGTATAGGTGGTAGGGTTTTGGTGAAATCCAAGTATAAGGCGGTGGAAACAATTAGAGCCTTGGTGGGTCCCACTTAGGCTCCTCAGGCACAGGGCACAATGTTCTTTTGTCCAATTAAGGTAATTACCCAATAACTCGTCGTGGAAGAAAAATAGAATCTGAGTCGCAACACTCAATATCGGACTAGTCCGTAGGGAGACCGGACAAGTCCGTTTGGGCTTACTAAAAGTTCAACTTAGAAGTCCGATATCAAGCTAGACAAATCCGTCTCGGAACAGAAAGTTGATCGGACAAGTCCGGTACTAGGCCGGACAGGTCCAGGACATGTCCAGAATCAAATCCAGACCAAGTTTTTGTGAGTTTTCAATAGTGATCATCGGACTAGTCCGTAGGCATTAATGAATAAGTCTGGATGGAAACAGATACTTAACCGGATTAGTCCGTAGAAACTAACAGACAAGACCAGATTAGAACAAAAACATTTTCGGACTGATCCGTAGCAAATAGCGGAAAAGTCTGATAGAACAACACAGAGTTGAACGAACTAGTCCGGGGTTGAATCCGGACCGTACTGAGCCAGGGTTTATATGCTGTTTTCGGTTCAAATTCATTTTAATCTTGTCACTAATTGTGTTGCTTAATGTTAAATATGTATAAGAATGAATGCAATGCATGATGGTTGAACATGAGGGTGTTACACCATGTCTGAAGGGTTTAACCCTTGAGTTAAAGAGCAAGACTTTATCCCTAGGTTTTGAACTCTTTTACTGTAAAATCCTCTTATTGTACCATATTTTGATTCTTTCCTTGTAATTTTGGCACTATGATACCCCTTATCTCTCAATTCTTCCAAATCGGAAATTTGTTTCAATCAGCGTTTTCTGGCTTCAAGAAGATTCATGTTCCACTGCTTGATGGCAAAATAGGCTTTATGTTCCAATTCTACACGGATGACAAGTCTTCCTATAGACGAGTTGGAATGGAGACATGCTGATGGGTGTTTTGTAGGCAGTACAATATGTACACAGTGTGTTGGGTAGCTTATGCTTCCATCCCGTTCCCATTTTCAAGACGGTCTTTCGTAGAATATTCCTAATTTGCTTATTAGATGTTTCTGCTTGACCTCTTGTTTGTGGGTGGTATGGAGTAGCAATATTATGTTGGACACCAAGCTCCCTCAAAAAGTTCTAAAAGGACTTATCTATGAAATGAGACCTTCCATCATTTGTGACCATACAAGGAGTCCCATAGCGTGGGAAAATGATCGCATGGAACATTTTCCTAGCCTGCTTAGAATCGGCATTCTTGCATGGTAATGCTTCTACCCATTTTGACACATAATCTATGGCCTCCAAAATATACTCGCAGCCATGGGACCTTGGGAAAGGTCCCTTGAAGTCGATACCCCATACATCAAATAATTCTACTTGGAGATTATATGTTAGGGGCATCGCATCGCGAGCAGAGATTGCTCCATGTTTTTGGCTTTTCCAGTATCTACGAATGAATTCCTTGGTGCATTCATACATAAAAGGCCAATAGAATCCACTCTGCTAGATCTTTGCCTGCATACAGTAAACACCGTAGTGACCACCATATGGGCCAGCATGGCATTTCTCAATAATTTTGGTGCCTTCGATTGATGTGACATACCTTTTGAGAAGGCCATCGGCACAAACTCTATTGAGATATGGGTCATCCCAAAAATGTCTACGACTCTCATAGATGAGTTTTTTTGTTTACCACTGGTGGTATGTATACCGTGGCCATGAGGTTCACGATATCCCCATACCAAGGGTGAGAGTTAGTCACCTTGAGCGGCATATCATCTCATAAAAAGTCATTGATAGGAATGTCCATGGTTTGTGTGACTTCCATACGTGAGAGATGATCTGCAATAGAATTCTCTACTCCTTTCTTATCCTTGATTTCTAAGTCAAATTCTTGGAGTAGATGAATCCACCGGATTAGCCTTGGTTTAACATCCTTTTTGGGAGCAAGGTCTTCAGGGCAGCGTGGTTTGTATAGAATATGACCTCAGCTCTAACAAAATAGGATCTAAACTTATCGACAGCAAAAACTACAACTAAGAGCTCTTTTTCAGTTGTGACATAATTGAATTGAGTACAAAATAGAAATGAAGACAAAAAGATCGTGAAGAACCCTATTACTACGCTCTCCGAAGTGGAAGTGGAAAATCGATCAGTAAGATGCGTCTTACCCCGCTCTTACGGGTTTCTTACCAGCACTGCAGGTGGCCAACGGTGACCGGTGTGGAAGCAAGCAGAGAGTGGGTGTGATTGCAGAGGTTACCTATTCTGCTCGAGAGAAGGTGAAGCTTGGAAGGCTCAAATGCAGTATATGTATGTGGCACACAAGTTAGTAACAGATAGCAATGCTGAAAAAGTGTCCAAAGAATTTCACCTAGTTGCTGGCCTAAGAATGTATTAGAACAGTTGTGGCAACAAGCAACGGCAAGGATGAATGATGATGAACAACAAGGGCAATATCAGCAAGTATCCAGTACTCACACATAAACAGCACAACTAGAAAACCCCTTAGCCTCCTGTTTTTGTCTTTAAGCACTAGTAGAAATCAAAATCTTTTTTCTCTTTATTTTTTGATATTTTTTCTCAACCAGGGGCACAAGAATAGAAACAGCACCAAATATTAGCTCAAACCAATGAAATATGTGATCGTTACAAATTCAGGGGCGATTGGAAAAATGCCATGACTAGTGTAGCCGATGTATTGTATGAGGATTTTTTTTGAGACCTTTGCAGGAAAAAAGTGCCTCAATCGGAGTTTCGAGCGAAAAGTTATGCCCGTTTTAAGGAGGATACCCCGAATCAGGTTTTGGTGGTGTTGGAACTGCAACATAAACGAATCGGTGGATGGAATTTTTTTTGTAGATTGTTTTTTTTTAATAGATGGCAGCGGATGGAAGAAACAAAACTGACCAAACGAATCTAAACCAGCAACCAGACTCAACCTAGGACACAAACTCAGAATTACAGACTCCGAAACTAAATTGTGCAAAATGCTGAGTGGCGGTTGTAGGTCAGGGAAAGTAAATTTTTTTTGTGGCTTTTTGTGGATGATAGGACTGAGACAAAATAAATCTAAAGGGCACACAAGTATACCTCACGGTGAACCTGGAAATCTAATACCAATTGATAGGAGGATGAGTCCCGATCTTCCGAGAGGTATGGTAAACTTGATTGGGTGGAGATCTCGATGTTGAAGATCCAAGGCTCCGAACGAATGAAACCCCACAATCACTACACTACTGCTCTATTGGTTATCACACGTATCATACGAATGACCTCACCACGAAGGCTTATCCCTGCAAGCGCAATCAAGAACACAAGCAAGAATAGAGAAGTTACAATCAAAACTGAATTAATCATGAATTGGGGTCTCACAACAGATGATCGGTGACACTGTTTAATGACAGATTGTATCTAAGCAAAACCCAACCCTAATATGGTGACGGCTGCTGTAATTTGCAGCCATTCCAAGAAAACTCTTTATTTCCTTTAAGTTTTGCGGTGGCTCCCACTTTAGCACATCCCTCACTTTTCTGGGGTCGACCGATACTCCTCCTCTCGAGATGATATGACCAAAAAATGAAACCTCTTTCAACAAAAACTGGCACTTGCTGAATTTGGCGTACAATTGATGCTCCCTCAATTTCCGCAATGTAAGCATCAAGTGTTCCTCGTGTTCCTTCTCATCCTTTGAGTAGATCATAATGTCATCAATGAACACCACAACAAACTTATCCAAGTACTCCATAAAGACCTTATTCATGAGGTACATAAAGTAGGTAGGCGCATTTGTCAATCCAAAGGACATCACGCTGTACTCATAGGATCCATACTGTGTCCTGAAAGCTGTCTTGGGTATGTCCGATTGTCTAATCTTCATTTGAAAGTATCCCGACCTCAAATCAATTTTGGAGATGACACATGCACCTTTCATCTGATCAAACAAATCTTCTATCCGCAGCAAGGTATACTTGTTCTTGATGGTCACCTCGTTGAGAGCTCGGTAATCCAGACACGTCCTTTGTGACCCACCCTTCTTATCCACTAAAAGAACTGGTGCTCCCCAAGGGGAAGAGCTTGGGCGAATAAAACCCTTCTCTAGTTGCTCTTGAATCTGCTTCTTGAGCTCCACTAACTCCGTAGGAGGCATCCTATATGGCCTCTTAGCTATAGGTGCAATTCCAGGTATTAAATCAATAACAAACTCAATGTCTCTATCAGGCGGCATACCTAGCAACTTGTCCGGGAACACATCCAAGAATTCACACACCACTAGAATCTCCTCAATTGCGGCACTGTCCATGTGGTTCAGTTCCAATTGCTTCAGTGCAGTTTGAGATGCTTCAAATTCTACGGTGACTCCTTCCTCATTGGTCAACTTCACCATCTTTGTGGCACATTCAATGACTCCATTGTGCTTCCTCAACAAGTCCATACCAACTATAATTTCCAATCCTTGAGAATCCAAGACAATGAGGTTGGTAAAGAAATCTACCCCCCTTTATTCTAAGGCTTACTTTTGGACATACTACATTTGTCCTCATCTCTCCTCCCGGAGACTTAACCAATAGAGTACACTTCATATGAGAGATAGGCAAACTATACTTGGCAACATATTTTGACGCAATGAATGAATGTGATACTCCGAAATCAAATAACATAGTCGTCGAGTTGGAGTTTGCGAGAAACATACCAATCACCACATCATCCGCTTGTTGCGCATCCTCCGTAGAGACATGGTTCACATTGTCACGAGCAAAATTCTGCTGTCCATGATTTCCTTGTGGCGCTCCTCCATTGGGTCTTGGGTTCCTTCTTGGCACATTGCTTCCTTGACCAAGGCCTGACTGCACAGTGTCCTACTTCTCCACACGTATAGCACTTCCTCGATGCACCAGAATTATTGGGACGAGCTTGGTTCTGAACATTTGCACCAGGAAAGTTGGCACGAGGTGCATAAGGCATTGGAGGCCTAGGTGCTTGCATAACAGAACGTTGCTGCACAAATTGAGTTGGGTGCGATGCATATCCAGGGCGTTGAGCAGGAGCAGAGGAGCTGTAATATGGCGTGTTGGGTGGTGCAAAGCGAGGGCGCATATTGCTTCTTTGTTGTTGTCCTTGGTATGGCACCTTCCTCTTGTTATCTAGCTCCATCACACGGACCTTGTTTTCGACCACAATTGCTTTGTCCACAAGGTTCTGAAAGTTGGCATAATCACAGTTGAGCAATTGCACTTGGATCTCATTGTTAAGGCCCCTCATGAACAAGTATTGTTTTTGGCTGTCCCGGCTCACATCCTCAGGCGCATATCTTGAGAGATGAGTGAACTTATTGAGATATTCACCACACTCGATCTTCCTTCCCTCGTTCTCAAATTCTTACCTCTTCAAAATCATAACACCTTCGGGCACATAATGAGAACGGAAGCTATCCTTGAACTCAACCCAAGTAACTCCCTTGGGCATAGCGAATCCCACCAATCGACAGTTGTTCCAACAAGTTGATGGGACGCAAATAGCACCTTCTCCCAGTCACTGCATTGCACAATAGCTATCTTATTCTCCATAGACTTGAGCCAATCATTGGCATCCATAGGGTTGGCAGCTTGAGCAAAAGCCGGTGGCCTAGTCCTCATGAACTCTCCCAACCAGTTATGAGGAGGTAGGGGTGGCAGTGGGGGCATGTTGGGCTGATTGTTGTTGTTGCCAGGCTGCAGCTGTCCCATAGTCTGTATCATGTTCTGCATGAGCTGGTTTGGCATGGACAATAGTTGCTCAATATTGATAGCTCCCTGGGTAGGTCCTTGTCCATTGATGTTCTAAGGTACTCCATTGTTCTCCTCCTCATCATTGCCATCCCTCTGGTTGTGAGTCCACAACATCTGAAGAAAAGCAAGATATAAGAATTTGGAAATGGTCCCCAACTATATGCATCAAGGGATATGAAACTAAGCAACTACCTATACTAGCCTACGTGGATATGGAAATGCTAAAGCATCCCAAAATTCTCTACTAAGCACACAAGCAACAATACATAGCAAACAACACACCAAGCAAAAACACATCGATTCCAGAGTGTTCTATGTGCTCTAAAGTGTCCATTCTATCTAGGTTGCGTCCTATAGTCAACCTAGCTCTGATACCAATTCGTGACACCCGGTTCCGAAAAATGAACCAAGTGAACGCATATGTGTGCCCAGGACGTTCAACACACATACACGAGTGCATTCACAAAAAGATATACAGAAAATTACCACATAACTAGATTAATTAACCACTTTTATTACACAATTTATAACATCCTCAAATACCAGCTCTAATGAATATTAATGACAAGTTTGAACTAATGCAGTGGAAATAAACTAAATAAGCAACTAAGAAACTAAGCAATCAGGGATATATGGCACAGCTCCAATCAACACCATAGGCAAAGCTGACGGCAGACACGACCTAGAATTCTGCATTATCATCGTTATACTTCCAAATCTGACCTGCAACTGTTGGTGGGGGAATCGCAAGAGTGAGTACATGTCGTACTAAACAAGTGTGGGAAAGTATGACATGTAGCTTAACAAATGACGACAATGATAAAGGCTAAGTGCTGAAAAGTACATTAAAACATCTGAAAAGCAGTACATTCTATGTTTGTGAATAAACCCATAATTAATAACATAGTATCGTATGTGGATTTTTTCGAGACCTTTCCGGCAAAAGCAATGCCCCTCAATCGGAGTTCTGAGCGAAAATGTTATGCCCGTTTTGAGGAGGATACCCCGAATCAGGTTTTGGTGGTGGTGGAACTGCAATAGAAACGAATCGGCAGATGGAATTTTTTTGTAGATGGCAGCGGATGGGAGATACAAAACTGAACCAAAACAAATCTAAACCAGCAACCAGACTCAACCTAGGACACGTACTAAGAATTACGAACTCCGAAACTAAATTGTGCAAAAGGCTGAGTGGGGGTTGTAGGTCAGGGAAAGTAAATTTTTTGTGGCTTTTTGTGGACGATTGGACTGAGACAAAATAAATCTAAAGGGCACACAAGTATACCTCACGGTGAACCTGGGAATCTGATACCAATTGATAGGAGGATGAGTCCCGATCTTCCGAGAGGTATGATAAACTTGATTCGGTGGAGATCTCGATGTTGATGATCCAAGGCTCTGAACGAACAAAACCCACAATCACTACACCAATGCTCAGTTGGTTATCACCCGTGTCACACGAATGACCTCGCCACGAAGGCTTATCCCCCAAGCGCAATTACGAACACAAGCAAGAATAGAGAAGTTGCAATCAAAACTGAACTGATCACAAATTGGGGTCTCACAATCGATGATTGGCAACACTGTTCAATTATAGATTATATCTAAGCAAAACCCAACTCTAATGTGGTGACGGTTGCTGTATTATCCAGCCAATTCAAAAAAATTTATTTTTTCCATTACGTTTGTCGGTGGCTCCCTAAAAGTGCATCTAGGCATCCCTTGTGGGTTTTGTTTGATTTATGAAAAACAAATGAGATCCTAACCACACTATTGAGATGAGCGCATGTTTTAATGAAAGAATAAAGAAAGCGCCAAAAAGAAAGGAGAATGAGGATCAATTCAGAAAAGAGCTCAAGAGATGAATAGAATATATCATTGTGTTTGGAGTGTGTTGGTGTAACACATTCCCAAGCGCTCAAGCACAAAAAAAATCCTCACACACTTCACATTTCACAAGAAAAACGGACTAGTCTAATATCGTCTCTATATAGGTTCGGACAAGTCCTGCCAGTGCAGACTTGTCCGCACCGGAATAGTCCGATAATGTACGGACTAGTCCGATAATGCCTCTAACTAAAAACGGACTATTCCTCCCTTGTGCGGACTAATCCTGAATTATTCACATTTGCACGGAAATGGACAAGTCCGATCTCTCCACGGACTATTCCGAAAAACCCTCTGACTAAAATCGGAGAAGTCCTAATAGTTCAGACTTGTCCTCTATTCACTAAGGGTATCACCACACCGGACTAGTCCGATATTTCCACGGACAAGTCTGAAAACCTTTCTGACTAAAATCGGACAAGTCCGTTCCTAGCCGGACAAGTCCGATATTCCTGGACACTTAGGGTTTTCTGCACGCCGCACACCGGACTAGTCCGGACTCCACCACGGACTAGTCCGGACCCTTGAAACCCTAACGGTAACTTTTGGAAACACCCTATAAATAGATGTGCACGGCCCTACCTTCAACTCTCTCGACCCCCTGCGCCATCACACCCTCCAGGAGTTAGAAAATGCATCTCTCCATGCAATCCAACGCAAGAAAGATCAATCCCTTGAGGATTCACTTTGGATCAAAGGAGAGACACGATTCCACACGCTTGAGCTCTTGGGTTTGATCTCTAACACACTCCTGTTGTTTCATTGTTGATCTTAAGAGTGTGTTCTTGGTGGTGTTTGCTTTGTAATCTTGGGGAGCCCTCAACTTGTGAGAAGGCCCCTTGAACATGGTGATTTGCCCCTTGTGATAGTGGAAGAGAATTGGCCTTCGTGGTGATTTGACGAGGTTAGGGTCAGTGAAGACTCGATCCTTTCGTGGGCTCCTCAACATGGATGTAGGTTGCCTCTGTTGGAACCGAACCACGGGACAAACTCTTATGTCAAACTTGTTCTTAGTTTTCATATTACATTCTAGGGTTTTGTCAATCTTTCATAACCTACATTAAAACTTTCAAACAAGAATTGGTTTGCATTATACTTGGCTTCATTAACTCAATACTTGCAAGTTACATACTATATTCCGCTGCATATTGTACTTGTATTGAAATCATTAATCGACTTTGATCAATCTAGTCCGCACACGCCAGGCTAGTCTGCACTCTACCGTACTAGTCCGATATCTCGAGATTTGATCAGTTTATTAAGTGTTGCAGGTTCCGACTAAATTTCAAAAAGGCCTGTTCACCCCCCTCTAGGCCACATTCGATTGGTATCAGAGCAGGACTCTTCGCACGAGAATAATCACTCGATGAGAACATGTCAGACATGAAGGATGTGCACAAAAGTCTCAACCACGACAAGGTTGAAGATGACAAAGCTCAAAAATTGGAGAAGCTCCTCGATGCCATCCAGGACTTCGAGGATGACGATGAGGAGACACTTGAACTCAAGGCACTTCTTAGGAAGAAAGCCCTCTCGAAAAGGAAAGTGAAGGTCGAGGACGAGAAGAAGAAGAAGAAGGGGAGTAGTCACACCGACTACTCCTGATATCCTTTAAACTACGATCGTCTTAATTCTAACAATAACCAGTACATATCTATTCCTCTAGGAAAAGCCCCACACTTTGACGGCAATGACTACTCAATGTGGAGGCAGAACATGAAAATGCACTTAATCTCACTCAATCCCAGTTTATGGTATATTGTGTGTACAGGAATAGATATCCCGAACGACGATGAAGAGCTTACACCAAGTCAAGAGCAAGCAATTCATCGGAATGCTCAAGCTGCAACAGTCATTACAACCTATCTAAGTCAGGACGAGTTCACCAAGGTGGATGGGCTCGAGATTGCGAAAGAAATCTTGGATACATTGCAAATTGCACATGAAGGCGATCGTCATGTGCGAGAAGCAAAGATCAAAATGATGGAAGGAGAATTGTGAAGATTCACCATAGAAGAAGATAAGTCGCCACAAGACATGTACAACCGGTTAAAGACGCTCATCAACAAGGTTTGAGCATACAGAAGCAAGAAGTGAAATGATCACAAGGTGGTGAAGCTCATCATTAGAGCTTTCATGCCTCGCAACGTCACCTCGTGCTCGATGATTAGAGAAAGCCCCGGGTATAAGAAAATGACCCCGGATGAGATGCTTTGGAAAATCATCAATTTAGAGATGATGGGAAAACAAGCAAAGCATGTCAAGGAGATTGCCGACCTCACCGCGGCAAAGAAGAAAGGGGTTGCTTTGAAGTCCATTTGCAAACCCTTGTCAAAAGAAGCTCGAGAAGCTCAACAAGAAGAAGACAGCGATGATGAGAGCAGCAACATAGATGAGGAGGACATGATCCTCTTTATGAAGAGATTCAAGAAAATGATGAAGAAAAGACAAGGGGGAAAATCAAGTGAAGGAAAATACAAAGAGAAGTCAAGACCAAAGTTGAGGCGGGCATGCTATAACTGTGGTGAATATGACCACTTTATAGTCGACTGCCCGTATGAAGAAAACAAGAAGAAAACCAAGGAATCTAAGCCTCAACCCAATAAATTCTTCAAGAAGAAGAAGCAAGTTGGACAAGCGCATCTAGGAAAGGAGTGGGACTCAAATGATGAGTCCTCATCTGAAGAGGAAGAGGAGATGGCTAGCATAGCCATCGAGAAGACATCCAAGAAGTCCACCCTCTTCCCATCTCTCGGCGCATGGAAGGGCAACGACACTTTTCTCATGGAAAAGGAAGGTAAACGAAAGGTAACAACCAAATCCTCTTCCTCGCATTCCTATTCTTGTGATAGTGGAGTCGCTAGTGATAATGAAGACATGCTCGTTGGCTTAGATAAGAAAACAGCTGCGAAAATGAAAATTCTACTTGATCAGCTTGTTGAGAAGGAGATGTTGATCAACCGTCAAGAAGATATGATTATCTCCCAAAAGGAGGAATATCTTGAACTTGACAAGCTTCTCAAACATGAAAAGGAGCAAGGCAATTCACTGGAACTTGAGTTAGCCTCAAGCAAGGAAGCTTGCTTGAAGTTAAGCAACTCAAATACTACCATCAAGGATGAACTTTCTAACATATTAAAGGTTAACAAGATCATTGAGGTACAAGTTGAGTCACTCAAACAAATTGACCCCTCATCCTCTTCAATCTCACCTTCTCAACCCCTTAAAACTGAAGCTACTATTATTTGTTCATGTGCTAAAATTGATACTAGCTTGAAAGACAAGTCAACCTCTACCAAGGACAAGCATCTTTCCCAAAGTGGTATATTTGACAAGGAGAAGATCAAATATGCACGTAGTGCATACTTGACCACAAGACCTACTAATGTCAAATATTGCATTGGGTATTCTTATGGTGAAAAGCAATATGCTAGAAGCCATAAAAATAACAAGTAGAGCATCGCCTTTGTGAAGGGAAACTCCTCTCAAGCTAGAAAGCCTAAAGTCAACACATATGAGTACCAGACTAGTCCGTTATACGCACGGACAAGTCCGGTCCTCTGGACAAGTCCAGTTTCCCGGACTAGTTCTGTTCATAAACAACAACAACTATTATTCATGACTTTTTATGCATCCTATGTTCTAATGACAAGTAATTTATGTAAAGTTTGTGCTCATTATGTTGGGCCACGCCATGGGAACACCAAGTCTCATGTGTTGGTGCCCAAATCTCTTGTAACTAACCTCAAAGGACCCAAGCAAGCTTGGGTACCTAAAACCAAGGCATGATTTTATTTGCAGGCCTATTCCTTCGGTGGATCGAAATGGGGGCTAGACAGTGGTTGCACCAACCATATGACCGGAGAAAGAAGGATGTTCTTTGAGTATGAAGAAAATGAGGATCCAAGCGAGGGCATCTATGTTGGAGACAATAGTCAAAGAAAGGTGCTCGGTACCGGTAAAATTACTATATCGTCTCAACATACTCTTTCTCATGTGTTACATGTCAATTCCTTAGATTATAACCTGCTGTCCAATCTCAATTATGTGACAAAGGTTATAATTGCTTGTTCACTAATGAGGGTGTGATTGTCTCTAGAAGGAGTGATGGTTCCATTGCATACAAGGGTGTGTTAAAGAGAAAGCATTACCTTGTTGACTTCAACAAATATAAATCCAAACTTGACACATGCTTGATTGCAAAGACCAACATGGGTTGGTTGTGGCAGAGACGGCTAGCGCATGTTGGTATGAGGAATCTTCAAAAACTCCTCAAAGGCGATCACATCCGAGGAGTGAAGGATGTTGTTTTTGGTAAAGACAAGCCTTGTAGCGCATGCCAAGCCGGGAAGCAAGTTGGAGCACCTCATCCCGCAAAGAACATCATGACTATAACAAGACCGCTTGACCTACTCCACAAGGACCTTTTCGGTCCAATTGCTTACATAAGCATCAGCGGTAACAAATATGGCTTAGTAATTGTTGATGACTTTTCGTGCTTCACTTGGGTTTTCTTTTTGCATGATAAGACAGAAACTCAAGGAACCCTCAAGAAGTTTCTCAAGCGTGCCCAAAATGAGTTCTCATTGAAGGTCAAGAACATACGAAGCGACAACGGCACGGAGTTCAAGAACACTCAAGTTTAGGAGTACCTAGACGAAGAAGGGATAAAGCATGAGTTTTCAACACCTTATTCCCCTCAACAAAATGGAGTTGCCGGAAGGAAGAACCGAACCCTCGTAGAGATGGCGAGAACAATGCTCGATGAATACAAGACCTCAGATCGGTTTTGGGCTAAACCGGTTAACACCGCTTGCCACGCCATAAATCGACTCCATCTTCATTGACTACTCAAGAAGACATCCTATGAGCTACTCACCGGTAAAAAGACAAATATTTCGTATTTTCGAGTTTTCAGTTCTAAGTGCTATATTTTGAACAAGAAGTCGAGGACTTCAAAGTTCGCTTTGAAGTCCAATGAAGGTTTCTTGCTTGGCTATCACTTCAACACTTACGCCTATCGTGTCTTCAACAAAGTCTCCGGACTTAGTGAAGTAGCACGTGATGTAGTCTTCGATGAAACTAATGGCTCTCAAAAGGGGCAAGTTAATCCATGTGTGCTAGATAGAGAAGAAGCTCCTTGTCAAGCATTGAAAAGAATGGCATTGGGCGATGTTCGACCACAAGAGCCACCTCCACATGTGCACGAAGAAGATGAACCTCAAGTGGAGGCCAATGATCAAGGGGGAGCTTCCACACAAGATCAACCTCAAGAAGACGAAGATGATCAACAAGTCAATGAGGGCAACCATCTAGGGGGAGAAGAAGAAGATCATGAAGATACAAGACCGCAAGTGCCACACCCGAGAGTACACCAATGCGTCCAATGGGATGACCCAATCGACAACATCGTCGGTGACATCCAAAAGGGAGTAACAACTAGATCCCGCATAGCTAACTTTTGTGAGCATTACTCTTTTGTGTCCATTTTGGAACCACGTAGGATTGAGGATGCATTGGAAGATCCTGACTGGGTGGTGGCGATGCAAGAAGAACTGAACAACTTCACACGGAACGAGGTGTGGGAACTCGTCGAAAGACCTAACGCGAACGTCGCCGGCACCAAATGGGTCTTCCGCAACAAACAAGACGAACATGAGGTGGTGACAAGGAACAAGGCACGACTTGTGGCCAAAGGGTATTCACAAGTCGAAGGTTTGGATTTTGATGAATCCTTTGCTCCCGTACCTAGACTTGAATCTTTTAGAATATTACTTGCATATGCTACTCACCATGATTTCAAGGTCTACCAAATGGATATGAAAAGCGCCTTCCTCAACGGTCCAATCAAGGAGGAGGGGTACGTGGAGCAACCTCCCAGATTTGAAGATAAAGAGTTCCCCGACCACGTCTTTAAACTGCGTAAGGCTCTCTACGACCTCAAACAAGCTCCTAGAGCTTGGTATGAGTGTCTTAGAGGTTTCTTAATTGAAAATGGTTTTAAGATTGGTAAAGCAGATTATACATTATTTACAAAACACTTCGACGGTGATCTTTTTATATCTCTAATCTATGCTGATGACATTATCTTTGGTTCAACTAACAAATCCTTTTGGGAAGAATTTAGTAAGATTATGAGAGATGGGTTTGAGATGTCTATTATGGGAGAGCTAAAGTACTTCTTGGGATTCCAAGTGAGACAACAAAAGGAAGGGACATTCATAAGCCAAACCAAGTACACTCAAGACATACTCAAGAAGTTTGGGGTGGACATGGCGAAGCCTATCAAGACTCCCATGGCAACTAATGGACACTTGGATCTCAATGAAGATAGACCAAGCGTGGATCAAAAGGTATATTGCTCCATGATTGGATCCTTACTTTACTTATGTGCATCTAGGCCTGATATTATGTTGAGTGTATGTTTGTGTGCGAGATTTCAAGCCAATCCTAAGGAGTGTCATTTGACAGCCGTCAAAAGGATCTTGAGATATTTGGTTCATACACCCAACCTAGGACTTTGGTATCCTAATGGTTCCAAGTTCAATCTCATTGGATACTCCGATGCAGATTATGTCGGATGCAAATTAGATAGAAAAAGTACCTCCGGTACATGCCCATTCCTAGGTAGATCCCTAGTTTCTTGGTCCTCCAAGAAACAAAATTCCATTGCCTTATCCACAGCCGAAGCGGAGTATGTTACAGCCGGGAGTTGTTGTGCACAACTCCTTTGGATGCGAAGAACTCTAAGGGATTACAGTTACAATATGAGCCGTATTACACTCCTTTGTGATAATGACAGTGACATTAAAATTGCCCATAATCCAGTCGAGCACCCTAGAACCAAACACATAGACATCCAACACCACTTCTTGAGAGGTCACTCAATGAAAGGAGACATAGCTATTTCCTATGTCAACACTGAAAAACAACTAGCTGATATATTTACCAAGCCACTAGATGAAAAACGTTTTTGCGAGCTCCGAAATGAACTCCATATCCTTGATGCTCGAAATGTGGCTTGAAATCTTGCATAGCTGTATGGACTCTTCAAAATATATTGTTTGAGTTGCAAAAATCATCTTTCTCAATTTTTCTCCGAAAAACTATTTCAATTGCTTGATCTTGATGAATTATGGTCATTGCTTGATTGTTGTATGCTTACTAATCATATTCATCAAGATTACTTGATTTTTTTGGCCCCCATACTTTCTTAATAAGTACCTTCGAATATATACGAATGGGCTAAGAATTTCTGTTCTGGTGAGCACGGACTAGTCCGTGGTTACCCGGACTAGTCCGCCCGTGCAGACTAATCCGCAGAGTGTCCGGTAGTCCGGACTTGTCCGGCAGACCACAAACTAGTCCGATTTTTTGACTCCATAACCCTAGCCGCCGCCAAACCTAATCTTCTTCACCCTCACAACTTTCCTCACACTCTCTCTCTTCACTCGAGCTCCCCACGGTGATTTGGTGATTCCTCCATCAAAACTCTTCGAGTTTGGGTGGAAATCGATCTCCATTGCATATGGATTGAAGACCACGGACTTGTTCGCTCCTTCAACCCCTCCATCTCCAAGAATCGAGGAATTTCGGTAAAATTTCCTCCCAAACACTAGGAATCTTGATTCCCTTCGTTGTTGATCAAATAGCTTCGTTCGTTTCACGTAATACATGCTTCCTTGATGTATTAATTTGATGTTGAGCTATTTTTGCATTGAGCAACACCATTGGTCGTCTAGTTAGGGTTTGAGGTGATGAACACCGGACTAGTCCGGTCAATGTACGGACAAGTCCGGTCACCCGGACGAGTCCGTACCTGTACACCGGACATGTCCGATTTTTGTCTGAACTCAACCCTAGTTTCCCATTCCTCAATGCAATTCCTTGCCATCATGTCTCATGCATACCTTGTGTAATCCATTCTCAGGACAATGTCGAGCTCCAACGATGAGATCTCCAATTTCGAGGCCGAGATGGACCAAGAAGCCTTGCTTCGGCCCTCGACAGGCGGAGGCAAGAAGCGCCAAGAGTGCCCATCCGAGCCGGCACCTTCTCCACCTCAGGCTCGACGCAAGGTCCTTGCCAAGAAGCCTGTCTCCAAGGCTTCAGTAGGTGCTGGCCCTAGCTCGGCGGCTGTTCGCCAAGCTAAGGGCAAGGGCAAAGGGATTTCCACAGGCCCAATCGGCCCTCTCAAGATGACAGCTCCAAAGCAAGGGACCCGAGATCACTCCGAGGAGAGGTTCAATGGCAGGGGAAGCGACACGGCTTCCAAATTCAGAAATGTGGACTGCTACAGTTGGTCCAAGCAGGCAGTCGATGGAAGATTCTGGAGCAACTTCCATGCGGACTTCTATAAGTCTGTGTACCTCACAATTAGGACTCCAGTGGTGCACAGCCAATGGATTGATTGGGCACACTTTGAAAGGAAGAGGTTCTCAGCCTTTGATGAGGTAGTTCAGGCAGTAGAGAAGCATGGATTGAAGGATCTGTTTGCCTTCAGAAACAATTGGAACGACAAAGTCATTGCTCAGTTGTATGCTACATGCTACTTTGCAAGTGATGAGGAAGAGCGGGTGACTTGGATGACTCATGGATCCAAGTACACCATTACCTATGACGAGTTTGCAAGGCTGCTACATCTTGAGAGCTCCAGCAGCGACAACTTGATCATTCACAGCATAGGTGTCCTTGAGAAGGACAAAATGTAGTTCCTTTATGGCACCCGCTCAACTTTCAACCCTCCTTCCACCAAGAATATGATTCCATTCTTTGTGGTCCTCAATAGGGACCTGAGGAAGACTATTGCCCCGAAGGATGGGGATGCAGGGAGTGTCCAAGGCTATATCAGGACACTGATGAAGGTGATAAGCAAAGACAGGAAGTTTGATGTCTTTGACTACATATGGAATGCATGGTGAACATCTCCTGTACTCCTAACAGATCCTGTGGCCGCGCACCTTACTTGATGTTCATGATTGAGAAGGTCACAGGGATCGAATTTGTGAAGGATGTGGAGAACACTCCATTGAGGCCCCAGAAGCCTCCCCTTGTCTCTATCCAAGTTGCCCCTTCTCCTTCATCCAGTGAAGAAGCTCCGAGGAGAGCTAGAGGAGATGAGAGCACTGCCCCCTCCACTAGGGCCCCTCCCCAAAAAGGGTCTCCTAGTGGGATCTTGAAGTACCTAGCAGCAATCTTTGCCCCATGCAAGAAGTCCAAAGTGAACACTCAAAAAGCTGAACAAGGTGAGGAAGGCATATATGAGATATGTCACAGAAAATGTCAAGCATATTTGCCAGAAGCTAGAGATTGATCCTATTGGATCCCCAGTCATCTCTGACGATTCAACCTCGGATTTCACCGAGCTCGGGCCTTTAACTCACTCCGAGCTTGCCTACTTTGGCATTGGGGGCACCTCGAGTGGATCCATTCCTCCTCCTCCTCCTCAGCTGGAGAATGAAAATGAAGATGATGATAGGACCGACATCGAGGCCTGAAGATCTTAGATCCCTCCTCTCCTTCTTTTTGGTGTCTTGATGCCAAAGAGGGAGAGATTGAGGGGAAGTCGCTACTAGGTCTTAGCTGTAGATTGAGAGACGAGAGCTCCATTTATGCATCTTTTTGTCTCTTTTTGGTTGTAAGACTTCATATTATGCTCTTTTGATACTTTTGGTCTTCTGATGCAATGCTATGAACTATTTATGCTCATATTTATGAAATCTGTGATTTTTCTCTGAAATTGACATATATGCTTGTTGTTGATATGTTGATGTCAATTACTTCACTGTCATCATGATTACTGCTCACACTCACTTAGTATTGCGTCCCACCATAAAGAGTGCACATATGCCTTATGTTGTCATTGCTAAATGTGTTTCAAGCTCATATGTGCACACTTTATGAAAATTTTGTATTTTTATCATATTTTGTGAAATCTCAATTGGTTGTCAACAGTCACCACAAAGGGGGAGATTGAAAGTGCATCTAGGCATCCCATGTGGGTTTTGGTTGATTTATGACAAACAAATGAGATCCTAACCACACTATTGAGATGAGCGCAGGTTTTAATGAAAGAATGAAGAAAGCACCAAAAAGAAAGGAGAATGAGGATCAATTCGGAAAAGAGCTCAAGTGCTGAATAGAATATATCATTGTGTTTGGAGTGTGTTGGTGTAACACATCCCAAGAGCTCAAGCACAAAAAAAATCCTCACACACTTCACATTTCACAGGAAAAACGAACTAGTCCGATATACACCGGACTAGTCCGATATCCTCTTTGTATAGGTTCGGACAAGTCCTGCCAGTGTGGACTTGTCTTCACCCGACTAGTCCGATAATGTCCGGACTAGTCCGATAATCCCTCTGACTAAAAACGGACTAGCCTCCCTTGTGCGGAGTAATCCACAATTATTCGCATTTGCACGGAAATGGACAAGTCCGATCTCTCCACGGACTAGTCCAAAAAACCCTTTGACTACAATCAGACAAGTCCTCCAAGTTCGTACTTGTCCTCTATTCACTAAGGGTATCATCACACCGGACCAGTCCGATATTACCACGAACAAGTCCGAAAACCTTTCTGACTAAAATAAGACAAGTCCGCTCCTAGCCGGACAAGTCCGATATTCCTGGACTCTTAGGCTTTTCTGCACGCCGCACAATGGACTAGTCCGGACTCCAGCACAGACTAGTCCGAACCCTCGAAACCCTAACGGTAACATTTGGAAACACCATATAAATAGATGTGCACGGCCCTACCTTCAACTCTCTCGACCCCCTGCGCCGTCACACCCTCCAAGAGCTTAGAAAACACATCTCTCCATGCAATCCAACGCAAGAAAGATCAATCCCTTGAGGATTCACTTTGGATCAAAGGAGAGACACGATTCCACACGTTTGAGATTTTTGGTTTGTTCTCTAACACACTCCTGCTGTTTCATTGTTGATCTTAAGAGTGTGTTCTTGGTGGTGTTTGCTTTGTAACCTTGGGGAACCCTCAACTTGTAAGAAGGCCCCTTGAACTTGGTGATTTTCCCCTTGTGATAGTCGAAGAGAATTGACCATCGTGGCGATTCGACGAGGTAAGGGTCAGTGAAGACCCGGTCCTTTCATGGGCTCCTCAACGTGGATGTAGGTTGCATCTGTGGGAACCAAACCACGGGATAAACTCTTGTGTCAAACTTCTTCTTAATTTTCATATTACATTCTAGGGTTTTGTCAATCTTGCAAAACCTACGTTAAAATTTGAAACAAGAATTGGTTTGCATTATACTTGGCTTTATTAACTCAATACTTGCAAGTTACATACTATATTCCGCTGCGTACTATGCTTGTGTTGAAATCATTGATCAAACTTGATCAATCTAGTCTGCACACACCGGACTAGTCCGCACTCTACCGGACTAGTCCGATATCTTAGGATTTGATCAGTTTGTTAAGTGTTGCAGGTTCCGTCTAAATTTCGAAAAGGCCTATTCACCCCACCTCTAGGCCACATTCACTATCACTTTAGCACATCCCTCACTTTTTGAGGGTCAACCGATACTCCTCCTCCCGAGATGATATGACCCAAAAACGAAACCTCTTTCAACCAAAACTGGCACTTGCTGAATTTGGCGTAAAATTGATGCTCCCTCAATTTCTGCAATGTAAGCCTCAAGTGTTCCTCTTGTTCCTTCCCATCCTTCGAGTAGATCATAATGTCATCAATGAACACCACAACAAACTAATCCAAGTACTCCATAAAAACCTTATTCATGAGGTACATAAAGTAGGTAGGCACATTTGTGAATCCAAAGGACATCACGCTGGACTCATAGGATCCATACCGTGTCTTGAAAGTTTTCCTGGGTATGTCCGATGGTCTAATCTTTATTTGAAAGTATCCTGACCTCAAATCAATCTTGGAGAAGACACAAGCACCCTTCATTTGATCAAACAAATCTTCTATGCGCGACAAGGTATACTTGTTCTTGATGGTCACCTCGTTGAGAGCTCGGTAATCCACACACATCCTTTGTGACCCATCCTTGTTATCCACGAAAAGAATTGGTGCTCCCCAAGGTGAAGAGCTTGGATGAATAAAACCCTTCTATAGTTGCTCTTGAATCTTCTTCTTGAGCTCCGCTAACTCCCTAGGAGGCATTCTATATGGCCTCTTAGCTATAGGTGCAGTTCCAGGTATTAAATCAATAACAAAGTCAATGTCTCGATCAGGCGGCATACCTGGCAACTCATCTGGGAACACATCCAAGAATTCACACACCACTAGAATCTCCTCAATTGTGGCACCGTCCATGTGGTTCAGCTCCAATTACTTCGGTGCGGTTTGAGATGCTTCAAATTCTATGGTGATCCCTTCCTCATTCTTCAACTTCACCGTCTTTGTGGCACATTCAATGACTCCATTGTGCTTCCTCAACCATTCCATACCAAGTATAATGTCCAATCCTTGAGAATCCAAGACAATGAGGTTTGCAAAGAAGTCTACCCCCCCTTATTCTAAGGCTTACTTTTGGACATATTATATTTGTCCTCATCGCTCCTCCAGGAGACTTAACCAATAGAGTAAACTTCATATGAGAGTTAGGAAAACTATACTTGGCAACATTATTTTGATGCAATGAATGAATGCGATGCTCCAGAATCAAATGACATAGTCGTCGGGTTGGAGTTTGCGAGAAAACAAGCTTGTTGCGCATCCTCCGTAGAGACATGGGACATTGATGTGCAAAGTGTCCTGCTTCTCCACATGTATAGCACTTCCTTGATGCACCAGATTGGGACGAGCTTGGTTCTAAACATTTGCACCAGGAAAGTTGGCACGAGGTGCATAAGGCATTGGAGGCCTAGGTGCTTGCATAACAGGATATTGCTGCACAAACTGAGTTGGGCGCGGTGCATATCCAGGGCGTTGGGCAGGAGCAGAAGAGATGTAATATGGCGCACTAGATGGTGCAAAGCGAGGGCACACATTGCTTCCTTGTTGCTGTCCTTGGTATGGAGCCTTCCTATTGTTATCTAGCTCCATCTCACAGACCTTGTTTTTTACTACAATTTCTTCGTCCACAAGCTTCTGAAAGTTGGCATAATCACAGTTGAGCAATTGCACTTGGATCTCATTGTTAAGGCCCCTCATGAACAAGTATTGTTTCTGGCTGTCCCAGCTCACATCCTCAGGCGCATATCTTTAGAGTTGAGTGAACTTATTGAGATATTCACCCACACTCGATCTTCCTTCCCTCAAGTTCTCAAATTCTTGCCTCCTCAAAATCATAACACCCTCGGGCACATAATGAGAACGGAAGCTATTCTTGAACTCAACCCAAGTAATTCTCTCCTGATTTTCATGGGCACTTCATAGCGAATCCCACCAATAGGCAGCTGCTCCAACAAGTTGATGGGATGCAAATAGCACCTTCTCCCAGTCACTGCATTGGATAATAGCTAGCTTCTTCTCCACAGACCTAAGCCAATCATCGACATCCATAGGGTCGACAGCTTAAGCAAAAGTCGGTGGCCTAGTCATCATGAACTCTGCCAACCGGTTATGAGGAGGTGGGGGCGGTGGTGGGAGCATGTTGGGATGATTGTTGTTGTTGCCAGCCTGCAGCTGCCCCATAGTCTATATCATGTTCTGCATGACCTGGTTTTGCATGGCCAATAGTTGCTCAATATTGATAGCTCCTTGGGCAGGTCCTTGTCCATTGTTGTTCTGAGGTGCTCCATTGTTCTCCTCCTCATCATTGCCATCCCTCTGGTTGTGAGTCCTCACCATCTGAAAAAAAACAAGAGATAAGAATTTAGAAAACGTCCCCAACTATATGCATCAAGGAAAATGAAA
This sequence comes from Tuctoria greenei, assembly GCA_036927565.1. NCBI lineage: Eukaryota > Viridiplantae > Streptophyta > Magnoliopsida > Poales > Poaceae > Tuctoria > Tuctoria greenei. The sequence goes on along the minus strand of JAYESD010000008.1, from coordinate 144,653,757 downwards.
CTAAGCAACTACCTATACTAGCCTACATGGATATGGCAATGCTAAAGCATCACAAAATCCTCTACTAAGCACACAAGCAACAATACATAGCAAACAACACACCAAGCAAAAACACATCGATTCCTGAGTGTTCCTCCATGCTCTAAAGTGTCCATTCTATCTAGGCTGCATCCTACGGTCAACCTGACTCTGGTACCAATTTGTGACACCCGGTTCCGAAAAATGAACCAAGTGAACGCATATGTGTGCCCAGGGCATTCAACACACATACACGAGTGGATTCACAAAAAGATATACAGAAAATCACCACAGAACAAGATTAATTAACACTTTTATTACACAATTTATAACATCCTTAAATACAACACTACAGGAATACTAACAATAGACGAAGGCCGGAAACCGTCATCTATATGAACCTTACCGTCGTCTATAGCTTATAGACAACGGTAAATGCTTATAGACGACGATTTCCGGCCGTCTACGATTATTTGTCGTCTATAAGCTTATAGATGACGGTAACCGTCGTCTATAACATAATTTACGACGACTTCTTCCAACCGTCGTCAATTACCAACAACACCACGTGGCAGTAAGGGACACTTATAGATGACGGCCACAAGAAAATCGTCGTCTATAAGATTTCTTATAGAAGACGACCACAAGAAAACCGTCGTCTATAAGCTCCTTATGGACGACGGTCACAACGACAGCCACAGAAAAACCGTCGTCTATAAGGTATGTATTTAAAAAAACAAAAAATTCTTATATAGTGGTAATGTCTCACATAACAAGATGATAATACTCTCATATATACAGTGGTAAATGACAGTTAAAATTCACAAATCACAACTCACTCCAGATAAGTAACCAAAATAAGCAGTGCAAATGTGAGATTAACAATAGTCCAATACATAAAAATTACAGACAACAAAGCCTACATAAACCTAATTCAGTAAGACCTAATCCTCTGCCAAAAAATAAGTTGTGCCAGTAAGACCTATCTCTTCCCCAGCATTAAACTAAACCTGTTCGAATCATAAAACCAGTACTTGCAGCTAATAGTAATAACAACAAAGCCATGGTATGTATGTAAGAAAGTTAATGCTAGATTGCTAACCAAGTAGTTCCTTTGATTCATTGGTTGTAATAAAAAACATTGGAATATATGCCAACAGAAAATTCCTGAGTTAGATATCAAAGCATAAGAAAAGTATATCAGCCAAAAAATTGATAGTGCCAAATTCATCCGGGAATACGAATTCCTGATAGAAATTATTGGTCGAAGTACTACCTTGTGTCCTATACCAATGTCCTAAGGTTTTTATTTGCAATCAGATGGATCAAGCATTATACATGCCTCAGATCGAAATAATAAGAGTGAATGCTGATTGGACATTAATATGAAAAAAGCAAATGCTCCTAACCAGCAGATCGTTGCAAAGTTGTGATATTCCCTCCACCATGATCATATCAGCATCAGGTTCTGAAAGGAAAAACAAACAGAAGATACAACATGAAATTTGCATTAAGAAAAAAAAGAACAATTGCCAGGAAAGCATTTTTTATTGAAAAATTAAAACATATTAATAGCATAGATTAAAAAGGTGTGGTGCACAAGCTAAGGGAATAACATAATTTAAGGGTTAGATAAGTCACCTTTGTATTTGTTGTACAGATGCAAATTTGTGCTGCTCAAAGGTGCAGCTGATCAGTTCAACTTGTCTCTTATTTATAGGATGCTCAGAGGTTGCTAATCAACCTAATCATGGACCTAGTGCCCCCCTAGATTACAAGATCAAGGCTAACAAACCTGAAGACTAGGACATGCTTAACTCGTTTAAGACCAATTCTAATTCACTGACTCAACTAAACCCTGACACTAACTGTAAACAGAGTTATTCAACACCTAACTGCTGAAACAATAGCCTTACTAACAACCAGTAACTTCTCTTGAATACAGGTTCACTGAAATTAAAAGCATTTGATAGAAATCAAAGCATATTAAAAATAAAAACAAGAAACAATAGTCATCACGACTTATCCCTTTTTTGACAGGAAGCATAAAATGTGTCAACCTACAAAAAAATAATGGTACTATATGGTCATCACCTTCAGATTGAAGAACTTGAGCTTGCTTCCTTCTTTCTGCTTCTGCCTGCATTAGTGCTTTTCCATGAACACCTTAATGCCATGTACAGGGGTTATGTCCTCTGTATTGTGAATTTAGTTATTTAGAAACATGAGAAGCAATACTGGTATAACACAAAAATATTGAGAGCAGGAAAACAACATACTGATCTCATAACGGACGCACTTGAGACCCCAACCAGTAGCGGCCTCATTGATGGCCCTCAGCACGAAATTGATACAATATGTTAGCCAAACAGAAAGATAGCTGCAAGCCTACCCCGTCTGCGCGCATTGATGGCCCTCTGCAGGAAAGGAGCACGAGCTGCAGAAAACCTCTGGATCGAGTCTTCCCCGACCCCGTCTGCGCGCAAGCCATGAGGTCCCGCCCCGCGAGCAACCTACCCCGTCTGCGCGCACGCCATGAGGTGGAGACACCGCTTTTATCAACCAAAACAACTATGCTAAGGTTTTAAGAATACGCGCGCGCACACACACACATACACGCACAATGCAATCATAACCATACGAAACTCAAGTATCTGGTTTTCTCATATATGACCCTAATGCATATTTTCATAACAGAATCCAAGAGTTGAAGTAGTAGCACCGCCAGTATCAAAACACCATCCACTCAAAACTCCCGTACTACACAAACCCTTTGGCTTTCCACCCGATGTCCCGGCGTGTTCATTTACCTGCACTGCAAACCCCAACCACACTCCTCAAGTAAAAAAAAAAGAACTACTACAAACGGTCTTAGCCACACGGCAGGCTGGTAACCTTCTAATGTGACGCAACGACGGCTCGCCATCGCGCATCGCATCAGCTACCTGTAAGCAATCGAGCCGCGTCACGAACTAGGGACGGAGCCAAGCGCGAGATCTGGCCGGCGAGGGGGATCCAGATCCGGTGCGACGCGAAGCGATCCAACCGGGGCAAGGGGAGAGGGAGGCTGCAGGAGGGCGGGGCACGCACCTTGTGGTCAGACTCAGAGGCACTGGTGATGGAGAGAAGTGCGGCCGCGATGGTGAGGAGGGCGAGGAGGCGGTCCCAGCCGCCGCGGGAGGAGGGGAGCATGTCGGCGCCGTCGGAGATCTGAGGGGAAGGTCGGGTCGCCGAGCACGGTCGCGAGCCGCGGGGTGTCGTCTCGACAGTGGACCTCGGCGGCACGGCGGGCGAGGGCGCGACAGCGGTGGAAAAGCAACGGTGGCAGCGAAAGTTGGAGGACCACGAGCACGAATGAGAAACCGCATGCAAAATGAGGAGTAAACCACGCAGTGAAATATTCTCTAATTGACAACGGTGTAGGATAACCGTCGTCTATAAGGTCTAATAGACGACAACCTATAGAAATCGTCGTCTATTACCGGCCTATATTGACAACGGGCCTAATTGACGACGGTTCACTGTCGTCTTTAAGTAATAGACGATGGTATTAGGGTTACCGTCATCAATTACTGTCTAATTGACAACGGTTGGATCTAACTGTCGTCAATTAATTAAAAGACGACGGTGTCGTCGTCAATTATTTTCGCCGTCGTTTATTTTTGTGTTTCCTGTAGTGAAAGCTCTAATGAATATTAATGACATGTTTGAACTAATGCAGTGGAAATAAACTAAATAAGCAACTAAGCAACTAAGCAATCAGGGATATATGGCGCAACTCCAATCAACATCATAGGCAAATCTGACGGCAGACACGCCCTATAATTCTGCATTATCAAAGTTATACTCTCAAATCTGACCTGCAACTATTGGTGGGGGAATCGCAAGGGTGGGTACATATTGTACTCAGCAAGTGTGGGAAAGTATGTCATGTAGCTTAACAAATGACAACAATAATAAAGGCTAAGTGCTGAAAAGTACATTAAAACATTTGAAAAGCAGTACATTATATGTATGTGAATAAACCTATCATAAACCATAATTAATAATAGAGTATCATATGTGGATTTTTTAGAGACCTTTCGGGAAAAAAAATTCACCTCAATCGTAGTTCCGAGCGAAAAGTTATGCCCGTTTTAAGGAGGATACCACGAATCAGGTTTTGGTGCTGGTGGAACTGCAACAGAAACGAATCGGCGGATGACATTTTTTTTGTAGATTAGTTTTTTTTTGTAGATGGCAGCAAATGGGAGAAACAAAACTGAACCAAAACAAATCTAAACCAGCAACCAGACTCAACCTAGGACACAAACTCAGAATTACGGACTCTGAAACTAAATTGTGCAAAAGGCTGAGCGGGGGTTGTAGGTCAGGGAAAGTAAATCTTTTTGTGGCTTTTTGTGGACGATAGGACTAAGACAAAATAAATCTAAAGGGCACACAAGAATACCTCAAGGTGAACCTGGGAATCTCATACCAATTGATAGGAGGATGAGTCCCGATCTTTCGAGAGGTATGGTAAACTTGATTTGGTGGACATCTCGACGTTGATGATCCAAGTCTTCGAACGAATGAAACCCCGCAATCACTATACCACTGCTTTGTTGGTTATCACCCATGTCACACGAATTACCTCGGCATGAAGGCTTACCTCTTCAAGCGCAATCAAGAACATAAGCAAGAACAGAGAAGTTGCAATCAAAACTGAATTGATCACGAATTGGGGTCACAGAACTGATGATCGGTGACACTATTCAATGACAGATTGTATCTAAGCAAAAACCAACCCTAATATGGTGACGGCTGCTGTATAAATAGGATCTTAGTGGTGTGCAAGACCCCTGGACGCAATCCTAATGGGCTTCCACACGATAAACGGGCCAGCAGCCCAAAGGACGGTGACGCAGCACCGGACAGATTCTGGACGCCCAATTGTTTCACTTATTCCTGTCAACTTGGAAGGAATTTTGAGGTGGTGCTGGTTCAATTGGAATATTTATGAAATCATGGTTCCAACCATGTATAGAACATCCAAATCCGACTCCGTATGTGTCCCGGACGTCAATTTTGGTGAAGGCAGCTCCTGGAACCCGAGGTGGAGTCGAAGTCGAGTTGGACTTGGGCTCCTCCTTGGTGTGCACGTCCTATCTTCTTCTCCTTGACTCCTTGGACTCCTCCATGCCCTTGCTGGTCCTATCCATTGTTACTAATAAAAAAATGCATGGAAACAAGCGTAAGCTCTAAAAAACAATTGACAAGGCTAGAGCGTACCTAGAGATCCAATTGTCGCGCATGTGCTCTAGTGATCGGTCCTTGCATTGTATGCAAAGGAGAGATGTCCTCATCATCATTGCCTTAGGATGGCTTGTGCCTAGGCTCTTAAGGTAATTACTTAATATGCTAGCATATTGCTAGGATAGAGAGTAGCGTTGAATGTCTCGTAGACCCGCGGATTAAAGAGGTAGGCAGTAGGTGGTGACAGCCCTATCCGTCCTTTGTAATCCTCCACGTTCGACTATGCCACAGGCTCTTGGACGGAGTTGCCTAGTGTTGCTAGGGGTAAACCCCTGCCCGATGTGTTAATCCACTTAGCATGAGAATTCATAATTAACATGATCATTTGTAACTAACATAGGCTATGTATATGTACATTAGAAGCATAGGAGGAGTCTCTACCTAACTCTTACCAAATTCCTCTATTACCTAATTTATCCCCTTAGGATAGAATACTCTTGTGTGTGTCACACTACCTCAACATATCATTTAACCCATCCTTGCTAGAACCCTACCTAGACCAATCTACGCCTTTCCACTTGATGATTGTTATACTTCCATCTAAACTTCCTTTGGGAAAATATAAATGACACACTTTGGGAATACTCTTTGAAGGGGAAATGCTACAACGATAGTTTCTGTGCGCTTGCAGACATTCACTTGAGAATTAAAACCTACCAACAAGCATTTCTTGAGCCACTGCTAGGGATGAGTTGTTAGTAATGCGTAGGAAATATCAACAAGCATTTCTGGTGTCATTGCCGGGTGTGACACTCGGTTCCGAAAAATGAACCAAGTGAACGCATATGTGTGCCCAGGACGTTCAACACAGATACACGAGTGCATTCACAAAAAGATATACAAAAAATTACAACAGAACAAGATTAATTAACCACTTTTATTACACAATTCATAACATCCTCAAATACAAGCTCTAATGAATATTAATGACAAGTTTGAAATAATGCAGTGGAAATAAACCTAATAAGCAACTAAGCAGCTAAGCAATTAGGGATAGATGGCGCAACTCTAATCAACACCACAGGCAAAGCTGACGGCAGAAATGGCCTAGAATTCTGCATTATGATCGTTAAACTCCCAAATCTGACTTGTAACTATTGGTGGGGGAATCGCAAGGGTGAGTGCATGTCGTACTCAGCAAGTGTGGGAAAGTATAACATGTAGCTTAACAAATGACGACAATGATAAAGGCTAAGTGCTGAAAAGTACATTAAAACATTTGAAAAGCATTACATTATATGTATGTGAATAAACCCATCATAAACCATAATTAATAACATAGTACCAGTCCATATTCCATATCCATCATCCATTATACTAGATTTCACCATTACCATTATTCATGTCCAAAACCGTAATTCAATCCATAACCAGCCATAACCAGTACGAAACCATAACCATCCCAAATCCCAAGTTTCCTTCTAATCATGTAGGTCATCCAGGTGCTCATAATCGGGAGCACCGCTATCATGATAGTTTTAATACTCTGCAGAGTTTGTACCGCTTTACCCATGTGTTTGTGATTTCATCACCCGTCGGCGACTAAAGAACCTCCCTCATGCCAATTACACTTCCTTTGGGGTATAGCCAAGAGATCACAAAATGGCCTTTACAAAAGGACTACTACCATGTACAACCCCACTGAGGTTTCACTGGTGGCGATGTCTCCAACTGAGCACATCTTCAACCAAGGGCCCCCTCTTGTGCCATTCGGATCCCAGGGAGTCCCGACAACCATATCCAAACCCAATCCAACTCCCCTTCCCCGGTGCGCCAAATGATTCATGCAATACTAGCAATACCCTAATTAATCAGCTATGCCACACCAATACCTGGCCTCGTGGTGGCACTGTTGTCTTGGCTTATTCTTGCATGAACCGGTCCTTAGATCTAAGGCAAGCAAACCACCACGACATCCAACCAATCCACATACCATGCTTGCTTAGATCACCCATTACCATGTCATATTAACCAGTTCATATTAACCATAATCTCATTAATGAATAATTAAATTGTATAGTTGTCTTCCCATCCAAATTAATTAAGCAAAGCAAAAAGGTAAAAACCCTTCCCGACTCTCTACCATGCATTCCAGGTGACAATGGAGGTTAAACAAAGCTAGTAAACTTCCTATCAAAGGGATTCCCATCAAATTGACACAAGCATGCAGTTTTGAAGATAGAGCATTTATTTTAAAAACAGGATCAATATGATCAAGGACACTTGCCTTGCTCTTGGGCTTGGTTAGGATCAAAGACTTCAAACTCTTGGTGCTGGAGGTCTTCTGCAGCACCCTCTAGCGCAAATCCGTCTAATCCGCAGAATAAACAAACAAAACAGGAATCATAATCAATAAATGCACAAATGTTACTTCATTTGTCATGACATGCATGATTAAGGCAATTACAAAGCAAAACTAGTTAATGAGTTGTTAATAATGCTTAATAACTAGTTTTAATAGTTATTAAAAAGTTTAAACAGGTTTGGGATTTATTTAAACCAATTTAGATTTAATTCAACAGGAAATAGATCGCAAAATCAGACAAGTCCGCAACAGGGCCGGACTAGTCCGCACTGCACAGGAACAGCGAACTAGGGTTTTCTAGATCGACGTGAATTTGGAGTTGAATTCACCTGAGAAATGGGAAGTACAAGGTGTACCAGGTGTTTAAAACTCTAATGGATCAAGGGTCTTGGAGGTAACACTTGGATCTTGGCGATCTAGGGTTGATGAAGATCTTGATGGTGACTTGTTGATGGAGAACGAAAGCTTGATGGATATCTTGATCCTCTTTATTTCCTCCTCCTCTTCTTCTTGCTCGGTGTCGATACCCTGCGTACCGGATACCCCTTGGAACTGCGAAGAGTGCAAAGGAACTCCACCTATCTGAGTGAAGATCTTCGAAGGCCCCACGTGTCATACGGAACCGGACTTGCCTCCCTTCTATAGTTAGTCCTAGTGCCGCCATGTGTATCAGAAAACCGGAGCTACATTCCATACATGGGAAAGCTCCGAACTAGATACCTGTGTGGCAGCCCCGGACCTAACCCCTGATAGAGGGAAGCTCCGGTACCGACATGTGTACAACAGCACCGGACCTACTCGTCCAAGACGGTAAGCTCCGGAGCTGCCACGTGTCCAGCAGCCAGACCTTCAACTTCAGACAGATTGGTGGACCTCCAACGGCTCGGACCATCAAGGAACAATTAAAGCTTCAAGACCCGATTATGTTTCATTAATGCTATCTTAATGACACACGATCGGAGGACCCTTAATACCAGTAACACCATCATCAAGGTGCGTTATCACACTGTTAAGGGTAATTAAGTACATTAACTGTGTATTAAGCATCTGTAACCGCCAGGGGCTACATGTCGGGCCAGGCTGATGATGTAATGGCTAGTCCTTGTACTATAGAAGCACTGGCTGAGCGATACACGGGGGACACGTCCACACATGCGCTGGACACTCTTCCAGACATGCTAGGCCCACACACTAGCACTCATACACTCAATACAACAACAAGACACACCCGTGGAGTAGGGTATTACGCTCAGGCGGCCCGAACCACGTAAATCCTCGTGTCAACTCGCCATCTTGTTCTGAATCTCCGCGCGCCCAAACCGAACTACAAAACTTCGCGGGCTAATAACCGTAGTACCGGGAGAATTGCTGGAACGATACTCCGATAGTTGGCGCACCAGGTAGGGGGCGCCTGAGATTTAAAGATGGTGAATTCTGCTGCTAGATCATCCAATGGTAACCATGCTGCGCAACCTGCATGAGGCAATCCCTCATACATGCAGCAGCTAGCAAGTGCTGTGGCCCCAGCAGGAGTCATGCCATCGCCACCACCGTCCGCTCTGGTGAATCAAGCTAGATAGCGAGATGGGGCGTCCGCGTCGGTCACTGCATCGACGAACAACAACCCCGAACACGCGCTTAATGCTACGCGTGCTCTTCTCCAACATCCACTGCCTCCAGGAGCACCCCAGGGTGTGATGGAGCAGTGGAGAGCAGATGTGGATCATCTGGTTGCAGCAGGAACCGATCGCATCAGCAATCAAGGTCCTCCCCCCTCGGGGCGGGCCCCATCGTAGCGTTGGACCTTGTCTGGTTGACTCGGTTCGCAAGCTTTGCAGCACGGGAGGCGTGCTGCATCTCAACAGGCGACGTTGCTGCCTTCCGGGGTGCGATGTACTCACACGATAACGAGGCTTTCGACTCATGACCTCTGGGCGGAGCTCGATCGTCGTTACCGTCAACAGGACGACCGCGTCCACATAGAGCCTGCTCGCAAGAGGCGAGAGGCTCGGGACAGCTCTACTCTTGAGGGAGTAGGAGGAGGCTGTTCTTCCTTGGCCATGCACCTACGCATGGTCATATGGCCGTAGAAGTTCCGACCTCACTTGCCAGAGAAATTTGACGGGACTGTTAATCCCGCCGAATTTCTTCAAATATACTCCACCGCTATCCTTGCGGCTGGGGGAAATAAGGCCGTGATGGCCAATTATTTCCCTGTGGCTTTGACTGGGACCCCCAGGTCTTGGTTCATGATCCTTCTTCCTAACTCCATCAACAGTTGGGCGGAGTTGTGCCAACAGTTCACCGCAAATTTCGGGAGCTCATACACCCAACCAGGCACAGAACTTGATCTTTTTGCTGTCAAGCAAAAAGGGGGAGAGTCCTTGTGATCTTTTATCCTGAGGTTCTCCCAGGTATGAAATACCATTCCTTCTAGCTCAAGCGCTTCTGTAATTGTAGCATTTAGATAGGGCGTTCGAGACAAGAAAATGCTAGAGAAGCTGGCGACCAAGGAAGTCACCAGCATCATGAAACTCTTCAGCTTGGCAGACAAGTGCGCCAAGGCTGCAGAGGGCCGTGAAATGCACTCCCAACCACCTCCGAAGGCCAACAAAAAATCCTCCAAGGGTGAAGCCGCTACCTCCAGGAGTGGCAACATGAAGAAAAAGTCCAACGGCAAGAAGAAGCTGTCGGTCGACACATCTACTGCCACTGCTGCCGCAGCTCCGGCTGGCCGGGGGCCACGCCTCGAGAAACGACCTCGGCCGTCGTCCGAAGACGGTGGCAGCTCCAAGATGTGGTGTCCCATACACAAGACGGACAGGCACAACCTGGAAAACTGCCGAGGGGTCCAGAACTTCGCCGAGCGCTACAATAAGCGCCGGGAAGAAGCTCCTTTCCGTCAAATGGAAGGAAAAAAAGTCGATGAAGCTCCAGTTGAAGAGGAGTTAGGCTTTCAGGACCCCAAAAAGGTCTTGAAAGTTGTTTAGACCTCCGTTGATAACGACTCTGATGTCTCCAACAATGAGCGTCGGAAGACCATGAACACCATCTTTGATGGTTCATGGGACATCACTTGCCGTCGTGTCCTCAAGACAATGCGGCGGGACTTGGCCTCTGTAGGTCCCACTGCCAGGGCGGAGCCTCATCGGATGTGGATGGATACTGCCATCACCTTGATGCTTTGGACTACACTGGGAACATGATTGGAGCTGGTTAACTTCCGCTGATGGTATCTCCGACCATCAATAACATCCAGATCCACCACGTAATGGTGGACAGAGGTTCGGGGCTGAACCTCATAAGCTTCGAAGCCTTCATCAAGCTTCAGCTCCGACCTTCGGATCTTCGTCCCTCTCGACCTTTCTCCGGAGTAGGTCCAAGGCCCATAACTCCACTCGGTGCCATTATTCTCTCGGTGACCTTCGGGACTCGGGAGAATTACAGGACCAAGAAGTTGGTCTTCGACGTGGCGCGGATAAACTTACCATTCAATGCCATCTTGGGCATGCCAGCTTTATACAAATTCATGGCCTCTACTCATTATGGCTACTTGGTGTTGAAGATGCCAACGCCCTCAGGCGTTCTCCGGATCCGCGGGGATCGCACCGTCGGAGTTACTGCTCTGTAAGAACTCCACGCGCTTGCTACAGCGCAGGAGGAAGAATCCGGAAAGGAGCAAGCTCGGAAGCACCCAAGCATTCGTCATCGAGGCTCAACCTCTGCACCTCGTGTGCAACCAAGCGGCAACACCGACATTCCCATCAAAGTCGTCCAAATTGGTTCCGACGCTGCTCAGACCACCCGTATATCGGGAGGTCTAAACGACAAATAGGAACTCGTGTTCATCACTTTCCTCCGTGCTAATGTCTACGTGTTTGCCTGGCAACCGTCACAAATGTCTAGGACCCCTAGGGAAGTGATTGAGCACAATCTGAAGATTTATCCCGACGCTCGGCCTGTACATCAGAAGCCTCAGAAGCAATCAGTAGAGTGACAAAACTTTATACGTCAAGAAGTGGAGAAGTTGCTCGAAGCTGGATTCATCCGGGAAGTCTTCCACCCAAAATGGCCGGCAAACTCAGTCGTTGTACCTAAGGCCGGCAGGAAACTTCGGATGTGTATCGACTACACAACACTAAATAAGGCATGCACAAAGGATCCATTTCCACTACCTAGATTAGATCAGATAGTGGATTCCACCTCCGGGTGTGAATTACTGTGTTTCCTAGACGCACATTCTGTATATCATCAAATCAGAATGTCTAGAGAAGATGAAGAGCATACTTCCTTCATCACAGTAGATGGATTGTACTGTTACACTGCTATGCCATTCGGTCTCAAAAACGCTGCTTCAACGTTTGTGCGAGCTATGTACAAAACTTTTGGAGAGCTCATCAGAGATGTAGTGGAAGTATACATCGATGACATCGTCGTCAAGATCAAGAACAAGGAGTCATTTCTTGACACCTTGCAAGCTGTCTTCGACAAGTTGCGAATCACACGCACAAAGCTGAACCCAGACAAGTGTGTATTCGGGGTTAGCTCCGGAAAGTTTCTTGGATTCTTGGTGAACCACCGAGGAATAGAGGCGAATCTGGCAAAGATTAAAGCTATTGAAGACATGCTGCCACAAGCCTGCATCAAGGATGTCCAGAAGCTGACTAGGTGTCTAGCTGCCCTCAGCCGGTTCATCTCAAGACTGGCGGAACGGGCGCTACCCTTCTTCAAATTATTGAGGAAGTCCAGACCATTCCAATGCTCTGAAGAAGCAGAAAAGGCTTTCCAAGAGCTAAAGCAGCTCCTCACCACTCTACCAACTTTGGTAGCTCCGAAACTTGGTGAGCCACTTCTGCTTTACATTTCATCAACTAACGAAGTTGTTAGCATGGTCCTGGTTACGGAAAGACCAAAACCATCTCCGGTTCAGGAATCCAGACCCCTTCAGGAAGTTCCGAAGCTACCTGAAGGCGAGTATGGGTCCCAGCCCCCAGACTCGGATCCTCGAAGCGAGATGTCAGAGGATCAACCTCCTTCAAATGAAGGAGTTACTGTTTGTTGAACAAGAAGATCCAGATCCTCCTGGGAAGGTCCGAGTCACTCCAGAAGGAGCTCCGGGTTCCTCTAGGAAGAACCTGGAGGTCCCCAAAGAAAGTCCGCACCCCTCCAGGAGGGTCCGGGTTGATGAGGAGGAAGCTTCGGGCCCCTCCAGGAGGATCTGGACACTCCAGCGCCCAGTGTACTTCATCAATGAAGTACTCCATGATGCCAGGACTCGGTACCTAGAGGTGCATAAGCTGCTCTACGCAGTCCTTATTGCCTCTAGGAAGCTTCGTCACTACTTTTGAGCTCACAAGATTTCAGTGGTAACCTCTTATCCGCTGCGTGCAATCTTGCATAACCCCAACTCTAGTGGGAACATTGCAAAGTGGGCAGCGGAATGGGCCGAGTTTTATCTTGAATTCTTCCCAAGACAAGCGATCAAGAGTCAAACATTGGCAGCCTTTATGGCGGAATGGACCCCCTCTCTATCAAATCCTGGGGGCCCCAGTGAGCAGAAGCCAAAACCCAAGGTTCCGGTCTTCACTAAGCCTCACTGGACTCTTTACTTCGACGGTTCTGTGCAGAAGTAGGTGGCCGGAGCTGGAATCCTTCTCCTCGCTCCGATCGGGGAGAAGGTCAAATACATGGTTCACCTTGACTTCAAGGTGACCAACAACATGGCGGAGTATGAAGCATTAATCTATGGGCTCAAGGTGGCACTATCATATGGTGTCAAGCAGCTATTGGTAATGGGTGATTCGTAGCTCATTATAAAACAAGTCAAAGGTGAATACTGCTGCAACAACCCTCAACTAGCTGCATATCTCCTTGAAGTCCAGAAGCTTCAGAAGGATTTCGAAGTCCTGGATCTTTACCATGTCCAGCGTCTCAACAACGCTGAAGCTGACGAACTCTCACCAAAAGCTTCAACCGGAGCTTCGGTTGCCGACGAAACCTTCGTCCGGAGATTGTCAAGACCAACAGCTCAGCCAGCCGAACTGAGTGAAGGGGGTGAGACTAGCACCTCGAAGCTGGTGGTCCCGATGGCCCTATGACCATGGCGTCGATCAAGGGTCGTACGTGCTACAGGAAGCACCGAGCAACTCAACACGCAAGACTCAGAAGCTCAAGTTAGCTCCGATGCATGGATCTCAGAGATCCGGAGCTACTTGAAAGACAACATTCTTCCCGAAGACAATGTATCTGCTGTCCGGATAGTCAGACTGGCTAAAAGATACACACTGGTAGAAGGGGATCTCTACCGACATGGTGCCAACGGCGTCCTAATGCGGTGCATTACAAGGGAAGAAGGCTGCGAGCTTCTCGCAGGAATCCATGGAGGCGAGTGTGGGAACCACGCATCTTCCCGCACGTTGGTCGGTAAAGCCTTCTGTCATGGTTTTTGCTGGCCTACATCGCTCCAGGATGCAATAGAGCTGGTGAAGAAATGTGAAGCATGCCAGATCCATGCGAAGCAAATTCACACACCAGCTCAACCACTACAAATGATACCTCCCACATGGCCATTCGCCGTTTGGGGTATGGATATCATGGGACCTTTCCCAAGAGCAGTCGGAGGTTACAAGTTCCTGTATGTCGCCGTCGACAAGTTCACCAAGTGGCCGGAAGCAACTCCAGTTGTGACAATAAACAAGCAATCAACTATCAATTTCTTGCAGTCCATAATATGCAAATTTGCAGTCCCAAACAAGATCATAACTGATAATGGGACCCAATTCACAAGTGCTGCATTCCAAGGATATTGCGAAGACCTCGACATTCAGGTCAGCTACGCTTCCGTAGCTCACCCAGCAAGCAATGGCCAAGCTGAGAGAGCAAATGCAGAAATCCTAAAAGGACTCAAGGCGCGCACATATGAGCGCCTGAAAAAACATGGAGCCAACTGGATTGAAGAGCTTCCGCCCACCTTGTGGGAAAATAGGACAACTCCAAACCGGTCAACTGGAGAGACACCCTTCTTCCTGGTGTATGGAGCTGAAGCAGTCCTTCCTCCGGAAATAACCTTGGGGTCACTCCGGGTCCAGACCTTCGACGAAGCCACGCAGGACCAGCTTCGGTGTGAAGACCTTGACCTCGTTGAAGAGGGAAGGTGCCGAGCAGCTGTTCGAAATGCACGATACTGCCAAGCTCTTCGACGCTATCAACAAAGGCATGTGCATAACCGACAGCTCGAGGAAGGCGATATGGTGCTACGGAGAATACAAAATTGAGAAGGGTTAAAAAAAACTTTCCTCCAGCTGGGAAGGACCCTTCCGAGTGATCAAAGTATCCCGTCCTGCATGCGTTAGCTTGGCAATCAAGGATGGGACACCGCTCCCTAATCCTTGGAACATTGAGCACCTCCGTAATTTCTATGCTTAATATCATGGAGGTCAATCTGTAATTACATATGATGTATGTTATAGCGTCATTGTACAGAGTCGGGTAGCTCCTCCGAGAGGACAGCCGGACCTTTCCCGGAAGGTCCGCAAAGTTCAAGCAACACTTGACACAGTCTCGGAACTAAAAGTGTAGCTAGCTACCTTGGGTCAAACAAGAAATGCAACATAGTTAGCCTGGTTCCGTACCCTAAGAGTGTACTTGTTTCCCCTGTACCCCGGACCTATAATGAAAGACATCATTGCGTGAAAATAGACTCCACGTGCATTTATTTTGTACAAGCTCATTCTTTTTTATTTTTCTCTTTCTTGTCTATAACAAAGTTGTGCATTTCTCAAGAATCTTTAGCTCGAACAATTCGTATATAATTCAAGTTGCTTTGTTAAGTCTTTCGGGTCATAACATTGTTGAATGGCCTACTCGCCTGAATGCCAAGCCAATCTAGGTCTGGAGTGTGCTATCGACTTAGCCTGGTCCTGCACCTTAAGCACGCCACTCTACCGGCAGGCCTGAGTAAGGTGAGTCCAGAAAACGATTGGACCTGGAGAAAATAAGCAAATGCACTTGATTGTATATAGAATTGCATTCGACCTAAAAATTTCTTTCGAGAATAGTAAGCCGCAAATGAGTTATAGATAAGAAATGGATTTTACTGTTTTTCTTGACTTCAGTGTGTAGGAAAATAAAAATCTCATGATGTTGGTGGATGATGTCGGAGCTATAAAAGCTTTGACATCCCCTAAGGTGGCCTGCTATTGATGTTTTAAACATTGATAGTATGCGTTGCCGGAGCTATCAAGTTCCGACAAATCCAGGGAGCCAGCCGTCAACGTGAAGAAAAAATGGTAGAAGGACACCCCAATGGGGTCTACTGTCGACGCTCTACGTGTTGATAGTGGTCAATGCCGGATCTACTAAGCTCCGACAATCCTAGAGGGCTAGCTGTCGACGGTCTACGTGTTGACAATGGTCGCTGCCAGAGCTACTAAGCTCCGACAATCTCAGGGGGCCCATGCTATCGATGACTTCAGACCTACACTCTACAAGTTTGAAGCACGCAAGTCTTCAAAGAAATGCTACATCCTTTTGGTACATGTTCGCAATCAAATTATGAACATCTACCAGGGGCCCAAGTGAGACAAAGGTAGAAGACAAAAAATGAAATTCATAAATTTCTTGGATTTCATTCATCTGAGGACAAGAGATTACAAAATTGGAGAAAGGAAGAGAAGATACAAGTGGGAGCTACAAGGAGAAAGTCCTAAATCCTACGGAAGAACGAGGCAACCTTCTGGCCAACCTCCGACATGTTAGCCTTGGCGGCATCTCCCTCTCTATCGATGGGACCTTCAAGCACCAGATCTAGTGGAAAGTGAGGATCCCAACTTGTGTATCACGTCAGCATGTACTCTGCGACGTTCTGCACAAGGGATTTTCCTTCCGTTTCCAAATGATCCGCGATGACATCGCCCATCTTGTTGAGTTTGTTGCCAGCCAAGCTCAACGCCTTCAACGCATGGTCCAGCTCCGGCTCTGGATCGTCTGGACGCACGGGACTAAAGCCCAGCGGCGTCAGCGCATCATTGGCTTTGCCCAAGAAGTCCCACACTTGTTGGGACTCCACAGCCCTTGAGCCTCGCATCTCTTCTAAGGACCTCTTGGCAGCCGCAAGCTCCGAACCCTCCCGGGCAAGGCGCTCAACCTCTTTGGCATGCTGCTGAATCCTTTCAGTAACTTGCTTTTCAAGGTTGGCAAGATCCTCTTCCGAGACGTGGATCTTGTTCTGGCGGTCAACCAGGTCTCTCTCCCAGCCCCGCACCTTCAGGCAGCAACTTCGTTCTTCCTCTTGGTGAGGTCCTGTCCCCGCTGCCAGGCCTTCTTCTCCTCGCTCTCTCAGAGCTCCTCCAGCTTCTTGGTGCGCTCCGCGAGGCTCTTGTCACCCAGAGCCAGCCTCTGGGCGAGCTCCTCCTCCCTCTTCACGAGTTCATCCATCAGCTCCAGGAGTTTTTGCTCTTCATCTTCGATCTTCTTCTCCCGCTCCTCAAGAGCCTCCCGGCGCTTAAAGAGGCTCTCATGGATGGTACTGAGCTTCTCCTGGCGATCATTCGCTGCTTCATTAGCAGCCACTGCTTGTTCGTGGATAGCCCGGGACTGGTTGTCGAGGGATCGCACCATGCTTTCCCTCTCGTCCAGCAGCTGGCCCCAGTACTCCATCCGAGCCTTCTCCCTCTTGACCCACTCCTTGTCGTCAGCCAACCTTGTTTGCGCTAGCTTGGTCTCTAATTGGAGCCGGATGTGCCACCTCCTAAGATTTTGGCGCTCCTCCTCGAGGGCCTTGCTGTCATGATAAAAAGCAAGTTGGACCTGACGAAGGATGGAGCAGGAGTTGTCGATGGATAACGACAGGGGGATCGGCTCCGGACCAGCCGGGGTCCTCTCCGCTGACTCCAGCGGGTTCTCCATAACAAAAATTGGGTCCCACTCTACAAGAGCGGTCCTCTGAGCTTCCGCAACACTAGGGCCACCCTTCGGGATAGCCTCGATCGTCGCCGAGGAAGGTGCGGCAATGGGAGCTTTTACCTCCAGAGTCGGCTCCGAAGGTCCTGCTGCCAAGTCGTCAGCAGCTGATCCCTCAAGCAGAGGACCTGCCGCTTCGTCTTGGCACCCTGGCTCAGGCGCGGGTACCTCCAGAACTACCTCCTCCGGGGAAGGCGTTGAAGATTCGGCTGGAGTTGAGGCCACTACCGGCTTCGATGCTGGTGCCTCCTCTGCCGCCGGTTCAGGCGCCGGCACTTCGACCTCCGCCGGTTCGGGAGCCGGCACCTCCACGATAACCGGCTCAGGCGCCGAAACTTCATCAACCACCGGCTCTGCTATCGGGCCTTCAGTAACATCCGGCTCTAAGGCCGGAACTGCAGCTACCTCCGGTTCCGAGGTTGGAACGTCCATCATCACAACATCCAAAATCGGAGCTTCAACCTCCGGAGCTGGTCCCGTTGGTACATCTTCATTCTCGTGGTCCGGCACTACCACGGGAGCTTCAGGAGATGACCCGAGGTCCAGAACTTCAACAGCCGGTGTCGGAGCTACCGAGACCTCAGCCACCACCTGGGGCGGCGCTGGAATTGGAGCCGAAGCCTCCGCCTGTACAGCATCAGCAACTGTCGTAGGAACCGAAGCTTCAGCCCTTTTAAGGACCCTGTGGATGAAGGACGAAGAAACTCAAAATATGATTAAAACAAAAATGACAAACTAAGGTAAAGAAGTAAATTTTCCTTGGGAGACTTCCGCTCCAGCTAGCTCGGAACCTCTTTGTCGGACGCTCGAAGCCTGACCCAGTTGCAACTGGGGTAGTAGCTCCGGAAGGCTCTTCGGAGCTTAGTGCCGCCTTCAGCGACGTCTTGGTTGGGGCCTTCCTTGACTGGGAAGGACCCTCGGACCTAGGGCCCTTAGCCAACCCTAGTGCCAGAGCCACAAGGTCGGAGCTGGCACCCCGAGGAGACGCCGATGCTAGAGTTGGTGTCACCATTGAAGACCTCCCATGTCGGGGAGAAGGAGCTGTTGTGGAAGGAGCAGGTCTAATAGGCCTCCTGTCAGAGTGCTTCAACTTCCTCTTCTGGTTGGAGGGCTCATCCAACTCTTTGCCCTTACCTACAACTTCAGCTCTTTGTCACGGGGCAGGGGCAGGGCCACCCTCAGAAACTCCGGGGATCGACAACTTGGTGGTCGGACGCCTCTCAACTTCACCGAGGTCGTCAAGCACCGGCGTCTTCCGTCGGAGCTCCCTGCTGAACTCTGCCTCCATGTTCAGAGGGAGGAAAGCTGCCGGCAGAGTTAAGTCGCCGCCCTCGACGTCGATGCCATGCTGGAACTTCTTGAGATGAAGCTCTAAAGCTGCGCCTTCCAAATTGGACTTCAAAACGGTTTCAATCCGGTCATCGTACATCACGCTGTTGAGGGCCTAGGCGAGCTTCTCCCTCTTCTTCAGCGGAGCCCACCTGTTGACCAGGAAGTTGCAGAAGACCGCCTGGGGGGTCACTCCTCCTTCCACGCATTGGGGGATCCTAGTCAAGGCAGGATTGAAGGCCTCCGACAGCACCGGAGCCTCGCTCCAGGCGTCAGTGTCAACATTGGGAATACCTTCAGGCAGCTCCAGCTTCTCGTGCTCCTCTGCCATGACGACAATCCAATCCTTCTTCCGGTCGTCCCACTTTCCGGAAGGGAACGACCTCAAGTACTTGTAGGGGCATTTCTTGCGCTTCAAAAAATAGTAGAAGCCAAGATACTCGTCACTCTTGCCAGTAGTGTGGATGGTGAAGAAGGTATGGAAAAGCTTGACGCAGGGGGGAATACCCACCCACATCTCGCAGAAGTGGACGAATGTTGACACAAGAAGAATGGAGTGGGGACCAAGGTGGTACAGCTATAGACCATAGACGTCTAACAACATCAAGAGAAAAGTTGAGAAAGGTGGGATCAGTCCCACCATCGCGTACGCAGAAAAGTACACCATGTCGCCAGCGCACTCCTTCTTGAACGGGAGCTTGCCGATGCAGACCAGGTGGTTGAAGGAGTCGCTAGACCACCCCATGTAGGTCCAGACCTTCTTCAAATCACTGTCAATTGTGAGACGGCTCTTGCGGAGACCCAACTCCATTGCAGCACGACGGGGCGAGAGAGGAAAAGCAAGCAAAAGTTCAAATGAAGGCATAAGGAATCCCCAAACGGTGCACACTTTCCTTCTTAAGTAAGCCCCCACAACGCTTGGATGGAAACCGCTGAAGGGCCAAGGATACAATTCAAAAATTTCACCCTGCCAATGACAAGGGGGCCTTGGGGCCACCTAGAGGATCAAGTCGAGGTCCTTATCCCAGGCGAACAGTTTTCATGATGAGAGGCAGGAAACCCGAGGGCGGCGGCCTGATAGGGCGCGCGAAACCAATACGTTTTTCGTATTGGGAACCAGCGACCTTCAATTGCGTGAGATCCGCACGCGTGGATCTCACCTGCCGCATCCTGAAGATGTTACGCGGCGATGATTTAATTGCGAACCACCACCTCAATAGCACATCCAGAGACCCTTGAAGACACGGCACAAAAATCGAAAGATGGACACACCTCTAGCAGAATGACTTAATCCAAAAAGTCTCTCCAAGAGGTGGGCCCAGGGGGCCACTGTCAGTACCCTATGTACCGGATACTTCTTGGAACTGCGAAGAGTGCAAAGGAACTCCACCTATCCGAGTGAAGAACTTTGAAGGCCCCACGTGTCATACAGAACTGGACCTGCCTCCCTTCTATGGTTAGTCCCAGTGCCGCCACGTGTATCATAAAACCGGAGCTACATTCCATACATGGGAAAGCTCCGGACTAGATACCTGTGTGGCACCCGCGGACCTAACCCCGACAGAGGTAAGCTCCGGTACCAACATGTGTACAACAGCACCAGACCTACTCGTCCAAGACGGTAAGCTTTGGAGCTGCCATGTGTCCAACCGCCAGACCTTAAACTTCAAGAGACAGATTGGTGGACCTCCAACAGCTCGGACCCTCAAGGAACAATTAAAGATTCAAGACTCGATTATGTGTCATTAATGCTATCTTAATGACACACGATCGGAGGATGAATGTAGGCCTAGAGGGGGGGTGAATAGGCCTTCTTGATTTTTCTTGGTTCCTGTAACACTCAACAACAAGGTTAATACCAGAGATATCGGACTAGTCCGGTAATGTTCGGACTAGTCCGGTTTCCACGGGCTAGGTTGATCAAGTTCAGACAATTTGATTGATTCGATAATGTTTGCAGCGGAAATATAAACTTGAATCTCAATTTAATAGTTGTATGTCAGATTCTATTGTAGTTAAAGCTCTTGATCAACAATTAGACTTAGATTGAATAAAGTGAATCAAACCCTAGATTAAGTTGATCAAATTAGATGAAGAACACAAAAAGGACAAGACACACGATTTATCCCGTGGTTCGGCTACCACGAAGGCAACCTACATCCACGTTGAGGAGCCCACAAAAGGATCGGGTCTTCTCCAACCCTTTCCTCGTCGGATCGCCACGAAGGCCAATCCTCTTCCACTAATCACAAAGGGTAAATAACCAAGTTGAAGGGGCGTTCTCACACGTTGAGAGCTCCCTTGATTACAACTCACAATGACACCAATAACACACTCGAAAATTACAAATCGAAACGTAAGAGTGTGTTAGAGAATCAAACCAAGAGCTCAATGATGTGTGCCAAGTGTCTCTCCAATGATTTAGAAGTGATCTTCAATGGATTTATTGATTTTGCACTTAATTTCGTGGAGAGAGATGGTTTTTGAGTCTCTTGGGAGGTGTGACGACGCTAGGGTTCGAGAGAGATAAAAGTGGGCCGTGCACCTCTATTTATATGAGGTTTCTAAAAGTGACCGTTAGGGTTCAGAAAGATCGGACTAGTCCGTGGTGGTCACCGGACTAGTCCGGTGTGCTGTGTGTAGCAAACCCTAAGTGTCTAGGAATATCGGACTAGTCCGGTTGAAAACGGACTTGTCCGATTTCACTACTGGAAATCTTCGGACTAGTCCGATTGACATCGGACTTGTCCGGTCATATGAAACCCTAAGTGTTTAGGATGACAAGTCCGCACTTGGAAGACTTGTCCGTTTTAGATCAGTGCATATATCGGACTAGTCCGTGTAGACACCGGACTTGTCTGAAGTGGATCAGAAAGAATTATCGGACTAGTCCGGATCACACCGGACTTGTCCGATTTTGTGTGACTTGTGCATTGT
This sequence comes from Tuctoria greenei, assembly GCA_036927565.1. Lineage (NCBI taxonomy): Eukaryota > Viridiplantae > Streptophyta > Magnoliopsida > Poales > Poaceae > Tuctoria > Tuctoria greenei. The sequence goes on along the minus strand of JAYESD010000008.1, from coordinate 144,631,913 downwards.
GTTTAGGACTAGTCCGCATTGGGGAGGACTAGTCCGAAGTGGATCAGAAAGATATCGGACTAGTCCGGTGGAGACCGGACTTGTCCGATCTAGTGCAGAATGTGATATCGGACTAGTCCGGCTGATATCGGACTAGTCCGGTCCTGTATAACTTTGTGCATTGTATGTGTGTGCTTGAAAGTGATTGAGCTCTTGGGTGTGTTTCCTTAACACACTCTATACATAATAATCTACTATTTTCTTCTTCTTGAGCTCAAATTCACTTTGCTTCTCATTTCCCTTCTTTTTGGCATTTTGCTCATTTTTCATCATTTGCCTGCATTCATCTCAACAAAAGGATTAGGATCCCAATTGCATGTCATAAATCATCCAAAACCCACAAGGGAGTCCTAGATGCACTTTTAATCTCCCCCTTTTTGGTGATTGATGACAACCAATTGAGATTTCACAAAATAAGGCAAAAAAATGAGATTTTCATAAAGTATGCACATATGACTCAAAAATACATCAAGCAACAAGAGAATTATCCATATGTGAATTCTTTATGGTGGGATGCATACTAAGTGCATGAATACATTGAGAATGACAGAATTTGCATTAACCAACCGATATCAAATGCATATGACATTCCAGGGGCAAAAACACAGTTTTCATCACACACTCCAAATAAATTAAGCAATTCATCACAGGACCAAACTTAATATGAAAACAGAGTTAAACTATTACAACCACAAATAAAAGATAAAGAGAACTCTCTCCTCGCACTCTACCACAGCTAAAGCTAAGACTCCCCCTCAATCTCTCCCCCTTTGGCATCAAGACACCAAAAAGAAGGAGAGGAGGGTCCTAGGGTCTTCACTCTTCACTGTCGATCCTCTCGTCATCGTCTTCATCTTCTTCACTTTCTACTTGACGAGGTGGAGAGGGAGGAGGAGGAGCGGAGCTGCTCGAGCCCCCAATGCCAAAATAGGCAAGCTCAGAAGGGGACAAGGGCCCGAGCTCGGTGAAATCCGGGTCAGACTCCTCAGATATCACTGGAGATCCAATGGGATCGATCTCCAGCTTCCGACAGATTTGCTCCACATTGGCCTTTATATACTTCATGTCCTCCTTTCTTTTCTTGTTGAGTTTGTGGACCTTCACTTCGGTCTTTTTGCAGGAGGAGAAGATTGCTGACAAGTATTTGAGGATCCCACTGGCGGATCCTCTCTGAGGGGCTTCCCTAGAGGTAGGGACCTCCCTAGCTTGCTTCTTGCTCTTGTCAGTGCCTCGGGACTGGAGACCGGTGAGGGAGCAGCCTGGATGCTCACTGGTTGAGGCTTCTGAGGCCTCAAGGGGGTGTGCTCCACATCCTTCGCGAACTCAATACCTGTGACTTTCTCAATCACATACATGAGGTAGGGAGCATAGCCACATGACCTATTAGGCGTACAGGATATGTTGACCATATCATTCCAAATGTACTCCGCTACATCAAATGGGCGGTCCCTGCTTATGACTCTCATTAGGGTTCTGAGGTAACCCTGCACGCTCCCAGCATCTCCATCTTTAGGAGCAATAGTCTTCCTCAGCACTCTGTTGAGGACCACAAAGAATGGTTTCATGTGCTTTGTAGAGGGAGGAACATACTTTGAGTTAGGCTCATATAGGAATTTCATCCTATCCTTCTCCATGACACCAATGTTGTGGATGATCAGCCTGTCAGGTCCAGAGGTGTCCAGATGGAGCAGATTATTAAACTCCTCTTGAGTGATATACTTAGATCTGTGTGTCATCCAAGTAACACTCTCTTCATCCTCACTTGAGAAGTGGCAAGTCGCAAAGAACTGTGCAATCACTTCATCATTCCAGTTATGCCTGAAGGCAAAGAGATCCTTCAGGCCATGCCTCTCAGCTGCAGCAATGACCTCATCAAAGGCTGAGCACTTCTTCTTCTCTAGGTGGGCCCAGTCAATCCACTGACTGCGCACCACCGGTGTCTTCATCGGGAGGTACACTGATTTGTAGAAGTCTGCATGGAAGTTGCACCAAAACCTTCTATCGACAGCTTGCTTTGGCCTGCTCTACCAGTCAATGCTCCTGTGTTTTGCTGCAGAATCACTGCCTTTTCCGCTGAACTTCTCCTCAGTGGGGTCCCGGACCCCTTCCCTGGGAGCATGGAGCCTCAAGGGCCCAACTGGCCCCGTTGCAACTCCCTTGCCCTTTCCCTTTGCTTGCCGAAGGCCGCTTAAAGATGTAGCAGCCTTCGAGGCGGGCTTCTTGGCACAGACCTTCCTCCAAACTTGGGGAGGAGATGTAGCAGGCCCGGAAGGTCTTTCTTGGCATTTTCCAAGACCCGCCGAGGACCGAGATGCCACCTCGTGGTCCAACTCGGCCTCAAAGTCGGAGATTTCGTTGTTGGAGCTCGACATGATCTGAGAATGAATGAGCAAGAAAAATGACAAGTTATGCAAGGCATAGGTGAGACATGATAGTCATGGATGGCATTAGGGAATTAAGGAATTAGGTTCAGGTTTAGAAACATCAGACTTGTCCGGTGCCTAGGCACGGACTAGTCCGGGGTACCGGACTTGTCCGTGCATGGACCGGACTAGTCCGGTGTTCATCCTCAAAAACCTAACAGATTGAACTGGACACAATCCCTAATGCAATTCTAGTCTAGCATACACGTAGTACATCAGCTAAACATGTAACTAGTGCAGGGTGCTAGGCCAAACGATCAATGATTGAGAAAAATACGATTTCTAGGGTTTTGAAGGTTTTTACCGAAGAAATCGTTGGAGACTTGAAGTTTTGGGGGTTTGAGACCGGACTAGTCCGGTGGAATCAATCCCCAAGTCTTAAAGCTTGATCTCCGCCCAAACTTGTGGCTTTTCGACGGAGGACACAAGAGATTGCTTTGGGAGCTCGAGCGCAAGAGAGAGAGAGAGGCGTGAGCAAATGTGGGGATGAGAAGATTAGGGTTTGGTGGCGGCTAGGCTTATGGACACGAGAAATCGAACAAGTCCAGACTTGACCGGACTAGTCCGAAGTCATCCAGAGACCTATATCGGACTAGTCCGTGGTCCGTCGGACTAGTCCGGCCTAACCGGCACTCTGCGGACTAGTCTGCATGGGCGGACTAGTCCGGATAACCACGGACTAGTCCGTGGTTACCAGGAAAGAATTGCATAGCCCATTCATATATATTTGAAGGTTCAATAATAGCGAATAGAGAGGCAAAACAATTCAAGCAATCTTGATGAATTTGACCAGTAAGCATACAACAATCATACAATGATCAAAATTCATCAAGATCTAATAATTGACATAGTTTTTCGAGAGGAAAATAGGGAGGTGTAATTTTCACAAATCAATCAACATTTTTGAAGTAATCATACAGGTATGCAACTTTTCAAGCCACACTCCGAGAATCAAGAATATTTAGCTCATTTCGGAGTTCGCAAAAACGCTTTTCATCAAGTGGCTTGGTGAATATGTCGGCCAATTGTTTTTGTGTGTTGACATGTGAGATGGTTATGTCTCCTTTCATGGAATGGTCTCTCAAGAAATGATGTCTTATGTCTATGTGTTTAGTCCTAGAGTGCTCAACTGGATTGTGGGCTATTTTAATGGCACTCTCATTGTCACAAAGGAGAGGAATATGATTCATATTGTAACCGTAATCCCTTAGAGTTTGTCGCATCCAAAGAAGTTGTGCACAACAACTCCCGGCTGCAACATACTCTGCTTCGGCTGTGGATAAAGAAATGGAATTTTGTTTCTTAGATGACCAAGAAACCAAAGATTTTCCTAGGAATTGGCATGTGCCAGAGGTGCTTTTTCTGTCAACTTTGCACCCGGCATAATCTGCATCGGAGTAACCAATGAGATTGAATTTGGAGCCTTTTGGGTACCAAAGACCAAGGTTTGGTGTATGAACTAAATATCTCAAGATTCTTTTTACGGCTGTCAAGTGACATTCCTTAGGGTTGGCTTGAAATCTTGCACACAAACATACACTCAACATAATATCTGGCCTAGATGCACATAAGTAAAGTAAAGATCCAATCATGGAGCGATATACCTTTTGGTCGACGCTCGGTCCATTTTCATTGAGATCCAAGTGGCCATTCGTAGCCATGGGAGTCTTTATGGGCTTTGCCTTGTCCATGCCAAACTTCTTGAGTATGTCCTGCGTGTACTTGGTTTTGCTTATGAATGTTCCTTCCTTTTTTTGCCGCACTTGGAATCTCAAGAAGTACTTCAATTCTCCCATCATTGACATTTCAAACCTGTCTGTCATAATTCTACTAAATTCTTCACAGAAAGATTGGTTAGTTGACCCAAAAATTATGTCATCAACATAGATTTGGCAAATAAAAAGATCATTATCTAGATTTTTCGTGAATAGTGTATAATCTACTTTGCCAATCTGAAAGCCATTATCAATTAAAAAATCTCTAAGACACTCATACCAAGCTCTAGGAGCTTGTTTGAGGCCATAGAGAGCCTTACGCAGTTTATACACGTGGTCGGGGAACTCTTCGTCTTCAAATCCGAGTGGTTGCACCACGTACACCTCTTCCTTGATCGGTCCGTTGAGGAAGGTGCTTTTCACGTCCATTTGGTACAGCTTGACATCATGGTGAGTAGCATATGCAAGTAATATTCTAATTGATTCAAGCCTAGCTACTGGAGCAAAAGTCTCATCGAAATCCAAACCTTCAACTTGTGAGTAACCTTTGGCCACAAGTCGTGCCTTGTTTCTTGTCACCACCCCGTGTTCGTCTTGCTTGTTGCGGAAGACCCACTTGGTGCCCACTATGTTTGCATTGGGTCTTGCCACAAGTTCCCAAACCTCGTTTCTCTTGAAGTTGTTCAACTCTTCTTGCATTGCCACCACCCAGTCCGGATCCTTCAATGCATCCTCAGTCCTGCGTGGTTCCAAAAAGGAGACAAACGAGTAATGCTCACAAAAATTAGCTATACGAGATCTAGTGGTTACTCCCTTTTGGATATCACCGATGATGTTGTCGATTGGGTGATCCCTTTGAGTGCGTTGGTGTACTCTTGGGTGTGGCACTTGGGGAGTCGAGTGTTGGTGATCATTTTCTTCTCCCCCTGAGTGGTTGCCCTCGTTGATTTGTTGATCATCTTCATATTCTTGTCATTGATCTTGTATCGAGACTCCCCCTTGATTGTTGATCTCCTCTTGTGGTTCACTTTCCTCTTGTATTTGTGACGATGACTCTTGTGGACGAACTTCGCCTAGAGCCATTCTCTTCAATGCTTGGTAAGGAGCTTCTTCTTTACCTAATTCACATTGATCAACTTGCTCCTTTTGGGAACCATTAGTTTCATCGAACACTACGTCACGTGCCACTTCAACAAGTCCGGAGGCCTTGTTGAAAACACGATAGGCGTAAGTTTTCGAATCATAGCCAAGAAGGAAACCTTCATCGGACTTTGAAGCGAACTTTGAAGTCCTGGACTTCTTGTTCAAGATATAACATGGAGAGCCGAAAACTCGAAAATATGAGATGTTGGGTTTGTTACCGGTGAGTAGCTCATAAGGAGTCTTCTTGAGTAGTCGATGAAGGTAGAGTCGATTTGCGGCGTGGCAAGCGGTGTTAATCGCTTCCGCCCAAAATCGATCCGAAGTCTTATATTCATCGAGCATTGTTCTTGCCATCTCTATGAGCGTTCGGTTCTTCCTTTCGGCGACTCCATTTTGTTGTGGAGAGTATGGTGCTGAAAATTTGTGCTTGATTCCCTCCTCATCAAGGTACTCCTCCACTTGTATGTTCTTGAACTCCGTGCCATTGTCGCTCCGAATACTCTTGATCGATAGTGAGAACTCGTTTTGAGCTCGCTTGAAGAATTTCTTGAGCGTTCCTTGTGTTTCTGACTTGTCATGCAAAAAGAACACCCAAGTGAAGCGGGAAAAATCATCAATAATGACTAAACCGTATTTATTACCGCCGATGCTTATGTAAGCAATTGGACCAAACAAGTCCATATGAAGTAGTTCGAGCGGTCTTGTCATAGTCATAATGTTCTTTGTAGGATGATGTGCTCCTACTTGCTTCCCGGCTTGGCACGCGCTACAAGGCCTGTCTTTCTCAAAAACAACATCTTTCAAACCTCGGATGTGATCGCCCTTGAGGAGTTTTTGAAGATTCCTCATACCAACATGTGCTAGCCGTCTATGCCACAGCCAACCCATGTTGGTTTTTGCAATCAAGCATGTGTCGAGTTCGGCTTTATCCTTGTTGAAGTCAACAAGGTAAAGCTTTCCCTTCAACATACCCTTGAATGCAACGGAACCATCACTCCTCCTTGAGACGGTCACACCCTCGTTAGTAAACAAGCAATTATAACCTTTGTCATATAATTGAGATATGGACAGCAGGTTATAATCTAAAGATTCAACATGTAGAACATGAGAAAGAGTGTGTTCAGAGGATATTGCTATTTTACCGGTATCGAGCACCCTTCCTTGACTATTATCTCCGAAGTAGATGCCTTCATTTGGGTCCTTGTTTTCTTCATATTCCACGAACATCCTCTTTTCTCCGGTCATGTGGTTGGTGCATCCACTATCTAGCACCCATTTGGATCCACCGGAGGAATAGGCCTGCAAAAACAAATTATGCCTTGGTTTTAGGTAACCAAGCTTGCTTGGGTCCTTGGAGGTTAGTTACAATACATTTGGGCATCCACACATGGGATTTTGTGTTCCCATGGCGTGGCCCAGCATAATAAGCATAAACTTTACCAATATTGTTTCTCATTAATACATAAGAGGCATCAAAGGTTCTGAACAAGAGTTGCTGTTGTTTATGAATCGGACTAGTCTGGGTAACCGGACTTGTCCGAATGACCGGACTTGTCCGGACCTCCACCGGACTAGTCCGGCGTTTATGAGAGTTCAGATTCTTAATTTTTGAGTTACCAGGTTGTGAGGGTCCTCCCTTCACAAAGGTAATCCTTCCCTTGTTATTCTTATGACTTCCAGCATTTTGCTTTCCATCGTAAGAGTAACCAATGCCATACTTGACGTTTGGAGGTCTTTGGACCAAGTATGCACTACGTGCATAGTTGATCCTCTCCTTGTCAAATATTCCACATTGGGTAGGATTTTTATCCTTTGCGGAGGTAGACTTTTCCTTCAAGCTGATGTCGACTTTACCACATTTGCACATATGAACAGGATGAGTTGAAGTGTGATGAGTAGGTAGACTTGAAGAGGAGGAAGGTTCACTTAGCTTGAGTGACTCAACTTGCACTTCAAGGATCTTGTTGACCTTGATCAGGTCATCAAGTTGATCCTTGATTGCAACGTTTGAGTTGGTTAATTCCAAACAAGTTTTCTTGCTTGAAGCTAGCTCAAGCTCTAGTGAGTTGTTTTTCTCCTTTTCAAGAACTAGAAGATTGTCAAGTTCGACATACCTCTCCTTTTGGGAGATAATCATGTCTTCTTGACGATCAATTAGCGATTCCTTCTCAACAAGTTGGACAAGTAAAAATTTCATTTTAGCAGCAGTTTTTCTATCTAATCCAGTTAACATATCTTCATCATCACTATCTAGTTCATCCTTACTTGAGTACGAATGCATGGAAGGAGTTTTGATGTTTACCTTGCGTTTACCTTCCTTTGCCATGAGGCAAGTGCCATGTCCCTTCTTTGCACCGAGCGTGGGGAAGAGTGTGGGTTTCTTGGACGAGCTTTCAATGGCTATGCTAGCCATCTCTTCTTCATCGGATGATGAGGACTCATCGTTTGAGTCCCACTCCTTTCCAATGTGTGCTTCTTCAGCTTGTTTCTTCTTTTTGAAGAATTTCTTCCGTTGAGGCTTGGTTTCTTTATTCTTCTTCTTGTTGTCCTCATACGGGAAATCTACTATAAAGTGGTTATACTCACCACAATTATAGCACGCCCGCCTCATCTTCGGCTTTGTCCTTTCCTTGTACTTGCCTTCACCTGATTTTATTCCTTGTCTTTTCTTCATTATTATTTTGAACTTTTTCATGAACAAAATCATATCCTCTTCGTCCAGCTCACTGCTTTCGTCATCGCTATCCTCCTCAAACTGTGCTTCTCTTGCTTCTTTGGATAGAGGCTTGAGTGTGGACTTTAAGGCAACTCCCTTCTTCTTGGCCGATGTGAGGTCGGCTATTTCTTTGACGTGCTTGGCTTGTTTCTCCATCATTTCAAAATTGATGATTTTGCCAAGCAATTCATCTGGGGTCATCCTCTTGTACCCGGGACTTTCTCTGATCATAGAGCATAGTGTGACATTGCGAGTCATAAAGGCTCTAAGGATGAGCTTTACAACCTCGTGGTCATTCCACTTCTTGCTCCCATATGATCGAACCTTGTTTACAAGTGTCTTCAATCGGTTGTACATGTCCTGGGGAGACTCGTCTTCCTCAATTGCGAACCTTCCTAGTTCGCCCTCAATCATTTCAATTTTGTCCTCCCGCACATGCCGGTCACCTTCATGGGCTGTTTGTAGTGTGTCCCATATTTCCTTGGCAATCTCCAGTCCGTCCACCTTTGTGAATTCATCTCGACTTAGAGAGGAGGTGATCACGGCTGCGGCTTGAGCGTTTCTGTGGATGGCTTGCTCTTGACTTGGAGTGAGCTCTTCGTCATCATCTGGGATGTCTATTCCTATGCACACAATATGCCATAAACTTGGGTTAAGGGAAATCAAGTGCATCTTCATATTTTGCCTCCACATGGAGTAATCACTCCCATCGAAGTGTGGGGCTTTTCCAAGAGGAATGGATAGGTAATGGCTGTTGTTTGAATTTAAACGATCATAGTTGAAAGGATATCGGGAGTAGTCGGTGTGACTACTCCCCTTCTTCTTTTCTTCAACTTTAGCTTTCCCTTTGGAAAGTGCTTTCTTTCTGAGTAGTGCTTTCAGCTCCAGCGTCTCCTCGTCATCATCATCGAAGTCTTGAATTGCTTCGAGATACTTTTCCAGCTTTTGGTTCTTGTCTTTGTTTACTTCTTCCTGGTTGTTGATTTTCTGAACATCTTTCATGTCCGACATGATCTCTTCGAGTGGTTGCACTCTTTCTTGAAGAACCGGCTCTGATACCAATTGAATGTAGGCCTAGAGGGGGGGTGAATAGGCCTTCTTGATTTTTCTCGGTTCCTGTAACACTCAACAACAAGGTTAATACCAGAGATATCGGACTAGTCCGGTAATGTGCGGACTAGTCCGGTTTCCACGGGCTAGGTTGATCAAGTTCAGACAATTTGATTGATTCGTTAATGTTTGCAGCAGAAATATAAACTTGAATCTCAATTTAATAGTTGTATGTCAGATTCTATTGTAGTTAAAGCTCTTGATCAACAATTAGACTTAGATTGAATAAAGTGAATCAAACCCTAGATTAAGTTGATCAAATTAGATGAAGAACACAAAAAGGACAAGACACACGATTTATCCCGTGGTTCGGCTACCACGAAGGCAACCTACATCCACGTTGAGGAGCCCACAAAAGGACCGGATCTTCTCCAACCCTTTCCTCGTCGGATCGCCACGAAGGCCAATCCACTTCCACTAATCACAAAGGGTAAATAACCTAGTTGAAGGGGCGTTCTCACACGTTGAGAGCTCCCTTGATTACAACTCACAATGACACCAATAACACACTCGAAAATTACAAATTGAAACGTAAGAGTGTGTTAGAGAATCAAACCAAGAGCTCAATGATGTGTGCCAAGTGTCTCTCCAATGATCTAGAAGTGATCTTCAATGGATTGATTGATTTTGCACTTAATTTCGTGGAGAGAGATGGTTTTTGAGTCTCTTGGGAGGTGTGACGGCGCTAGGGTTCGAGAGAGATAAAAGTGGGTCGTGCACCTCTATTTATATGGGGTTTCTAAAAGTGACCGTTAGGGTTCAGAAAGATCGGACTAGTCCGTGGTGGTCACCGGACTAGTCCGGTGTGCTGTGTGTAGCAAACCCTAAGTGTCTAGGAATATCGGACTAGTCCGGTTGAAAACGGACTTGTCCGATTTCACTACTGGAAATCTTCGGACTAGTCCGATTGACATCGGACTTGTCCGGTCATATGAAACCCTAAGTGTTTAGGATGACAAGTCCGCACTTGGAAGACTTGTCCGTTTTAGATCAGTGCATATATCGGACTAGTCCGTGTAGACACCGGACTTGTCCGAAGTGGATCAGAAAGAATTATCTGACTAGTCCGGATCACACCGGACTTGTCCGATTTTGTGTGACTTGTGCATTGTGTTGAGGACTAGTCCGCATTGGGGAGGACTAGTCCGAAGTGGATCATAAAGATATCGGACTAGTCCGGTGGAGACCGGACTTGTCCGATCTAGTGCAGAATGTGATATCGGACTAGTCCGGCTGATATCGGACTAGTTCGGTCCTGTATAAATTTGTGCATTGTATGTGTGTGCTTGAAAGTGATTGAGCACTTGGGTGTGTTTCCTTAACACACTCTATACATAATAATCTACTATTTTCTTCTTCTTGAGCTCAAATTCACTTTGCTTCTCATTTCCCTTCTTTTTGGCATTTTGCTCATTTTTCATCATTTGCCTGCATTCATCTCAACAAAAGGATTAGGATCCCAATTGCTTGTCATAAATCATCCAAAACCCACAAGGGAGTCCTAGATGCACTTTCAGAGGACCCTTAATACCAGTAACGCCACCATCAAAGTGCGTTATCACACTGCTAAGGGTAATTAAGTACATTAACTGTGTATTAAGAATCAGTAACCGCCAGGGGCCACATGTCGAGCCAGGCTGATGATGTAACGGCCAGTCCTTGTACTATAAAAGGATTGGCCGATCAGTACACGTGGGACGCGTCCACACATGCGCTGGACACTCTTCCAGACACGCTAGGCTCACACACTAGCGTTCATACGCTCTATACAACAACAACACACACCGGTGGAGTAGGGTATTACGCTCAGGCGGCCCGAACCACGTAAATCCTTGTGTCAACTCGCCATCTTGTTCTGAATCTCCGCGTGCCCAAACTAAACTACAAAACTCCACGGTCTACTAACTGTAGTACCGGGAGAATTGCCAGAACCACACTCCGACACTCAGGATCTCCTTCTCCCTCCTTGATGGCGGCTCTCCACGAACTAGGGTTTGTGTGGACTTTCAATTGAGGCAAAAGGATGTTAAGTCAAGGGGTGGGGTTGTTTATATAGAGGTGGAGGCTAGGGTTTCAATGAATTCGAGTTTGGGGAGGGTTGAGGCTAGTGTGGGGTCCCACATGGGCTCTAGAAAGAGTTAGACACGATGTCCTTAGGCCCACTTAAGGTAGAACCCAAAAACAAGTCGAGAAACAGAGAAACAACTCAGAGTCATGATTTATCGGACAAGTTCAAAAAGGACCGGACTAGTTTGAAGTTAAATATAGAGATATTGGACAAGTCCGGACTATATCGGACAGGTCCGGACTATATCAGACAAGTCCGAACTTGATCAAAGGAAAACAGCAAGTCTGGCAAAAATCGAACAAGTCCGATTTTAGCCAGAGAAAAATGGACAAGTCCGCTAGAATACCGGACAAGTCCAGGGACTTAGCGAAATTTCCAAGGAATTGGAATACCGGACTAGTTCGCAATGGACCAGACAAGTCCAAAATTGTCCAGAGGCAAAACAGAGTAGTCCGCAGCAAAAATAGACTAGTCTGGTGGACGTCAGAGAGAAATCGGACTAGTCTGCACCAAAATCGGACTAGTCCGCACTTTCCTGAATTCTTAAGTGCGGTTTTGCTCCTAATTCATTTTAAACTTATTTTTTTTGATGTGGGTTAATTTTAAACATGTATATATGAACTTATGCAATGCATGATGCATGAAAATGAGGGTATTACAAAACTACCCCCCTTAAAATGAATCTCGCCCTCGAGATTCAACGCAGAAGAGAAGAGATAGGGAAATTCCTTCTTGAGATCATCCTCATGCTCCCAAGTTGCCTCTGATCCTGAATGATGCTTCCATTGCACTTTACACCATCGAATAACCTTGTTCCTTGTGACTCTCTCCTCGGTTTCCATAATTTTGACCGGTTGATCGACATAAGTCAAATCTGCCTCTAATTCCAATTCTTCTATTGTCACTTGTTCTTCCGGTATCCTCAAGCACTTCTTGAGATGGAAAACATGAAACACATCATGGATAACCGATAAGTGAGCTGGCATCTCCAACTTATAGTCTACTTCTCCTCTTTTGTCCAAAATCTTGAATGGTCCAATATAGCGAGGTGCTAGCTTGCCTCTTATGTTAAACCTCTTATGACCTCGCATAGGAGACACAATGAGGTAAACAAAATCTCAGACTTCAAAGTCTAGTTTCCTTCTCCTATTGTCCGTATAGCCTTTTTGTATTGATTGAGCAGCCCTCAAGTTCTCACGAATAACCTAAACTTGTTTTCAGCTTCTAGCAACACATCCGAACCAAATACTTGGGTTTCTCCGGTCTCATTCCAGAACAAATGTGTCCTACACTTCCTTCCGTAAAGTGCTTCATATGGTGACATCTTCAAACTTGCTTGGTAACTATTGTTGTATGAAAACTCCGCATATGGCAAGCTCTTGTCCCAACATTTCCCGTGCTTTAAAGCACAAGATCTTAACATATCCTCTAAAATCTGATTGGCCCTCTCAGTTCGTCCATCAGTTTGAGGGTGGTACATCGAACTAAAATTCAACCTTGTTCCCAATGCTTCATGCAAATTCTGCCAAAACCTGGAGGTAAATTGGGAACCTCTATCCGACACTATCTTCTTTGGAACCCCATGTTGGCACGCAATGTGCTCCATGTATTGCTTTGCTAGCTTCGCGGTGGTATAGGTGGTCTTGACAGGAACAAAAGGAGCTGATTTTGTCAATCGTTCCACGATTTCCCAAATTGAATAATAACCGAACTATGTACGTGGCAATCCAACTATAAAGTCCATACCGATCTCTTCCCACTTCCATTCTGGGATCTTCAATGGCTGCAATAATCCGGCTGACCTTTGATGTTCCGCCTTGACTCGTTGGCACACATCACACAACGCTACATATTCAGCTATGTCCATTTTCATGCTAGCCCACCAATATCACGTCTTCAAGTCCTTGTACATCTTCGTACAACCGGGGTGAATCGAGTATGGCGAGTCATTTGCCTCCTTTAGTATTGTCTCCTGAATATGCTTCACATTAGGCACGACAATCCTTTTTCCAAGCCATAGGGTACCCTTTTCATCCTCATCAAACCTGAATTTTGTTCCCTCTTCAGTCCTTTCCTTGATTTCCTAAATTCCCTTATCCTTTGTTTGACCCTCTCGAATTTCTTGCTCCAAAGTCAGATTTAACTCCATCATCCCCATCTCATTCAAAAATCCGAGATTCAGCCATTCAAACTCCTTGCATAGCTCGGATGGCAGCCCTTGAACTGCGAGTTGATGACTTACTCCTTTTTTACTCAAGGCATCGACCACGACATTTGCCTTTCCTGGATAATAATTGATTCCCACATCATAATCCTTGATGAGCTCCAACCATCTTCGCTACCTCAAATTCAGATCCGTTTGTGTTAATATGTCCTTGAGACTCTTATGATCCGTATAAATTTCACACCTATGTCCAAGGATATAATGTCTCCAAATTTTCAATGCGTGTACCATGGCTGCAAGTTCCAAGTCATGTGTTGGATAATTCTGCTCATGTTTCTTCAATTGCCTCGATGCGTAGGCAACCACTTGACCTTCTTGCATAAGCACACATCCAAGTCTTTGTCTCGATGCATCACAATAAATATCAAAACTCTTGCTCACATTCGGCAATACAAAAACTGGGGCTGTCGTTAACCTCTTCTTCAACTCCTCAAAACTTTCTTGACAAGCTTGAGTCCATTGGAAAGCTTTCCCCTTCATTAGCAATTCCATCATTTGCTTGACTATTTTGGAAAAGTCCTTGATGAACCTATGGTAATATCCAGACATTCTAAGAAAAATCCTTATTTCCTTTACGTTTTGCTGTGGCTCCCACTTTAGCACATCCCTCACTTTTCTAGGGTCGACCGATACTCCTCCTCCCGAGATGATATGACCAAAAAATGACACCTCTTTCAATAAAAACTGGCACTTGCTGAATTTGGCGTACAATTGATGCTCCCTCAATTTCTGCAATGTAAGCCTCAAGTGTTCCTCGTGTTCCTTCTCATCCTTCGAGTAGATCATAATGTCATCAACAAACACCACAACAAACTTATCCATGTACCACATAAAGACCTTATTCACGAGGTACATAAAGTAGGTAGGCGCATTTGTCAATCTAAAGGACATCACGCTGTACTCATAGGATCCATACCGTGTCCTAAAAGCTGTCCGGGGTATGTCCGATGGTCTAATCTTCAATTGAAAGTATCCCGACCTCAAATCAATCTTGGAGAAGACACATGCACCCTTCATCTGATCAAACAAATCTTCTATGTGCGACAAGGTATACTTGTTCTTGATGGTCACCTTGTTGAGAGCTCGGTAATCCACACACATCCTTTGTGACCCATCCTTCTTATCCATGAAAAGAACTAGTGCTCCCCAATGTGAAGAGCTTGGGTGAATAAAATCCTTCTCTAGATGCTCTTGAATCTGCTTCTTGAGCTCTACTAACTCCTTAAGAGGCATCCTATATGGCCTCTTAGCTATAGGTGCAGTTCTAGGTATTAAATCAATAACAAACTGAATGTCTCAATCAGGCGGCATACCTGGCAACTCATCCGGGAACACATCCAAGAATTAACACACCACTGGAATCTCCTCAATTGCGGCACCGTCCATGTGGTTCAGCTCCAATTGCTTCGATGCGGTTTGAGATGCTTCAAATTCTATGGTGATTGTTTCCTCATTGGTCAACTTCACCATCTTTGTGGCACATTAGTGACTCCATTGTGCTTCCTCAAACAGTCTGTACCAAGTATAATGTCCAATCCTTGAGAATCCAACACAATGAGGTTTGCAAAGAAGTCTACCCCCCTTATTCTATGGCTTACTTTTGGACATACTATATTTGTCCTCATCTCTCCTCCAACCTAACCAATAGAGTAAACATCATATGAGAGATAGGCAAACTATACTTGGCAACATATTTTGATGCAATGAATGAATGCGATACTCCAGAATCAAATAACATAGTCGTCGAGTTGGAGTTTGCGAGAAAAATACCAATCACCACATCATCCGCTTGTTGCGCATCCTCCGTAGAGACATGGTTCACGTTGCCACGAGCAAAATTCTATTGTCCATGATTTCCTTGTGGCGCTCCTCCATTGGGTCTTGGGTTCTTTCTTGGCACATTGCTTCCTTGACCAAGGCCTGACTGCAAAGTGTCATGCTTCTCCACACATATAGCACTTCCTTAATGCACCAGAATTATTGGGACGAGCTTGATTCTGAACATTTGGCGTACAATTGATGCTCCCTCAATTTCTGCAATGTAACCCTCAAGTGTTCCTTGGGTTCCTTCTCATCCTTCGAGAAGATCATAATGTCATCAACAAACACCACAACAAACTTATCCATGTACTCCATAAAGACCTTATTCATGAGGTACATATAGTAGGTAGGCGCATTTGTCAATCCAAAGGACATCACGTTGTACTCATTGGATCCATACCGTGTCCTAAAAGTTGTCCTGGGTATGTCCGATGGTCTAATCTTCATTTGAAAGTATCCCGACCTCAAATCAATCTTGGAGAAGACACATGCACCCTTTATCTGATCAAACAAATCTTCTATGCGCGGCAAGGTATACTTGTTCTTGATGGTCACCTCGTTGAGAGCTCGGTAATCCACACACATCCTTTGTGACCCATCCTTCTTATCCATGAAAAGAACTGGTGCTCCCCAAGGTGAAGAGCTTTGGCGAATAAAACCCATCTCTAGTTGCTCTTGAATCTGCTTCTTGAGCTCTGCTAACTCCTTAGGAGACATCCTATATGGCCCCTTAGCTATAGGTGCAGTTCCAGGCATTAAATCAATAACAAACTCAATGTCTCGATCAGGCGGCATACCTGGTGTCGGTACCCTGCGTACCGGATACCCCTTCGGATTGCAAAGATCACAAGGAAACTTCATCTACCAGATTTGAAGACCTCCAAAGGCCCCACATGTCAGTCGTAACCGGACCTGCTTCCCCGACAAGGTCAGTCCCAGGGCCGCCACGTGTATCATAAGACCAGAGCTATCGCCCACACATGGGAAAGCTCCGGATTGGATACCAGTATGGCACCCCCGGACCTAACCCCAGAAAGATGGAAGCTCCGGTATCGACACGTGTCCAACAGCACCGGACCTACCCGTCCACGACGGTAAGCTCTGGAGCTGCCTCGTGTCCAAACCGCCAAACCTTCAACCTCAACAATCAGAATGGTGGACCCCCAACGGCTCGGACCTTCAAGAGGCAATGAAAGACTTCAAGACCCGATTAAGTGTCATTAATATCATATTAACGACACATGATTGGAAGACCCTTAATACTAGTAACGGCACTGTTAAGGCCCGTTACCACGCTATTAAGGGTAATTAACCGTATTTATTGTGTATTAAACATTAGTAACCGCCAGGGCCACATGTCGAGCCAGGCTAATAGTGTAACGACCAGTCCTTGTGCTATAAAAGGACTGGTCGACGATACACTCGGGGACTCTGGGACGCTCTCTGAGGATGATGCGCTCTCAAGCACACACAATCACTAAAAGCTCTTAGACGTTCAATACAATAGCTACACACCCCGTGGAGTAGGGTAGTACGCTCAGGCGGCCCAAACCACGTAAACCACTGTGTGAATTTGCCACCATCTCTTGAATCTCTACGCGCCCATTACAGAACTACAAACTCCACATACTACTAACAGTAGTGCCGGGAGATCTGCCGGATTTACCCACCGACAGTTGGCGCGCAAGGAAGGGGGTGCCCGAGATTTCAAGAATGGTGAACTCAGCTGCTGGATCGTCCAACGGCAACCTCGCTGCGCAACCTGCTGGAGGCAATCCCTCCAACATGCTACAACCAGCCGGTGTCGTGGCTCCAGCAGGAGTCATGCCTCTGCCTCCATCGCCTGCACCAGCAAATCAAGCTGGACAGCGGGACGAAGCATCTGCGTCGGTCACCGCATCGGCGAATAACAACTACCCCGAACACGCGCTCCATGCAGCGCGTGCTCTCCTCCAACGCCCACCACCTCCGGGTGTATCCCAAGGTGCAATGGAACAGTGGAGGGCTGATGTGGAACACTTGGTTGCAGCAGCATCCGATCGCATCAGCAACCAAGGTCCTCCCCCCTTGGGGCGGGCCCCATCGCAGCATCAGACTTTGTCAGGCAGACTTGGTCCACACGCTTCCCAAAATAGGATGTGTGCTGCGTCTCAAGAAGTGATGTCATTGCCTCCGGGATGCGACACACACATACGGTAACAAGGCTCTCAACTCACGACCTCCGGGCGGAGCTTGATCGCCGTTACAGTCAACAGGACAGCCGCATCCATATCAAGCGTGCTTGCGAAGGCGAGAAGCTCGAGACAGTCCTGTTCCTAAGGGAATAGGAGGAGGTTGTTCTGCCCTGGCCATACACTTGCGCATGGTCAGATGGCCACAAAAGTTCCAGCCTCACCTGCCGGAGAAATTTGACGGGACTATCAATCCCGCTGAGTTTTTCCAGATTTACTCCACTGTAATCCTTGCAGCCGGAGGTAACGAGGCCGTAATGGCCAACTACTTCCCCGTGGCCTTAACTGGGACCACCAGGTCCTGGTTCATGAGCCTTCCGCCCAACTCCATCAACAGCTCAGCGGAATTGTGTCAACAGTTCACTGCTAATTTCAGGAGTTCATACACCCAACCAGGCACCGAAGTGTACCTTTAAAAGGGAGAGAATCCTTGCGTTCCTTCATCCAGACGTTCTCCAAGGTATGAAACACTATTCCTTCAATCTCCAGTGCCTCTGTTATTGTGGCATTTAGACAGGGCATACGAGACAAGAAAATGCTGGAAAAGCTGGCGGTCAAGGAGATCACCAGCATCATGGAGCTCTTTAGCTTGGCAGACAAGTGTGCCAAAGCTGCGGAGGGCCGTGAAATGCACTCCAAACCACCTCCGGAGGACAGTAAAGAATCCTCCAAGGGCGAAGCCACTTCCTTCGGGAGTGGCAAAAAGAAGAAAAAGTACAACGGCAAGAAAAAGTCGTCGGTTGGCACACCTACTGCTGCAGCTCCAGGTGGTCGGGAGCCACGCCCTGAGAAATGACCTCGACCTTCATCTGAAGATGGCGACAACTCCAAAATGTGGTGTCCTATCCATAAGTCGAATAGCCACAACCTGGAAGACTGCCGAGAGGTCCAGATCCTTGCCGAGCGATAAAAAAAGCGCCCGGAAGAAGTTCCTTTCTGACAAATGGAAGGAAAACAGAAAGTCAACGAAGCTCCAGCTGAAGAAGAGTTAGGTTTTCAGGACCCTAAAAAGGTCCTGAAGGCTGTATACACCTCCTGTGACGATGACTCCGACGTCTCCGACAATGAAAGTCGGAAGACCATGAACACCATCTTTGGTGGTTCGTGGGATATCACTTCCCGCCGTGTCCTCAAGACCATGCGGCGGGACATGGCCTCTGTAGCTCCCACCGCCAGGGTGGAGCCGCATCGAAAGTGGATGGACACTACCATCACTTTTGATGCATCGAATTTCCCTCGGAACATGATTGGAGCTGGCCAACTCCCATTGATGGTATCTCTGACCATCAACAACATCCAACTCCACCATGTAATGGTGGACGGAGGTTCGGGGCTGAACCTCATAAGCTTCAAAGCTTTCGTCAAGCTTCAACTCCGACATTCGGACCTTCGCCCGTCCCGACCTTTCTCCAGAGTAGGTCCGGGGGCCATAACCCCACTTGGTGCCATTACTCTCCAGTGACCTTCGGGACTCGGGAGAATTATCGCACTGAGAAGTTGGACTTTGACGTTGCTCAGATCAACTTACTCTTTAATGCCATTTTGGGCAGGCTAGCCTTGTACAAGTTCATATTTGTGGCTCATTATGGCTACCTGGTGTTGAAGATACCGACACCAGCTGGTGTTCTCCAGATCCGCGGAGACCGCACGGTCGGAGTGACTGCTCTGGAAGAACTTCAGGCGCTTGCTACAGTGCAGGAGGAAGAATCCAGGCAGGAGCAAACTCTGAAACCCCCGAGCATTCATCAATGAGGCTCAACCTCTGCACCCCGTGTGCAACCAAGCGGCGACACCGACATTCCCGTCAATGTCGTCCAAATTGGTTCCGACGCCGCTCAGACCACCCGTATATCGGGAGGTCTGAATGACAAATAGGAACTCGCGCTCATCACTTTCGTCCAGGCTAACATTGACGTGTTTGCCTGGCAACCGTCACAAATGCCTAGGATCCCAAGGGAAGGGATCGAGCATAATCTAAAGATCTATCCTGACGCTCGGCCTGTACATCAGAAGCCTCAGAAGCAGTCAGTAGAGCGATAGAACTTCATACAACAAGAAGTGAAGAAGTTGCTCGAAGCTGGATTCATCTGAGAAGTCTTCCACCCAAAATGGCTGGCAAACCCAGTCGTTGTACCCAAGGACGGCGGGAAGCTTTGGATGTGTATCGACTACACAACACTAAATAAGGCATGCCCAAAAGATCCATTTCCACTACCTAGAATAGATCAGATAGTAGATTCCACCTCGCAGTGTGAATAACTGTGTTTCCTAGATGCATATTCTGGGTACCATCAAATCAGAATGTCTAGGGAAGATGAAGAGCACACTTCTTTTATCAAAGTAGATGGATTGTAGTGTTATACTGCCATGCCATTTGGTCTCAAGAATGCAGCCTTGACATTTGTACGAGCTATGTACAAAACCATTGGAGAGCTCATCAGAGACGTAGTGGAAGTTTATGTTGTTGACATCGTCGTCAAAATCAAGGACAAGGAGTCACTTCTTGACACCTTGCAAGCTGTCTTTGACAAGCTGCGGATCACCCGCACAAAGCTGAACCCAAACAAGTGTGTCTTCGGGGTTAGCTCCGGAAATCTTCTTGGATTATTGGTAAACCACCGAGGCATAGAGGCAAATCCGGCGAAGATTAAATCCATTGAAGATATACGGCCACCAGCGCGCATCAAGGACGTCCAGAAGCTGACTGGATGTCTAGCCACCCTCAGCCAGTTCATCTCAACACTGGCGGAATGGGCACTTCCCTTCTTCAAGCTGTTGAGGAAGTCCGGACCATTCCAATGGTCTGAAGAAGCAGAAAAGGCGTTCCAGGAGCTGAAGCAGCTCCTCACCACTCTACCAACCTTGGTAGCTCTGAATCCTGATGAGCCTCTACTGCTTTACATTTCGGCAACTGACAAAGTTGTTAGCATGGTCCTGGTTGCGGAGAGACCAGAACCTTCACAAGCTCAGGAATCTAGACCCCTCCAGGGGGGGGGGTCAGGAGGTTCCTGAAGGCGAGTCTGGGTCCTAGCCCCCAGACATTGATCTATCAGGAGTTACTCTTGTTGAACAAGAGGATCCGGATCCCTCTAGGAGGGTCTGGGTCACTCCAGAAGAAGCTTCGGGTTCTTTCAACAAGGACCAGGAGGTCCCTGAAGAAGGTCTGGACCCCTCCGGGAGGGTCCAGGTCGATGAGGAGGAAGCTCTGGGCCCCTCTGGGAGGGTCCGGACAGTCCAACGCCCAGTGTACTTCATCAGTGAAGTACTCCATGACATCAAGACTCGATACCTAGAGGTGCATAAGCTGCTCTATGCAGTTCTTATCGCCTCCAGGAAGCTTTGCCATTACTTCCAAGCTCACAAAATCTCAGTGGTAACTTCATATCAACTGCGAGCAATCTTGCATAATCCCAACTCTACCAGGAACATTGCAAAGTGGGCAGCGGAATTGGCCGAATTCGATCTTGAATTCGTCACAAGACAAGCGATCAAGAGTCAAGCACTGGCAGACTTTGTGGCGGAATGGACCCCCTCCCCATCAAACCCTGGGGGCCCTAGTGAGCAGAAGCCGAAACTCAAGGATCCGGTCTTCACCGAGTCTCACTGGACTCTCTACTTCGATGGCTCAATGCAAAAGCAGGGGGCCGGGGCTGGAGTCCTTCTCCTCGCTCCAACTGGGGAGAAGGTAAAATACATGGTCCACCTTGACTTCAAGGCAACCAACAACATGGCGGAGTATGAAGCACTCATTTACGGATTAAAGGTGGCACTGTCATACGGTGTCAAGCAGCTGTTGGTCAAGGGAGATTCTCAGCTCATCATTAAACAGGTGAAGGGTGAATGCTCCTGCAACAATCCCCAACTAGCTGCTTATCTCCTTGAGGTCCAGAAGCTTCAAAAGGACTTCGAAGTCCTGGACCTCCACCATGTACAGCGTCTTCATAACGCTGAAGCTGACGAACTCTCGACGGAAGCTTCAACTGGAGCTTCGGCTCCCGATGGAACCTTCGTCCAGAGATTGTCAAAACCCACAGGTCAGCCCGCCAAACTGAGCGAAGGGGGCGAGACCAGCATCCCGAAGCTGGTGGTCCCGATGGCCCTATTACCATGGCAGCCATCAAGGGTCGTAGGTGCTGCCGGAAGCTCCGAGCAACCCAGTATGCAAGACTCAGATGCTCAAGCTAGCTCCGATGCATGGATCTCGGAGATCCGAAGCTACATGAAAGACAATGTTCTTCCTGACGATGATGTATCCGCTAACCGGATAGTCAGATTGGCTAAAAGGTACACATTGGTAGAAGGGGATCTCTACCGGCGCGGTGCCAATGACATCCTAATGCGGTGCATCACAAGGGAAGAAGGTCGTGAGCTCCTCACGAAAATCCATGGAGGCGAGTGTGGGAATCACGCGTCTTCCCGCACGCTGGTCGGTAAAGCCTTTCGGCATGGCTTTTACTGGCCTACAGCGCTCTAGGATGCAACTAAGCTGGTGAAGAAATGTGAAGCATGCCAGTTTCATGCAAAACAAATTCATACACCGGCTCAGCCTCTACAAATGATACATCCTACATGTCCTTTCGCTGTGTGTGGGATGGATATCTTGGGACCTTTCCCAAGAGCCGTCGGCGGTTACAAGTTCCTGTATGTTGCCATCGACAAATTCACCAAA
Organism: Tuctoria greenei; assembly: GCA_036927565.1. Lineage (NCBI taxonomy): Eukaryota > Viridiplantae > Streptophyta > Magnoliopsida > Poales > Poaceae > Tuctoria > Tuctoria greenei. Next base: position 144,609,754 of record JAYESD010000008.1, on the reverse strand, counting down.
TGGCTGGAAGCAACTCCAGTTGTGACAATAAACAAGCAATCAGCCATCAACTTCTTGCAGTCCATCGTATGCAGATTTAGAGTCCCAAACAAAATCATAACTGATAATGGGACCTAGTTCACAAGCTCTGCATTCCAAGGATATTGCAAAGACCTCGGCATCTAAGCCAGCTACGCTTCTGTAGCTCACCCGACAAGCAATGGCCAGGCCGAGAGAGCAAATGCAGAAATCCTAAAAGGACTCAAGACGCGCACATATGAGCGCCTGAAAAAACATGGAGCCAACTGGATCGAAGAGCTCCCGCCCACTCTATGGGCCAACATGACAACTCCAAACTGGTCAACTGGAGAGACACCCTTCTTCCTGGTGTACAGAGCTAAAGCAGTCCTTCCTCCGGAAATAACCTTGGGGTCGCTCCGGGTCTGGACCTTCGACAAAGCCACGCAGGACCAGCTCTGGCGTGAAGACCTTGAACTCCTTGAAGAGGGAAGGTGCCAAACAGCTGTTCGGAATGCCCGATACCACCAAGCTTTTCGGCACTATCACCAACGGCATGTTCACAGCCGACAACTCGAGGAAGGCGATCTGGTGCTACGGGGAATACAATCCAGAGAAGGGTTAAACAATATTTCCCCCAGCTGGGAAGGACCCTTCCGAGTGATCAAAGTATCCCATCTTGGATGCGTTCGCTTGGCAACCGAGGATGGGACACCTCTCCCAAATCTTTGGAACATTGAGCACCTCCGTAAGTTCTACGCTTAATATCATGGAGGTGAGTCTGTAATTACATGTGATGTATGTTATAGAGTCATTGTACAGAGTCGGGTAGCTCCTCCGGGAGGACAATCGGACGTACCCCGTAAGGTCCGCAATGTCCATGCAACACTTGTCACAGTCTCAGAACTAAAAGTGTAGCTAGCTACCTTGGTCAAATGAGAAACGAAACACACTTAGTCTGGTCCCGTAACCTAAGAGTGTACTTGTTTCCCTCGTACCCCAGACCTATATTGAAATACATCATTGTGTGAAAACAGACTCCACGTGCATTTATTTTGTACGGGCTCAATATTTTTTATTTTTCTCTTTCTTGTCTATAACAAAGTTGTGCAGTTCTTAAGAATCTTTAGCTCAACCAGTTCATGTACAATTCGAGTTGCATTGTCTATTCTTCCGGGTCCAAATATTGTTGATGGTCTACTCGTCTGAATGCTGCCAAGCCAATCTAGGGTCGGAGTGTGCTATCGACTTAGCCTGGTCATGCTCCCTAAGTATGCCACTCTACCTACACCCCGGCAGGCCGAAGTAAGGTGAGTCCAGAAACGATCGGATCTGAAGGAAACAAGGCACTGCACTTGATTGTATTTAGAATTGTGTTCGACCTAAAAATTTCTCGGGAATAGTAAGTCACAATGAAGTTATAGATAAGAAAATGGATTTTACTGTTTTTCTTGACTTCAGTGTGCAGGAAAATTAAAAATTTCATGATGATGGTGAATGAAGCCAGAGCTGCCAAAGCTCCGACATCCTCTAGGCGGCTTGTGGTCGATGTTCAAACATTGATTGCGAGCCGTCACTGGAGCTACTCAGCTCCGATAAAGCTAGGGGGCCAGCCGTCAACGTGAAGAAAAGATGGTGGGAAGACTCTATAGTGGAGTCTGCTGTCGACATGTCGACACACCACGTGTTGACAGAGGTCACTGCCGGAGCCACCAAGCTCTGACACCCCAGAGGACTAACCGTCGATGCTTTACGCGTTGATGGAGACTACTGCCGGAGCTACTAAGCTCCGACATTCTCAGGGGGCCTTCACTATCGAAGACTTCAAACCTACGTTCTACAACTGTTACATCCTCTTGGTACATGTTCACAATCAAATTGTGTACATCTACCAGGGGGCCAAGTGGGACAAAGGTGTTGAAGACAAAAAATGAAATTCACATAAAACTTGGATTTCATTCATCTGGAGACAAGAGATTACAAAATTGGAGAAAGAGAAGAGAGGATACAAGTAAGAGCTGCAAAGAGATGGTCCTAGACCCTATGGAAGAACGAGGCGACCATCTGGGCAGCCTCCGATACGCTGGCTTGGGCAACTTCTCCCTCTCCTTCGATGGGGCCTTCAAGCACCAGGTCCAGGGGGAATTCAGGGCCCCGGCTTGTGTAGCACGTCAGCACAAATTTTGCGACGTCCTTCGCCAGGGATTGTCCCTCGGTTTCTAGCTGGTCCGCAATGACATCACCCATCTTGGTGAGCTTGCTGCCTGCCGAACTCAACGCCTGCAATGCCAGGTCCAGCTCCGGCTCCGGATCATCAGGACGCACGGGACTAAAACCCATTTGCGTCAGCGCGTCGTTGACTTTGCCCAGGAAGGTCCAAACTTGTTGGGACTCCATAGTCCTCGAGCCTCGCATCTCCTCCAAGGATCTTCTGGTCGCCGCATGCTCCGAATTCTCACGGGCAAGGGGCTTAACCTCTTTGGCGTTCTGCTGAATCTTTTCAGCAACTTGCCTTTCGAGTTTTTCGAGCTCTTCCTCCCGGAGGTGGATCTTGTTCCAGTGGTCAACCAGGTCCTTCTCCCTTCCCCGCACTTTCTTCTCCCTGGCAGCAACGGCATTCTCCCTCCTGTGGAGTTCCTGCCCTCGTTCCCATGCCTTCTTCTCCTCTCTCTCGCAGCGCTCCTCCAATTTCTTGGTGCGCTCCTCGAGACTCTTTTCACCCAGAGTTAGCCTCTGAGTAAGCTCTTCTTCCCTCTTCATGACGTCGTCCCGCAGCTCCAGGAGTTTTTGCTCTTCATTCTTGAGCTTTCTCTCCCACTCCTCAAGAGCCTCCCGGCGCTTGAAGAGACTAGCGTGGATGGCGTCGAGCCTCTCCTGGCGATGATCCGCTGCGCTATTAGCAGCTTTGGCCTGCTCGTAGATGGTCCGGGACTGGTTGTCAAGGGATCACGTCATGCTTTCCCTCTCATCCAGCAGCTTACCCCAGTATTCCAGGCGAACCTTCTCCCTCTTCACCCACTCCTTTTTGTCAGCCAGCCTCGATTGCGCTAGCTTGGTCTCGAATTGGAGCCGGTTGTGCCAACTCCTAAGAGTTTGGCGTTCCTCCTCGAGGGCCTTGCTGTTGTGGTAGAAAACCAGCTGGACCTGATGAAGACTGGAGCAGGCGTCGTCAATAGACAATGACAGGGGGATCGGGTCAGGACCTGCCGGGGTCATCTCCGCCGGTTCCAGCGGGTTCTCTATGACACAAATCGGGTCCCACTCTACAAGAGCGGTCCCCTAAGCTTCCACAGCACTAGGGCCGTCCTCTGTGATAGCCTCGGCCACCACCGTGGAAGGTCCTGCAGTAGAAGTTTCGACCTCCAAAATTGGCTCCAAAGGTCCCGCCGCCAGGTCATCAACAAATGGCCCCTCAGGCGGGGGGCCGGCAGCTTCATCTTGGCACCCTGGCTCAGGTGCGGGCACCTCCAGGACCACTTCTTCTGGGGCGGGCATAGATGATTCTGCCAGAGCTGAAGCCACGTTCGGCTCCGACGTTAGCGCCTCCTCAACCGCCGGTTCCGGTGCTGACGCCTCGACCACCATGGGCTCGAGCGCCGGCACCTCTACAGCAGCTGGCTCAGGCGCCAGTACTTCTTCGATGACTGGCTCTACCGTCGGAACTTCTACACCAACCGGCTCTACCACCGGAGCTTCCTCGACAACTAGCTCAAGCGCCGGAACTTCATCAATACCCGGCTCTACTGCCGGGTCCTCATCAACCAACAGCTCAACTGCTGGGGCTTCAACAATATCCAGCTCTGAGGCTGGAGCGTCCATCATTTCAGCATCCAAGCCCGGAGCTTCAACCTCCGGGGCATGTGCCGCTGGTACATCTTCATTCCCGTGGTCCGGCGCTACCACGGGAGCTTTTGGGGATGAGTCGAGGTCCAAGACCACGACAGCTGGTGTCGGAGTTGCCGCAGCCTCAGCCACCTCTTGGTGCAGCACTAGAATCGGAGTCGGAGCTTCCGCCTGCACAGCCTCAGCTGCTGCTGCAGTAACCGGAGCTTCAACCCTTTTCTTGGGCACTCTGTGGATGAAGCACAAAGAAACTCAAAACATAGTTACAACAAAAAACAATTAACTGAGGTAAAAAATAAAAAATTACCTCGGAAGGCTTCTACACCAGTTAGCACGAAACCTCTTTTCCGGACGTTCAGAGCCAGACCCTGTCGCCACTGGCGTGGTGGCTCCGGAAGGTTCCCCAGAGCTTGTTGCTGCTGTTGGCGTCACTCTGGTTGAGGCCCCCCTCGGTCGGGAAGGACCTCCGGACCCAGAACCTTCAGCTGGCCCTAGTACTGGAGCCGCATGGCCGGAGCTAGCACTCCGGAGAGATGTCGATGCTGGTGTAGTTGCCGCCGATGAAGACCTTCCCCTCCGGGGAGAAGGAGCCGCTGTGGAAGGAGCAAGTCTGATAGACCTCCCATCAGGGTGCTTCGGCTTCCTTTTACAGCTCGAGGGCTCGACCAACTCTTTGCCCTTGCCCACGACTTCAACTCTCTGTTCCGGGATGGAAGGGGGACCACCCTCGGAAGCTCCGGAGATCGCCAACCCGGTGATCGAACGCCTCTCAGCGACACCAAGGTCGTCAAGCACCGACATCTTCCGCCGAAGCTCCCTGTTGAACTCTGCCTCCATGTTCGGAGGGAGGAAAGCCGCTGGTGGAGTCAAGTCGTCGCCCTCGACGTCGATGCCGTGCTGGAACTTCTTGAGGTGAAACTCCAAAGTTGGGCCCTCCATGTTGGACTTCAAACCGGTCTCGATCCGGTCGTCGTCCAGCACACTGTTGAGGGCCGAAGCAAGCTTCTCCCTTTTCTTCAGCAGAGCCCACCTGTTGACCAGGAAGTTGCAGAATACCGCCTGAGGAGTCACCCCTCCTTCCACGCATTGGCAGATCCTGGTCAAAGCAGGGTTGAAGGCGTCCGATAACACCGGAGCTTCGCTCCAAGCTGGAGTGTCGACGTTGGGGAGGCCCTCTGGTAGCTCCAGCTTCTCATGCTCCTCCACTCTGATGATGATCCAATCCTTCTTCCAATCATCCCACTTCCCAGAAGGGATTGACCGCAAGTACTTGTATGGGCACTTCTTGCGCTTCACAAAATAATAGAAGCCGAGGTACTCGTCACTCCTGCCGGTGGTGTGGACAGTGAAGAAGGTGCGGAAGAGCTCAACGTAGGGGGGAATGCCTTCCCACATCACGCAGAAGTGAACAAAGATCAACACTAGAAGGATGGAGTGGGGGCCGAGGTGGTACAGATGCAGACCATAGAAGTCTAGCAGCATCATGAAAAAAGTGGAGAAAGGTGGGATCAGTCCCACCATGGCGTACGCGGAGAAGTACACCATGTCACCGACGTGCTCCTTCACGAAAGGAAGCTTGTCGGCGCGGACCAGGTGGTTGAAGAAGTCAGGGGCCCACCCCATGAGGGCCCGAACCTTCTTCTAATCACCGTCAGTCTTCAGTCGGCTCTAGCGAAGACCCTCCATCGCAGCACAACGGGGCGAAAGATGAAAAGCAAGCAAAAGTTTGGACGATTTGAGCGCAAGTTCGAATGAAAGGCATAAATAACCCCCAAATGGTGCGTGCTTTCCATCTTAAGTAAGCCTCCCCGCAACACTTGGATGGAAACCGCAGAGGAGCCGACAATACCATTCAAAAACTTCACCCTGCCAATGACAAGGGGGCCCGAGTCCACCCCGACAATTAAGTTGAGGTCCTTACCCCAAGCGAATGGTTGTCATCATGAAAGGTGGGAAACCCAAAGGAGGCGCCCTGACAAGGCGCGCGAAACCGATATGATTTTCGTATTGAGAACTAGCGACCTTCAATTGTGTGAGATCCGCACGCTAAGATCTCACCTGCCGCATCCGGGATATGCCACGCGGCGTTGGTTTAACTACAAACTACCGCCAATGGCACATCCGAAGACCCCTGAAGACATGGCTCAAAAACCAAAGAATGGACCCACCTCTGGCAGAATGACTTTCATCCAAAAGGTCTCTCCCAGAGGTGCGCCTAGGGGGCCACTATCGGTACCCTGCGTACCGGATACCCCTTGGGATTGCAAAGATCACAAGGAAACTCCATCTACCAAATTTGAAGACCTCCGAAGGACCCACATGTCAGCCGTAACCGGAACTGCTTCCCTGACATGGTTAGTCCCAGGGCCGCCACGTGTATCATAAGACCGGAGCTATCGCCCACACATGGGAAAGCTCCGGACTGGATACCAGTATAGCACCCCCGGACCTAACCCTAGACAGAGGGAAGCTCCAGTACTGACACGTGTCCAACAGCACCGGACCTACCTGTCCACGACGGTAAGCTCCGAAGCTGCCATGTGTCCGAACCGCCAGACCTTCAACCTCAACAATCAGACTGGTGGACCCCCAATGGCTCAGACCTTCAAGGGGAAATCAAATACTTCAAGACCCGATTAAGTGTCATTAATACCATATTAATGACACGCGATCGGAAGACCCTTAATACCAGTAACGGCACTGTTAAGGCCCGTTACCATGCTATTAAGGGTAATTAACCCCATTTACTATGTATTAAACATTAGTAACCGCCAGGGCCACATGTCGAGCCAGGCTAACAGTGTAACGACTAGTCCTTGTGCTATAAAAGGACTGGTCTATGATACACTCGGGGGCTTTGGGATGCTCTCTGAGGCTGACGCGCTCTCAAGCACACACAATCACTGAAAGCTCTTAGACGTTTAATACAATAGCTACACACCCCGTGGAGTAGGGTATTACGCTCAGGCGGCCCGAACCACGTAAAGCACTATGTCAATTTGCCACCGTCTCTTGAATCTCTATGCACCCATTACCGAACTACAAACTCAATGGACTACTAACAGTAGTGCCGAGAGATCTGTCTGATTTACCCACCCACACCTGGCAACTCGTCCGGGAACACATCCAAGAATTCACACACCACTGGAATCTCCTCAATTGTGGCACCGTCCATGTGGTTCAACTCCAATTGCTTTGCTGCAGTTTGAGATGCTTCAAATTCTATGGTGATCGTTTCCTCATTGGTCAACTTCACCGTCTTTGTGGCACATTCAGTGACTCCATTGTGCTTCCTCAACCAGTCCATACCAAGTATAGTGTCCAATCCTTGAGAATCCAAGACAATGAGGTTTGCAAAGAAGTCTACCCCCTTATTCTATGGCTTACTTTTGGACATACTATATTTGTCCTCATCTCTCCTCCAGAAGACTTAACCAATAGAGTAAACTTCATAGGAGAGATAGGCAAACTATACTTGGCAACATACTTTGATGCAATGAATGAATGTGATGCTCCAGAATCAAATAACATAGTCGTCGAGTTGGAGTTTGCGAGAAACATACCAATCACCACATCATCCGCTTGTTGCACATCCTCTGTAGAGACATGGTTCATGTTGCCACAAGCAAAATTCTGTTGTCCACGATTTCCTTGTGGCGCTCCTCCATTGGGTCTTGGGTTCTGTCTTAGCGCATTGCTTCCTTGACCAAGGCCTGGCTTAGGACATTGATGTGCAAAGTGTCCTGCTTCTCCACACGTATAGAACTTCCTTGATGCACCAGAATTTTTGGGACGAGCTTGGTTCTGAACATTTGCACTAGGAAAGTTGGCACGAGGTGCATAAGGCATTTGAGGCCGAGGTGATTGCAAAATAGGACGTTGCTGAACAAACTGAGTTGGTCGCGGTGCATATCCAGGGCGTTGAGCAGGAGCAGAAGAGTTGTAATATGGCGCATTGGGTGGTGCAAAGCGAGGGCGCACATTGCTTCCTTGTTGCTTTCCTTGGTATGGCGCCTTCCTCTTGTTATCTAGCTCCATCTCACAGAACTTGTTTTTGACCACAATTGCTTTGTCCACAAGCTTCAGAAAGTTTGCATAATCACAATTGAGCAATTGCACTTGGATCTCATTGTTAAGGCTCCTCATGAACAAGTATTGTTTCCGGCTGTCCCGGCTGACATCCTCAGGCGCATATCTTGAGAGTTGAGTGAACTTATTGAGATATTCACCCACACCCAATCTTCCTTACCTCAAGTTCTCAAATTCTTGCCTCTTCAAAATCATAACACCCTCGGGCACTTAATGAGAATGAAAGCTATCCTTGAACTCAACCCAAGTAATTCTCTCCTGATTTTCATGGGTGTTGTATAGCAAATCCCACCAATCGGCAGCTGCTCCAACAAGTTGATGGGACACAAATAGCACCTTCTCCCGGTCACTGCATTGGACAATAGCTAGCTTCTTCTCCACAGACTTGAGCCAATCATCAACATCCATAGGTTCAGCAGTTTGAGCAAAAGTCGATGTCCTAGTCCTCATGAACTCTCCCAACCGTTTATGAGGAGGTGGGGTGGCTGTGGGGGCATGTTGGGCTGATTGTTGTTGTTGCCAGCCTGCAGCTATCCCATAATCTGTATCATGTTCTGCATGAGCTGGTTTTGCATGTCCAATAGTTGCTCAATATTGATAGCTCCCTGGGCAGGTCCTTGTCCATTGTTGTTTCGAGGTGCTTCATTGTTCTCCTCCTCATCATTGCCATCCCTCTGGTTGCGAGTCCTCACCATCTGAAGAAAAGCAAGAGATAAGAATTTAGAAAACATCCCCAACTATATGCATAAATGGATATGAAACTAAGCAACTACCTATATGTGAGACCTATTTGTGCTGAATACATTGGCTTTGACAATAAAAGTTTTGAATGCTGCCATAACATCTTTTGCCTGCAGCTATCCCATAGTCTGTATCATGTTCTGCATGAGCTGGTTTTGCATGTCCAATAGTTGCTCAATATTGATAGCTCCCTGGGCAGGTCCTTGTCCATTGTTGTTTTGAGGTGCTTCATTGTTCTCCTCCTCATCATTGCCATCCCTCTGGTTGCGAGTCCTCACCATCTGAAGAAAAGCAAGAGATAAGAATTTAGAAAACATCCCCAACTATATGCATAAAGGGATATGAAACTAAGCAACTACCTATATGTGAGACCTATTTGTGCTGAATACATTGGCTTTGACAATAAAAGTTTTGAATGCTGCCATAACATCTTTTTAGCAAGGTCTGACTCTAGCTCCGAGCTTCTGTAAGGTCCGACAATAGGTCCAACTTTCTTTGTATAGGTCCGACATGTTTTTGGGTAGCTCTGGTGAGCTTTGTCTTTAGCTCCGGCATGTCTTTGATAGCTCCAGCATATCTTTGTTAAGCTCTGATATGTTTTGCTAGGTCCGATTTATGTTGGTTAGCTCCGACATGTTTTTCTAGCTCCGTCTTATTGGTTGACTAGTTCCGACTAGTTTTGGTTAGCTCCGACGCTAGGTCCGACTAGCTTTGGTAAGCTCCGGCGCTAGATTATACTAGCTTTGGTAAGCTCCAGCTCAAGCTCCGGTTAGCTTTGGCAAGGTCCGGTGCTTGATTGCAATGTTCCGGCTTTTAATGTTAAATGTTTCGAACTTGCTTTAAATTGTTGGAAAATTTGCTTAGTATTCTTTTACTAAGTTTTTGGTGCGTTTTGGTTGATATGGCTGATATCGTTTTACTGTGTTTTTGCAACATGCTTATGTGAGGTGCTCACGTAAGGTGTTGTGTTCGGAACTGACTTGAGTCAAATCACGGACTTGTGCTCGTACGGATTGGTTGTTTGTTCATGTGCAGGTGTTGCTTGAGTTCAAGTCATGGATGGTTACAGGATCCATTGGACTAGTCTCAGGGAGGAGATGAGGTTCCAACAACCAAATTCAGGAGAAATTGTGGTTGAGCGGGTCAGGAGGTCGCACAGGATGATTGAATCAAGGGCAGTGCATATGAAGGTTACTGAACATCGAAGGAAGGTTTTTGCACGTATGCATGCGGTGCATGACGTGGAAACATGGTTCCGAAGATGGTTTATGGATGGGAAGATCTGGTTGGAAGGATCTGATCGTATCAGTTGATGACTTTGGCTGCGGTGGAGTTGGTTATGGCTCGGTATGGAAAGTATCGAGTTGGTTATGATAGGATTTCGTGTGGGTCACAAATTTGAGTTGTTTTAGGAATATGGGATATGTTCCTAAGGTGTTTGGAAGTCTTAAGATTGCTTCTATCTGCGTATAGAAGAGTCCTAAGCAGTTATGGAAAGTTCCGATTCGTGATCGGAGTAGGATTGGAGTCCTAGTTAAGATTGGGTTGACCTAAGGGCTGGTTATATAAGCAAGGGAAGGCCAGAGCTCATGGTGCACGACTTTGAGGACTGTTCCTCTTGTCTTATATTGAATAAAATTCGTAGTTTGAACGAACTTTTGTGCCTTTTTCGTCCAACTTGTTTCAGACAAGTTTTACTCATTGAGTTTCTGGACAGCACTACCTTTCATTGGTGGTTTTATCATAACTCGATTTTTACAGATCCAATTGACGTGATTGTTTTTGGGTTGTCTTAACAACTTGATTATCTATCATCTTTCAAAATTTCACGGTCATTGGATTTGTGGTTTCTGATCTACACGAGTTTCTTTGCAGCGTTCCATAACTTGAGTTTCTCTCGACAAATTTGAGTGATTATTCTTGTGTTTTCTTCGTGACTTGATTCTCTCTGATATATATCACTTTTTGTCATGGTTAAACACGGTTAGATTAGTTTCACACACGATTTCTCTAACAGATCGTTTTTCTGCAGAAGGGGTTGGGTTTTAATTGTTTCTGCTGCATAAGATTTTTAAATCTACCATTCAACCCCCCTCTGGTAGCTTTTCACGTGCTCTTCGATCCTACAATTGGTATCAGAGCCACGGTGCTCTAATCATTGTGATTTGCACGTGTTTTTGACTAATCATCACGGAGAAATACTCCGCCAAACCTTGTGTGTTTGCTGGTATTGACCTTCAGGTTTGGAAGGCACGTATGGAGGCTTTCATCCAGGCGCAAGGCTTCGCAATATGGGAGAAGGTATACAAGCCTTACAAAGTGCCACAAAATGATCAAGTTATGGCTACAAACCTAAGGGACATCGACAACAACAACAAAGCTCGCAACTTGATCATACAGGGACTCACTCAAAGCAACTTTGATCGTGTCGCGCACCTCCGATCAGCATACGATGTTTGGAGAGCTCTCTGTGATTACCATGAAGGCTCCAACACAATCAAGGAGGTAAAACAAGATATGTTCAAAAAGGAATATATATGCGTTTCGAGATACAACCCGGTGAGTCTATCGGTGACCTCTTTGCTCGCTTCAATAAAATTCTCATCAACTTACATAGTGTCAATGTTAACTTTTCTGATGCTGAAAATGCTAGACAACTTCTTAGTGCATTAGACATGTCAATTTGGGAGATGAAAGTAACATATATTCGTGAATCAACGGTCATGAGTTCTCTTACATTAGATGTGCTTTATTCTAAACTAAAAACTCATGAAATTGACATCTTATCACGTAAGAACCCAAATAAGTCTATTGCATTTGTCTCACAACGTGATATGCCTAGCTCCGGCCAATCATCATCTTGCAATACTCTTGCTTTGTTGTCCTCACTAACCCTGGAGCAGATCGAGGAATTTCCAGAAGAGGAGTTAGCACTAATCTCTACTAGGTTCTCAAAAGCATTGCAAAATGTGAGAACTAGAAGGAGAGGAAGCTCCATACCTCAACGCTGTTCTGAATGTGGTAAGACAGGACACTTTCGTACAGAATGCCCTAACCTTTCATGTCCTACTACCCGTGAAGAAAAACAGAACAAGGTCAAGACCACCTCTGGAAATCCCAACAAGAAAAAGAAGGGTACCATAGGACGCAAGATGAACAGCTTCATCACCTCACTTCAAGAACTCAGTTCGAGTGATGTCGACTTTGAAAGTGATGGAGATGATGACGATCTGGCCAACTTATGCTTCATGGCAGGCAAAACAAGATCAAGATCAAGTTAGGAGGATACGGAACACAACAGTGAAAACGATGAGGTATGTTCTACTTGCAATGAAATGTGTGATGCTATTTCTCGTGCAACTATTATTGTCAAGAAAAAGGACAAAAAGCTTAGGGATAATGCTGCTAAAATTGAATCACTAGAATCTGAAATCAACCGTTTAAAAACTTTGATTCCTAGTGATAATGCATGTCCGTCATGTGACTTAATCTATGAACAATTGTCCACATTAAGAAGTGCACACTCCTCCACTCTAGATAGATGTAGTGAATGAAATTTCCATTCTGAACAATGCTTTACATTCTCATGAAGTTAAATATTGTTATAATTGCGAATTAAAAGGAAAAACTTCATGTGGAAACTGCCTAGAATTGTCTAAGAAGCTTGATGACATGAATATGACATTGGATCGATTTTGTAATGGGAATAAGAACCTAAACTTGCTGCTGAATTCTTCCAAGTCCTGCAATGATAAAACTGGTTTAGGATTTGATTCTCATGCTCATGCTAAGTCACATCCACCTAAAATTGTAAAGTCATTAGGAATTGGTTTGATTCAAACTATTCCTAAACAAAAAGAAGTGGTTTTCAAATCTGCAGGAGTATTGTCTCATTCGGTTTCAAATAAAAATGTTGCTTGCTCATTTAGACATGAACACAAAGTTAAATTTCATTGTACCTACTGTGGTAGAGATGGTCATGTCATAGATTTTTGTTATAGACTAGCAAAACAACAGAAAAGGGAAAGAATAATTGCTAGATCTCATAACTTTCATGCAAAATTTTCTGTTCATGCTAAATCGAATGATAGGAACATGCAACCTGTTTTAATGAGTCAGAAATTTGCAAAGGTAGCTTCCGGACCTTCTGGTAAGAAATCTACAAAGGCAGCTCCGGTAGTTCAGATTGCTCCGAGAGCTCCCGGACCTTCTGTTGTTCCCTCCGGAACTTCAGTTTTTGCACCCAGAGCTTCAGCGCTTTCTCTTGGAACTTCTTCGTTCACCTCCGGAGCTACTGGTTTTCATTCTAAACAAGTAACAATTTCTAAATCAATTGTTAAGAACAGAAAACCTCAACCTTTGACTCATAAACCTACTTTTTTGTTTCAGCTTTCGTGTGTTTTTCCTGCTGCACGTTGTGTGACTCAGTAACGGATACCAAAATGCCTTTTGACTAACCCCAGTATTGAGTCATCGACATATTGTGCTTCTGTGTAGCTTTCATGCTTGAAGAAGGGGAACATATGGATTATGGATTCAGGATGCTCACGCCACATGACCGGTAACAGAGAATGGTTCCCCCCCCCTCTCCTTTGTGTCACGTGTAGATAATGTTATTTTTGCCGATAATTCTTCAACTCCAATTATTGCTAAAGGTTCGGTTAGAGTAAATGATCACTACACTTTAAAAGATGTGGCACTTGTTAAAAATTTGAAGTACAACTTGCTTTCTGTTTCTCAATTGCTTGATGAGAATTTGGAAATAACCTTCACTAAAAATTACTGCAAAGTTGTAGATTTAAATAGTGAGCTTTTGTTTAACATGTATCATTTTGGAAGAGTTTTTAAAGCTGATTTTGATATGTCTTCCTCTAAGCATAGGTGTCTAGTTGCTAATGATTCAAAGGACTTATATTTTTGGCATCGTAGACTTGGTCACGTAGGCTTTGATCACCTAACGCGTGTTAGTGCTCTTGATCGCATACGTGGGCTGCCTAAGCTTAAAGGGGACAAAGAAATTGTGTGCTCTTCTTGTAGACATGCTAAGATGGTCGCAGGTTCACATACTCCTCTCACAATGATCATGTCAACTGAACTGTGTCAACTTTTGCACCTTGACACTGTAGGACCTTCACGTGTTCAATCCTTCGGAGGTAAATGGTATGTTCTTGTGATTTTTCATGATTATTCTAGATAGTCTTGGGTTTACTTTATGGCATCTAAGAATGAAGCTTTTGGTTACTTTAGAACTTTAATTCTTAGATTATCAATTGATCACCCAGGATCTTTAAATGCAATTAGAAGTGATAACGGAACTGAATTTAAAAATCAAATTTTTGATCACTTTTGTGCTGAAAATGGAATAGATCATCAATTTTCTTCACCATATGTACCTCAACAAAACGGTGTTGTAGAAAGAAAGAACAGAACCTTAGTTGAGATGGCTAGGACTATGCTTGATGAATATCAAACTCCTAGGAAATTTTGGGCTGATGCGAATGCAACCGCTTGTTATGTCTCAAATCGTGTTTTTTTGCGCGCTAAGCTAGGTAAAACACCATATGAGCTCCGGCTTGGACATAGGCCTAGTGTTATGCACTTTCGGGTCTTTGGTTGCAAATGGTTTGTTAAGAAACATGGTAATCCTTATAAATTTGAATCTAGATCCATGATGGCATGTTTCTTGGTTACCCATCTCACAGCAGAGGATACCGTGTGCTTCTGCCTAGAACTAACAAAATTGTGGAGACTTGTGAAGTTTCTTTTGATGAAGCTAGCCCAGGTACTAGCTCCGGTGCTGCAGGACCGGATCCATATCCTCAGGGGGAGGGTATTTTCAAATAAGAAGAAGAGCTAGTAATACTGCCTGATAGTTCCGAAGCTGACACGTGTCTAGCTCCGAACATCGAACAAGCTCCGACGACCACCATTGCTGGTCCAAATCCTCCTCAAGCTACAAGCTCATCTATTTGTGATGAACATGAAGAAGAAGAAGCTTGTGAGACATTTGTTCCCCTACGGATCGTCAAGAATCATCCCCCACAACAGATTATTGGAAGCTTGCATGAACGAGTTGCACGGTCCAGGTTATGCGATCCAAAGTCTCATGCTCATTCTGCTTTTGTTGAATCTTTTGAACCCAAAGATATATCACATGCACTCACTAATGAATCTTGGATTATTGCCATGCAAGAAGAGTTAGAAAATTTTGAAAGAAATAATGTTTGGAAACTTGTACCTCCTCCTCAAGGTCACACTTTAATTAGAACTAAATGGGTGTTTAAAAATAAATAAAGTGAGGATGGGGTTGTGGTTAGGAATAAGTCTAGGTTGGTTGCTCAAGGTTTCACTCAAGTTGAAGGTCTAGATTTTGATGAAACTTTTGATCCTGTTGCTAGATTAGAAGCCATAAGAATTTTGTTAGCTTTTGCTGCATCTAAAGGTTTTAAGCTATATCAGATGGATGTTAAAAGTGCTTTTGTTAATGGCTACATAGATGAGGAAGTTTATGTCAAACAACCATCGGGTTTTGAAAATTCAGATTTTCCTAATCATGTTTACAAGCTGTCCAAATCCTTGTACGGTCTCAAACAAGCCCCTAGAGCATTGGTATGATAGGTTAAAAACATTATTACTTGAAAAGGGGTTTACCATGGGCAAGGTTGATAAACTCTTTTTGTGCTTAAGCATGGCAATGACTCATTTTTCGTTCAAGTGTATGTGGATGATATTATCTTTGGTTATGCTTCTCATGATCTTGTGTCCAAGTTTTCAGCTATGATGAGTTCAGAGTTTGAGATGAGTATGATGGGAGAACTCACGTACTTTTTGGGGCTGCAAATCAAGCAAACCAAGGAGGGTACCTTTGTGCATCAAACGAAGTATACAAAAGACCTCCTAAGGCGCTTCAACATGGACAAAAGAAAGCCTCTTCGGACACCAATGGGAACAACAACAACACTTGAACTTGATGAATATGGTGAACCCCGTGGATCAAAAAGAATATAGAAGCATGATCGGATCTCTTTTGTACCTCACAGAATCGGACATACAATTTAGCGTATGTCTTTGTGCACGTTTTCAAGCCTTCCCACGTGCTTCACATCATCAAGCCGTCAAAAGGATTCTCAGGTACTTACATGGAACTCAAGAATTTGGTGTTTTTCTTCCTTCTTCCTCAACCGTTACCTTGAAAGCTTTTTCAGATGCTGATTTTGGGGGTTGTAGGATTGATAGGAAGAGTACTTTGGGTGATTGTCATTTCCTTGGTAATTCACTTGTTGCTTGGTCCTCTAGAAAACAAAGTTCAGTTGCACAATCCACCGCCGAATCTGAATATGTAGCTGCTGCTAGCGCTTGTTCACAAATTCTTTGGATTGTTCAAACACTTAAGGACTATGGGGTTGATCTAGATAGTGTTCCACTGTTTTGTGATAACACTAGTGCCATTTGCATTGCTAAAAACCCTGTGCAACATTCTAGAACTAAGCACATTGATATTAGGTATCACTTTCTCCATGATAATATTGAAAAAGGAAACATTGTGCTTCGCCATGTGGATACCGAACAACAATTGGCTAACATTTTTACAAAACCTTTGGATTTCACTCGTTTTTGTTACATTCGTAGTGAAAAGGGTTATGCATCCTCATGGCTTAAATAGAGGGGGAGTTTTTGAAACTTGGGAAGTCTATGTGTGAATCTGAACTAAAATAATATGAGCATAGTATTTCATACATAAATGACTTTGTGATTTCTTTTACATGCTGAAAGTTCTTACTACATTACTCGTGTTATACATTTTGTAGTTTTTGCCATGTCTAGTAATTAGAATAATTACTCACACTAAATCTGGTCATGGTCGAACTTTCTTGCTCTTTTGAACTTGTTGCATGCTCATAAGTGCTTTTAATCATAAAGAATTAATAAAGCAATCAACTCACATGTTGAGTTTTTGTGAACAAATATAAGTTGAGAAAAGATCAAGAGAATATGCATGCATCGCACTTCTTCTTTTGAGATGACTTATCATTGCACTTGGATATGAACTTAGAAGAAGTTGTGTATGACTAAAACCATGTCCTTAAGCTTCTGATTGTCAAATGACATAGGCTTGGCTTGGTTGGTTAGAATAAGACAGATGCGCATATAATCTCTTGCAAATATCATATGATCTAAATTTGTGCTTTGAAAAATAATAAAATGCAGCAACAAGTGTCATGCTTTCAGGTATTGAAATAGTTAAGTTTGTGAGATCATGGCTTGCTTAAATTGAAAATTACATTTGATCTCAAGCATGGCGTACACTACTTTATGTATCTCATTGTTGTGATAGTGTAAGTTACTTTATAGTATGACTTGGATTAGCTTTGTTTTATATGTATATGTTATAATATGCTCATAACAATTAAAATTTCTCTTTTGAACCTTGCTGAATACATTGTCAAAGGGGAAGAGATAATATGTGAATTAAAAAAAATATGCAAGGGGGAGACATTGATTACACATTGCACACATTCACAATTGTTTTTGGCACGATTCTTCTCAGGGGGAGAATTTCTTTTCCTCATTTTATTTCTGTTTTACGAGGGGTGAATTGTTTTCAAAACTTTTAATGTGAATAAGCCAATGTTCGGATCTTAAGTGGTGTTGCCAATGCATTCATCAAGGGGGAGATTGTGAGACCTATTTGTGCTAAATACATTGGCTTTGACAATAAAAGTTTTGAATGCTACCATAACATCTTTTTAGCAAGGTCCGAATCTAGCTCCGAGCTTCTGCAAGGTCCGACAATAGGTCCAAATTTCTTTGTCTAGGTCCGACATGTTTTTGGGTAGCTCCGGTGAGCTTTGTCTTTAGCTTCGGCATGTCTTTGATAGCTCCCGCATATCTTTGTTAAGCTCCGATATGTTTTGCTAGGTCCGACTTATATTGGTTGGCTCCAACATGTTTTTCTAGCTCCAGCTTTTTGGTTGACTAGTTCTGACTAGTTTTAGTTAACTCCGGCGCTAGGTCCGACTAGCTTTGGTAAGCTCTGGCGCTAGGTTGTATTAGCTTTGGTAAGAACCGGCTCAATCTCCGGTTAGCTTTGGCAAGGTCCGGTGCTTGATCGCAATGTTCCGGCTTTTAATGTGAAATGTTTCGAACTTGCTTTACATTGTTGGAAAGTTTGCTTAGTATTCTTTTACTAATTTTTTGGTGTGTTTTGGTTGATATGGATTATATCGTTTTACTGTGTTTTTGCAACATGCTTATGTGAGGTGCTCACATAAGGTGTTGTGTTCGGAACTAACTTGAGTCAAGTCGCGGACTTGGGCTCGTATGGATTGGTTGTTTGTTCATGTGCAGGTGTTGCTTGAGTTCATGTCATGGCTGGTGAAAGGATCCATTGGACTAGTCTCAGAGAGGAGATGAGGTTCCAACAACCAAATTCAGGAGGAATTGTGGTTGAGCGGGTCAGGAGGTCGCGCAGGATGATTGAATCAAGGGCAGTGCATATGAAGGTTACTGAACATCGAAGGAAGGTGTTTGCACGTATGCATGCGGTGCATAACGTGTCAAAATGGTTCCAAAGATGGTTTATGGATGGGAAGATCTGGTTGGAAGGATTGGATCGTATCGGTAGATGACTTTGGCTGCGGTGGAGTCGGTTATGGCTCGGTTTGGAAAGTATCAAGTTGGTTATGATAGGATTTCGTGTGGGTCATGAATTTGAGTTGTTTTAGGAATATGGGATATGTTCCTAAGGTGTTTGAAAGTCTTAATATTGCTTCTATCTGCATATAGAAGAGTCCTAAGCAGTTATGAAAGTTCCGATTCGTCATCGGAGTAGGATTGGAGTCCTAGTTAAGATTGGGTTGGCCTACGGGCTGGTTATATAAGCAAGGGAAGGCCAGAGCTCGTGGTGCGCGACTTTTAGGGCTGTTCCTCTTGTGTTTTATTGAATAAAATTCGTAGTTTGGAGGAACTTTTGTGCCTTGTTCGTCCGACTTGTTCCAGACAAGTTTTACTCGTCGAGTTTCTGGACAGCACTACCTTTCGTCGGTGGTTCTATCATAGATCGAGTTTTACAGATCCAATTGACGTGATTCTTTTTTTGTTGTCTTCACAACTTGATTATCTATCATATTTCAAAATTTAATGGTCGTTGGATTTGTGGTTTCTGATGTATACGAGTTTCTTTGCAGCGTTCCAGAACTATTTTTCTTGGGTAGGACAGATTGACCTTTGTTCAATCTTTCGATCATAAATTGAGTTTCTCTCGACGAATTTGAGTGAATTCTTGTGTTTTCTTCGTGACTTGATTCTCTCTGATATATATCATGTTTTGTCATGGTTAAAAATAGTTAGATTAGTTTCACACACGATTTCTCTAACAGACCGTTTTTCTACCAAAGGGGTTGGGATTTAATTGTTTCTGTTGCGCAAGATTTTTAAATCTACCATTCACCCACCTCTGGTAGCTTTTCACGTGCTCTTCGATCCTACACTATACTAGCCTACGTGGATACGGCAACGCTAAAGCATCACAAAATCCTCTACTAAGCACACAAGCAACAATACATAGCAAACAACACACCAAGCAAAAACACATCGATTCCTGAGTGTTCCTATGTGCTCTAAAGTGTCTATTCTATCTAGGCTGCGTCCTATGGTCTACCTGGCTCTGATACCAATTTGTGACACCCGGTTCCCAAAAATGAACTAGTGAACGCATACGTGTGCCCAAGACGTTCAACACACATACACGAGTGCATTCACAAAAAAATATACAGAAAATTACCACATAACAAGATTAATTAATCACTTTTATTACACAATTTATAACATCCTCAAATACAAGCTCTAATGAATATTAATAAAAAGTTTGAACTAATGCAGTGGAAATAAACTAAATAAGCAACTAAGCAACTAAGCAATCAGGGATATATGGCGCAACTCCAATCAACACCACAGGCAAACCGACGGCACACACGGCCTAGAATTCTGCATGATCATCGTTATACTCCCAAATCTGACCTGCAACTGTTGGTGGGGGAATCGCAAGGGTGAATACATCTCGTACTCTGTAAGTGCGGGAAAGTATGACATGTAGCTTAACCAATGACGACAATGATAAAGGCTAAGTGTTGAAAAGTACATTAAAACATTTGAAAAGAAGTACATTATATGTACGTGAATAAACCCATCATAAACCACAATTAATAACATAGTATCGTATGTGGATTTTTTGGATACCTTTCCGGAAAAAAATGCGCCTCAATCGGAGTTCCGAGCGAAAAATTATGCCCATTTTAAGGAGGATACCCCGAATCAAGTTTTGGTGGTGGTGGAACTGCAACAGAAATGAATCGGCGGATGGAATTTTTTTGTAGATTGGTTTTTTTTGTAGATGGCAGCGGATGGAAGAAACAAAACTGAACCAAAACAAATCTAAACCAGCATCCAGACACAACCTAGGACATGAACTCAGAATTACAGACTCCAAAACTAAATTGTGCAAAAGGCTGAGCGGGGGTTGTAGGTTAGGGAAAGTAAATTTTTTGTGGCTTTTTGTGGACGATAGGACTGACACAAAATAAATCTAAAGGGCACACAAGTATACCTCACGGTGAACCTGGGAATCTGATACCAATTGATAGCAGGATGAGTCCCGATCTTTCGAGAGGTATGGTAAACTTGATTGGGTAGAGATCTCGACATTGATGATCCAAGGCTCCGAACGAACGAAACACCGCAATCACTACACCACTGCTCCATTGGTTATCACCCGTGTCACACGAATGACCTCGACACGGAGGCTTATCCCTGCAAGCGCAATCAAGAACACAAGCAAGAATAGAGAAGTTGCAATCAAAACTGAATTGATCACAAATCGGGATCTCACAACCGATGATCGGTGACACTGTTCAATGACAGATTGTATCTAAGCAAAACCCAACCCTAATGTGGTGACGGCTGCTGTATAAATAGGAGTTTGCGGGCGTGCAAGACCCCTGGAAGCAACCCTAATGGGCTTCCACACAATACACGGGCCAGCAGCCCAAAGGACGGTGGCGCAGCACCGGACAGATTCTGGACGCCCAGTTGTTTCGCCGATTCCTGTCAACTTATAAGGAATTTTGAGGTGGGGCTGGTTCCATTGGAAGCTTTATGAAATCACAGTTCCAACCATATATAGAACATCCAAATACGACTTCGTATGTGTCCGGGACGTCAATTTTGGTGAAGGCAGTTCCTGGAACCCGAGGTGGAATCGAAGTCGAGTTGAACTTGGGCTCCTCCTTGGTGTTCACTTCCTATCTTCTCCTCCTTGACTCCTTGGAATCCTCCAAGCCCTTTCTGTTCCTCTCCATTGTTCCTGATCAATAAAACATGCATGGAAACAAGCTTAAGTTCTGAAAAAAAATTGACAAGGCTAGAACATAACTGGAGATCCAATTGTCGTGCATGTGCTCTAGTGATCGGTCCTTGCATTATATGCAAAGGAGAGATGTCCTCATCATCATTGTCTTAGGATGGCTTGTTCCTAGGATTTTAAGGTAATTACTTAATATGTTAGCATGGTGCTAGGATAGAGAGTAGCGTTGAATGTCTCGTAGACCCACGAATTGAAGAGGTAGGCAGTAGGTGGTGACAGCCCTATCCGTCCTTTGTAATCCTCCAGATTTGACTATGCCACTGGCTCTTGGCGGGAGTTGCCTAGTGTTTCTAGGGGTAAACCCGTGCCCGATGTGTTAATCCACTTAGCATGAGAATTCGTAATTAACATGATCATTAGTAACTAACATAGGCTATGTATATGTACATTAGAAGCATAGGAGGAGTCTCTATCTAGCTCTTACCAAATTCTTCTATTACCTCATTTATACCCTTAGGATAGAATGCTCTTGTGTGTGTCACACTACCTCAACTTATAATTTAACCCATCCTTGCTAGAACCCTACCTAGACCAACCTACGCGTTTCCACTTGACGATTGTTTTACTTCTGTCTAGACTTCCTTTTGGAAAATATAAATCACACCCTTTGGGAATACTCTTCGAAGGGGAAATGCTGCAATGATAGTTTCCGTGCGCTTGCGGACATTCACTTGAGAATTAAAACCTACCAACAAGCATTTCTGGCACCACTGCTAGGGATCAGTTGTTAGTAGCGCGTAGGAAATATCAACAAGCATTTCCGGTGCCGTTGCAGGGTGTGACACCCGTTTTCGAAAAATGAACCAAGTGAACGCATATGTTTGCCCAGGACGTTCAACACACATACACGAGTGCATTCACAAAAAGATATTCAAAAAATTACCACAAAACAAGATTAATTAACCACTTTTATTACACAATTTATAACATCCTCAAATACAAGCTCTAATGAATATTAATGAAAAGTTTGAACTAATGCAACGGAAATAAACGAAATAAGCAACTAGGTAGCTAAGCAATTAGGGATATATGGCGCAACTCCAATCAACACCACAGGCAAAACTAACGGCAGACCCGGCCTTGAATTCTGCATTATCATCATTATACTCCCAAATTTGACCTGCAACTGTTGGTGGAGGAATCGCAAGGGTGAGTACATGTCGTACTCAGCAAGCGTGGGAGAGTATGACATGTAGCTTAACAAATGACGACAATGATAAAGGCTAAGTGCTGAAAAATACATTAAAAATTTTGAAAAGCAGTACATTATATGTATGTGAACAAACCCATCATACACCATAATTAATAACATAGTACCAGTCCATATTCCATATCCATCATCCATTGTAACAGATTTCACCGTTACCATTATTCTTGTACAAAACCATAATTCAATCCATAACTAGCCATAACCAGTAACAAACCATAACCATCCCAAATCACAAGTTTCCTTCTAATCATGTAGGTCATCCAAGTGCTCATAACCGGGAGGACGACTATCATGATAGTTTTAATACTCTGCAGAGTTTGTACCGCTTTACACACGTGTTTGTGATTTCATCACCCATCGGCGACTAAAGAACCTCCCTCATGCCAATTACACTTCCTTTGGTTTATGGACAAGAGATCACAAAATAGCCTTTACAAAGGGGCTACTAGCATGTACGGACCCACTGAGGTTTCACAGGTGGCGATGTCTCCAACTGAGCACATCTTCAACCAAGGCCCCCCTCTTGTGCCATTCGGATCCCAGGGAGTCCCGTCAACCAAATCCAAACCCAATCCGAGTCCCCTTCCCCGATGCGCCAAATGATGCATGCAATACTAGCAATACCCTAATTAATCAACTACGCCGCACCCATACATGGCCTCATGGTGACACTATTATCCTGGCTTATTCTCGCATGAACCGGTCCTTAGATCTAAGGCAAGCAAACCACCATGACATCCAACCCATCTACATACCATGCTTGCTTAGATCACCCATTACCATGTTATATTAACCAGTTCATATTAAGCATAATCTCATTAATGCATAATTAAATAGTATAGTTGTCTTCCCATTCCCAATTAATTAAGAAAAGCAAAAAGGTAAAAACCCTTCCCAACTCTCTACCATGTATTCCTGGTGACAAGGGTAGTTAAACAAAGCTAGTAAACTTCCTATCAAGGGGATTCCCATCAAATTGACACAAGCATGCAGTTTTGAAAAAAAAAAGCATTTATTTAAAAACAGGATCAATATGATCAAGGACACTTGCCTTGCTCTTAGGCTTGGTTAGGATAAAAGACTTCAAACTCTCGGTGCTAGAGGTCTTCCGCAGAACCCTCTAACGCAAATCCGTCTAATCCGCATAATAAACATACAAGACAGCAATCATAATCAATAAATGCACAAATGTTACTTAATATGTCATGACATGCATGATTAAAGCAATTACAAAGCAAAACTAGTTAATGAGTTATTAATAATGCTTAATAACTAGTTTTAATAGTTATTAACAAGTTTGAACAGGTTTGGGATTGATTCAAACCAATTTGGATTTTATTCAACAGGAAATAGATCGCAAAATCGGACAAGTCCGCAGCAGGGCTGGACTAGTCCGCACTGCGTAGGAATAGGGAACTAGGGTTTTCTAGATTGACGTGAATTTGGAGAATTGGGGTTGAATTCACATGAGAAATAGGAAGTAGAAGGTGTACCAAGTGTTTAGAACTCCAATGGATCAAGGGTCTTGGAGGTAACACTTGGATCTTGGCGATCTAGGGTTGATGAGGAACTTGATGGTGACTTGTTGATGGAGAACGAAAGCTTGATGGAGATCTTGATCCTCTTTTGTTTCCTCCTCTTCTCCTTCTTGCTGGGGATCTCGTTCTCCCTATTTTATAGCGGCTCCACGAACAATGGTTTGGGTGGACCTTCAATCGAGGCAAAAGGATGTTAAGTCAAGGGGTGTGGTTGTTTATATACAGGTGGAGGCTAGGGTTTCAATGAATTCAAGTTTGGGGAGGGTTGAGGCTGGTGTGGGGTCCCACATGGGCTCCAGAAAGGGTTAGACATGACGTCCTTAGACCCACTTAAGGTAGAACCCAAAAACAAGTCAAGAAAAAGAGAAACAACTCGGAGTCACGATTTATCGGACAAGTCCGAAAAGGACTGGACTAGTCCAATGTTAAATAGAGATATCGGACAAGTCCGGACTATATCGGACATGGCCGAACATGATCAGAGGAAAAATAGACAAGTTTGGCAAAAACTGGAAAAGTCCGATATTAGTCAGAGGAAAAATGGACAAGTCCGCTGGAATACCGGACAAGTATAGGAACTTAGCGAAATTTCCAAGGAATTAGAATACCGGAATAGTCCGCAATGGATCAGACAAGTCCAAAATTGTCCAAAGGCAAAACAGACTAGTTCGCAGCAAAAACAAACTAGTTTGATGGGAGTCAGAGAGAAATCGGACTAGTCCGCACCAAAATCGGACTAGTCCGCACTTTCCTAAATTCTTAAGTGCGTTTTTGCTCCTAATTCATTTTAAACTTTTCTCTTTTGATGTGGGTTAATGTTAAACATGTATATATGAACTTATGCAATGCATGATGCATGAAAAATGAGGGTGTTACAAACCTACCCCCCTTAAAATGAATCTTGCCCTCGTTCGACGCGGAAGAGAAGAGATAGGGATATTCCTTCTTGAGATCATCCTCTAGCTCCTAAGTTGCCTCTGATCATGTATGATGCTTCCATTGCACTTTACACCATCGAATAACCTTGCTCCTTGTGACTCTCTCCTTGGTTTCCAAGATTTTGACCGGTTGCTCGACATAAGTTAAATCTGCCTCTAATTCCAATTCTTCCATTGGCACTTGTTCTTCCGGTACTCTCAAGCACTTCTTGAGCTGGAAAACATGAAACACATCATGGATATCCGATAAGTGAGCTGGCATCTCAAACTTATAGGCTACTTCTCCTCTTTTGTCCAAAATCTTCAATGGTCCAATATAGCGAGGTGCTAGCTTGCCTCTTATGTTAAACCTCTTATGACCTCGCATAGGTGACACCTTGAGGTAAACAAAATCTCCCACTTGAAAGGCTAGTTTCCTTCTCCTATTGTCCGCATAGCCTTTTTTCCTTGATTGAGCAGCCCTCAAGTTCTCGCGGATAACCTAAACATGTTTTTCAGCTTCTAACAACACATCCGGACCAAATACTTGGGTTTCTCCAGTCTCATTCCAGAAAAAAGGTGTCCTTACACTTCCTTCCTTAAAGTGCTTCATGTGGTGACATCTTCAAACTTGCTTGGTAACTATTGTTGTATGAAAACTCTGCATATGGCAAGCTCTTATCCCAAATTTTCCCATGCTTTAAAGCACAAACTCTTAACATATCCTCTAAAATCTTATTGGTCCTCTCAGTTTGTCCATCTGCTTGAGGGTGGTATGCCGAACTGAAATTCAACTTGTTCCCAATGCTTCATGCAATTTCTATGAAAACCTGGAGGTAAATTGAGAACCTCTATCCGAAACTATCTTCTTCGAAACCCCATGTTGGAACACAATGTGCTCCATGTATTGCTCTGCTAGCTTCGCGGTGGTATAGGTGGTCTTGACAGGAAAAAAAGTAGCTGATTTTGTGAATCGATCCACGATTACCCAAATTGAATAATAACCGAACTGTGTACATGGAAATTCAACTATAAAGTCCATACCGATCTCTTCCCACTTCCATTCTGGGATCTTCAATGGCTTCAATAATCCTGTTGGCCTTTGATGTTCTGCCTTGACTCGTTGGCACACATCACACAATGCTACATATTTAGCTATGTCCTTTTTCATGCTAGCCTACCAATAGCATGTCTTCAAGTCCTTGTACATCTTCGTACAACCGGGGTGAATCGAGTATGGCGAGTCATGTGCCTCCTTTAGTATAGTCTCCCGAATATGCTTCACATTAGGCACCACAATCCTTTTTCCAAGCCACAAGGTACCCTGTTCATCCTCATCAAACCTGAATTCTCTTCCCTCTTGGGTCCTTTCCTTGAATTCCTAAATTCCCTCATCCTTTGTTTGACCCTCTCGAATTTCTTTCTCCAAAGTTGGATTTAACTCCATCATCCCCATCTCATTCAGAAATCCGAGATTCAACAGTTCAAACTCCTTGCATAGCTCGGATGGTAGCCCTTGAACCGCGAGTTGATGACTTACTTCTTTTCTACTCAAGGCATCGGCCACGACATTTGCCTTTCCTGGATGATAATTGATTCCCACATCATAATCCTTGATGAGCTCAAACCATCTTCGCTGCCTTAAATTTAGATCTGTTTGTGTGAATATGAACTTGAGACTCTTATGATCCGTATAAACTTCAACCTATGTCCAAGGATATAATATCTCCAAATTTTTAATGCGTGTACCACGGCTGCAAGTTCCAAGTCACGTGTTGGATAATTCTGCTCATGTTTCTTCAATTGTCTCGATGCATAGGAAATCACTTGACCTTCTTGCATAAGCACACATCCAAGTCCTTGTCTTGATGAATCACAATAAATATCAAAACTCTTGCTCACGTTCGGCAATACCAAAATTGGGGCTGTCGTTAACCTCTTCTTCAACTCCTCAAAACTTTCTTGACAAGCTTGAGTCCATTGGAAAGCTTTCCCCTTCATTAGCAATTCCGTCATTAGCTTGGCTATTTTGGAGAAGTCCTTGATGAACCTACTGTAATATCCAGCCATTCCAAAAAAAACTCCTTATTTCCTTTATGTTTTGTGGTGGCTCCCACTATAGCACATCCCTCACTTTTCCGGGGTTGACCGATACTCCTCCTCCTGAGATGATATGACCCAAAAATGACACCTCTTTCAACCAAAACTGGCACTTGCTGAATTTGGCATACAATTGATGCTCCCTCATATTCTGCAATGTAAGCCTCAAGTGTTCCTCGTGTTCCTTCTCATCCTTCAAGTAGATCATAATGTCGTCAATGAACACCACAACAAACTTATCCAAGTATTCCATAAAGACCTTATTCATGAGGTACATAAAGTAGGTAGGCGCATTTGTCAATCCAAAGGACATCACGCTGTACTCATAGGATCCATAATGTGTCCTGAAAGCTGTCCTGGGTATGTCTGATGGTCTAATCTTCATTTGAAAGTATCCCGACCTCAAATCAATCTTGGAGAAGACACATGCACGCTTCATCTGATCAAACAAATCTTGTATGCGTGGCAAGGTATACTTGTTCTTGATGGTCACCTCGTTGAGAGCTCGGTAATCCACACACATCCATTGTGACCCATCCTTCTTGTCCACGAAAAGAATAGGTGCTCCCCAAGGTGATGAGCTTGGGCAAATAAAACCCTTGTCTAGTTGTTCTTGAATCTGCTTGTATAGCTCCGCTAACTCCTTAGGAGGCACCCTATATGGCCTCTTAGGTATAGGTGCAGTTCCAGGTATTAAATCAATAACAAACTCAATGTCTTGATCAGGCGGCATACCTAACAACTCATCCAAGAACACATCCAATAATTCACACACCACTGGAATGTCCTCAATTGCGACACCGTCCATGTGGTCCAACTCCAATTGCTTCGGTGCAGTTTGAGAAGCTTCAAATTCTTTGGTGATCCCAACCTCATAATTTCACCGAATTTTCGTGGCACATTCAATGACTCCATTATGATTCCTCAACCAGTCCATACCAAGTATAATGTCCAATCCTTGTGAATCCAAGACAATGAGGTTTGCAAAGAAGTCTACCCCATTTATTCTAAGGCTTACTTTTGGGCATACTATATTTGTCCTCATCTCTCCTCCAGAAGACTTAACCAATAGAGTAAACTTCATATGAGAGATAGGCAAAGTATACTTGGAAACATATTTTGATGCAATGAATGAATGCAATTCTCTGGAATCAAATAACATAGTCGCCGGGTTTGAGTTTGTGAGAAACATACCAACCACCATGTCATCCGCTTGTTGCGCATCCTCCGTAGAGGCATGGTTCACGTTGCAACGATCAAAATTCTGCTGTTCACGGTTTCCGTATGGCGCTCCTCCATTGGGTCTTGGGTTCTTTCTTGGCGCATTGCTTCCTTGACCAAGACCTTACTTAGGACATTGATGTGCAAAGTGTCCTGCTTCTCCACACGTATAGCACTTCCTTGATGCACCAGAATTATTGGGACGAGCTTGGTTTTGAACATTTGCACCAGGAAAGTTGGCACGAGGTGCATAAGGCATTAGAGGCCTAGGTGCTTGCATAACAGGACGTTGCTGCACAAACTGAGTTGGGTGCGGTGCATATCCAGGGCGTTGAGCAGGAGCAGAAAGCTGTAATATGGCGCATTGGGTGGTGCAAAGCGAGAGCGCACATTGCTTCCTTGTTGCTGTCCTTGGTTTGGTGCATTCATCTTGTTATCTAGCTCCATTTCACGGACCTTGTTTTCGACCACAATTGCTTTGTCCACAAGCTTCTGAAAGTTTGCATAATCACAGTTGAGCAATTGCACTTGGATCTCATTGTTAAGGTCACAAGTATTGAGTACGGCTGTCCCGACTCACATCCTCGGGCGCATATCGTGAGAGTTGAGTGAACTTATTGAGATATTCACCCACACTCGATCTTCCTTCCCTTAAGTTCTCAAATTCTTGCCTCTTCAAAATCATAACACCCTCAGGCACATAATGAGAACAGAAGCTATCATTGAACTCAACCCAAGCAATTATCTCCTGATTTTCATGGGTGTTGCATAGCGAATCCCACCAATCGGCCGCTGCTCCAACAATTTAATGGGACGCAAATAGCACCTTCTCCTGGTCTCTGCATTGGACAATAGCTAGCTTCTTCTCCACGGACTTGAGCCAATCATTGGCATCCATAGGGATGGCAGCTTGAGCAAAAGTCGGTGGCCTAGTCCTCATGAACTCTGCCAACCGGTTATGAGGAGGTGGGGGTGGCGGTGGGGGCAATGTTGGGCTGATTGTTGTTGTTGCCAGCCTGCAGCTTTCGCATATTCTGTATCATGTTCTACATGCGCTGGTTTTGCATGGCCAATAGTTGCTCAATATTGATAGCTCCCTGGGCAGGTCCTTGTCCATTGTTGTTCTGAGGTGCTCCATTGTTCTCCTCCTCGTCATTGACATCCATCTGGTTGCGAGTCCTCACCATCTGAAGAAAAGAAAGAGATAAGAATTTAGAAAACATCCCCAACTATATGCATTAAAAGATATGAGTCTAAGCAACTACCTATACTAGCCTACATGGATATGGCAATGCTAAAGCATCCCAAAATCCTCTACTAAGGACACAAGCAAAAGTACATAGCAAACATCACACCAAGCAAAAACACATCGATTCCTGAGTGTTCCTATGTGCTCTAAAGTGTCCATTCTATCTAGGCTGCGTCCTACGGTCAACCTGGTTCTGATACCAATTTATTAGACCCGGTTCCGAAAAATGAACCAAGTGAACGCATATGTATGCCCAAGACGTTCAACACACATACACAAGGGCATTCACAAAAACATATGCAGAAAATTACCACATAACAAGATTAATTAACCACTTTTATTACACAATTTATAACATCCTCAAATACAAGCTCTAATGAATATTAATGACAAGTTTGAAATAATGCAGTGGAAATAAACTAAATAAGCCAGTAAGCAACTAGGCAATTAGGGATATATGACACAAATCTTATCAACAACACAGGCAAAGCTGACGGCAAACATGGCCTAGAATTCTGCATTATCATCGTTATAATCCCAAATTTGACCTACAACTGTTGGTGGGGGAATCGCAAGGGTGAGTACATTTCATACACAGCAAGTGTGGGAAAGTATGACATGTAGCTTAACAAATGACGACAATGATAAAGGTTAAGTACTGAAAAGTACATTAAAACATTTGAAAAGCAGTACATTATATGTATGTGAATAAAACCATCATAAACCAATTAGTTACATAGTATAGTATGTGGATATTTTCGAGACCTTTCAGGAAAAAAAAATGCGCCTCAATCAGAGTTCTGAGCGAAAAGTTATGCCTGTTTTAAGGAGGATACCCCGAATCAGGTTTTAGTGGTGGTGGACCTGCAACGGAAACGAATCGGCAGTGGACGGAAGAAACAAAACTGAACCAAATAAAATCTAAACTAGCAACCAGACTCAACCTAGGACATGAACTCAGAATTACGGATTGCGAAACTAAATTGTGCAAAAGGCTGAGCAGGGGTTGTAGGTCAGGGAAAGTATATTTTTTTGTGGCTTTTTGTGGACGATAGGACTGAGACAAAATAAATCTAAAGGGCACACAAGTATACCTCATGGTGAACCTGGGAATCTGATACCAATTGATAGGAGGATGAGTCCCTATCTTTTGAGAGGTATGGTAAACTTGATTGGGTGGAGATCTCGACGTTGATGGTCCAAGGCTCCGAATGAACGAAACCCCGCAATCACTACACTACTACTCCATTGGTTATCACCCGTGTCACATGAATGACCTCACCAAGAAGGCTTATCCCTGCAAGTGCAATAAAGAACACTAGCAAGAATAGAGAAGTTGCAATCAAAACTGAATTGATCACGAATTGGGGTCTCACAACTGATGATCAGCGACACCTTTCAATGACACATTGTATCTAAGAAAAACCCAACCCTAATGTGGTGATTTCTGCTGTATAAATAGGAGTTTAGGGGTGTGCAAGACCTCTGGCTGCGACCCTAATGGGCTTCCACACGATACACGGGCCAGCAGCCCAAAGGACGGTGGTGCAGCACCGGACAGATTCTGGATGCCCACTTGTTTCACCGATTCCCGTCAACTTAGAAGGAATTTTTTGGTGGGGCTGATTCCATTAGAATCTTTATGAAATCACG
The DNA here is from genome assembly GCA_036927565.1 of Tuctoria greenei. Classification (NCBI taxonomy): domain Eukaryota; kingdom Viridiplantae; phylum Streptophyta; class Magnoliopsida; order Poales; family Poaceae; genus Tuctoria; species Tuctoria greenei. The sequence continues at coordinate 144,578,775 of JAYESD010000008.1, read as the reverse complement.
GTTCCAACCATATATATAACATCCAAATCCGACACCGTATGTGTCCGGGACATCAATTTTGGTGAAGGCAGCTCCTGGAACCCGAGGTGGAGTCGAAGTCGAGTTGGACTTGGGCTCCTCCTTGGTGTGCACGTCCTATCTTCTCCTCCTTGAATCCTTGGACTCCTCCAAGCCCTTGCTGGTCCTCTCCATTGTTCCCAATCAATAAAACATGCATGGAAACAAGCGTAAGTTCTACAAAACAAATGACAAGGCTAGAACGTACCTGGAGATCCAATTGTCGCGCACGTGCTCTAGTGATCGGTCCTTGCATTGTATGCAAAGGAGATATGTCCTCATCATCATTTCCTTAAGATGGCTTGTGCCTAGGCTCTTAAGGTAATTACTTAATATGCTAGCATGGTGCTAGGATAGAGAGTAGCGTTGAATGTCTCGTAGACCCGCGGATTGAAGAGGTAGGCAGTAGGTGGTGACAACCCTATCTGTCCTTTGTAATCCTCCACGTCCTTTGATAGTTGAGTGAACTTATTGAGATATTCACCTACACCCGATCTTCCTTTGCTCAAGTTCTCAAATTCTTGCCTCTTCAAAATCATAACACCCTCGGGCACATAATGAGAACGGAAGCTATCCTTGAACTCAACCCAAGTAATTCTCTTCTGATTTTCTTGGGCGTTGCATAGGAATCCCACCAATCGGCCGCTGCTCCAACAATTAGATGGGACACAAATAGCACCTTCTCTCGGTCACTGCATTGGACAATAGCTAGCTTCTTCTCCACATACTTGAGCCATTCATCGGCATCCATAGGGTCGGCAGCTTGAGCAAAAGTCGGTGGCCTAGTCCTCATGAACTCTGCCAACCGGTTATGAGGAGGTGGGAGTGGCGGTGGGGACATGTTGGGCTGATTGTTGTTGTTGCCAGCCTGCAGTTGTCGCATAGTCTGTATCATGTTATGCATGCGCTGGTTTTGCATGGCCAATAGTTGCTCAATATTGATAGCTCCATGGTCAGGTCCTTGTCCATTGTTGTTCTGAGGTGCTCCATTGTTCTCCTCCTCATCATTGTCATCCCTCTGGTTTCGAGTCCTCACCATCTGAAGAAAAGAAAGAGATAAGAATTTAAAAAACATCCCCAACTATGTGCATCAAGGGATATGAAACTAAGCAACTACTATACTAGCCTACATGGATATGGCAATGCTAAAGCATCTCAAAATCCTCTACTAAGCACACAAGCAACAATACATAGCAAACAGCACACCAAGCAAAAACACGTCGATTCCTGAGTGTTCCTATGTGCTCTAAAGTTTCCATTCTATCTAGGTTGCGTCCTACGGTCAACCTGGCTCTGATACCAATTTGTGACACCCAGTTCCAAAAATGAACCAAGTGAACGTATATGTGTGCCCAGGACGTTTAACACATATACACGAGTGCATTCACAAAAAGATAGAACAGAAAATTACCACAGAACAAGATTAATTAACCAATTTTATTACACAATTTGTAACATCCTCAAATACAAGTTCTAATGAATATTAATGACAAGTTTGAACTAATTCAGTGGAAATAAACTAAATAAACAACTAAGCAATCAGGGATATATGGCGCAGCTCCAATCAACACCACAGGCAAAGCTGATGGCAGACACGACCTAGAATTCTGCATTATCATTATTATACTCCCAAATCTGACCTACAACTATTGGTGGGGGAATCGCAAGGGTGAGTACATGTCGTACTCAGCAAGTGTGGGAAATATGACATGTAGCTTAACAAATGATGACAATGATAAAGGCTAAATGCTGAAAACTACTTTAAAACATTTGAAAAGCAATACATTATATGTATGTGAATAAACCCATCATAAACCATAATTAATAACATAGTATCGTATATGGATTTTTTGATACCTTTACGGGAAAAAATGTATCTCAATCGGAGTTCCGGACGAAAAGTTATGCCAGTTTTAAGTAGGATACCCCGAATCAAGTTTTGGTAGTGGTGGAACTGCAACAGAAATGAATCGGCGGATGTAATTTTTTTTTGTAAATTGGTTTTTTTTGTAGATTGCAGCATATTGAAGAAACAAAACTGAATCAAAACAAATCTAAACCAGCAACCAGACTCAACCTAGGACACAAACTCAGAATTACAGACTCTGAACCTAAATTGTGCAAAAGGCTGGGCGGGGGTTGTAGGTTAGGGAAAGTAAATCTTTTTTGTGCCTTTTTGTGGATGATAGGACTGAGACAAAATAAATCTAAAGGGCACACAAGTATACCTCATGGTGAACCTAGGAATCTGATACCGATTGATAGGAGGATGAGTTCCGATCTTCCGAGAGGTATGGTAAACTTGATTGAGTGGAGATCTCAATGTTGATGATCTAAGGCTCCGAAGGAACGAAACCTCGCAATCACTACACCACTACTCCATTGGTTGTCACCTGTGTCACATAAATGACCTCGCCACGAAGGCTTATCCCTGCAAGCACGATCAAGAACACAAGCAAGAACAAAGAAGTTGTAATCAAAATTGAATTGATCACGAATTGGGGTCTCGCAACCAATGATCGGCGACACTGTTCAATGATAGATTGTACCTAAGCAAAAACCAAACCATAATGTGGTGACGACTGCTGTATAAATAGGAGTTTAGGGTCGTGCAAGACCCCTGGACGCAACCCTAATGGGCTTCCACACGATACACAGGCCAGCAGCCCATAGGACGGTGGCGCAGCACCACACAGATTCTGGATGCCCACTTGTTTCACCGATTCCCGTCAAATTAGAAGAAATTTTGAGGTGGGGCTCGTTCCATTGGAAGATTTATGAAATCACGGTTCCAACCATATATAGAACATCAAAATCCGACTCCGTATGTGTCCGGGACGTCAATTTTGGTGAAGGCAGCTCTTGGAACCCGAGGTGGAGTCGAAGTCGAGTTGGACTTGGGCTTCTCCTTGGTGTGCACGTCCTATCTTATCCTCCTTGACTCCTTGGACTCCTCCAAGCCCTTCTGGTCCTCTCCATTGTTCCTAATAAATAAAACATGCATGGAAACAAGCGTAAGTTCTGAAAAACAATTAACAAGGCTAGAACATACCTGGAGATCCAACTGTCGCACACGTGCTCTAGTGATCGGTCCTTGCATTGTATGCAAAGGAGATATTTCCTCATCATCATTGCCTTAGGATGGCTTGTGTCTAGGCTCTTAAGGTAATTACTTAATATGCTAGCATGGCGCTAGGATAGAGAGTGGCGTTGAATGTTTCGTAGACCCACAAATTGAAGAGGTAGGCAGTAGGTTGTGATAGCCCTATCTGTCTTTTGTAATCCTCCATATTCAGCTATGCAACAGCCTCTTGGTGGGAGTAGCCTAGTTTTGCTAGGAGTAAACCCATGCCCGATGTGTTAATCCACTTAGCTTGAGAATTTATAATTAATGTGATCATTAGTAACTAACTTAGGCTATGTATATGTACATTATAAGCATAGGAGGAGTCTCTACCTAACTATTACCAAATTCTTCTATTACCTCATTTATACCTTTAGGATATAATGCTCTTGTGTGTGTCACACTACCTCAACTTATCATTTAACCCATCCTTGCTAGAACCCTACCTAGACCAACCTAAGCCTCTCCACTTGATGATTGTTTTACTTCCATCTAGCCTTCGTTTGGGAAAATATAAATGACACCCTTTGGGAATACTCTTAGAAGGGGAAATACTACATCGATAGTTTTCGTGCGCTTGCGGACGTTCACTTGAGAAATAAAACCTACCAACAAGCATTTCTGGCGCCACTGCTAGGGATGAGTTGTTAGTAGTGCGTAGAAAATATCAATAGTAACCATAATCTTCTAGAGTATATAATTGCTCACAAGGATTCAACTTATTTACCACCCACCAAGCACTAAGCTTTGCGCATTGATAAGGTCGGTAATACACTTGATCCACTTGGTGTGTGTTGACAGTTGTTATATATCAATTTCACCCGTCAATATAACTCAATTATGTGAAGTAAATACCATTTCTTGCACACATCACCTTTCTATTTAACCTATTTCCACTTGTCCTTGGAGAAAAAGTGCATGCGGGCATTTTATGCAAGAAATGAGGAAAAAGAGGGGAAGAAATCCTATAAAATATCATCCCAGCCAATCAAGCGCCGACATGTGGCATCACATGGATCATGTCTAATTAGTTATGACATGATCATGTTAATATAAATGACTTATTCTATGTTTCAACATTGGTTCAACAATTACCTTAGGATGGCTTGTGCTGCGGCTCTTAAGTTGTTTACTTAATATGCTAGCATGGTGCTAGGATAGTTAAGTAGCATTGGATATCTCGTAGACCCACATATTGAAGAGGTAGGTAGTAGGTGGTGATAGCCATATCTGTCCTTGTAATCCCCCACATTCGGCTATGCCTCAGGCCCTTTGCGAGAGTCGTCCTAGTATCGCTAGTGGTAAACCCGTGCCCAATTTGTTGAACATTTTAGCATGAGAATTCACCATTAATATGATCATTAGTTTCTAACTTGGGCTATGTATATGTATACTAGAAGCATAGTAGGAGTATCTACCTAACTCTTAGGCTAATCCCTCTTGACTCATTTATCCCCCTTAGGATAGAATACTCTTGTGTGTGTCACACTACCTCCACGATTATCTACTACCCATCCTTACTGGAACACTTTCTAGACCAACCTATCTCCTCCATTTGATGGTCGCTATGCTTCCACCTAGCCTTCCTTTGGGAGAATATAAATGACACCCTTGGAATACTCTTGTAAGGGGAAATGCTACATTGATAGTTTTCATGCGCTTGCGTATTTTTATCTGTGATGTAAGAAACATCAACAAGCATTTCTGGCACCGTTGTCGGGGAAGGCAGCCAAAGTATTACATGATTGAGTGAATAGAATAGGACCCTGGGTAGGTTTTTGTCGGATAACCCATCTTGTTTTCGCATTTTATGTGAAAACAATGTAGTGTATGTCTGGTTTCCACATGTCAGAAAACTTTGTTGAAGATCTCAAATCCCGTCTAAGAGATCGACCTCGTGTCCTTACTCCTTAGAAACTTCGTGCAACAAGGCAAGTCAGCACAACTTCACCGACAACCAAAATACCAATGACCCAGAGGCCCTTCGTGAGTTTTCGGCTCCCTCTGCTAACGATGTGCCTGTTGAGCCCACTGTTAACACTAGAGACGTGAACTTCGAAATAAAGATTGGCCTGATCACTATGGAGCAAGCCAACCCATTTTGTGGGAAGACTAACGAGGATGCAAGTGCTCACCTGCAACAGTTCCTTGAGATCTGCAACACTTTTAAGATCAAGGAAGTATCTCCTTATGTTGTCCCTCTTGGGCTGTTTCAGTTCTCCCTCCTTGTGAGTGCGAAGCAGTGGTTCTATGCGAACTGAAGTGTTGTGGATACTTGGGAGAGGTGTTCTACGGCATTCCTCACTAAATTCTTCCTGTTGGGCAAGACTAATGCCCTACGTGGAAGGATTTCCAGCTTCCAGCAAGATGCCAAGGAGTCTATTCCCGAGGCTCCGTAAAAGCTGTCGGAATACATCTTGGACTGTCCCCACCATGGGATGGATGACTGGCTGATCATCAAAAACTTCTTCAACGGGTTGATCCCTTCCACCCATAATCATATCGATGTTTCTACTGGAGGTGCCTTCTTCTCATTGACGGTGCCCAAAGCCAAAGACTTAATTGAGAAGATAATGTCAAACATGGGTTGGGGCGACGAGCGTCTCCATACCCATCATAGAAGCATGCACACCTTGAAGGAAGTGGACATGATCGCTTCCAAATTGGACCTCCTCATGAAGAATATAGGTGGACAAGCCAATGGTGACATATGTTGCAATGCTTATGCCCTAGACTCTCACATCACATGTGAAGTCTGTGGCAACACGAGCCATTTGGGCAATGACTACCCAAAAACCTGTGAGGATGCCTTATATATAGCCAACAATGGGAACAACAATGGCTATCATCCAAGAGGTCAAGGGTGAGGCCAACCACGCCCGTTCTTTCAAAGAGGGTACAACAACAATCGCAATAGTGGAAATCAACCCAACTTGAGAGAGCTTTCCATTAGCCAACTAAAGATCAATGATGCCCTAGCAAAGAAGCTCTCGGCTAATGACTGTTGACGGTCCTTAAGTACCACATTTTGACCGTCAATTCACCTCATAATGTGCATAAAAGAAACACCAAACATAGTGGTAGGGTTATACACTAACCCAATTCCACAAGTGTTGGTGTCTATTTGTATGTAGGTGAATTATTACCCAAAATACTAAAACATGCAGGGATGAATCCATGAAAATGGATTTCAACAAATCAGGCAATGACACTTGGCAACACATGGATCAAATGGCCCACAAACAGAAGAATACGAGGAGATCCACTGGTGTTGCACCCATATATATCAAGAGGGCCCACCTAGAAGCCACCTGGAGGAAGCACTCCCCGAGGGAGCCTTGACCAGGTCGGCCGAACCCCCTGGTCGGTCGACCTATTCCTGGCCTCAAACTCGGTCAAATGACACGTTTTGGCTCCTCCCGACTCCCTGGAGTCAATGGTGACTGATTCGCGCGTTAATTGTGGCGGGAACCGACCCTTCTCCACCTATAAATAGACCCCCTCACCTCACTTCTCACACACACTAAAAGTTGAGAATAGTACTACACTCCAAAGGTTTAGAGTAGTCCTAGAGGGTGGCAAAGTAGAAGGAGAGTGTGGTGAAGAGTCTAGGAGAAGGAGGCTTGGGCTTGTCAAGTCCCTCTTCTACACTTGTACCCCTACAAAAGTTTTACTCAATAAAGTAAGACTTTGTAAATTCAATACAAGTTTGATCTTTTATTTTTAGTAATTTGCATAAGTAGTTACTTGTGGGTTCACTGCTTTCATTCATTAGAGGCTCTAGATGTAGCTTTGTGTTCGAAACAACTAGAGTAGTGATTTAGAACGTAGCATGGTGCTTAGGTTATCAGTGGATATCTCGTAGACCCACGGATTGAAGAGGTAGGCAGTAGGTGATGACAACCCTATCTGTCCTTCGTAATCCTCCATGTTCGGCTATGCCATAGTCTCTTGGCGGGAGTCGTCCTAGTATTGCTAGGATTAAGCCCGTGCCCAAAGCAAGCATCTACTGCAAACTACCTTGAATTAGGATCAATACTTTGAATTCCTCTCTGTAACTTGCCTACCAAACAACTTTGTGTCTTTGGGTGAGCTAGTTCGTAGGATTAGCACACACGTTCTTTGGATTCGATACCCTTGGGAATACTCCTTAAGGGGAAGTGCTACAATGTTATTTCCGTGCGCTTGCGGATAACTCTGTTGTGTTAAGAAATACCAACAATGACAAGACCCTAGAGAATATCAATGCCAAGATCGAAGGACTATCCTCAGCCTCCAAGAATCAACTGGGTTTCAACAAGATGCTAGAGAATCAGTTGGCTCAATTAGCAGCTGCTATTCCACCAGTGAAGAATGGCAAGATGCCAGGGTAACCTGAGCCTCCCGTGGAGAATGTCAACATGATTTCACTACGAGGAGGGAACTGGAAGAAGGACACTGGATATCCTACTATATCATGCTCGATTGGGGCTCACTACTTTGACAAGGCCCTTTGTGACCTTGGAGCAAGTGTGAGTGTGATGCCAAAGGTGGTCTTCGACAAACTGAACTTCACGGAGCTTGCTCCAACATCAATGCAGCTCTAACTGGCTAATTTTTCAGTCCATTATCCGGCGAGTAATATTGAAGACGTTACGATGAAAATCCGAAATTTCATCATAACTGTGGATTTTGTGGTGCTCAACATGGATGTCGAGAAGTATATGCCGCTCATTCTCGGGCGCCCGTTCTATAGCACCGAAGGCTCACATAGATGTGGGAGCTGGAGAAATCCTTCCATATCAATGGCAAGGAGGAAAAGTTTAACTTCTGCCCAAAGCCGGAGCAATGCTCCATGATTCGTATCAAGAATGGGCCAAATGTTAAACACATTCGAGAGGTTGAAGTTACACCACCAAAGGTGGATCCGCTCATTACATTCATGAGGCAACTGATATATGCGGAGAACCCGTCTTATCGTCCACACCAACACCCCAAAGGGACGGAGAAGTCCGGGCCTCCCCAAAGGCTCAAGTCCACCAAACCGCCAAATAATGAATGGCGGAAGAAGCAAGACAAGCCGTCCGAGCCCATCCATCCGGGCCTGGATGTCAAGAAATGAAGGAGGAGGAATATCCATCTCATCGGGCAGTGGTAAGACCTAGCCAATAGGTTAAATTGGTAGTTATCTTTTCTTTGATTTTTATTTTCTCTTCATTTAGTGTTTCACCATTTAGTTTGATTTTCTCCACTGCATATTTGGTTTTCCTTAGAAAGTTGAGAATATTATATTCTCAACTATCATTTTTATTTCTTTATTTTTCACAAAAGAAAATTGTCGGGTTTTGAAAAAGAGTTTTATTAGAAAAAACAATTTTTCTGAGCTGCAAAAGTAGGAATTCACCAACGTGCTAATTTTATAGCCGTTGGGGAGCCACCTGCGAAAAGGGGGAATAGGGGGGCCCACATTGCAGTGCGGTCGAACCCCCTGATCGGCTGAAGTGGAGAAAGGGCCAATTGGCTCTCTCTCCTCCAACGGCTACATTTGATTCCCTTATGACCGTTGGAGAGTGTACACTATAAATGGTGGCCGTGAGGAGCACTCTCTTCACACTTCACCTCATCTCACACCTCCCCAAACTCATTCTTTCCTCACATTGTTTTTTGTTCTTTATTGAAGCACCCTTGCTCAAATCTTGTGAAAACCCAATTCCGGGTTTTTTATTTTACCTTACTTTTGAAACTTCGCATGAAGCAAATTGTTCAACTTCACATGAGTCAAAATGTCCAACTATACTTGAGACAAAGTATATGTCAAGGATAAATTAAAGTGTCAAGTCCAGAGAAACATATTGCAAATCAAAGACATGAAATAAAGATTCAAATTTCAAATTTGGATTTTGCAGTTCAAAATAAAAATGCTACTGTTCCTGAGTTCACATATTTTGCAATGCTCAAACATGAAATCTGAGAGTACCTTTGGATTCCTCATCCAAATTAGTGGGACCACCATGTTTTGTTATTTTTGGAGTTGATTTCCATTTTCAATTTGGTTTTTCAAGTTTTTTGTGTGGATGAGGTGTATGACTAGTGGGACCCACCAGTCAGTCCAGCACATCGACTGCACTTTCTTCTTTCTTCCTCTGCTTGCCACCGCACAGCTGCATGCCGCCAGCAGCTGCTTGCCCTTGCCGATTCTCCCACTGGGTCACAAATATCCCAGCTCTGAAGGCACCTAATGCTCTGAACATTTCCTCTTTTTCCCTCTGTTGGCCACTGTGGTGCACCATTGCCGCCCTCCTCTGACTTCCTCACGCCATCGCTCCAATCAGCGTTTGATAACCATTGCCAAAAATCGTCGCAGCTGAGTTCTAAACTATTCCCTCAAGCTATCTTGTGTTATCCACGGTCCACTTCGCCGTGTTCTGTAGAAACACCGGCAACCATTTTTTGAGCCGCCGGTGACCTCAACACGTTCCCGGTGTTCCAAGCCGCGCTGCACCTCACTGATCATCACCAAGCTTCAAAAGAGCACACTCAATCTCTCGGGCAAGGTTATTCTTCAATTGATTAGCTTATGTTCACGTTTTCCCCAAGTTTTCCCCGGCCTTCACTTCATGAACATAGCTAGGTTTTCGTTTAATTTGCTCCAATTCAGTGTACGAATATATTCTCTGTGCCTTGTCGCATGCACCAGTGCAGCAAGCAAGGCAGCCGTGGTCTGGTAGTGATTTTAGAGGCGTTTTCGTGGCCGCCCTCTTGAAACCCTAGCTCGCCGTTATGCAGCACGCTTCAGACTGTCCCAATTGGTCCTTAATTTTCTGTTTCTATGGGTTCCAACCTTGATTGTAGGCATGTTGGAGCATAAAATTGGGGTGCTGTGTGAGGTATTCACCATAGCTGCCATGGTAGCCGCCGCCCTCCCCATCAATCTCACTGTGCCGGCTATGCCGTGTCCTTAAACCTTGTCCAGGAGGTGTTCCCGGTTCCTAGATTCAACTTTCTCTTCCTCCCTTGGCTTTGGGCTCCACTACGGCAGGGGGAACGGCAGGCGCGCTGCCCTTGCCGTCGACTTCCATGGCCTTGGCTGAAGGTTGAAGAAAGGAGGGATCTTCTGTGCCCAACCGGTTCTTGTGTGACCACATGAAGCAATGTCGTGGCCACGTGTGGCATTTTCTCTGGTGGAGTTTAAACTTGTGTGGGCCCCTATAGTCGGTCTCTAGGTCTTTTTCCCGGTGGGTCCCTTGTGTCAGCCCTAAGGCAATTTTCTTTGGAAGAAAATTTCAGAATAATCTTCAAATATTGAAATTCCATTACTCCCTTTAGACACATTCAAAAATTACCGAACAAAATTTGTTGGAACCCTTCAGGTGAGCAATTTTTATAAAACAAAGAACCCCAGGTATGAAACTCAATATATAAGCCTGTATAATTCAATTCTTCCAAACCTTTGTACAATTATTCTGGGAGCTCTCTGCAACAATAAAATCTAAAATTTTGCCAGAATATCCTCCATGGCATCTAGTATAGTAAAATTTCCATGTCTGTTCATCATGATCTGCTTGGCTAATTCGAGTGAGTTGTCTCAGCCTTGCTGAAAATAGCAGAAAATGCCGGTATATATTCCAGAAAAATCATTCAAACTTCAAATTTTGATTGTGAACTTTAGGATTATCAGAAAATTATGAAACATTTTTTCATAGAACCCTCATGATCTCATCTACCTGTATATCATTCTATTTCAACTGATCAACCTTTTTCGTTTCCTGGAATGATTTTCTTATTGAGCACCTTCATCTCTTCTCATGATCCTAATTCTCTATGCAACCAGCTCAACCCATTTCATCCTAAATCCTGTATAACCTGTGGCAATCTCTGCAAACCTTCCCAATTACAATGTTAATCATTTGCTTAAGCAGTTCTTACATAATATTGATTAATTCATACATAGAGTATTCCTCTAATTGCATTATTGTTCATATCAAATAGCAGGAATTCACGAGGAGCGGTCGGATTCCATTAACTTTATTCTACCAAAGTTTGACTTTATTTCTGATCAATAACAAGGCAAGCCCCGGTTTGCATTTAAGTTAACAAGTTTTGCTTTATCGCCGTGTCTACATCTATTTGGTATTTGCATTACATCTCGGAGTGATTGATACTCTACTTGCATGGCCAGAAATCCTTTAAGTCTATGGATAGTATAGGAATTCACTGGTCATTAGTAATGCTATGCTAATGCTATAGATTTACGTTCAATGATATAACTCGAGTATGGGATTTTTCTACTCGTGCATTGGTAGAAGTGGAATAAATTGGGAGATGAACATTGATTCCCTTAATGTTTAATCGAGATTGTGCAAGAAAGTAGGACGCATCAGAGCTGATATCTACGTGCATATTCCTGCCTCTGTCGATTGAGGATCGTACCGTGTGCGGCCCTACTAGACAAGTTTGAATATGTACCGGATAAATACTGGGCTTATGTGACCCAGAAAACCGGTGTAACTTGTTAACCTTTGTGTTGAGACTTTTTCGAACACCTTAGGCCGCAAGCCGATAAGACAATATGGGAAAGCTCCGCTACATGGACCACGCTGAAGCCGTTTGTGTCCTGTTGGGAGTCTACTGGCCCGGGGTGGTTGAACTGATTCAACATCGAGGTGTCTTTCGAAATGTTGTCACTTATGGCATTATGGAGGGGGAATGTAAGCCTTCTCTAAACAGGTCTATGTGACATGCAAGCCGGGTGTATCTTGATTTGAATCAATATCGCTCACGGAAGGGAGCATACTTGTTCACTGCGCTATGACGTAGTAACAAGTGGAATTGAATGGCACTGGCTGGTTGGATAAACAACTTGGGTGCAGTTGATGAGGAGCAAACTAGAGTTATGATTCTAATACATAACTTGATGCTATGAACAACTTTATAATTAATAGTAAGTCCCTGCATGTATCATTAGTGACACGGGTAAGTCTTGTTGAGCATAAGCTCATTGTTTATTGATCCACTATTTTGCAGGTAACGTTGCAAGAGGCAATGTTAAAGAGGAGGGTAAGCCTAGTGAGGCAGCACCCGATGAGGGGTGTGTGGCTCACTGGAAACCCTGCACGCCGCCGTGTAGATTTTGTGTTGCTGCTGTGACGCTTCTGAGGGCCGGACGACTTCACTCATGCTTAGTATAGGCTATAGGGCATGAGTTGTATCTTATCTTTCCGATGCTTCTACTTATGTACATTACTATATAAACTAAACAATACTATGGAATAAAGGCCTATTGTGTTATAAATGTGTGTTCTGTGTATTATGTTGTTGGGTGTCGCATCGTACGACACCACCCAATGCGATTCTTGGAAAGTCGGGATTGGGGTCCTTATAGGCTGGTATTAGAGACGCATTGGGAATAGAACACCTGGAATCACAGGTATTTCGAAAAACTTAAGTCTATGACTCAGGATTCGGTACTTGGCCCACATAAGGATAATTATTAGCACAATTATTGAAGGTGGCAAAGCCAACATATTTATTATTTTATTAAGTAACAACGCTCCAACGTCAGGTAAGAGGTAAGGTATGCCACCGCAAGTGGATCAATTGTGGTATGCTCTCCGTACAAGAGGTGGTACGATGATTGTCCCCCGTGGCTTGGCATGGGGTATATGAGTCTCTGAACCATCTCATGGTTCTGGGAACATATGAAAACACTGCTCCCTGATGTGCTTCAGGCAAAAGCGTGGATACCCCATCGTGTGGTCAGAAACGCGATAGTATGTAACTCTTGAATGTTCAATTTTCAAAGGGTCATACGCAGTGCTCGCCATCGGCGTGCCTTAGCTCTTATGAGGCAGTAGGTGGTATCTATTGGGTTGATAAAATTCCTAACCGTGATGACCCGTTCATGCTCTACTCGGGTCCCCCGTCATGTGGTGTTGAAACACGACCATGTTTCTCGAGACGTGTTCTTCTTGAGGACAGTCTTTATGGAATGTCACAATGCGTTAGATTGAAAATGATATATTATTGTGACTGCCTAAAATGATAGCCCGTGCGGCCTGTTCTGTACGGCACCATAATGATTGTTTGTAAAATACGTGTCTTATGCAGGTACACTAGCCACTTTAGATGTATTGTGAGTAGTATACGTTTGTGAGTGCTCGATTTTAGTGCCACCTATGAGACGTATGAGCTGGAGGTAATCCGGTTAGGATTGTCTATTTGTGAGGCATGTAGTACTGGCATGGTCAGAAATGATGCATATACACCCCTCTTCACCTAACACCTGAATCTTCTGTAAAAATACAAAAAATCATGTCAAATGTGGATATAAGGACTTAATTGGGTTATGCATGGTGGAGAGGAGTAATAGAGCAACCATATTGGGATCAATTGCCATCTTTCACGACTGCGCCTGGGCCACTGGCATCTAAGGCGGCAAGATGAGTCTTCAAGCCATGGTCAGAGGAAGCTCATGCGCGACGCCTTAGATCTTCTGGACACGTGGTGTCATTATACGTACTTAGGTACTTTCAGGAGGGTACCCCATATGCAGAGTACCGACAGTGGCCCTGGGTCCACCTTGGGGTGAGGTGATGAGCCCGAGGGTGGAGCCCTATCCATGTTTTTCCGCACTGCTCTTTGAATTTTTTCTTGGTCAACCAAAATGGAGGCGCTTCTGCCAACACAGCCACGCATCCTCTCGTGGTCGAGAGACTATGGCGACGTGATCTTTTCTTGTTGTTGTCTCTCTGCCCTCTGTAACGTGTTTAATCACGACTGTTCCCAATGTAGCTATAGCACTTACGTTTTCTCTGCCTTTATGCGAACCGCTTCAGTTGTCTTCTCAGGTGGCTGACCACTTGGGCTAGCACTCCTGACAGGGGACCTAGCCCCCATTGCCAGGGACGCTGTGGGATGAGTAGTGCGTGCTGAGCCCTAGCGATCCACAAAATGTGGTCAAACATTGTGGGGGTGATCAAAAAGGAAACCTTTGCTAAAGGGGTCGGTTCCTTCCTTACTCACACTGTGCTGCCTCAGCTTTCGCCTTCTTGCTTGAGCACCCGAGCCTTCACCACTTAGCAAAAACTCCTATTATCACTTGCTCAGATGGCCTCCAAGCTACCTCCTTCTCGTTTCCAGACGGTAGAGGATCTTGTACCAATGAGACGGCTGCTTGGCTGGGCTGCAGTAGGGAAAGGATGGATGATCTGCTGCGGATCTCCCACTCTTCAAGACCTGCGCAAAGATAAGATTGTTCTCTTCGTCGCTACATGTTTGTAGGGCTTGGGCTCCGCTGTCAAGGTTCTTTATTGCCTAGCTGGGGGAATACTGGCTGTAGCTGCACCATCTATCGCCGAACTCCATCGTTGTGGTTGTCGTGTTCGTCCACTTTTGTGAGGCATTCGTGGCCATCCCACCAACAGTGGAGTTGTTCCAGTTCTTCTTCTTGATGAAGACCACCAGAAAGAGCGCGATGAGCCAGTGGGAGTCTACTACTTCCGGCAATGGGACAAGACCTCTCGGATCTACATTGCTTCCCTCAAAGGGGGCATGTTGAGCCGCTGGAGGGAAGACTGGGCGATTGTACGGACTGAGGCCCACACTTTGCTGAAGATGCCCTCTGAAGACCCGACCTCTGATCCCACTACCTGGGAAGCATACCAGCGTTTGATGAAGGAGTACAAGCCAGTGCTGAAGAGGATCCAATTCCTGGCAGACAAGGGCTTGACCTCCCTGATGGTGCTGACGAACTTCTTGCGCCACCGCACCACCCCCCTTCAGGGCTGCCTATACGGGGTTTGGGTCTACACTCGCAAGTACAACCAGTGTCGGTTGGATCTGGATGATCCAACCCCCTAGATGCTAGAAGAAATTTGAAGGCGATGACCTGCGACATTGTCCATGATGAGCATGTCTCCATCCCAGATGACTGCTAGCCTCTCTTCATGACCCCTGGCCTGATGGACAAAGTGCAAAGCTTGATGCTGAAGGTCAACGTGTTCGGCCTTGTTCGGTTGCACCCTAAAGGGACGACTGGGGCTTCGGCGATCTTGGAGCGGTGTCGTGCTGCGACACAACAAGGGTCTGGGTCTACCACATGTCCTTCGGAAAGGGCATAGGTATGGCCCTCGACAACCTCCAAAAGGGTGGAGGAAAGCCAGCCAGACCCGGTTCCTGCGCCGGTGTAACACCCTCATTTTAATCCATCATGCATTGCATACATTCCAATACATGTTTAATATCAAGCAACATAAAAAGGAACAAGTTTAAAATGAATTAGAAACAAAACCACACTTAAGAAATTCTGGGAAGTGCGGACTAGTCCGATTTCTCTCTGACTTCAAACAGAATTGTCCGTTTTGCTGTAGACTAGTTTGTTTTTCCCTCGGGAAAATTTCGGACTTGTCCGGTCTTGTGCGAACTAGTCCGGTGTTCCAATTCCTTGAAAATTTGCTTAGTCCCTGGACTTGTCTGGGCTAGTCCGGTATTCCAGCGGACTTGTCCGTTTTTTCCCTCTAACTAAAGTCGGACTTGTCCAATTTTGTCCAGACTTGTCTGTTTTTCCCCTCTGGATAAGTTCGTACTTGTTCGATGTCCAGTCCGGACTTGTCCGATTTCTCTCTGTCCAACTTTGTACTAGTCCAGCCCATTTCGGACTTGTCCGATAAACCGCAACTCTGAGTTGATCTTTTGTTTCACGACTTGTTTCTTGGGTTTTACATTAAGTGGGCCTAGGGACACCGTGCCTAACTCTTTTAGAGCTCGTGTGGGACTCTAAACCGGCCTCTACTCACCCCCAAACTCGAAATCCATCTAACCCTAGACTCCACCTCTATATAAACAACCCCACCCCTTGGCTCGACATCTATTTGCCACTAAGCAGGGAAAAGGAGATCTAGAGCAAGGAGAAGAAGAGGAGGAAATGAAAGAGGATTAAGATCTCCATCAACTTCGCGTTCTTCGTCAACAATCCACCATCAAGTTCTTCATCAACCCTAGATCTTCAAGATCCAAGTGTTGCCTACAAGATCCTTGATTCATTAGAGTTCTAAACACCTGGTATACCTTCTATTCTCTTCTCCTTACGTGAATTCAACCCCAAATCTCCAAATTCACGTCAATCTAGAAAATCCTCATCTGCTGATCTTGAAAAGTGCTGACTTGTCTGGTCCCTAGCGGACTAGTCCGATTTTTCTGGTTAAAATGTGTAGAATTAAATCTAAAATTTGATTGAATCAACTCCAAACCTGTATAAACCTGATAAAATCTATTATAACTAGTTTGTGATTGTTAAAAGCAACTTATTAACTAGTTTTGCCTTGCATTTGCATCAATCATGCATGTCACATCATATTGCATAATATTTGTGCACTCTTTGATTGTGTTTCTTGTCTTGTATGTTTGTTGTGCGGATTAGACAGATTTGTGCTAGATAGTGCCACAGAGGATCTCCAGCACCAAGAGTTTGAAGTCTTTGACCCGAACCAATCCAGAGAGCAAGGCAAGTGTCCTTGAAGCATATTGATCCTGTTTTAAAATAATTGTTTTGTTTGCAAAACTGCATGCCCGTGTCAATTTCATGGGAAATCCTATGGTAGGAAGTTCACTAGCTTTGTTTGGCCACCCTTGTCACCTGGAATTTATGGTAGAGAGTCGGGATGGGCTTTTTACCCTTTTTGCTTCGCTTAATAAATGGGATGGGAAACAACTATACCATTAATTATATGATGATGAGATTATGATTAATATGAACTGGTTAATATGATATGGTAATGGGTGATCTAAGCAAGCCTGGTATGTGGATGGGTTGGATGATATGGTGGTTGCTTGCTTTAGATCTAAGGATCAGTTCATGCGAGAATAAGCCAGGATTACTGTGTCACCACGAGGCCAAGAATGGGTGCAGCGTAGCTGATTAATTAGGGCTTCGCTAGTGCTGTTTGGACCATTAAGGATCCTCGGGAAGGGGTAGTCAGATTGGGTTTGTTGATGATTGGTGAGACTACCCTGGGATCCGAATGGCTCAAGAGGGGGCCCTTGGATGAAGATGTGCTCTGTAGGAGACATCGCCACCAGTGAAACCTTAGTGGGGTCTAAATAGGCTAGTAATCCCTTTGTAAAGGTTATTTTGTGATCTCTTGGCCATGCACCAAAGGAAGTGTAATTGGCATAAGGAAGGTTCTTTAGTCACCGACAGGTGATGAAATCACAAACACGTGGGTAAAGTGGTACAAACTCTGCAGAGTCTAATAAAACTATCATGATAGTCGTGCTCCCAGTTAAGAGTGCCTGGATGACCTACATGATTAGAGGGAAATTGGAATTTGGGATGGTTTGGTAATGGTTATGGTTTGGTAATGGTTATGGCTGGTTATGAATTAAATTCTGGTATTGGATATGGTTATTTGTAATGGTGAAATCTGAAATATGGATGATGGTAAAGAAATACGGACTGGTACTATGATATTAATTATGGTACATGATGGGTTTATTTCACATACCTATAATATATTGCTTTTCAAATGTTTTAATGTAATTTTTAGCACCTATCCTTTATTACATTCGTCATTTGTATGAGCTACATGTCATACTTTGCACACTTGCTGAGTACGACATGTACTCACCCTTGCAATTCCCCCACCAATAGTTGTAGGTCAGGATTGGGAGTATAACGATGATAATATGGAGTTCTAGGCCGTGTCTGCTGTCAGCTTTGCCTGTGGAATGTTGGAGCTGCGCTATACCCTATTTGCTTATGCTGCTTAGTTGCTTAATTAGTTATTTCAACTGCATTAGTTAAAACTTGTCATTAATGTTCATCAAAGTTTGTATTTAAGGATATTATAAATTATTTAATAAAAGTGGTTAATTAATTTTGTTCTATGGTAATTTTCTATATACTCTTTTGTGAATGCACTCATGTATGTGTGTTGAACATCTTGGGCACATATATGCGATCACTTGGTTCATTTTCGGAACCGGTTGTCACATCCGGGGAAGCTTTCCTGTACTTTGGTCGATGGTACGCCACCCTTGTGCTGAAGAAGCAGAAGCTGATGTGGGGGATCGGTACCCTAATCTCCCATTGTGAGAGAGTCAGAGCAGCCGAAGCCTCATGGTATCTGATTCTAGCGGTGACTCTTGTTCTGGGGGAGGCACGGAGGAATCTACACCGATGGCCGCGACAACGCAAGCTGTCCTAGAGCTGGTGCTAGAGGTTGTGGTGCCGACCTTGTTGTGGGGTCCAGTGGGCCTCGTTCCACCGTGCAAGCTGGGAGGCCAGGGTCTTTGGAGCAGCCCGACCCGCTGGTAAGGTGCAGTTTCTTCCTCTACTATTTCTTTGCTATTTATTCGCTCTGACATAGTCAGTTTTGGCTTTTCAGGGCATTGTCGGCCAACATAGAGCCCTTGGTGCTTCCAGGGGTGGTCTTTGTAGCTCGTGCACCTCCCAGAACTGGAACAGGATTCGATGTGCCGCATCCTACGCTTGAAGGTGCACCGGCTTCCGTTGAAGGCGTTGTTCATGCTTCTCCATCCGTCAGAGCAGATGGGGCTCAGGCGGTGCAAGGCGAGGAGGTGGCTCCCTTGGCCGTCGCGGTTACTCCTAGTGGAGCGGACCCGCTTGCCGCTAATACTGCACCGGCCCGATGTCATTGGCGTGCAAGATGGCGACTCACCACCGGCTGCCTTGTGGCAGGGTAGAGTACTTTGGCACTGAGCAGTGACTCACTAATTCTTGGAGCTGCAACCGGAAGCCATCTGGTCCATAGGTGATGATGTCTGTCGTGGAGTCCGCAGAAGAGGCGTAGAGGAAGCCGTCTGTGGCGATGACCATGCCGATCCCCCTCTCTGATGTTGTTGTCGCGGCCCAGTCTGCCTTGCGCCAGACGGAAGCTGCTTTTGCCCGCGAGTGGGATCAGCTTGTGGTGAAGTTGTGTAAGACCTATGTGTGTTGAATACATTGGCTTGTAGTGAATACACTTGTTTTGACGATAAAAGTTTTGAATATCACCAAAACACCTTTTGTTAGCTCTGGTTCAAGGTCAGGGTTGCTCTGGCAAGGTCCAAAACTTGACCGCAATGCTTCTGTTCTTCATTTGCAATGTTTCGTACTTGCTTTACATCTCTGGAAAGATTGCTTAGTATTCATTTGCTAAGTCTTTGGTGCATTTTTGGTTGATATAGATGATATCGTGTTACTGTGTTTTTGCAACATGCTTATGTGAGGTTCTCACATAAGGTGTTGTGTTTGAAACTAACTTGAGTCAAGTCGAGGACTTGAGCTCGTATGGATTGGTTGTTTATTCATGTGCAGGTGTTGCTTGAGTTCAAGACATGGCTGGTGACGGGATCCATTGAACTAGTCTTAGGGAGAAGATGAGGTTCAACAACCAAGTTTGGGAGGAATTGTGGTTGAGTTGATCGGGAGGTTGCGCAGCATGTTTGAATCAAGAACAATGCATATGAAGGTATCGTGGACGTCATTGGAAGATGTTTGCACGTGTGCAAGGAGTGCATGGACGTGGCTACATGGTTCCGAGACGTGATGAAGAGATGTGGACGTAAAGAGTTGGTCGTAAAGGTCCAACTGACTAGGTTATGGACTCAGGTTGCGGCTGAGTCGGGTTTGACTCAAATATGGAAAGATTTGAGTTTGTTATGATAGGATTTCGTGTGGGTCACGAATTTTAGTTGTTTAGGAATATGGGATACGTTACTAAGGTGTTTGGAAGTCTTAAGATTCGGTGGAGAAAGGCCCCTTCGATGAGTGAAAGTAGGAGGCGAGGGCCAAAGTCCAGGACCTTGCCAAGTATGTGGCTTCTTTGTTCCAGCGGAATTGAGACCAGCGGCCCCCAAGCAAAGCACCTCTTTCACTGTGGATGGCCCCTTTGTAAAAATAACTCGAGTTTTATAGATCCAATTGACGTGATTCTTTTTGGGTTGTCTTCACAACTTGATTATCTATCATCTGTCAAAATTTCACGGTCATTAGATTTGTGGTCTATGATCTACACGAGTTTCTTTGCAGCGTTCCAGAACTGTTTTTTTTTTTGGAAGGGCAGATTGACCTTTGTTTGATCTTTCGATCATAACTTAAGTTTTTCTCGACGGATTTGAGTGATTCTTGTTGCGTTGTCTTCGTGACTTGATTCTATCTTATATCTATCACTTTTGTCATGATGAAACACGTTTAGATTAGTATCACACACGATTTATTTAACAGATCGCTTTTCTGCCAAAGGGGTTGGGGTTTAATTGTTTCCGCTGCGTAAGATTTTTAAATCTACCATTCACCCCCCCTATGGTAGCTTTTCACGTGCTCTTCGATCCTACAATTGGTATCAGAGCCACGGTGCTCTAATCTTTGTGATTTGCGCGTGTTTTTGACTAATCATCATGGAGAAGTACTCTGACAAACCTTGTGTGTTCGCTAGTATTGATTTTCAGGTTTGGAAGGCACGCATGGAGGCTTTCATCCGGGCACAAGGCTTTGCAATATGGGAGAAGGTATAAAAGCCTTACGAAGTGCCATCAAACGATCAAGTTACAGCTACAAATCTAAGAGATGTCGACAACAACAACAAGGCTTGGAACTTGATCATACAAGGATTAACACAAAGCGACTTCGACCGTGTTGCACACCTCCGATCTGCATAAGATGTGTGGAAAGCACTTTGTGACTACCACGAAGGATCCCACATGATCAAAGAGGTAAGGCAAGACATGTTCAAGAAAGAATACATGCGCTTCGAGATGCAACCCGGTGAGTCTATTGATGACCTTTTTGCTCGCTTTAATAAGATTTTCAGCAACTTGCATAGTGTCAATGTTAATTTTTCAGATGCTGAAAATTCTAGGCAATTGCTATGTGCATTAGATATGTCAATTTGGGAGATGAAAGTCACATCTATTCGTGAATCTACTATCATGAGTTCACTTACTTTAGATGTGCTATATTCCAAGTTAAAAACTCATGAAATTGACATAATCTCACGTAAGAACCCCAACAAGTCTATTGCTTTTGTTTCTCAACGTGACATGCCTAGTTCCGGTCAAACATCATCTTGTGGTACACTTGCTTTGCTGTCCTCTCTAACCCTTGAACAGATTGAGGAGTTTCCATAGGAGGAGCTAGCGCTCATCTCTACCCGGTTCTCAAAAGCATTGCAAAATGTGAGAACTAGAAGGGGAGGAAGCTTCGGACCTCAACGATGCTTTGAATGTGGTAAGACAGGACATTTTCATTCAGATTGCCCTAACCTTTCTGGTCCTACCTCCCGGGATGAAAAGAAAACAAGAACGAAGCACTCCTCTCCAAAAGATAAGAAGAAAAAGAAGGGTTTTACAGGACGTCAATTGGTGAGCAGTTTTATCTCAGCACTCCAGGAACTTGGCTCAAGCGACGTGGACATTGGAAGTGATGAAGATGAACATGATTTGGCAAACTTGTGCTTCATGGTGGGCAAGTCAAGATCAAGTATGGAGGAGGCAGAACACAACAGCGACAATGAAGAGGTATGTCCTACTTGCGAAAAAAATGTGTGATGCTATTTCTCGTGCCACTGTTATTGTTAAGAAAAAGGACAAAAAACTTAGGGACAATGCTGTTAAAATTGAGTCACTAGAGTCTGAAATTAATCGTTTGAAATTCTTGATTCCTAGTGATGATTCTTTTTCCTCATGTGACTTAATATATGAACAATTGTCCTCCCTATGAAGTGCACATACCTCCACACTTGAGAAACTTGAACTTGAATTTGAAAAGAACAAAAAGCCTGCTGCACTTAATATTGGGAACTTAAAAGATGCTTCTTGTTCTACAATTGATTTGCATTGTTCTAGTTGTGATGATCTTGATAAGAAACTGCAAGATGCTATAAATGAAATCTCTATATTGAACAATGCTTTACGTTGTCATGAAGTTAAATATTGTTCCAATTGCAAATTAAAAGGAAAAATGTCATGTGAAAATTGCCTTGATCTGTCCAATAAACTTGATAACATGCATAAGACATTTGATCGGTTTTGTAATGGGAATAAGAACCTAAACTTGCTGCTGAATTCATCCAAGTCTTGCAATGATAAAACTGGTTTAGGTTTTGATTATCATGCTCATGCTAAGGCACATCCACCTAAAATTGTAAAGTCATTAGGAAGTGGTTTGATTCAAACAGATCCTAAACAAAAAGAAGTGGTTTTAAAATCTGCAGGAGTATTGTCTCATTCGGTTTCAAATAAAAATGTTGTTTGCTCATCTATACATGACCACAAAGTTAAATTTCATTGTACCTACTGTGGTAGAGATGTTCATGTCATAGATTTTTGTTATAGACTAGCTAAACAACAGAAAAGGGAAAGAATGGTTGCTAGATCTCATAACTTTCATGCAAAATTTGCTGCACAAATTGAACCGAATGTACAACCTGCTGTTTTGAGTCAAAAACATTCAAAGTTTACCTATGGACCTTCTGTTTTTGCCTCCGGACCTACTGATTTTTGTGCTACACAAGTAACACCTTATAGGTCAGTAGTTAAGAATAAAAAATCTCAAACTTTGACTCATAAACCTGCTATTTTATCTCAGCTTTCACGTGTTTTTCCTGCTGCACGTCGCGTGACTCAGTACTGGATTCCTAAATGCCTTTTGACTAACCCCAGTATTGAGTCATCGACATATTGTGCTTCTATGTAGGTTACATGTTTGAGGAAGGAGAACATTTGGATTGTGGATTCAGGTTGCTCACGCCACATGACCGGTAACAAAGATTGGTTCTCCTCCCTCTCTTTTGTGTCATGTGTAGAGAATGTTACTTTTGCCGATAATTCTTCAACTCCTATAATTGCTAAGGGTTTGGTTAGAGTAAATGATCACTACAATTTGGAGGATGTGGCACTTGTCAAAAATTTGAAATACAACTTGCTTTCTGTTTCACAATTGCTAGATGAAAATCTGGAAATTATTTTCAATAAAAACTGCTTCAAAGTTGTTAGTTCAAATAGTGAGCTTATTTTTAACATGTCTCAGTTTGGAAGAGCTTTTAAAGCTGATTTTGATATGTCTTCCTCTAAGCATAGGTTTCTAGATGCAAATGATTCAAAGGATCTATATTTTTGGCATCGTAGACTTGGTCACGTAGGCTTTGATCACCTTACGCGTGTTAGTGCTCTTGATCGCATTCGTGGGCTGCCTAAGCTTAAAGGGGACAAAGAAATTGTGTGCTCTTCTTGTAGACATGCTAAGATGGTTGCAGGTTCACATACTCCTCTCACAATGATCATGACAACTGAACCATGTCAACTTTTGCATCTTGACACTGTAGGACCTTCACGTGTTCAATCCTTCGGAGGTAAATGGTATGTACTTGTGATTGTTGATGATTATTCTAGATACTCTTGGGTTTACTTTATGGCATCTAAGAATGAAGTTTTTAGTCACTTTAGAACTTTATTTCTTAGATTATCAATTGATTACCCAGGATCTTTAAAAGCAATTAGAAGTGATAATGGAACTGAATTTAAAAATCAATCTTTTGATCACTTTTGTGCTGAAAATAGAATAGATCATCAATTTTCTTCACCATATGTACCTCAAAAAAACGGTGTTGTAGAAAGAAAGAACAGAACATTAGTCGAGATGGCTAGGACTATGCTTGATGAATATGAAACTCCTAGGAAATTTTGGGCTAATGCTTTAGCAACCGCTTGTTATGTCTCAAATCGTGTTTTCTTGCGTGCTAAGCTAGGTAAAACACCATATGAGCTCCGGTTTGGACATATGCCTAGTGTTACACACTTTCGGGTCTTTGGTTTCAAATGCTTTGCTAAGAAACATGGTAATCTTGATAAATTTGAACCTAGATCCATTGATGGCATGTTTCTTGGTTATCCATCTCATACTAGAGGCTACCGTGTGCTTTTACTTGACACTAACAAAATTGTGGAGACTTGTGATGTGTCTTTTGATGAAGCTAGCCCAGGTACTAGCTCAAACATTACAGGTCCAGATCCATATCTGCAGGGGGGAGCATTTTGGTTGAAGATGAGGAAGAATTGGAGCTGCTGCCCGAAAATTCAGCAGCTAAAGACTTTGGTTCAGCTCCTGATGTTATTTCTCAACCAGCACCGACAACCATCAATGCTGATTCAAATCATCCTCAAGTCACAAGCTCATCGATTTGTGATGAACATGAAGAAGATGAAGCTTGTGAGACATCTGTTCCCCTACGGTTTTATAAAGATCATCCCCCACAACAGATGATTGGAAGCTTGCACGAATGAGTCACACGGTCCAGATTTTGCGTTCCAAACTCTTATGCTCATTCTGCTTTTGTTGCTTCTTTTGAACCCAAAGATATATCACACGCACACACTAATGAATCTTGGATTATTGCCATGCAAGAAGAGTTAGAAAATTTTGAAAGAAATTATGTTTGGAAACTTGTACCTCCACCTCAAGGTCACACTTTAATTGGAACTAAATGGGTATTTATAAATAAACAAAGTGAGGATGGGGTTGTGGTTAGGAATAAGGCTAGGTTGGTTGCTCAAGGTTTCACTCAAGTTGAAGGTCTATATTTTGATGAAACTTTTGCTCCCGTTGCTAGATTAGAAGCCATAAGAATTTTGTTAGCCTTTGCTGCATCTAAAGGTTTCAAGGTATATCAAATGGATGTTAAAAGTGCTTTTCTAAATGGCTACATAGATGAGGAGGTTTATGTCAAGCAACCACCAGGTTTTGAAAATCTAGATTTTCCTAATCATGTTTACAAACTGTCCAAAGCCTTGTACGGTCTCAAACAAGTCCCTAGAGCATGGTATGATAGGTTAAAAACATTCTTACTTGAAAAAGAGTTTACCATGGGCAAGGTTGATAAAACTCTTTTTGTGCTTAAGCATGGCAATGACTCATTATTCGTTCAAGTGTATGTGGATGATATTATCTTTGGTTGTGCTTCTCATGATCTTGTGTCCAAGTTTTCAGCAATGATGAGTTCCGAATTTGAAATGGGTATGATGGGCGAACTCACGTACTTTTTGGGGCTGCAAATCAAGCAAACAAAGGAGGGTACCTTTGTGCATCAAACAAAGTATACAAAAGATCCCCTAAGGCGCCTCAACATGGACAAAAGCAAGCCTCTTCGGACACCAATGGGAACAGCAACAACACATGGACTTGATGAAGATGGTGAACCCGTGGATCAAAAAGAATAGAGAAGCATGATCGGATCACTTTTCTATCTCACGGCATCAAGACCAGACATACAATTTAGCATATGTCTTTGTGCACGGTTTCAAGCCTCCCCACGTGCTTCACATCGTCAAGCCGTCAAAAGGATTCTCAGGTACTTACATGGAACTCAAGAATTTGGAATTTTTCTTCCTACTTCCTCAACCGTTACTTTGAAAGCTTTTTCGGATGCTGATTTTGGGGGTTGTAGAATTGATAGGAAAAGTACTTCTGGTGCTTGTCATTTTCTTGGTAATTCTCTTGTTGCTTGGTCCTCTAGGAAACAAAATTTAATTGCACAATCCACAACCGAATCTAAATATGTAGCTGCTGCTAGTGCTTGCTCACAAATTCTTTGGATTGTTCAAACACTTAAGGACTATGGGGTTAATCTAGATAGTGTTCCACTGTCTTGTGATAACACTAGTGCCATTTGCATTGCTAAAAACCCCGTGCAACATTCTATAACTAAGCACATTGACATTAGGTATCACTTTCTCTGAGATAATGTTGAAAAAGGAAACATTGTGCTTCACCATGTAGATACCGAACAACAATTGGCTGACATTTTTACAAAACCTTTGGATTTCACTCGTTTTTGTTACATTCGTAGTGAAATAGGGGTTATGCATCCTCATGGCTTAAATTGAGGGGGAATTTTGAAACTTGGGAAGTCTATGTGTGAATCTGAAATTAAAATAATATGAGCATAGTATTTCATACATATATGACTTTGTGATTCCTTTTACATGCTGAAAGTTCTTACTACATTACTCGTGTTATACATTTTGTAGTTTTTGCCATGTCTAGTAATTGGAATAATTACTTACACTAAAACTGGTCATGGTCGAACTTTCTTGCTGTTTTGAACTTGTTACATGTTCACAAGTGCTTTTAATCATTAAAAATTAATCAAGTAATCAACTCACATGTTGAGTTTTTATGAACAAATATAAATTGAGAAAAGATCAAGAGAATATGCATGCATCACACTTCTTCTTTTGAGATGGCTTATCATTGCACTTAGATATGAACTTGGAAGAAGTCGTGTATGACTAAAACCATGTCCTTAAGCTTCTGATTGTCAAATGACATAGGCTTGGCTTGGTTGGTTAGAATAAGGCAGATGCACATATAATCTCTTGCAAATATCATATGATCTAAATTTATGCTTTGAAAAATAATAAAATGCAGCAACTAGTGTCATGATTTCAGGTTTTGAAATAGTTAAGTTTGTGATATCATGACTTACTTAAATTGAAAATTACATTTGATCTCTAGCATGGCTTACACTACTTTATGTATTTCATTGATGTGATAATGTAAGGTACTTGATAGTATGACTTGGATGAGCTTTGTTTATATGTATATGTTATAATATGCTCATAACAACAAAAGGGGGAGAGATAATTTGTTTATATGCTCATGACTTGCTGAATACGTTGTCAAAGGGGGAGAGATAAGCATGAAGAGAAAGAGAATATGTGCATAAGGAGAGATAATATGGGATAATTTTTCTTCTCATTTTACTTTTGATTTACAAAAGGGGAGAAATTTCCTTCAAAACTTTTATGTGAATAAGCCAATGTTCGGATTTTAAATGGTGTTGCCAATGCATTCATCAAGGGGGAGATTGTAAGACCTATGTGTGCTGAATACATTCGCTTGTAGTGAATACACTTGCTTTGACGATAAAAGTTTTGAATATCACCAAAACACCTTTTTATTAAGGTCCGACTAGTTTTTGTTAGCTCTGGCTCAAGGTCCGGGTTGCTCTGGCAAGATCCGGAACTTGACCGCAATGCTTCTATTTTTTATTTGCAATGTTTTGTACTTGCTTTACATCTCTAGAAAGATTGCTTAGTATTCATTTTCTAAGTCTTTGGTGCGTTTTTGGTTGATATGGATGATATCGTGTTACTGTGTTTTTGCAACATGCTTATGTGAGGTTCTCACGTAAGGTGTTGTGTTCGGAACTAACTTGAGTCAAGTCGAGGACTTGGGCTCGTATGGATTGGTTGTTTATTCATGTGCAGGTGTTGCTTGATTTCATGACATGGCTGGTGATGGGATCCATTGAACTAGTCTTAGGGAGAAGATGAGGTTCAACAACCAAGTCCGGGAGGAATTGTGGTTGAGTTGATCTGGAGGTTGCACAGCATGTTTGAATCAAGAACAATGCATATGAAGGTACTGTGGACGTCATTGGAAGATGTTTGCACGTGTGCAAGGAGTGCATGTACGTGGCTACATGGTTCTGAGACGTGATGGAGAGAAGTGGACGTAAAGAGTTGGTCCGAAAGGTCCAACTGACTAGGTTATGGACTCAGGTTGCGGCTGAGTCAGGTTTGACTCAAATATGGAAAGATTTGAGTTGGTTATGATAGGATTTCGTGTGGGTCACGAATTTGAGTTGTTTAGGAATATGGGATACGTTCCTAAAGTGTTTGGAAGTCTTAAGATTGCTTCTATCTGTGTATAGAAGAATCCTAAGCAGTTATGGAAAGTTACGATTCGTGAACGGAGTAGGATTAGGTTCCTGGTCTGAGATGAGTTGGCTTTCAAGCTGGTTATATCAGCAAGGGAGCCCAGAACTCGTGTGGCACGACTTTGGGGCTGTTCCTCTTGTTTTCTATTGAATAAAATTCGTAGTTTGAAGGAACTTTTGTGCCTTGTTCGTCAGACTTGTTCTAGACAAGTTTTACTCGTCGAGTTTCTGGACAGCACTACCTTTTGTCGGTGGTTTTATCATAACTCGAGTTTTACGGATCCAAATGACGTGATTCTTTTTGGGTTGTCTTCAAAACTTGATTATCTATCATCTATAAAAATTTCACGGTCATTGGATTTGTGTTCTATGATCTACACGAGTTTCTTTGCAGTGTTCCAGAACTGTTTTTTCGGGAAGGGCAGATTGACCTTTGTTTGATCTTTCGATCATAACTTGAGTTTTTCTCGACGGATTTGAGTGATTCTTGTTGAGTTGTCTTCTTGACTTGATTCTCTCTGATATCTATCACTTTTGTCACGATGAAACACGCTTAGATTTGTCTCACACACGATTTCTTTAACAGATCGTTTTTCTGCCGAAGGGGTTGGGGTTTAATTGTTTCCGCTGCGTAAGATTTTTAAATCTACCATTCACCCCCCCCCCCCTCTGGTAGCTTTTCGCGTGCTCTTCGATCCTACAAGTTGGTTGACACGAAGACTAAGGAGCTCGAGACAAAGGCCCCGAGGGCCCATGCCGTCACAGAAGCTCGCCTTAGTTTGTGTGAGGATAAGCGGCTAGAGCTGGTCCGCTATGAGGTTGCCGTTGCTGATGCGGAACGGGAATTGGCGGTGAGAGAAGAAGAGGTCTCTCGGAGCCTCGACATGCTGGAGGAGAGCCATCAAGCCGTGTAGGACTCGGAGCTCGCCATCAAACAATAGAAGGACGACTTGGAGCATTGTGCTCGGGAGCTTGCTGATCGGGTGGAAGCAGCGTAGAGAGGCAGAAGGCCTCCATGCCTCCAGCGCAGCCGAGGCACAAGGGATCTGGGACTTCTGGCCCATGCCTGGGCAGTGTTGGAACCCCTCAGACTTGGTCACGTGCCGTGCGGGGAGCCATCTCATGGGGTGGCCCAGCTGCTCCCTGCCTTGAACTCCTTCTGCTCGATGTTGGTGGTGATTAACACTGTCCTTGCGAGGCGGCTAGAGGTCGAATGGAGGGAGCTAGCGGAGCAGGTGGCCTCCCATGTCTTGGTGTGCTTCTGGAGCTGGTATCCAACGATCCCGCTGGATTTGGTGGAGAAAGGCCCCTTTGATGAGTGAAAGTAGGAGGCAAGGGCCGAAGTCCAGGACCTTGCCAAGTATGTGGCTTCTTTGTTCCAGCGGAATTGAGAACAGCGGTCCCCAAGCAAAGCACCTCTGTCACCGTGGATGGCCCCTTTGTAAAAATAACTCTTAATGAATTTGAATTCATGTTTCTCTTTCTGGATTGTCTTGTGCTTCTCAATTTGTTGCTCTGAGCCTTGAGCTGTGTGAGGGCTTGAAGAATTTTGCCGAGTACGTTAGTTTTTGAGGAACCAACAATAGCACAGTTGACATGGCCAATCTATCGCCAGTTGACGTTTTACGTATGGAACCCCCTTAGAGGCCCTCTGGAAGATGTGGACAGGTGGCTGGGCACACCAACCACCTGATCGTAGGATGTCTTCAATGGGCCCCCAGCGGAGCGGGGGAGTTTGAGTGGATGGCCTCAATGGGGCCCCTTCGGGGGCGCCAAGCTTTGTCTGAGTAGAGACGTTGACGGCAGGCCCCCTGGGTGGTGTCGGAGCTGGCTGCTCCAGCGTCACCCACCGTTGTCATAGAGTCATCAACGGCAGGCCCCTTGGATGGTTTTGGAGCTGGGATCTCCAACTTCGTCCACCATCGTTGCAGAGTCATCGACGGCAGGCCCCTTGGGTGGTGCTAGAGCTGGCTGCTCCAATGTTGCCCACCATCGTCGTAGTTGTCGACGGCAGACCCCTTGGGTGGTGCTGGAGCTAGCTGCTCTGGTGTTGCCCACCATCATCGCAGAGTCGTCGACGGCAGGCCCCTTAGGTGGTGCTATAGCTGGCTGCTCTAGTGTCGCCCACCATCATCGCAAAGTCGTCGACAGCAGGCCCCATGGGTGGTGCTGAAGCTGGTTGCTCCAGTGTTGCCGACCATCGTCGTAGAGTCATCGACGACAGGCCCCCTGGGTGGTGCCGGAGCTGGATTCTCGGGCATCGCTCACCATCGTCGTAGAGTTGATGACGGCAGGCCCCTTGGGTGGTGCCAGAGCTGGCTGCTCTGGTGTCTCCCACCATCGTTGCAAAGTCATCGACAGCAGGACCCTTAGGTGGTGCTAGATTTGGCTGCTCTGGCGTCGCCCACCATCATCGCAGAGTCATCGACAACAGGCCCCCTGGGTGTTGCCGGAGCTGGCTGCTCTAGTGTTGCCCGCCATTTTTGTAGAGTCGTCGACGGCAGGCCCCTTGGGTGGTGCCAGAGCTGGCTGCTCTGGCATCGCTCACCATCCTCGTATAGTTGTTGACGGTAAACCACTTGGGTGGGGCCGGAGCTAGCTGCTCTGGCATCGCCCACTATCGTCGTAGAGTCGTTGACGGCAGGCGCCTTGGGTGGTGCCGGAGCTGGCTGCTCTGGCGTCACCCACCATCATCGCAGAGTCATCAGCGGAAGGCCCCTTTGGTGGTGCCGGGCTGGCTACTCCGGCGTCGCTTACCATCATTGCAGGGTCGTCGACGGTAGGCCCCTTGATGGTAGGAAACCAAAGAAACCTTGTTAGCAACAAAATTGGGATGAGGGAGCGTACTCACAAATCAGCACTTGTTGCCATTATGTAGAATAGCGTGGATAGCAGGCCCCCTGGGAGGTGCCGGAGCTCGATGCTCCGACGTCATCTACCATCAACATGTAGACACATCGATAGCAGGCCCCATGGGTGTTGTGTAACTCGCCGATGCTACTGCTGGTTTTGCCTGAACTGACCTGCTTTGTATGTCCTACACACACGACGGAGGGGGGCATAATTTTGCTCGTCGGCCATCTTTCCCTACTCTTTAATTTTGCTATGTCTTACAGTTCTAAGCTAGTATGCGGGGCTTGGGTAATTCAGTGCATTAGCACCCGAGGTCCAGCTCCCGCCTAACTCAGGGTGTGAGCCTCCTGGCCCTCAGTACTTAGCCGCAGCACTGGGAGGACAAGTGTGCATGCTTAGGGTACAGGACCATACTAAGCAGGCTGCGCATCCTGGACCTCCAGCTCAGTGTAGGCCTTTCGTGGAGGACCATTTGGCGCCACAGGGCCCTAAGAGAGCAGCCGCGAGATGCCGAAACACTTCGCAGGTACCTCAACTAAGTCTGCCTTCAACAGGGTTGCATAACTCCACCAGGGGTGATATAGAGAAAAATTCACTAGGTATATGAAGATAATATACGAAAAATGAGAATAGGTCGATGATCAGAAAATTAACGGGTAATTAGGTGAACATAAGAGAAATCACAGGGTAAGATAGTGATTCTTTCATATTGGCATTCATAAACTGGCTTTACAATAAGGCAACGACCCACTCTGGATGGCAAGGGAGGCAGAGTGTCCATTTTTAGGGTACATGACCAAGCTAAGTGGCTAAACACTCTGGACCTGTCCCTCCCAAAGCTTGGTTGTCCTAAGTGTTGTTCCATGGCACCATGAAACCCTACACTGTCCTACTATTATGCTTAGGGGCATAACTTACAGAGATGCTCTATGTTCCAAGGGTTGGGGAGGGCCTCTCCTTCTTTTGTGGCCAGGTGGACGCACCCGGGGCAGGATAACTGTGTCACATGGAAGGGGCCCTCCCAGCTGGGGGAGAGTTTGCGTGACCCTTCCTGAGAAAGTATTCGCCGCAACACCAAATCACCCGTTTGGAGTTATCTACTCCGCATGAACCGTTCTTGATAGCGCCGGAGCGCCTGCCGATACCGTACGTTTCGCATGGTAGCATGCCACCTTGCTTCGTCAACTAGGTCGACATCTTCGCGTTGGAGCTGACCTTGTGCGGTTTCGTCGAATGTATGGACCCGGAGGGAGCCCACTACAGTCTCTGGGGGACGACGGCCTCGGCCCCATACAGAAGGAAGAAAGGTGTTTCCCTTGTGGCCTAGCTGGGTGGTGTCCGGCTCGCCCATAGTGCACACGGAAGCTCATCAACCCACTTAGCACCATTCTTATCCAAGTTGTCATAGGTTTGTGTCTTGAGGCCCTTGAGGATCTCAACATTGGCCCTTTCAACTTGACCGTTGCTCTTTGGGTGAGCCACGGACGCATAACAAGCTTGGACGCCGAGGTCTTCGCAGTAGTCTTGGAATGCTGCACTTGTGAACTGGGTCTCGTTGTAGGTGATGATCCTGTTCGGGAACCCAAACCCGCAGACGATCATCTTGATGAACTTGACTGTAGACTCCTTGTTGATGTTGATCACCGTGGCTTCCTCTGGCCACTTAGTGCACTTGTCTATAGCGACGTAGAGGAATCAGTACCCTTCAACTTCCGTGGGGAAGGGTCCCAGGATATCCAGCCCCGAGACCATGAACGGGCCGGAGGGTGGCATCGTTTGAAGTGTTTCGCCAAAGTGTCAATCTGCTTTTCGTGGAACTGGCATGGCTTGCACATTTTAACCAGCTTGACGGCATCTTGGAGTGCTGTTGGCTAGTAGAAATCATGACAGATGTCTTTACCAACCAGCGTGCGGGAAGCAGCGTGATTCCCGCACTCTCCTTCGTGGATCTCTGCGAGCAAGTCCCAACCCTCTTCCCAAGTTATGCACCGTAATAGGACGCTTTCAAAGTGTTTTTGGGACGCTTCCCGCGGACCTGCTCACGAGCAGCCCAAGGAGGTTCGTATTTAGGCGGGGCGAATTCTCTGGATCTATGAGCTAGATGAACATGGATGATTTACGTGGTTCGAGCTGTCAAGAGGCATAATACACTACATCCACGGTGGTTGTGTTGTATTGTATGACCGAGGTGTGAGAGAGCCCTATCTACTGTCGTGGCTACTTGGACCTTTTATAAGTGAAGGCCGGCATCTTACATTATGACCAGGGCTTGACAGGTGGCCCTGGGTTAGTTAGTCATAAGAGTGTACTAACATGCCTTAACAACACATTAATGAATCTTGATGGCACATTAATGTGTCCTGATCGTTATTGGTCTTGATGGTGCACTAACGTGTACTCATGACATGTTAATGGTCTTCATGGTGCACTAAGGTGTGTTGAGGACACATTAATGTTGTGTTGATGGCATGTTAATGCGGTCTTGAGTGTACACGTCACCTTCTAGAGCTGCGGGATGCGCAGTGACAGCATCGGACCTCTCCTCAGCGGAGAGGCTAGGTCCGGAGTCCTCGGGATGCATGGCAGCACCGAAGGTCCGGAGCGGTGGACCATGTGGCATCACCGGAGCCACCCTTGACAGCGAGGCAGGTCCGGAGCCACGGGTTCCATGGAAGCACCAAAGGTCCAGAGCTGCGGAGCCCGTGGAAGCACCATAGCCACCCTTGGCAGGAAGGCCGATCCGGAGCTACAAACACGTGGCAGCACTATAGCCACCCTTAGTAGGGAGGCAGGTCCAGGCTGCGGGACACGTGGCAGCACCGGAGCCACCCTTAGTAGGGAGGCAGGTACGGAGTTGCGGGATACATGGTAGCTTCTGGGTACTTCCCCTCTTGGAAGGTTGAACCCAACCTCTTGTCTTCCTTGTATGCGGGGGTACCCGGTCTGCAGGGTATCGAAAGTGGCCCCCGAGCCCACCTTGGGAGAGGCGACAATCCTGCAGGTGGGACCACCATCATTAACGCTAAGAACGTCAATGGAGGGCCCGCTGAGAGGTGTCGGTGTCAAAGCTTGAGGTCCGACGGTGGAGCTTGGCGAAGGTGCGGAAGCGTCCACCATTGACGATAAGAACGTCGATAGTGGCCCTCCTTGGAAAGTGCCAGTGCTAGAGGTTGAGGTCCCAAATCAAAGTCCAAAGAAGGGTGAAGTCTTGCACAAGAGTGATAACAGAAAGAGTAATAGTGCTCATTTGTTACAATCTTCCTGACCTCAGTTTTGTTGTGGCTTACGGTCCTTAGCCGGGCTATGGGGTCTGAGTAATTCAGTGCGATAGTATACGGGTTCTAGTTGCCGCCTCACCCAGAAACGTATGCTTTTCGGACCCACCTTACTTTGATGCAGTACCAAAATAGGTAGAGTGGCATACTTAGGGTGCTGGACCAGGCTAAGTCTATAGCCAACTCCAAACCTGTCATTGGTATTGGTTTTCAGACGAGTAGGCCATTCAGCGGGCATGATATCCCAAATGAGAAAACTACCAAAAACACCCAAACACATCACAGGTACTACAGGTTGTCCGTCTGCAGCAGGATAGCACAACTCCCACTATGGGCAAAAAGAAAGATGTAACAGAGAGAAAAAGGGAATAATATGCATAATATTTAAGCATGATTACGTGAACATGGTGACGATATCCGGATTTTGGTTATTGCTTTGTCTAGGAGCATGTGTCTTTTAGCCCCCGGTATTGAACCATAGTGCTGGGGAGGAAGAGTGCGCTAACTTAGGGTCACAGGGCACGACTTTGGGTGCAAGACCAGGCTAAGCAGGCCGCACACTCTTGAACTCCCACTGACATTAGTCTTTTGGGAGACGTCTGGCCCCCAGTACTCAGCCATAGAGTTGGAAAGGTATAGTGTGCATACTTAGGGTGCAGGACTAGGCTATGCAGGTAGCATACTCCGAACCCCCAGTATTCATCCGAAAGATAGGTAGAATGCACATATTTAAGGTGCATGACTAGGCTAAGAAGACAGCGCACTTCAGACCCTCTATTGGCATTAGCCTTTTGTGAGAGTGACCGTTTAGCGTCATGGGACTCCGAAGAAGAAAATAACCAACGACACCGGATACATCACAGGTACCTGGTAGCGTCATTGTTGCCGTGGTCGCATGTAGTTGTCGCGTGGTGGCGGAAGTAGCCATGAGGCAAAGTGTACAGGCTTAGGGTCACATGGCACCGGCTTAGGATGCAAGACCAGGCTAAGCAGGATGTACACTTTGGACCTCCCAATGGTGGCATCATTATTGCGATGGCGGTAGAAAGCAGTTGTGTGCGGATAGTAGTAGCCACTGAAACCGCAACCATGTGTCCGCCGGGTCAGCCCGCTTTGGAGCAGGAAGTGATATCGTGCTGCCCTCACCCTTCATGGCGGGAGGGTCGAGAGGAGCCGACGACGGACTGAGGGTTAACCATTGTGGTGCGGCTCGTAAATCCAAAAATGTGCCCCCTACCTGGCGTGCCAAAATGTCGAAGTGTTTTTGCGACACTTCCCCCGGACCTGCTTAGGAGCAGCCCACAGAGGTTCGTATTTAGGCTGGGTGAATTCTCTGGATCTACGAGCTAGATGAACACGGATGATTTACGCATAATACCCAACATCCACAGGGGGTTGTGTTGTATTGTATGAGCGAGATGTCAGAGAGCACCTTCTGTCATGGCTGCCTGATCCTTTTATAAGTGAAAGCCGACAACTTTTATTATGACTGAGGCCCAACAGGTGGACCTAGGTTAATTTGTCATAAAGTGTATTAACGTGCTTAATGACACATTAATGGATCCTGATTGAACATTAAGGTGTCCTCATGTCACGTTAATGGTCTTGATGGTGCACTAACGTGTCCTGATGACATGTTAATGGTCTTTATGGTGCACTAAGGTGTCTTGATGACACACCAATGTTGTGTTGATGGCGCGTTAATGCGATCTTGAGTGCACACATCGCCTTCCGGAGCTGCGGGATGTGTCGTTGCGGCATCGGACCTCTCCTCAGCGGAGAGGCTAGGTTCGGAGTACTCGAGACGCATGGCAGCACTGAAGGTCCGGAGCTGCGGACCACGTGGCATCACATGAGCCACCCTTGGCAGTGAGGCAGGTCCGGAGCCGCGGGTCGCATGGAAGCACCGATGGTCCCGAGCTGCGGAGCACGTGGCAACGTCGGAGCTACCCTTGGCAAGGAGGCAGATCCAGAGCTACAGACATGTGGCAACACCGGAGCCACCCTTAGTAGGGAGGCAAGTCTGTAGCTGCGAGACACATGGCAGCACTGAAGCCACCCGTAGTAGGGAGGCAGGTCCGGAGATGTGGGATACGTGGTAGCTTCTGGGTACTTCCCCTCTTGGGAGGTGGAACCCAACGTCTTGTCTTGTATGCGGGGGTACCCGATCTGCAGGGTATCGACAAACGCTGTTGGCGTCATGTCGGCAGAGGTCTCCTTCTACCAGCGTGCAGCGTTTTGCCATCCTCACGATCCGCTCAGCGAATACATGTTCCTCTAAAAGGATGTTGTCCTTTAGGTAGTCTCGGATCTCCGTGATCCATGCATCGGTACTCTCCTAAGCTTCTAGATCTTGGGCGCCTGGTTATCTGGGGGCCCCGGTGATGCACAAGAACCTCTATGTGCCCCATAATTGCAGGGCCGCTGAGGTTGCCAGCTCCAAGGTGTTGGGTTGGCCTCCTTCGTTAGGCACTATAGGCCTAGCGGTTGGCCTTACTAATCTTTCGTTGAAGACAACTTCAGGAACCGAGGCCCCAGTGGACGCCATTGTTGACAAGGTGTTAGTGATGGAGCTTTCGGCGCGTGGTACGTGGCAGAGGTCCAAGGCCTCAAAACCAGCCTTTAGCTTCTTGACCTGCAGCGGGTACTCCTCGAGCTGAGGATCGTTACAACAACATTCTCCTGGACCTGCTTGATGATCAGCTGGGAGTCTCCTTGACCAGCATCTGCTGGACACTGAGACCTTGCATAGCTATTAGTCCAAAGATGAGGACTTCATACTCCGCTATGTTGTTGGTCGCCTTGAAGTCAAGGCGCACCGCGTACTTGGACTGCTCCCCTGTTGGCGAGGTGAGCAGTACACCAGCTCTGGCCCCTTGCTTCCGTCAGGAACCATCGAAGAACAGTGTCCATTGGGGTTCGGTGAGCACTGGTGCCCTGGGCTCTGGCTCACTGATTTCCAGGCCCCTTGGGTTGCTTGGTGAGGGAGTCCACTAAGCAATGAAATCTACTAGTGCTTGGCTCTTGATTGCATGCCGTGACAAGAAGTCGAGCTATAAGTCCACCAGTTCCTCCACCCATTTGGCGATGTTGCCGGTCTCATTGGGGTTGTGGAGCACTGTCCCTAGTGGGAATGAGGTAACCACTAAAACTCTGTGTGCCTAAAAGTAATGGAAGAGCTTCGTCGACGCGATTAGCACTGCATACAACAACTTGTGTACTTCAAGGTACCTTTTTTTTGCTTCATGTAGGACTTCGCTGATAAAGTGGATCGGGCGGTGGATGGTCCGGACCCTCCTTGGGGAACCCTGCGCATGATCTTCCATCAGCTCCGGGCCTAGAGACTACGTGTTCCCTAAACCCAGGGCGTCCTCTAGGGGCTAGGACCCAGAGGCTTCTTGATCCCAAGGGCCCGTCTGGGAGGATCCGGGCGCCCTCCACGGGCTGGGACTCGGAGGAAACTTGGTTGTTAGGTCCCCCTGCGGGTTCCAAGCCATGGGGCTCAGAATCAGTGGCAGGTGCCCCATCCGTCCCTTGAGCCAGCTGGGGGCCAGACCGTTCTGCAACCGAGACCATACTTACCACCTCCATCGTGGCAGCGATGTAGAGGTACAAGGGCTCCCTAGGATCCAATGCCACCATGCTCGGTAGCGAGGTAAGTTGTTGCTTCAGCTCGCAGAATGCCTTTTCTGCCTCCTCAGTCCAGACGAACGGTCCAAACTGACGTAGCAGTTATAAGAACAGGGGGGGGGGGGGGCTCGTTCAACCAGTCTAGAGATGAACCAGCTGAGCTCTACCAAGCAACTTGCAAGCTTCTGCATGTCATTGATGCAGGCCAGAGGCCACATCAACTCCACTGCCTTGATGTTCTTTAGGTTTTCCTCGATCCCTCAGTGTGAGACCAAGAAACCAAGGAGCTTACTAGCTTTGAGTCTGAACACACACTTGTCTGTGTTGAGCTTTGTTCGTGTGATCCGAAGCCTATCAAAGACTAGGGTGATGTTGTGTAGGAATGATGTATGTGTTTGGATTTTGAGAATGATGTCGTCGACATACACCTCTACTAGGTCCGAAATGAGATCCCCGAATGTTTTATGCATGGCACGTACAAAGGTTGGGAGGGCATTATTAAGACCGTAAGGCATGGAGACATAGCAGTAAAGGCCATCTACAGTAAATGCGGTATGTTCTTCGACCTCTCTAGACGTAGGGATTTGGTGGAACCCTCAGTAAGCATCTATAAAACAGAGTAGATCACATCTCGAGGTTTAATGTATGATTTGATCTATCCTAGGGGCGGGGGAAGGATCTTTAGGACATGCCTTATTCAGGTTTGTGTAGTTGATGCACATTCGAAGCTTCCCGCCAGCATTGAGGACGACTACATGATTGACCAGCCACCTGATGTATGATCGAAGGACACGTGAAAAGCTACCAGAGGAGGGTGAATGGTAGATTAAAACTTTTATCGCGAAAGCAAAGAAAACCCCTCGGTAGAAAATCAATCTGTTAAGAAATCGTGTGTGCAACTGATCTAAACGTGATCAACCGTGACAAAAGTAGTATATATTATAGATAATCAATTCACAAAGAAATGACAATAAGAACTATGAAAAACTATCAAGAAAAACTCAAGTTATGATCAAAAGATCGAACAAAGGTCAATCTGTTCTAGCCAGGTAAAAACAGATCTACAACACTGCAAAGAAACTCGTGTAGATCAGAAACCACATATCCAATAACCATGATACTTTCACATATGATATATAATCAAGTTGTAAAGACAACCCAAAAATAATCACATCAATTGAATCTGTAAGACTTGAGTTATGATAAAAACACTGATGCAACATAGTGCTATATAGAGACTCAACGAGAAAAACTTGTCTAAAACAAGTCGGACGAATAAGGCACAAAAGGTCATCTAAAACTATGATCTTTATTCAATAGAACATAAGAATCTCCACACGAGCTCTGGCCTCCCTTGCTTATGTAACCAGCCCTAAGGCCAACCCAATCCAAACTAGGACTCTAATCCTACTCAGTTTCAACTGAAACTTTCTATAACTGCTCAAGACTCTTCGATACGTAGATAGAAGCAATCTTAAGACTTCCAAACACCTTAGGAACGTACCAAACATTTCTAAACCAACTTAAATTCGTGACCCACATGAACTATAACCAAAATAAACTCGAAACTTTCCATAAACGAAACATAACCACCTCAGCCGCAGCCTGAGGCATAATTCAGCCGGTTGGACCTTTCCAACCATATCTTTACTTACATATCTCTTCATCATGCCCTGGAACATTGTTGCCGCGTCCATGCACCCCTTGCACACGTGCAAACACGTTTCAACAACGTCCACGATACCTTCATATGCATTGTTCTTGACCCAATCATGTTGTGTGACCTCCTGATCAACTCAACAACAATTCTTCCTAAACATGGTAGTTGAACCTCATATTATCCCAAAGACTAGTTCAATGGATCTCGTCACCAGCCATGTCTTGATCTCAAGCAACACCTGCACATGAACAAACAACCAATTATTTGAACACAAGTTCTCGACTAGACTCACATTAGTCCGACAACTACAACACCTTATGTGAGCACCTCACATAAGCATGTTGCAAACCATTGCAAGACAATACCAGACTTAACCACCAAAACAGACTAAAAATTTAGCAAATGAATACTAAGCAACTCTTCCCATAAGTGTAAAGCAAGTTTTAAACATTGCAAATGAAAAACATAACATATGAACGATTATTTCAGTAAATGAGACATCGTACAATACAAAGCAGCTGCTATGCAATGTATATAGAAAAGTTCGGAGAGTGCAAAGTGTGTTTCTCAAGTATATTCAAAACTTTGCATGTAAACCTTCACTTTTATTTAAATTGCCAATGTATTCGGCACACATAGGTCTCACAATCTTCTCCTTGATGAATGTATTGGCAACACCACTTAAAATCCGAACATTGACTTATTCACATGAAAATTCTTGTTCCAACAACCGACCTATGAGGTGTTACATGTGTAGCACGAAAAAAAATAGGTTTGGGAGCAAACTTTGCATGATTTTGACTCATTACAGTAGGTTGCATGTTTCTAACTTTTGATTCAGCATGTGCAGCAAATTTTGCATTAGAGTTATGAGATCTAGCTTGCATTATTTCCTTTTTTATTGTTTAGCTAGTCTATAACAAAAATCTATGACATGACCATCTCTACCACAGTAGGTACAATGAAATTTAACTTTGTATTCATGTCTATATGAGCAAGCAACATGTTTATTAGAAACTGAATGATACAACACCCATGCAGATTTGAAAGCCACTTCTTTATGTGTAGGAACTGTTTGAATCAAACCACTTCCTAATGACTTTTCAATTTTAGGTGGATGTGCCTTAGCATGAGCATGAGAATCAAAACCTAAACCAGTTTTATCATTACATGATTTAGAGGAATTCTGCAGCAAGTTCAGATTCTTATTCCCATTATAAAACTGCTCTAGTGTCCTATTCATATCATCAAGTTTCTTAGACAAGTTTAGACAATTTTCACATGAAATTTTTCCTTTTAGTTTGCAATTAGAACATTATTTAACTTCATGAGAATGTAAAGCATTGTTCAAAACGGAAATCTCATCCATCGCATCATGTAGTTTCTTATCAAGATCATCACAAGTAGAACATTGCAAATCAGTTGTAGAACAACTAGCATCTTTTATGTTTTTATCATTAAGTGCAGCAAGCTTTTTGTTCATTTTAATTTGAAGTTCAAGTTTATTGTTGACGGCTGTTATATACCAGTTTCATCCGTCAATTTAACTCAATTATGTGAAGGATGTATCATTTCTAGCACATACCACCTTTCTATCTAACCCAATTCCACTTGGAATTGGAGAAATATGTGTATGCAGCATTTTATGCAGGAAATGAGGAAATGTAGAGGACCAATCCTATAAAATATTATCCCAGCCAATCAGGCGATGACATGTGGCATCCCATGGATCAAATGGCCCACAAACAGAAGTATCCGAGGAGATCCAATGGTGTATCACCCATATACATCAATGGGACCCACCTGGCAGCCACCTGGAGAAAGCACACGAGAAACGGTGCAATGACCAGGTGGGCTGAACCAGGGGGTCGGCCGAC
The DNA here is from genome assembly GCA_036927565.1 of Tuctoria greenei. NCBI lineage: Eukaryota > Viridiplantae > Streptophyta > Magnoliopsida > Poales > Poaceae > Tuctoria > Tuctoria greenei. The sequence goes on along the minus strand of JAYESD010000008.1, from coordinate 144,537,604 downwards.
CTGGTCTTTGCACCAAACTCGGTCAGCCTCCACGTGTTGGCTCCTCCCGGCTCCCTGGAGTCAATGGTGACTGATTCGCGCGCTTTTGGTGGCGGGAACCAACCTCAACACTACTATAAATAGGATCCCCTACCCCTCACTTCAACACACACCACTTGGGAATCATTCTATTGTATACACTATCTTCTATAGTCCTTAGAGGAGTTAGGATGTAGAGAGAAGAGCCTCAAGTCCCAAGTCCAAAATGGGAAAGGAGTAGAAGGAGTCTCTCTTCACAATTCCACATTGGGAAAGGTATGGCTTATGTATTCCTTCTTGTATTTGTGACTTTGTTCTCAATAAAGATATTATCTTTAGTCTTCTTTTATACGTATACTTGGACAAAGCGTTTCTTGTTTGATTGTGGAGTCCATGTATGTGGAAGGTATAGTCTTTATGATTTCACTCTCATGATCACATCTTATGGTGATAAACACTGTAGACCCCCACTATAGTCTATGTAGTTATGATATGATTATGTTAATATGAATGACTTATGCTATGCTTCAACATTGGTTTAACGATGTTTAGGTTAGTCATTGCCTTAGGATGGCTTGTGCCATGGCTCCTAAGGTATTTGCTTAGTATGCTAGCATGGTGCTAGGGTATTTATGTAGCATTGGATGTCTTGTAGACCCACAGATTGAAGAGGTAGACAGTAGGTGGTGACATCCCTATCTGTCCTTTGTAATCCTCCACGTTCAGCTATGCCACAGGCGCTTGGCGAGAGTCGCCCTAGTATTGCTAGGGGTAATCCCGTGCCCGATGTGTTGAATAGCATTGCATAGGAATTCATCATTGACATGAACATTAGTATCTACCTTAGGCTATGTATATGTATTAGGAGCATTGTAGGAGCAACTCTCTAACTCTCAATCTAATCTCCCTCTAGGACCCATTTTACCCCTTTAGAATAGATTGCCTAGGTGTGTGTCACACTATCCCTATTATCAATTTACCGTTGTCTGGATAATGGATTAGTATCCCATAGCTTGACCATAAGAGTAGTATATACTTTACTCCATTGCCTTCCTTTGGGATAAATACGATACCCTTGGGAATACTGATGGGTGAAATGCTACAACGGTATCTTCTGTGCGCTTGCGGATCTGATCTCTTTACAGGAAATGATATGTGGTGTTAAGAAATACCAACAAGCATTTCTGGCGCCATTGCCAGGGATGATTTGTTAGTATATCTTAGGAGCCGTCAACAAGCATTTCTGGCGCCGTTGCCGAGGAAGGCAAAGGATGTGAAGGATAGCTATCACTTGTGATTAAGCTATAGGTACTAATAGTTATTAGACAGGATTACCCTTGTTAGTTTTCTCCTTTGTGTGAAAACAGGATAGTGTTGGCCAACCCATTGTATGGGATGGCCAACGAGGGCGCAAGTGATAAACTGCAAGATGATTTAAGGCGTACCTCAACAAATGTCCGCTAGGCAACACCATTGCCTTTTTTGCGGGAGAATTTCAGCTTTCAGTAAGAGCCAAAGTCATCCATACCCAAGCTTGGGGAAGGCTCCAAGAAGTTCTTCTTGGTTTGCCTCCACCATGGGGTGGATAGCTGGCTCTTCATCCAACACTCATGTCATGGGTTGGCTCCACAAATCCATGACCACATTCATGCTGGAGCTGAAGGAGTCCTATTCTCATTCAACATGGATGAGAAGAAGGTCTCCACTCAAGGGGTGGATTGAAGAATGCCCGAGTTCCCATAGCTTGTCATGCACACCACTTCACAAGGTGGACATGATAGTTATGGAACTACACCTCCCATTGAAATATCATGAATACCAAGTCAACGGAGTTTTGTTTGGATAATCCAAGTCGTGGATATTCACATGATTTGTGAAAATCCATGTCATCATGGGACGCGTGAGAATTATTTCTCTAAGACCCATGAGGACCTTTTTCAAACAACAACTCCAATGGCTACCATTCACAAGGAGGTCAAGGGTGGAATTAACATCACCCTTGTATTCAAGGAGGCTATGGCTTTCCAAGGGATTTAAGTTCAACTAGCCTACATTGAAGTATCTTGGCCAAGCAGAAATCAAGACAACATTCACATGAATATCTTGGCCAAGGACAAGAACTTAAGGAGCATTCAAAGTCCAAGATTTCCCACATCACTTGTTGGGATTCCCACACATCGACCAAATACATTCAACCTAGGGCAAGTGACATTGTGGGTGAAGCGTTTCTTATTTGATTGTGGAGTCCACATTTCATCATGCCCAAGGAAGCCTTTGACCCATGATCAAGGTATGGGTTGATTCAATGGAATATCAATATGGTCAGAGTGGCACCCCTAAGAAGGACAAAGCCTCACCATGCTCATGAAGGAATACATTCAAGAGGGAGAACCCGTAGCTACAACAACATGTCTATATAAATACAACGGGGAGACGCTAGGGCCACCATGTGGCCCACATGTCCAAATGACAGCCAAATGAGTTTGGCATGTCAAAACAGAAGAAATCGTTCACATCTTCAACTCCGGGATTGGACAACAAATCATCGCGCTGAATAGAACGGAGGTAAGTCCTACTCATTGGACTTCAAAAATTCAGTGAGTCCTTGCCAATAGGTTAATTGGCAGTTATCTCATATTTGTTTTCCAAATTGCATCAACCCTTGCATTTGCATGTTTGAAATTCCACACTTGCATGTTGGAAAGTAAAATTCCAACCATCATAAAACTATAAAATAGAATTAGGGGAGAAATTTAATTGGATATGAACTACGTGCATGACCACTTGAATATATCTTCCTATTTCAAACCAAAAAGATTTGCTTTGGCCCTCATTGCATTTACAAGTTATTTCAAGCTGGGCAAGACAATTTGAAAATTGGGTTCAATTTGCTTTTGGCTAACGTAACCCGTTTTCGAGATGTTTTGTGTGTTCTTTCTTAAAGTGCAGCTAGGTCAAAATTGTGAAGAGGTGGTATGGCAAGAAAGTGGAAGGTTTCATCAAGCTCAAGTCACCATTGGGAGGATTTGAGAACACTTCTCTCCTTCAAACTCATTTTGAGTTTGAGGAAGAGAAATGTTCAAGATGATGACCCAATGGAGCAGCCAGAACCAAATCCATTGCCAAATCCAACCTCAACTTGGCATTTGACATCAACCATCAAGCCTATGCCAAAAATCAAGGTTGTGAGTTTCTCACACAAAGACCTTCGTCACCAACTACTCTTTAAATGAGGTATGAGTTTAGAATTTTTCATTCTTTGGTTTGCCATAGAATTGAATGTATTTGCTTGCATTTGTGAGGAAGGTTGACACTTCCTCATCATTCAATTCTCAATCATCCTCACAAGAGTAATCGTGGGTATTGACTTTTGGATCTCCAAAAGGAAATCACACCTTACTTGGAAAAATCTCAAACAAGTGCCTAGAACCCTTTAAGAACTATTTTGTAAACTTAGTCATTTTTGTCGAGGTTTAGAAATAAAAACTTTTGGCCACGACTTAATTGGTGAATTGGCATATAGGAACTTGGGCATAGTGACAGACATAATTGTTAATTGAGCTTCATGCATAGATGGTGTCACTAGATTTCAAACTCCTAGGAATAAGTGATATACATGCTCTGAAATTGAATTGCATTTTTAGGAGGAGTCACTAAATTTCAAATTCCTAGTGAGGTTCAGGAGGATAAAATTGAGAATCTTGTTTGTCATGGTCTAAATGATAAAAATTTGCTCTTGAAAACTAAGATGGTTAGAAACATTAAAAGTTGTAGGGATCCATATAGTGTATTTCTATCACATGCATTGCTATGAGTAGGAGCTTTAAAAAATATCCAACATGAATTATCCATAAAGCTCCACTCTGATCAATGAATAACACATTGATCATAGATACAATTGACATTGGATCCAATGCATATTTGATTTTGTTCTTCCCCTTATGTACAAATGAAAGTTCGGTTACCTAACTCGAATGTTCATTTGTAAAAGTCTCGGGAGTTAACCATCCCTCTCCATTCAAGAGGGGAAGTTTGCAGGAGTAATATTACTATGCAGGCATTCAAGAAGCTGATTGTTGGGATCCCTAGAGGATCCCATTTCAACATCACTTTGCCAAGGAGTAAATGAGGATGGTTGCTACCTATCGGAAATTATGCCCGAAGGTCAATCATAACTATACGAGGTCAGAGATTTGAACTGGGAACCCTCCATGAGCAACCAATGGGCTGCCACGGATGGGTGAGAGCATTATGCTCTCAACTATTTTAAGCACTCATTTAAGCTAAAGGGATTTGCCACCATCATTGGGTACAAGTTATTCCTATGTGGCTAAGAGTTATGATGTACCATGACCAAGGAATGACAAGATCACACCCAATTTATATTGGGTGCAAGTTGTTCCTATGTGGCCAGAAGGTATGTCGTGCCTTAGCCAAGGAACAACAGATCACACTCAACCCATGTTGAGTGCATGCCATTCCTTTGTGGTTCTAGGTATGTTGTACCTTACCCAAGGAACAACTGATCATACCCAATGCATGTTGGGCACATGTCACTCCCTTATGGCAAAAAGATATGATACACTTTAGCCAAAGAATGATGAACATACTCTATGTATGTTGAGTGCACGTCATTCCTTTGGATCTAAAAGGTTGTCATTATCTTAGCCAAGGAATTGCAAATCACACCCAACACATGGAGACTCTGATGTGCGGACGATCAACATCGGAAACACTCTATTCAACCAAACTCATGGTGTCAATGGGAGGCAACACAACAATCAACACTCAACCCTCCATTGTCAAAGTCATGCTGCGACAAGGATAGGCCAACTCATGGCCTACCTCCGTTGTTAGGGTTTTAACCCCTATCACGGACCTTGATCAAGAATAAGCTTGGGGGAGGACCGCCACTTAAGGTAACTTGTATCACACCCACTACATTTTTATTTCAAATCATCCATTGCATATTTTCCATCCATCCATCATCCACCTTGCATATATATATATATATATATAGGTTTGATTTGCTTTCATCAAATAAAGATGTGCGGTAAGAATGATTTAGAATTCACATAGATGAAATGATGAATAGTTGCTCTGTTTTATTTTCCTAAGTCTCTAGTTTACAACTTGCTACTCTCCAAATATTGCTTTCATTGGTTTGAAATACTTTTACCTTAATTTGGAAGTTGTGGGTATCAAAAGCTTAATCTAATTCTAGGTTGTTGTAAGACTAGAATTGGTAATAGGGCTGCTAGTTCTAGTTTGAAAGTAAAACTTAGATTTCTAGAGAAATTCTAAAAAGATTTAAGTTTCCCTCAATTGATTGGAAATACCTACCAAAGCCATATGATGTTCATACATAGACAAAACCTTATGCATATGCTATTTGCTTTCACATTGAGCCTAGTCAAACTAGTATAGACCTATGCGAGAAATCATTCAACTCTTTTTGAATTCAAGACTTCACTTGCACATGCTATACTTCTACACTAGAAGTAAGCAAAACGTCCATCGTATCCACCATACCACAACAAAAAGAGAAACTCCATGCTATTCATGTTTAGCACTCTCTTCAAAATTCATTGCAAAGAAAGGGAGTAGAAGACATGGCTACAAAAAAAAACATGCTTACATCATAGGCATGAGAAGAAAAAAAGAGAGAAAATAAAAGCAGCCATGTTTCATCCCTGCAAAAAGAAAGAGAGATTATACCATAAAGGAGTTATCTCAAGTATCCACATCCACTTCCACTCCATCACACATGCACTAGTCTTGAATCAAAAAGTTCTGAATTGAATTCTCCTAAGGCTTACTCTTTTGACTTAGCAATATATGTGATGCAAATATTCCTACTTACTTTCCTTACCAAGCTCCACATACAAGCCATATTCAATGAGTAGGAATAGTAGAGGCACAATGCTTTGGTGAGGAAATATTTCCACTATCCACAAAGGAGTGACTGAGAGAATCAAATTGAGGTACTTAATATTTAAATTGAATTCTCGGGGATTTAAGTGGAACTTGATTTCTAGGCTATGTTTGCTCCATTTTCTATTCTACCTTTCAAGTACTCATGAATATGAAAAAGCATAAGCCCCATGATAACTTAAGAAAGATAGAGTATCATAGCCGATTTCTGCAATACTCGGTAGATATCTTGTTGTGCATTAGATACTTTTGAAAATAAGACATTGTAGCAACTCCTGATCATCAACCTAAAGTCTTGACTTTGCTCGGGACGAGCAAAGGATAAGCTTGGGGGAGTTTGTTGACGGCTGTTATATACCAATTTCATCCGTCAATTTAACTCAATTATGTGAAGGATTTGTCATTTCTTGCACACATCACCTTTCTATCTAACCCAATTCCACTTGGACTTGGAGAAATATGTGTATGCAGCATTTTATGCAGGAAATGAGGAAATGTAGAGGACCAATCCTATAAAATATCATCCCAGCCAATCAGGCGATGACACGTGGCATCCCATGGATCAAATGGCCCACAAACAGAAGTATCCGAGGAGATCCAACGGTGTATCACCCATATATATCAATGAGACCCACCTGGTAGCCACCTGGAGAAAGCACACGAGAAATGATGCAATGACCAGGTCAGTCAAAACAGGGGTTCGACCGACTTGGTCTTTGCGCCAAACTCGGTCAGCCTCCACGTGTTGGCTCCTCCCGGCTCCCTGGAGTCAATGGTGACTGATTCGTGCGCTTTTGATGGCGAGAACCAACCTCAACACTAGTATAAATAGGACCCCCTACCCCTCACTTCAACACACACCACTTGGGCATCATTCTGTTGTATACACTATCTTCCATAGTCCTTAGAGGAGTTAGGATGTAGAGAGGAGAGCCTCTAGTCCCAAGTCCAAATTGGTAAAGGAGTAGAAGGAGTCTCTCTTCCCAATTCTACATTGGGAAAGGTATGGCTTATGTATTCCTTCTTGTATTTGTGACTTTGTGCTCAATAAAGATATTATCTTTAGTCTTCTTTTGTACGTATACTTGGACAAAGCGTTTCTTATTTGATTGTGGAGTCCATTTATGTGGAAGGTATAGTATTTATGATTTCACTCTCATGATCACATCTTATGGTCATAAACACTACCCACTATAGTCTATGTAGTTATGATATGATTATGTTAATATGAACGACTTATGCTATGCTTCAACATTGGTTCAACGATGTTTAGGTTAGTCATTGCCTTAGGATGGCTTGTGCCATGGCTCCTAAGGTATTTGCTTAGTATGCTAGCATGGTGCTAGGGTATTTAAGTAGCGTTGGATGTCTCGTAGACCCACGAATTGAAGAGGTAGACAGTAGGTGGTGACAGCCCTCTCTATCCTTTGTAAACCTCCAGGTTCGGTTATGCCACAGGCTCTTGGCGGGAGTCGCCCTAGTATTGCTAGGGGTAAGCCCATGCCCGATGTGTTGAATAGCATTGCATAGGAATTCATCATTGACATGACCATTAGTATCTACCTTAGGCTATGTATATGTATTAGGAGCATTGTAGGAGCAACTCTCTAACTCTCAATCCAATCTCCCTCTAGGACCCATTTCACCCCTTTAGAATAGATTGCCTAGGTGTGTGTCACACTACCCCTATTATCAACTTACCCCTGTCCGGATAATGGATTAGTATTCCATAGCTTGACCATAAGAGTAGTATATATATTACTCCATTGCCTTCCTTTGGGATAAATACGATACCCTTGGGAATACTCATGGGTGAAATGCTACAACGGTATCTTCCGTATGCTTGCGGATCTCATCTCTTTACAGGAGATGATCTGTGGTGTTAAGAAATACCAACAAGCATTTCTGGCGCCATTGTCGGGGATGATTTGTTAGTATATCTTAGGAGCCGTCGACATTTATCAAGTGTGGAGGTGTGCGCACTTCTTAAAGAGGACAATTGTTCATATATAAGCTCACATGATGAACAAGAATCATCACTAGGAATCAAAGTTTTTAAATGATGAATTTCAGATTCTAGTGATTCAATTTTAACACCGTTGTCCCTAAGTTTTTTGTCCTTTTTCTTAAGTATAATAGTGGCATGAGAAATAGCATCACACATTTCTTCGCAAGTGGGACATACGTCTTCATCGTCGCTATTGTGTTCTGCCTCCTCCATACTTGATCATGAGTTGTCCGCCATGAAACACGTAGTTGCCAAATTGTCTTCACCCTCATCACTTCTGGAGTACACATCGCTCAAGTTGTTGTCTAGTATAGCAGAGAGGATATGGTCCACAACTTGGCGTTTTGTGAAAGTCTTCTTTTTCTTGTTGTTGTTGCCAGAAGAGGACTTGAACTTAATTTGCTTATCATCAAAGGTAGAAGGACCTGAAAGGTTAGGTCAATCTATACGAAAATGTCCTGTCTTACCAAATTCAAAGCATCATTGAGAACCTCCACTTCCTCTCCTTCTAGTTCTCAAATTTCGCAATGCTGTTAAGAACCTTATGGAGAGAGGTGCTAGCTCCTCTTCTGGAAATTCTTCAATTTGTTCAAGGGTTAGAGAAGATAGCAAAGCAAGTGTACCACATGATAAACATTGACTAGAACTAGGCATGTCACGTTGTGAAACAAATGCAAGAGACTTGTTGAGATTCTTTCATTAGATTATGTCAATTTCATGAGTTTTCAGCTTAGAATATAGCACATCTAATGTAAGTGTACTCATGATAGTAGATTCACGAATAGATGTAACTTTCATCTCCCAATTGACATGTCTAATGCACTTAGTAATTGCCTATCATTCTCAGCATCTGAAAAGTTAACATTGACGCTACGCAAGTTGCTGAGAATTTTATTAAAACAAGCAAATAAATCATCGATAGACTCACCTAGTTGCATCTCAAAGCACATATATTCTTTCTTGAACATATCTTGCCTTACCTCCTTGATCATGTTGGATCCTTCGTGGTAGTCGCAATGTGCCTTCCACACATTGTACGCTGATCAGAGGTGTGCAACACGATCAAAGTCGCTTTGAGTCAGTCCTTGTATGATCAAGTTTCGTGCCTTGTTGTTGTTGTCGACATCTCTCATGTTCTTAGCCGTGACTTGATCGTTTGGCGGCACATCTTAAGTCTTGTAAACCCTTTCACATATTGCAAAGCATTGCGCCTCGATGAAAGCCTCCATACATGTCTTCTAAACCTGAAAATCAATGCTATTAAACATACAATTTTTTTAGAGTATTTATACATAATGATTAATCAAAACAAGTGCAAATCACAAACATTAGAGGGTCGTGGATCTGGTAAAATTTGTAGGATCGAAGAGCACGTGAAAAGCTATGAGAGGGGGTGAATGGTAGATTAAAACTTTTTCCGCGGAAGCAAAGAAAATCCCTCGGCAGAAAATCAATCTGTTAAGAAATTGTGTATGCAACTGATCTAAACATGCTCCCCTGAGACAAAAGTAGTAGATATTATAGAGAATCAATTCACGAAGACACGACAACAAGAATCACGAAAAACTGTCAAGAAAAACTCAAGTTATGATCGAAAGATCGAACAAAGGCCAATCTGTTCTAGCTGAGTAAAAACAGATCTGCAACACTGCAAAGAAACTCGTGTAGATCAGAAACCACAAATCCAACGACCGTGAGATTTTCACAGATGATAAGTAATAATGTTTAGAAGACAACCCAAAAAGTATCACATCAATTGGATCTGTAAAACTCGAGTTATGATACAAACACTAACAAAATATAGTGTTGTACAGAAACTCAACGAGAAAAACTTCTCAGAAACAAGTCGGACCAACAAGGCACAAAATCTCCTCTAAAACTATGATATATAACCAGACTAAGGCTAACCAAATACAAATTAGGACTCTAATCCTACTAAGTTTCAACCGAAACTTTCCATACTGCTCAAGATTCTTCTATAGGCAGATAGAAGCAATCTTAAGACTTACAAACACCTTGGAACGTACCAAACATTCCTAAAACAACTCAACTTCTTGAGCCACATGAAATCTAACCAAAAAACACTCAAACTTCCATAAACGAACCATAACCACCTCAGTCGCAGCCTGAGGCATAATCCAGCCGGTTAGACCTTTCCAACCATATCTTTACTTCCATATCTCTTCATAACGCCTTGGAACGATGTTGCCACGTCGATGCACCCCTTTCACACGTGAAAACACCTTCCAACAACGTCCACAATACCTTCATATGCATCATTCTTGACCCAAACATGTTATGTGACCTCCCGATCCACTCAACCACAATTCCTCCAGAACTTTGTTGTTGAACCTCATCTTCTCCCTAATACTAGTTCAATGGATCTCCTCACCAGCCATGTCTTGACCTCAAGGAACACTTGCATATGAACAAACAACCAATTCTTCCAAGCACAAGTCCTCGACTTGACTCACATTAGTCCGACAACCACAACACCTTACATGAGCACCTCACATAAGCATGTTGCAAACCATTGCAAGATAATACCAGTCTTAACCACCAAAAGACACCAAAAAGTAGCAAATGAATACTAAGCAACTCTTCCCATAAGTGTAAAGAAAGTTTGAAACATTTCAAATGAAAAACATAATAGCTGAACGAAAATTTTAGTAAATGAAAGATCGTACAATAAGCCGCTGCTATGCAATGTATATAGAAAAGTTCGGATAGTGCAAAGTGTGTTTCTAGAGTATATTTAAAACTTTGCGTTTAAACCATCACTTTTATTTAAATTGCCAATGTATTCAGCACACTGTAACACCCTCGTTTTCATGCATCATGCAATGCATACATTTTTATACTTGTTTAACATTAAGCTATATAAAATGGGGCAAGATTAAAATTAATTTTGGCCAAATCAGCAATTTAACTCTGTTAGGGTACGGACTTGTCCGACCTTAATCCTGGACTAGTCCGGTGTCCCTATTCTTCTTCAGAAAATTCAGTTGTTCAGAGCTACGGACTTGTCTGGCAAACTACACAAACTAGACCGGTTTAGTCTCTGATGTTGTCCGGACTAACCCATGGTCCAAGCGGACTAGTCCGTTCCTTAATGAATTTTAGCAGAGAAAACCTTTTCTTGCAATCTTGGACTTGTCTGGCCTATAACCCCAGACATGTCCAAAAATGTCTTCGTTCCAAAATGGACTTGTCCGTACCACCCCACCGGACTTGTCCGTTGATGTCTCTGTTCAAAATAAACTAGTCCGGCCCCTGGCGGACTAGTCCGACCTGCAGAAACCAACTCGAATTCTATTATTTCTCCATGATTTGTTTTTCGATAATTGTCTTAATTGGGCCCAAGAGCTTTGTGCCCGACCTCAGAGGAGCCCATTTGGGACCCCCACCCCGGCCTCCACCCACCTTAGACTCGAAGTTCATCGAACCCTACCACCTCCACCTCTATATAAACACCCCACCACCCCCAATTTTTCACCACTTTGCCACAATTGAAGAAACCCTCAGCCCTAGTTCATGGGAGCCAATATTAAGAGAAGATCCAGCAGCAAGGAGAAAGAGGATAACACAAAGGAGGATCGATCAAGCAAGATCTTCATTGACTTTTTGTTCTTCATCACCAATTCATCCTCAACTCATCTTCATCAAGTCCTAATCATCAAGATCCATGTGTTTCACGTCCAACTCTTGATCCTTGGATCTCTAAATACGTGGTACACCCTCTACATCCAAGTTTCTACATCAATTCGACCCCAATTCTCATTGATCAGGAAACCCTAGTTTACAGGTTCTAACCAGGGCGGACTAGTCCGGCCCCTGAAATCGGACTTCTCCGGCCTCTAAAGCTGAATTGTGATGAACTAAGTCCAAATTGACTCGAATCAATTCCAAACTTGTTAAAAACTATTAGAACTAGTTAGTAAACATTAATAGCAACTCATTAACAAGTTTTACCTCACAATTTCTTTATACATGCATATCATGGCATATTGAGTAATATATGAGCATTTATTGATTGTAATGGTTGTTTTGTATGTCTATTGCATGGAATAGAAGGTGTTGCACTAGAGGGTGCTTTCGAGGACCTCTAGTACCTGAACTTTGATGATTTTGACCCAAATGAAGCTCAGGAGTAAGGTAAGTGTCCTTGATCATTTTGATCCAGTTTTTGAATATTTTGTTTGCAAAATTGCATGCTTGTGTCAATTTGATGGGAAACCCATTTATAGGTGTTTACTAGACTTGTTTGACCATACTTTTCACTTGAAATGTAATGTAGAGAGTCGGGAAGGGTATTTTTACCTTTTTGCTTCGCTCTAATGAATTGGGATGGGAAAACGACCAAATGGCTTAATTATAAATTAATGAACTTATGGATCATGAGAATTGATGAACATGGATAATTGGTAACATGAGACTTGGTAGATCTAAGAAAGCCTGGTTTTTGGATTGGGTTGGATGTTATGGTGGTTTTCTTGCCTTAGATCTAAGGACCGATTCATGCGAGAATAAGCCAGGACAACAGTTCACCACAAGGCCATGTATAGGTGTGGCTTAGCCAATTAATTAGGAGTATTACTAGCATCAATTCAGATCATTTGGAGGAGCGGTGAATGGGAGTCGGTTGGGTTTACAATAGTGGCAGGACTGCCTTGGGATCCGAACTGCACAAGAGGGGCCCCTTGGTTGGATGTGCTCAGTTGGAGGCATCACCACCAATGAAACATTAGTGGGTCTGAATATGCTGGTAGTTCCTTTTTGAAGGCTATTTTGTGATCTCTTGGCCATACACCTAAGGTTTTCTTTAGTCATCGACGGGTGACGAAGTCACAAACTTGTGGGTAAAGTGGTACAACCTCTGCAGAGTGTTAAAAACTATCATGATAGCCGTGCTCCCGGATATGAGCACCCGGACAACTTCCATGATTAGAGTGGAACTTGAGATTTGGGATGGTTATGATTATGGTTGGGTTATGGTAATGGTTATGGTTATGATTATGGTTGGGTTATGGTAATGGTTATGGTTATGATTATGGATTGGATGGTGATAAGTGGTCATGGTTAATGATGATGGTAAGAATATGGAATATGGATGGATAATGAATTATGGGTATGAATTATTATGTTTACTTGGGATATGATGGGATAAATTTCACATAGACATTGTAGGATGCTTTTTACATATTTTAAATGTACGTTTCAGCAATTAGCCTTTATTTATTGGCAGTGCCTTGTTTAAGCTACATGTCATACTTTCTCACACTTGCTGAGTACGACATGTACTCACTCTTGCAATTCCCCACCAACAGTTTCAGGTGATGTTTGGGAGTACCCTGAGGATAACGCGGAGTACTAGGTTGTGTGCTGCCGTCAACTTGCGTGTGGTTATGCTTGGAGCCGCGCTGTCCCTTTTGCTTAGGTTGCTCAGTTTGCTTAGTTAGATTATTTCCGCCGCAGTAGTATTATCCTTAATGATCATTAGAGTTGTAATTTGAGGATTATTTGGATATTGTAATAAAAGTACCTTCTTAATTAATTTTTGTTGTGGTAACTATCTCTTTATCATTTCTGAATCACTTGTGTATGTGTGTTAAACATCCTGCGCACACATATACTACACTTCGTTCATTTTCAGAACCGGGTGTCACAAATTGGTATCAGAGCCACGGGTTGACTGTAGGACGCAGCCTAGATAGAAGGGACACTGTAGAGCACATCGAAGCACTTAGGAAGTGTTGTGTTTGTTTAGTGAGCTGATTGCTCTGTAATGCTTGCTTGTGTGCTTAGTAGAGGGTTGTGGGATGCTTTAGCGCTTTCCGCATCCATATAGGCTAGTATAGGTAGATGCTTAGTTCATATCCCTTGATACATATAGTTGGGGACATTTTCTAAATTCTTCTATCTCTTGCTCTCTATTCAGATGCCGAGGACCCATAATGAGAGGGATGCCAATGAGAATGAGGAGAAAAATGGGGCACCTTAGAACAACAACAATGGACCTGGACCTGAGGTTGTCAACCTTCAGCAACTATTGGCTATGTAGACCGTGATGCAGACTTTGGGGCAGCTGCAGGCCAACAATCAAAACCAGCCCCATATGCCTCCACCACAACCACCCCCACCGCCTCATAACAGGTTGGGAGAGTTTATGAGGACTAGGCCACCTACCTTCGCTATTGTCCAATGCAATGACAGGGAGAAGGTTCTCTTTGCTTCCTATCAGCTAGTTGGAGCAGATGCACATTGGTGGGACTCGCTTTGCAATGTCCATGAAAATCAAGAGAGGACACTTGGGTTGAATTTAAGGATAAATTCCGTTCCCACTTTTTTCCTAAAGGTTTTATGATTCTAAAGAGGCAGGAATTTGAGAACCCAAGGCAGGGGAAGTCAAGTGTGAGTGAGTATCTCAATAAATTCACTAAACTCACAAGGTATGCTCTAGAGGATGTCAATCGGGAGAGCCGCAAGCAATACTTGTTTATGAGGGGCCTGAACAATGAAATTCATGTACAATTGCTCAATTATGACTATGCAAATTTCCAGATGCTTGTGGACAAAGATATTGTGGTTGAGAACAAGGTTCGCGAGATGGAGAAAGATGACAAGAGGATGGTGTCATATCAAGGACAACCACAAGGAATCAATGTCCACCCCCGCTTTGCACCACCAAATGCACCATATTACAAGCCCTCTGATCCTGCATAACGCGCTGCTATTCCATCGTGCCCAGCTCAGCCTCATCCCACACAGCAATACCCCGTTATGCAAGCACCTCGCCTTCTCATGCCTCCTGCGCCCTGTGCTAATTTTCCTGCAAATGTTTGTTGACAGCTGTTATATACTAATTTCACCCATCAACATAACCCAATTATGTGAAGGAAATATCATTTATTGCACAAATCACCTTTCTATTTAACCTATTTTCAATTGTACTTGGAGAATTGGTGCATGCAGGCATTTTACACAGAATTGAAGTGAAACAATGGGATGGATCCTATAAAATATCATCCCGACCAATCAAGCATCGACACATGGCACTGCATGGTTCAAATGGCCTACATACAGAAGTTTCCGAGGGCATCCAACGGTGTAGCATCCATATCAAAGAATGGGACCAACCTGTCAGTCACTTGGAGGATGAATTGGCCGTTTGGAGCCAGGACCAGGTCGGCCGACCCCCCTAGTCGGCTGATGAGGTTCTGGCGCCAAACGCGGTTAAACGCCACATGTTGACACCTTCTAGCTTGAAGAGGTCATAGGTGACTGATTCGCGCGCTTTTGGTGGCGGGAACCGACCCTTCTTCAAGCTATACATAGGACCCCTCACTTCAACAACACCACTTGAGCATCATTCTGTTGTATACACTAGTGCTCTTTGTCCTTAGTGGAGTTAGACTATAGGGAGGAGAGCCTCTAGTACCAATTCCAAATTGGTAAAGATATGTGTCGAAGTGTTAATGCGACACTTCCCCCGGATCTGCTAAGGAGCAGCCCGCGTAGGTTCTTTGTTTGGCGGCGCTTAGGCATCAATCAAGTGTTATAGCGGATGAGAATATGAGACGGTGGTTTTTACGTGGTTCAAGCTGCAAGGAGCATAACACCCTACTCCACGGTGGATGGTATTGCTAGTATGTCTGTATGTGTGTGTGTGATGTCTGATTCTAGGTCCTTTATAATGGTGGCGATCCGGGCCTTTTATAAACAAGGCTGGACGCCTTACAAGTGGGGTCCCAGGGCCCGACAAGTGGTACCGGGGCGATCTTATCCTAAAGAACTAAGGCTTCTCCCATAAGCTTCCTCTGATCGCGGCTTTGAAGATTCGTCGTCTTGCCATCAGAGTTGTATGTAGTCCATGTGCCATTGCTGACATTGGTACGGGTTGTCCCGTCCAACTGTCTCTGTTATCTTAAGCTACCCACTTGGCGGAGTGGGAGAGGTCTGCAGCGTCTTCACTGTGATGCGATTGTTCACAGTGGTACCTGACATTAGGTGTGCGCTGCGCCATACATCTGGGGAGGCCGCGTATCCTCAATCCTTGATAGGGACAAGGCGCACCGCCCTCTTCACTCCCGCATCCCTTCGTCCAGGGCAAGTGGCTGGACTATGTGACAGCTCGGGTGCTCACCTCTGTAGAGGAGGTCAGGTCCTGCCTTGCGGACAATGTGGTAGCTCAGGATCTTACCTCTGCGGAGGAGGTCAGGTCCCGCCCTGCGGACCACGTGGCAGCTCGGAGCTCATCTCTAAGTGGGAGGCTAGGTCCCGTCCTGCTGGACACGTGGTGGTGCCAGGAGGTCACCTCTGTGGAGGAGGTTAGGTACTGCCTTGTAGGACACGTGGCAGCGTCGGAGCTTGCCCATATGGGAGGTGGTCCGTCTGATGTCTTGGTCCATGCGACAGCTCTGGAGCCCTGTCTCACAGAGAGGAGGGATCCTTATCTGCTGGACACGTGGTTACCTGTGGTCTCTCTCCAAAGGGGGTGCTGAGCTTCTCCTTTGGGCTTCTTGCGGATATCCTGGACCACCTATCTGAGGCTGATGGGTCCGAGTCTCTGGAACATGTGGCACCCTTCGACCCCGCCTCTGCAGGGAGGTGGGTTACCTAGGCGGCTCTAGCTTGTGCGCGAGGGTACCCGATATGCCCGGTACCGACAGTGGCCCCTGGTTCCACTGTGGGGGGAGGCGGCGAGCCCGAGGGTGGAGCCCTATCCTGCTTTCGCGCGCGGCCTTTTAATTTATTCGTGATCAGCCAAAGTGATGCGTGCCTCTGCCATTGTGTCCACGCGTCCCCCTTTTGTTGAGGGGTCGTGGCAAAAGGATCTTTGCTTGCTGCAAGATTATTACGATGGTTCCCATTGCGGCTGCTGCTCTTCTACTGCTTTCACTTCTGCCTTTATGGGAACCGTGGGGTAGCCTTCTGAGGCAGAGAACTGCCCGGGCTAGATTTTCTGACGGGGGATCTAGACCTTCTTGTCATGGACGTTGGGGCATGAGTCACTGATTACAAGCCCGCCCAAATCTGTAAGGTGCGCTCAAACGCCGGTATGGTGCTATAAAAGGATACCTATGTGGGTAACGGTGGTTCCTCCCTTACGCACGGCCCTAGCATTCGAGTCTTCAACTTCCTTCTTGAGCGCCCACTCCTTCCTTAGCTTCGAGGTTCTCGACTCCTGCCCCAATGGACTCAGCCTTGCCTCCTTCCCAGATGGAGGATGTCTCATCCCTGCAGTGGCTTTTTCGCTGGGAGGACGGGGAGCAGTGGGATTTGATCCGTCTCGGCTCCTTACCTCTGAAGTTGGAGGTGGGAGAGACCGTCTTCTTCCAGGCATACGCATACTCTTAGTTTGTCCCTCCCGTTTCCTCCTTCCTAGTGATGCTTCTGGAGGTTCTCAGACTCCTGTTTCATCATCTATCGCCGAACTCTCTAGTGGTGGCGGTGGTGTTCTTGTATCTCTGCGAGATGTTCATCAGAGTACATCCGAGTGTGTCGGTGTTCTCGCAGTTCTTTGTGCTGAGATGCACCGGGAAGAAGAACGAGGCAGAATTCCTCGGTGCCTACTACTTCTAGCGTCTAGTGCACAACCCCTCTATGTACATTACTCCACTCTCCTTGGCGATGTGGCCTGGCTGGAGGAGCGACTGGGTGGTTGTACGCATCGATGCCCACAATTGCATGTTCCAGCCTACTGGCTGGCCGGTGGTTAGGAAGGCGGCCAAGGAGGAACGCCCTGAGCTGGAGGCGGCGTACACTCCAGTGATGGAGAGGATCCGATTACTTGTGGACCATGGCCAGTCGTAGCTGGCGGTGATAGCGGACTTCGTTCATTGTCATCTGGCTCCCCTTCAGCACCGTTGCTGTCCTGCATGGCTCTACTTTGGGCTGCAAGATGGCACCAGGTTGCTGAGGGGTCGCGAAACGGAGACATCCCAGCAGGAGGTGTTTGACATAATGTCCAAGGCGTGCGACGACCCGCTATGGCCAGACGTCTTCAACCTCTCCCGGGCTTGCCCACCGCTTTGCATGGTTCGGGACCTTCGGATGAAGGTTCTGAAGGAGATGCCCAACCTGGATGCAATTGGTCTTACACCACGGTAGGTTGGTGATGAGAGTCGGGGCCTGGCCATCGTCGACTCTCCGCAGGAGTCCGCACCTTCTTCAAGCACCGAAGCTTCCTCGGAGGACGAGGCACCTTCTGTCGGGGGCAAAGGCAAGGCGCAGATCCCTGACGTAGGTAAGGGGAAAGCACTGGGCGCCAACGCATGCAAGGGGAAGGTCCTGGTGGTCGGGTTTGTGAAGGAGAAACGCCCTCGGTTGCCACCGAGGGTGCCGTCGCAGGTGGCCTTCACTCTAATTCATAGTCCCCTAGTGCACCCCTCTTCAACCTTGGGCATCAATGGTTCTTCGGGGGGAGGCTTGCTCTGTCAAGCGATGGCTCCGCCGACGTTAGTGGTCGGGACGTCGTCCAGCATCCCCGTCGCTGGCGCAGCCCTAGGTACCACAGGAGGCTCCGGGAGTGCCACGCCTACAAAGCCTCAGGCAAGAAGGCCTCGGGACGACATCGTCGGTAGCTCGGGAGGAGGCTCCGGGAGTGGATTCTTAGGAGTTGGTGAAGACCCGACAGCGCAGGGTGGCAGCGCCTCTGGTGGTTCTGTTGGAGGTCCAGCCGGGGCGACCTCGCCTGCCACACTATCGTCAGGAACCGCAGCTTCTGGGCCACCAATTCTTGAGGGGACATCGGTAAGGCATTCTTACCAATGCTTGCATTGTTATTTCTCCTGCCTTTGTTGATTGGTTAGGTCTTGATCCAAATTTGCAGGGCTACATCAGCTGTTGTAACTCCCTTACCGCCAGGGGTAGTGCTCCGAAGCTCTTTGAAGGCAGTTGAAGAGGCTATGGCTGCGCCAGTGGGTCAGCCCGCCAAGCTTGTTCACAAGAGCGCTGCTCTGGCGTCCATGCCCCGCGCGGGTAGTGAAGCATCTCCTACTATGTCTCCAGCAGTCATGTCGGAGGCATCTTCGGCCGTCGTGTCAGAGGCACCCCCATCCGTCGCGCCAGAGGCACCTTCGGCATCGTGGCAGAGGCAATCTTGGAGTCGACTCAGGGGGCTGAAGGTCTGGCCTCCACCACTGCTAATCCGGTGGGCAGCACCTTGAGTGATTATGGCGCTGCTGCTTCAGGTGGTGCCGCAACTCCTCAGTCTTCCGGGGCAAGATCCGTAGTACTGGTGGCCTCGCCTTCACCGCTACGGCAGGAAGAAGTCCCCGAGATGATCAACGGATGACCTTCTCTGACTTCGGCGTAGCCAGAGTGACTCACCAACATCTTTGACATGACACAGTCCAGCATCCTTCATGTGCAATCCAACCTCTGCCGGGCGCAGGAGGCTCTCGCCGCGGAGTGGGAGAAGCTGCGTGCCAAAGGCGAGTGCCTCTGAGGCTGGGAGGACCTTCTGAGGTCCAGGATCGCCGAGGCTAAGGCAACGTACCACAAGGAGAGCAAGGAGCTGGAGCTGAGGCACCGCTTGGTGAAGGCCACAGACGCTGTGTCCCAGAAGATTCTGGCCGACGCCAAGGTAGCCAATGACATGACTGACACCCGTCTGCGCACCCTAGAAGAAGGTCTAGAGGCCCTGAGTCGCCAAGAGGTCACTGTTGTCGAGAGGTAGGCTGCTGTCGCCGAACAAGAGGTGGCAGCTAAGGCGATGATGGCCCAGGCTGAGGCCGATTGGGAGAGGTTGCAGTCCTTCTTTGAAGACCTTGAGCTCCAGTAGAGCGACTTAGCGCTGGATCGGGTGTAGCACTTGGTTGAGCGTAAGGTACTCCTCCTGCATGATCTTGACGTCCAAGCCCGGGAGCACACAGCTGAGCACCGCACCCGGGAGCTCGATCCGCGGGAGCGTCAGCTAACTCAGCGTGTGGAAGTCGAGGGTAGGGCAGTGGTGGAGACGGTAGCATCCCATGTGTTTGTGTGCTACCGGAGTCGGTATCCTGATCTTCTTTTAGAGCCAGTTTTTGAAGGCCTTGTCGAGGAGCGCGAGGCAACAGTAGTGGTGCAGGTTAAGGATGCCGCCAAACACGTCATAGCGCAATTCAGTCGGGGTTGAGGCTGGTAGCTCACCTTTGTATCCAGTGTTTGCCCCTTTGTAAAAATTCCTTAATGAATTTGAATTTGTGTTTGGCTTCTTGGCTTGTCTTTGTGCTTCTCAACTGTTGCTCTGAGTCCTTAGTTGGGTAAGGGTTTGCAGAACCTTTGCCGATCCCGTTAGCTTTTGAGGACCAATGGTTGCACAATTGATATAGCCGAGGTGTTGCCGATTGACTTCCTCCCTATGGAACCCACTTAGAGGCCCCTTGGTAGATGTGATTAGTTGGCTTGGCACAACTACCGTTTAATTTGCAGGATGTATTCAACGTGCCCCCAGTGGAGCAGGGGAGTTGTAGTGTCAGAGCACCACTACTTGCCGTAGTTGGGCGCTCTGGCGTCGCACACCGCCATTGTTGAGTCATCAACGGCAGGCCCCTTGGGAGGTGCCGGAGCTGGATGCTCTGGCGCCGTCCATCATCGTCGTGGAGTCGTCGAGGACAGGCCCCTAGTGCACAGGCTATTGCAAGAGAACCCTGTTAGCACCAAGAGTGGGGTAGAAGAGTTTACTTACTTATCCGTGCTTGTTGATGTTGTTGATGTGCTGGGACATCGACGGCAGGCCCCTTGCGAGGTGCTGGAGCTGGACGCTCCGGTGTCTGTGGGGACCGGAGTCCACACATCCGAGAATCTCATTGGGTGATGCCGTGTGATGCGGCACCTAACAGCACACACAAAAAGGATACCAAAACATATGAAGTTTTCATTTTATAATAAGAAGAGTTTACAAAGGAGTGTACAATAGAAGTACACACGCAGCGGAAAATACATACTCATAATCTCACCTAACTAAGCAGGAGAGAAGACGTCCATGTCCTAGGACGATTCTCACTAGCAACATGAAGAACATTCAGTAGCGGCATGGTTCACATGGGATTTATCTCGACACCTCGAGTCTCATGTACAACCTGAACAGCAGAAATAAAACTAATACCTGCAAAAATTGTTAAAGCGCAAACGTGAGCATAAGGCTCAGCCAGACTAACCCGTCTCACTAGACATATGCAGGGGTAAGTACTAAGCATAGGTAAGGAATAGCATAAAGGACTCGCCTACAAGTGGATCCTTATGTTCATATTTTAAGTAGCAAATGACATTCTTCAGGTACGACACATCATAGACTCCACAATCAAACAAGAAACGCTTTGCCGACGATATGACATGCCCAAAGCACATAATGCTATTATAGCTAAAGTATGGGGAAACTGTAAACTTTTAATTGTACTAGCTCTAAGCCAAACAAGGTTGCAATACAATGATTAAGCAGATCAGCAATATTTATCATCATTCCATTACTCTTATTTACTACGTCACAACTCAGTGAACAAGTGGTACTCTATTACCGTGAGGGACGGTGATTGCAATCAGGACACCCCCGGAATACACGACACATACGCCCGCTCGGAAGTACCTTTCACTGTACTCCTCTCCCACGTCGTATGTGGCCACCTTTCACCCGTCATCCCGATGTCGAACCAGTTCTACCATCCCAAAAGTAAGGTCCCTAACCGAGCATGTTGAAGTTGCTCCTTAGAGATTCCCACCTTACGATCATCTTCCCTCGAAGGACGGCGGTATAAGTTTCAACACGAGGGTGCCAGAGCTACATCAGTTTAATGGACCCCATTAATCCATTATGTAATCAATACTATTCAAACTTGCTCAATAGGGCCGCACACGAGACGGTCCTTAACCGACACAGACGGGGCTACAACCAACATCCACATTTGCCTTACCCTTACCGGCCCAGACCCAAATGTGGGCGCAAGCATTGTCCCCCTCATCCGGGATCAGACAACCTTGCGCGTCCCGTCCTACAGAAACATCCCCGTCCACATATCCAATTATTAAGAGTGAACATTTTGGTAACATCTCGCGAGTAGATTTCCCCTACCCGACTTCTCTCGCAAGTAGAATAAACTACTTGACTTGCGGTCAATAAAATGTGACCCTCTCGCGAGTAGATTCCAACTACTCGACTTCTACCAGATTTCCTATACATTAGCAAAGCAGTTCTACACGTCAAGCTGTAAACCTTCCCAACCTTCCCATAGGATTTTATGGATATGCAAGTGGGGTATCAAACACCTTATACGTAATGCACAATATCAACTAAAGATGTAAGTGAGAAATACTGCAAAACTCTGTAAAGCTTTTAAATGCAAACTGGGGCTTGCCTTGTTTGCGCTAAGTCAAAGAGTCAGTGGCTTGATGCTTCTCGAACAGGTCCTCTTTGACTCCGTTCCATCACGTCGTCTATCGCAATGGATATGCATATAACACATAATATATTTTAATAACCTAACTAATGAATATGCACACATGATGCAATGTCATACTCATAACAGAAGTATGTTTGTAATTCAAGAATGAATAAAGTGTATTGTTGGGTATTAAATTGGATTTGGGTAAGTTAATTTGATATTACTTCATATTATAAGAATGTACATAAGAGATTTCTATATAGTCATGGATATTAGGAAACTATACAGAATTACATTCTTATGTAGATGAGTTCTTTTGGCCCTGATAATTTAACTCTGGTATAGAGATGTGATGAAGAAATTCCCATAAAAATTTCAGAGCATTTGATGGGAGAAAATGATCTACAAAAATCTATCAAGCTTTCACCATTTAGGAATTTGCAGATAAAACCTGAGCTTTTATCATGTCCATAAATGGCACAACTAGATAGTACTGATCAAAAGGAAACTACCAAAATTGGTTTCGCAATTTTTTTTCAAGCTTCCTACAGTAAGATATTGAATTTACAAGTTCTTATGAATTTCTGGATTTAATTTGTTATTTTCTGGATTTATAATTAACCTAGGCAAAGACTTTGAATTAAACCCTCTTAAACAAATTTGTTATGTTTGAAACTTTTACAGGAGCTTCTACATAACAAAATGATTGGTTGGGTAAATTTCCAGAATTATCTGAATAAAATCCTATTTTCTATATTTTCCACAATGTATTATACTAATTGAATTATAAAATATTCTCTAGGAATTTTCATGAAGATTTGGATGGACCACTGGAAAGTACAGATCCTAAGGAGAATTACAAAATTTGTTTCATCTATTTTGGAGCATCCTAGCCAAAGTTATAGTATTTCAAAATTTTAGGTATTTTGAGGAATTCTTTCTGAATGGGAAAAGGACACCCTTTAATCAACTGACACGTGGCCTCCAATTCTCCCCCCCCCAATCGATGCCACACCGGGGCCACAAGGTTTAAACGCGTTGCCACATTACATCCATGCGCCACAGAAAATCCCGCGGGGGTTATCTTCTTCCCCGACGAACCCTGGTGGTGCCATGGCCGGAGACCGGCCGGCAACTCGCCAGAGGATGTCGGACCACCTTTCCCGTGGCTGGGACTTGCCACCCGGGGGTTTTCGACCCTCAGAAACTCACTGGTGGCCTCCATTTCGACTGAAACACCACGGGAAAGTGTCTACACCGGCGACCGGCGGAACCCGACGATCGGCGACGGCATTCTTGGTGTACAAGGCATGGGAGAAGCTGATTCTTGCTCTGGAAGCTTCGTGGTGATGCTCTGATCATTGTAAAACACTCTAATTGGATTGAAATCGGCCGGAGGATGGGGGCACTGTGGAGCATATTCTAGACGGCGGCAAGATTTGAAATCCCGGCTAACCGGAGTGGGGCTATGGCTATCTAACTCCTCGGGAAGGTTCGCACGTAAGTGTAGATGCTGGGGGCGGCTGGAATTGTGGAGATACTCACCATGGAGGAAAGACCTCAGTTTGTAATCGAAGAAGGTCGTCGGCGCGCCGGGGGAAAAACCCGCGATTCCTTCCGGGACGCTAGGTCCGGCGGCAGCCTCGGTTCAGGGACGTCGAGAGTGTATGAGCGCGCACCACATCGACGCTTTGCTCGAGCAGGGGCGACTGTGATTCGGGCGGCCGAGTGGAGCGATGCGGAAGGACGAAGAAAAGCCATGCGCTCGATCCCCTTTTATAGGCCGACGACGGAGCGGGGCAGGTTGCTTCGGGCCCTCGGTGGCGCGCATGCACGAGGCAAACCGTCGTGCTGGAGGTCGCGGTGGAGACCTGCATGCCGCTGCTGCTCAGCGCTGGCGCACATGGGTCCGTGAGGTAAGACAGAGCGGTTTTGCTTTGGGCTCCTCTTACAGGTGGGCCCCACTCTGCTCTTATCCCCTCCATTCTGTCATTTCTTTTTGGTTACTCAAGTCTACATGTGATAAGGACTCAAATTCAGAAGAGAATTGGTCCTGCTACATTTAAATGGTTTGAAAATTTGAATATCCAATTTGGCCAAATAGAATTTGAATTAGATTCAAATTTGAACTCATAACTTTTATGCATATATTTTAATCTACTCAATTATTGCCTTTTTAATGGTCAAGGGTTTCTAATAAGGTGCTCAATAATTAGTCCAAATGCAGATTTGAAATTGAGCACTTAATTTGAATATACTTTCTATTCCACATATAACATGTTTGGTTAAATTTGAATTAGATTCAAATTAATTTTTCTAATCTATATGCATGTCGTTTAATTCTTTCCCCTAATATTAATGCATATATTGTCCTATGTTTTTAATTGCCTAACCTGACCAAATGGAGAATATGTTTTTGTACCCTGATCATTGACTTGAATATTTTGTACATTTCCATATATACTTTTATTCACTAATGTTTGTTTTATTTCTTTTGATTTTTCCCTTGTGAGCAAAGCACAAAAATTTAGGTGTTAAATTTAAAATTCAAGACTTTTGGAAATTTGAGCTTAGCTGAATTTAAAAAGGGATCCTAGGTTTTATCTAGAGCTTCACATTAACAATTTTACTCATGTCCATATGAACTTTATTGGCTCTCATATGACCTTAGTCTTCAATGTACATGTTTACAACTATTATTTCATGTGCCATACATTGGAGACAACTATTATTTCATGTGCCATACATTGGAGACAAAAGTTTCCAAAAGTTTGGGATTTTACATTCCTCCCCCCTTAAAAGAATCTCGTCCCGAGATTACAAAAGAAGAAGAAATGTCGGAGTGTATCACCGTTGATATGACAATAGCAACTCCGGATAGTTGGAGCGAAGACGGTCTTCACTCTCCCAGGAAGCTTCTTCAACGGTGTGGTTCTTCCATAACACTTTATAGAACCACAACGATCGGTTTCTTGTCTCTCTCGTCTTCTCATCAATAATCTGTATCGGTTGTTCAACGTATGTCAGATCCGGCTTCAGTTCTTCCATGTCCTCATATATGACTTCTGTTGGAGTTTTGAGACACTTCCTTAACTGTGATACGTGGAATACGTTGTGTACTCCAGACAAGGACGCGGTTAACTCTAGCCGATAGGCTACGGGTCCACATCTTTCCGTGATGGTGAATGGGCCGATAAATCTTGGAGCTAACTTCCCCTTTAATCCAAAGCGGTGAATTCCTTTCATTGGAGAGACACGAAGATACACGTGGTCTCCGACGTTAAAGCTCAAGGGACGACGTCGCTTGTCAGCATAACTCTTCTGCCGAGACTGAGCTGCTCTGAGGTTTGCCTGAATTAGATTAACTCGTTCTTCGGCTTCATTAGTGAGATCCACTCCGAAGATTACCCTCTCTCCTGACTCACACCAATTGAGTGGTGTGCGGCACTTCCGACCGCAGAGATCTTCAAAAGGTGCCATTTTGATATTGGACTGATAATCGTTGTTGTATGAGAACTCTGCCAGTGGTAAATGATCATCCCAGTTCTTTCCGTGATCTATGGCACATGCCCTTAGCATATCTTCTAGGATCTGGTTCACCCTTTTAGTTTGTCCATCAGTTTGAGGGTGGTATGCCGAGCTTCGGATTAACTTAGTTCCCATTGCTGCGCGTAGTTGCTCCCATAAACGAGCAACAAACAATGATCCTCTGTCAGAGACGATGGTACGGGGAACTTCGTGTAAGCACATGATCCGTGACATATACAGCTCAGCATATTTCTTTGCATTGTATGCCATGTTCACTGGAATAAAGTGTGCTGACTTGGTTAATCCGTCTACGATTACCCAAATAGAATCGTTCTTGTGGAACGTGAGAGGCAATCCAACAATGAAGTCCATACTGAGATCCTCCCATTTCTATGCAGGGACACTTAAAGGTTGTAGTGGTCCTGCTTTCTTCATGTAGTCAGCCTTCACCCTTCTGCATGTATCACACTCAGACACGTACTTTGCAATCTCTCTTTTCATTCGTGTCCACCAGAATTTTGTTCTAAGATCTTGATACATCTTATTGCTTCCTGGACGGATTGAATACTTCGATAAGTGAGCTTCATCCAAGATCTTCTTCCTAAGTTTCATGTTCCGGGGTACCACTATACGATCGTTGAACCATATGGTTCCTTGTTCATCTTCTCGGAAACATTTCACCTCTCCATCTCTCATTCTCTTCCGAATGTGAGACATAGCCTTGTCTTTCTTCTGAGCTGCAATAATCTCCTCTCGGATTGTAGGTATGAGAGCAAGATTATATAGAGCTCCGTAGGGAACCAACCGTAGAATTGGTTCTTCCTCTTCATCCGGAATGATGGTTATGTTGTTAACATGAGATTTCCGACTCAAAGCATCGGCAACTACGTTTGCTTTGCCCGGATGGTAATGGATCTCAAGTTCATAGTCCTTTATAAGCTCTAACCATCTTCTTTGCCTCATATTCAAATCCTTTTGAATGAATATGTACTTGAGGCTCTTGTGGTCTGTGTAGAGATGCACTAGATTTCCCATTATGTAGTGTCTCCACATTTTCAATGCCATTACCACGGCAGCCAACTCCAAGTCATGAGTCCGATAATGCTACTCATGAATACGGAGTTGCCTTGATCCATATGCGATTACACGTCCTCCTTGCATTAAGACGCATCCCAGACCAGTGCCTGATGCTTCGCAATAAATATCAAACGGCTTTGTCGTGTCTGGTTGAGCTAGAATTGGTGCCGTTGTGAGATGTTTCTTCAATATCTGGAATGCCTCTTCACAGGCTTCACTCCAGACATACTTGTTTCCTTTCTTCAACAATTCTGTCATAGGCTTAGCCACCTTGGAGAAACTTGGAACCAATCTCCGGTAGTAGCCAGCTAAACCTAAGAAACTTCTGACCTCATGGACGGAGGTCGGAGAAGATTTCCATTTAAGTACCTGTACCACATTGCTTGGATCCACACCAATACCGTCTGCTGAGATAACATGACCCAGAAATGGTACCTTGTTAATACAAAATTCACATTTGCTAAATTTGGCATATAGCTTATGGTCTCTCAATCGTTGAAGCATGATATTTAGATGTTCGGCATGTTCTTCTTCTGATGTGGAATAAACCAAGATGTCATCTATAAAGACCACCACGAACTTGTCCAACTCCAACATGAATACTGAATTCATTAGATACATGAAGTGAGCCGGTGCGTTGGTGAGACCAAAAGACATGACAAGATACTCATATAGCCCGTATCTTGTCGAGAATGCCGTCTTAGGTATATCTTTAGCCCGTATCTTGATTTGATGATAACCGTACCGAAGATCCATCTTCGAAAATACCTTAGCACCCACTAATTGATCGAATATCATGTAAATCCGTGGCAGTGGATACTTGTTCTTTATAGTCACAGCGTTCAGCAGACGATAATCAACACATAACCTTAGTGTCTCGTCCTTCTTCTTCACGAATATCGCTGAGCATCCCCAAGGTGATGAGCTGGGATGTATGAATCCTTTCTCGAGTAACTCATTCAACTGTTCTTTTAACTCCGCCAATTCCTTGGGTGCCATCTTGTAAGGTCTTTGAGATATGGGTGTGGTTCCTAGGATTAACTCTATCTTGAATTCCACATCTCGCTCAGGTGGCATGCCTGGCAGATCGTTAGAAAACACATCCAGGTAATCCCGAACAACTGGAATGTCCTCTAGCTTTGTGGCTTCTGTGTTATACTCCACTAGAGGTTGTGGTGTCACATTCTTCAGGACCAAAGTATGTTGCCCGTGCCTTTTAGAATTTAGCTGCACGGTACGAGCACTGCTATTGAAGATTGCTTCATGATTTGTCAACCAGGGCATTCCCAGGATAATGTCAATCTTCTGCCCGTCCAATATAATGAAGGTGGTAGGGTAAATCCTACCATCCAAACATAGAGGTGCTCGGGCAATAATATGGTTGGCTGACATCTTTCCTCCAGGTGAATTTATTGTATACGGTGTTGATAGCGTTGTTGATGATAATTGACGCTTCAACACGAACTCCTTGCTGATGAAATCATGTGTTGCTCCAGAATCAAACAACACAAATG
Organism: Tuctoria greenei; assembly: GCA_036927565.1. Taxonomy (NCBI): domain Eukaryota; kingdom Viridiplantae; phylum Streptophyta; class Magnoliopsida; order Poales; family Poaceae; genus Tuctoria; species Tuctoria greenei. The sequence continues at coordinate 144,509,165 of JAYESD010000008.1, read as the reverse complement.
CTTGTTGAACATTCAAGCTGAACATACCCGCTAACACAGGTTCTCCTACTGGAATATCCACGACAGTTATAAAGTTGAGGTTGCCGACTTTTATCTTCTTCTGTTGCCCACGAGATTGAATATTTCTCGAAGGAGCAACTTCTAGACTGAGGTCTTGTTTAGCTGCAGGACCTCCTAGAACTAACTGCTCTTTATCACCACCACTCTGTACTGTCCTTTGCATTGCCTGCAGTGGAGTAACATTTCATGCCGCTCGTGGAGGTGATGTACACGAACTCACTTGCTGCTGCATCTCAGGTGCTCCAACCCACTGCAATGGTGGTGGCCAACTCTGCATCGGTGGTTGTCCTGTAGTTACCCGAACTTCCGGTTCGGCTGGTAAATGACATACCAGTTGATATTTCCGAGGAGTACCATTAATATCATCCATTGTTGTGATGCTCTTCCTCATCTCTGCTTGACAACGAAGAGAAGCATCTTCCTGATATATGGCGTTACTGACCAATTCGTTATAGTCTCCTTTGTTGAATAGGACCAATCTTTCACGAAGTTTGACATTCAAGCCTCGGAGAAATAGGTCACACCTCGAAGCTTTTGTTCTCACATAGTCTGGTGCATATTGTGCTAACCGGTTGAATTCTCTGGAGTACTCAAGAGCACTCCTCCTCCCTTGGGTCAATTCTACAAACTCTTCAAGCTTCGACTTGATAATCCCCCTCGGAATATATCGAGCACAGAACGCATCACGGAATTCATTCCAATTAACGTGATGTCCCTCAATGGTCATGGCGAGATACTCTGCCCACCAAGCTCCAGCAAATCCATGAAGCTGCTGAACTGCAAAGTCCAGTTTCTGATACTCGTCACATTGGATCAAACCGAGTTTATCTTCAATAATCCGAATCCAATTATGTGCCTCCAACAGATCTGTTGCTTCCGTGAAGACAGGCGATTGAGTTGTCAGAAAATTCAAATACGAACTTTCATTCAGATCCCGTTGTCGTGATGCTTGAATAAAACTTTGTTGCACCAATGTCTGAAGCAGCTGGTTGTTCTCACGATGAGACTCAACCATTTGTGCCATAACCTCCGTCAATCGGGTCGACGGCTGTTCTTGCGGTCGAGTCAAGTCATTTCCGCTGTGACTAGACTCTCCCATTTCAGCGCCAGAACGATTGCGAACCATACTGCAAAAATGACCAAATACGGTTACTTTCCAAGATTGAATGACAGTCGATGCTTGAAAAACATTAACCGCATATGAATCATAAAACTTTGCAGCATATTCATATGCGTTACAACGACATTCTGATTCTAAACTTCTTCTAGACCTCTTAACGAGCATTTTCCAATGCTCAAGTTTCATAAACTGAACATACATACATCTTGACATGCTGCACAATTTTGGCAAGTTTCAAACATGCCTATCCATAAACAAGTTTCCATTTCAATTGCATTGGCCAATCTGCTATCCAAAATTGACCAGTTTGCAAAGAACTGAGATTCTACTACAGTTAAGAGTAAAATCAATCCTGAACTTGAATACCAAAGTTACATCCAACTTCATTAGCTTTCAGAAAAATCTTACTTTGTTTCCTGATCAGCTCTGGATCAAAAGTTATGATATTTCAAAGTTGACAGAGTTCTGGAAAATTTTCAACAGCACCTCCTTTGGAAGTGGCTGATTTGAACATCAATTTCCATACAGTTCTGCCCCAAATTTGGAAAAACTTTGAATTATAAAGTTGTAACACATATCATAAACTTTCCAACGGTGTAACCTAGGAGCTATAGAAATTTTTCACAGGAAGTTATGGTTGAAAAACCGAAAAATTCTAGTGAGGTTTTAACAGTTCTGTTTCCAGCAACAGTTTCTACCAATCTGGAATTTCCACCAATTAGAAGATTGACTCAGTTCTGGCAGTCTACAAACAAGTTGTAAAGCACTTCAAGACCTTTCCAAAACTGTATTTCACATCCACATTGTTTAAACCTAGCAAGAGTTATGCCCTGTACAAATCCAGCAAAGATTCTGCCAGAAAAACAGGGGACTCTGCTTTTGAATCTTTTTGAAAATCACTCAACTCCAATTGAATCTTGGTTCAACATCAGAGTTCTGTAGTTAATATAAGATTCTAAAACTTTCTTTTGGTTCTCAATTCAAGATTTTTCTTGTCTTCAACAGAAAAGATTTTTGGGGTGAAGTAAGGTGTGAATGCATCACAACAATTATGTCGGTACTACGTTACCTCACAAACTGAAAATCTTTACCGGATTCTTAGCCGGCATAACGTACTATATGTGGCACTAAAACGATCACTCGCAAACGTATTCTACTCGCAAAATGTCCAACGTGGTTAGTGTACCTGTCACTACACTCAAACTACTGATCAATCATATGGTACCGTACGGTACAGTCTAGCCTGCACGGGCGATCAATTCACAAAAACATATATTAAAGTAAAAACATTCGTCCCGTATCATTCCATACGGGCCGCCTCGAGTTAAGCCACAACTTGCTTCTGGATGATGAGGGAGGCAGGGTCTACAGGCTTAGGGTTCGGAACCAAGCTAAGCTGACTGCACACTCTAGACCTGACCCTCCCGATGCTCGATTGTCCTTAGTGTTGCTCCTGGTCCTATGAAAACCTTTATACTGTCCTACTAAACTTAATATTTATAATAGGGGTGCCCAAGGCTCCAAGGTAACTGTGATGGTTGTGGTGCAACCTTGCTGTCAACAGCTACCAGAGGGGCGATGAGCGAGCATCCCTACTTCCTGCCCTGCCACCAATATTGCGGATGGTCTAAGCAGTGTTGGGACTGACCTCGGCAACTTTGACGGTAATGTCGGTGCTGCCAAAGGGCTGCAGTCGGGGCGCAGCGGGTGCTCCGCACTGATGTGAGCTTGGCGGAGGCTGAGTTGATCTAGCACTGCCCGGGGTGGGTGTTGGGTGTGCTAAGAGGGCTTGGAGCTGTTCCAAGGCTAACACCACGGCGATGTGGTCTCCGTGGATCCCGAGGACGCCGGAGGGGGTTGGCATCTTCAGGACGAGGTAGCCGTAGTGGGCTACGGCCATGAATCAGTACAGGGCCGACCAGCTGGTGATGGCGTTGAAGGGGAGGCTGACATCAGTGACGTCGAAGAGGATGCTCTCCGTCCTGTAATTGTCTGGTGTCCCCAAGGTCACTTGGAGATAGATGTTGCCGTATGGGATGATGCTCCCCGGTCCCACCCTCAAGAATGGGCTCGAGGGGTTGAGCTTGGACACCGAGATTTATAGCTCCTCGAAGGTTGTGCTGCTGAGGAGGTTGAGGCTGGCCCCACCATCTATCAAGACGTTGTGGAGCTTGACGTTGGCAATGATGGGGGTGACCATGAGAGGTAGAACCCCTGCCCCAGCCATGTTCTTTGGGCAATCGGACGCATCGAAGCTGACAGCGTCTCCTTCCACCGGTGGTGCCGCGCCGGAGTGGGGGCAGGGGCTATTGAAGCCACTGCTCAGCGAAGGGTCTTTACCACGTTCCGGGACGCTAGATCCCAAGACCCTCTGAAGATGACGTGGAGTGTCTTGCGATGCTCGTGGTCACTCCTGGCGTCGGAGTCCTCATCTTGGTGGACCACTTTGACGGCCCGCTCTTGCCTTGGTACTCCATCTACTCATCATCGTCGACTTTGGGGTCGACCTTCTGCTTGCCCTCCCGCTGGTAGAAGGGGGCGCCGTCCGGGCACTGCTGCGCCCGCTTTTGGTAGCGTTCGGCGCATCTCTTGATCTCCCAGCATTCACTCGCGGTGTGGTTGTGAGTCTTGTGCACCGGGTAGGGCTCTGCGCCATCGTCAGTAGCAGGTGGCTGACGCGGGCTCTTGTCGAAGGTGGGGGTTTTCCCCCACCTGTTGCCGCTACTACGCCAACAGGAGATCTATGGAGCGGCTTGTTTTGGCCGCCGCCCCGGTTCTTCTTCTTGCAACTACCCGGGGTAATGGCACTGTTGCCGGCTTGGTCAGCTCCACCTGCTCTAGGGGAGGTTTGGGTGTGCCAGTCACGGCCCTTAGACGTGCGGACATACCGATCTGTGATGGAGAAGAGCTCGGAGACATCTTGCATGTTGTGTGTGGCTAACTTCTCGAGCATCTTTCAGTCACGCACTCCCTACCAGAACGCTACTATGACATAAGCATTCGGGATGTTGGGGATGGAGTTGCGTACCTAGGAGAAGCGCTGGATGAATGACCTCAAAATCTCCTTGGGTTGTTGGCGCACAACGTGGAGGTCGAGCTCGGTGCGGGGCCTTGTGTAGGAGCTGCCGAAGTTCATCGTGAACTGTCGGCAAAGCTAATCCAAGAGGTTATGGACACCTCGGGCAGGTTCATTAGCCATGACCGGGCTGAGCTGACCAGGGCGACCGGGAAGTGGTTCGCTAGGACTGGCTCATCTGCTCCTGCAACTAGGAGCGTCGTGGTGTAGATCTATAGGAAATTTGCAGGGTTGACGCACCTGTCAAACCTTACCGGCAGGTGTGGCCGGAACTTACGTGGCCACGTTGCCAGTCGGAGGTATGGCACCAAGGCCATGCACCCTCCGACGGGCTTCACCGGAGAGGCATAGGGGATAACATACGCAAAGGGGGTTTGTTGCGCCACGTGTGGCTGCTGCAGGACCTGCTGCTATGGCAAATACTACTGCGGTACCTAGTGTATCGGGCAGTGTAGGTTTGCAGTCGACCCAACGTAGTCTTGGTCTGACAGCTACGGTGGAGGGTTCACCTGAGGTGCTCCTCGGACAGAGGACTGCTCCTGCTCAGGCCCTCGAGGCCCATACTCGGCGTCAAGGTTGCACCGTCTCTCCCGCTGCCACTCAATGATGACGCGGCCATCTAACTGAGCTTGACGACAGTCAAGCTTGGCACTCAGGTCCTTCGTGGGGATCTTGCCATCGCTAGTAGGCCTAGTTGACCTGGAGTCAGGCGGTGCATCGGTCGATGGATGGCGTGTGTGATAGCGACACGTGACGTCTCCCTCTGTTTGGAGAGTTGATGGTCGCGACGATGAAGTGGTTGATGTCTTGGACCCACTATTGAGTCGCTCCCTAGGAAGCATTCAGTGATGGTGGGTGGTGGAGAAGAGCCCTGGCCGCTGCCAGAGCGCTCTCCGGGCTTGCAGTCAACGATGCTGGGGGAGCCGACTAAGCCGGGATGTGTCTCGACGTGCCATTCTGGCCGGTCGTACCTGCACGGGCGCGTGACAGACCAGAGCGTGCCGCTTGTGCAATGGATCTGGTGATCGGACGACGGTCGCGGAATCTTTCTTCCACGGGCCTAATGAACACCATGATTGGTGAAAGCGCTACCACTTTTTTGAGGGAAAAGGCCCCTACCTGGCGCACCAAATGTCGAAGTGTTAATGCGACACTTCCCCCGGATCTGCTAAGGAGCAACCCGCGGAGGTTCTTTGTTCGACGTGGCTTAGGCCTCAATCAAGTGTTCTAGCAGATGAGAATATGAGGTTGTGGTTTTTACGTGGTTCGGGCCGCGAGGAGTGTAACACCCTACTCCACGGAGGATGTTATTGCTAGTATGTGTGTATGTGTGTGTGTGATTCTGGCTCCTTTGTAACGGTGGCGGTCCAGAACTTTTATAGACAAGGCCGGATGCATTACAAGTGGGGTCCCGGGGCCCGTCATGTGGTCCCGGGGCGATCTTATCCGAAAGATCTAAGGCTTCTCGCATAAGCTTCCTCTTGTCCTTGCTTTGAAGACTTGCTGTCTTATCGTCCGAGTTGGTGGAGTGGGATATCCCGTCCAACTGTCTTTGTCACTTTAAGATACCCACTTGGTGGAGTGGGATAGGCATGCGGCGTCTTCACTATGATGCAATTGGTCGCAGCGGTACCTGACATTAGGTGTGCGCCGCGCCATGCGTCTGGGGAAGCCGCGTATCTTCAATCCTTGACAGGGACAAGGCACACCGTCCTCTTAACTCCCGCGTCCCTCCGTCCAGGGCAAGTGGCTGGACTATGTGACAACTCGGGAGCTCGCCTGTGCGAAGGAGGTCAGGTCCCGCCTTGTAGACCACGTGGTAGCTCGGGAGCTCACCTCTGTGGAGTATGTCAGGTCCCGCCTTGCTGACCACATGGCCACTCGGGAGCTCATCTCGGGGGGTGGGGGGGGGGGGGCCAGGTCTCGTCCAGCTGGACACGTGGCGGTGTCGGGAGCTCGCCTCCGCGGAGGAGGTTAGGTCCCACCTTGCGGGACACATGGCAGCGCCGGAGCCCGTCCATATGGGAGGTCGACCGTCTGATGTCTTGGTCCATGCGGCAGCTCCGAGCCTTGACTCACGGGGAGGAGGGATCCTTATCAGCTGGACACGTGGTTACCTGGGGGCTCGTCTTCAAAGGCGGTGCTTAGCTTCTCCTTTGGGCTTCTTGCGGATATCCTGGACCACCTATCTGAGGCTGATGGGTCCAGATCTCTTGAACACGTGGCGCCCTTGGACCCCGCCTCTCTTGGGAGGCAGGGTACCTAGGCGGCTCTAGCTTGTGCGCGAGGGTACCCGGTATGCCAGGTACTGACAGTATGGATCATGTATCTTTTCTTATATTTGTGACCTTATGCGTGATAAAGATATTATCTTTAGTTCTCTTTTATTCATATCCTTGGATGAAGTGTTTCTTGTTTGATTTTGGATTCCATGTATGTGGTTGGAATAGTCTTTATGATCATGTCTTAATGTCATTATACTATCATCATAAACACTATAAACCCCCACTATAGTATAAGTAGTTATGATATGAGCATGTTAATATGAATAAATTATGCTATATCTCAACATTGGTTCAATGATGATTTAGTTCATTGCCTTAGGATGGCTTGTGCCGTGGATCTTTAAGTATTTACTTAATATGCTAGCATGGTGCTAGGATAGTTAGGTAGCGTTGGATGTCTCGTAGACCCAGGAATTGAAGAGGGAGGCAGTAGGTGGTGACAGTCCTATCTGTCCTTTATAATCCTCCATGTTCGCCTATGCCAAAGGATCTTGGCGGGAGTCATCCTAGTATTGGTAGGGGTAAACCCGTGTCCGATGTGTTGAACAACTTAGCATAAGGATTCACTATTGACATACTCATTATTACCTAACCTAGGCGATGTATATGTATTTAAGAAGCATTGTAGGAGCAACTCCCCGGTTCTTAGTCTAACCTCCGTTAGGATTCATCCACCCTTTAGAATAGATTGCTTAGGTGTGTGTCACACTACCCATATATTATCAACTTACCCCTGTCTTGTTAATAGATTAGTATCTCATAGCTTGATCATAAGAGTAGTGTTTACTTTACTCCATTGCCTTCTTTGGGATAAATATGATACCCTTGGGTACACTCTTGGGTGAAATGCTACACAACATTTTTCGTACGCTTGCGGACCTCATCTCTTTCGAGATATGATTTGTGATATAAGAAACGTCAACAAGCATTGCTGGCACCATTGTCGGGAAAGGCAAAGGAAGTGAAGGATAGCTATCACTTTTAATTAATCTATAGGTACTAGTAGTTATTAGATAGGATTACCTTTGTTTGTTTTCTCCTTTCATGGTGAAAACAAGGTAGTGTTGGCTAACCCATTTCATGGGATGGACAATGAGGACGCCAGTGCTCAACTGCAAGATGACGTACCTCAACAAATGTCCGCTAGGCAACACAATTGCCTTTCGCGGAAGAATTTTAGCTTCCAGTAGGAGCCAAAGTCATCCATCCCCAAGCTTGGGGGAGGCTCCAAGATTTCTTCTTGGTTTGCCTCCACCATAGGGTGGATAGTTGGTCCATGTCCCACACTCATGTCATGGGTTGGCCTCACCATTCCATTACCACCTTTGTGCTAGAGCTGAAGGAGTCCTATTCTCATTCATCATGGATGAGAATATGGTCTCTACTCAAGGGGTGGATTGAAGAGTTCTCTAGTTCTTTTAGCTTGGCATGAACACCACTTAACAAAGTGGACATTCTAGCTAAGGAACTACACCTCCCATTAAGGTATCATGAAGTTCCAGCCAATGGAGAAATGTTTGGAATTATCCAAGCCATGGATATTTATATGATTTGTGAAAATCCATGTCAAACGTGGGCCTCTTGGGGAATCATTTCCCCGAGACCCATGGAGATTCTTCCTACCAAACACAACATCAATGTCTATCACCGACAAGGAGGTCAAGGGTGGAATCAATATCACCCTTGTAATCAAGGAGGCTATAGGGATTTCAAGCGATTTAAGTTCAACTAGCCTAACTTCGAGTATCTTGTCCATGGCCAAGGAAGAAATCAAGAAAACATTTACATGATGCTCTTGCCCAAGGACAAGAAACTCAAAGAGCATTCAAGATCCAATATATCCCATAATCACTTATTGGGATTCCTACCCTTCGATCGAGCCCATGCAACCTTGAGCAAGTGACATTGTGGATGGAGCGTTTCTTGTTTGATTGTGGAGTACACATGTCATCATGTCCAGGGAAGCTTTTGATACATGATCAAAGTATGGGTTGACCTTAAGGAATATCAGAAATGTTGAAGTGACACCACTAAAGAAGGACAAGCCTCACCATGCTCATAATGAATATCTTCAAGAGGGAGATGACGGAGAGGCTAGGGCCATCATGTGGTCCACATGTCCAATTGACATGCCAAAGGAGACTTGGAATTTCAATTAAGATAAGTTGTCCACATCTTCAACTCTGGGATTGGACAACGAATCATCGCACTAAAATGGACGGAGGTAAGTCCCACTCATCAGACTTCATAAAAAATTGGTGAGTCATTGCCAATAGGTTAATTGGTAGTTACCTCATATCAGCTTTCACAGTTGCATATTTGAATTTCCCATCATATCTTGCATTTGCATTGAGCATGTTTCAATTTCCACACTTGCATGTTGGATAGTAAAATTTCCAACCAACAAAAACTAAAATTTTGGATTAGGAAATAAATTTATTTGGATATGAACCTTAGGCGTAACCACTTGAGTTCATCTTCCTAATTCAAACCAAAAATATTTCTCTTAAATATTCACTACATTTGCATGTTGGGAAAAACAATTTGACAAAGGGTACGACATGCTTTTGAGCTAACGTAACCCGTTTTTGAGTTGTTTTGTTTGTTCCTAATTTTAGTGCAGCCAGGACAAAATTTGCAAGAGGTTGGAAGGCCCCATCAAGCACATGTCCCTCCATCAATCTCATTTGGAGTTCATGATGGAGGAATGATCAAGATGGTGGTCCAATGGAGGAACAAGATGAAGCCCATCCAACTCCAACCACAACTTGCCAGGAGACATTGACCATGAAGGCTACACCAAAAATCCATGGTCGTGAGTCTCTCACACAACGACCTTCAACCAAAAACGAGGTACAAGTTTAAAATTTTCCGTCGTTTGAATTGCATTAGGATTGAATGATTTTTTCTTACATTGGTAAAGAAGGTTTACACCTTCTCATCATTCAATTCTTGTGCATCATCAAGAGAGTAAGTGTTGACATTGCTCTTTTTGATTTTTCAAAAAGGAATGCCACCTTACTTGGGAATAGATTTAAACAAGTACCTAGAATTTCATAAGCATTGATAAAATTGACTTAGACACTTTCTTCCTAGGCAATGCTTATGGAATGACTTAATGGTTGAATTGGTATGTAGCAACCTAGGAATGGTGATGTCCATAACTTTGATTCGAAACTCACTCATGCATGGATCACTAAATTTCAAATTCTGAGGCAAGAAATTAAAAATGTTCATGAGGATAAAATTGAGAATCTTATTTGCCATGATCCAAATGATAACATTTGCTCTTGTGTAAAAAAACTTTGATGGTTAGAGAATTTACAAGGTGAAGGGATCCGTATATTGTATTTGTATCACTTGCATTGTTATGCGTAGGAGCTTCGAAAATCTTCAAATTGATTTATCCATGAAGCCCCACTCTTATCAATGAATAATACATTTTTCATAGATACACTAGAAATTGGAACCAATGCATCTTTGGTCTTGTTCTTCCTCGTGCATAAAAATGAAGATTTGGTTACCTAACCCGAAAATTCATTTGTACAAGTATCGGGAGCTAACCATCCTTCTCTATCATAGAGAGGAAGTTTGCAGGAGTAAAATAACTATGCGGGCATTCATAAATCCGATTGTTGGAAACCCTAAGAGGATTCCATTTAAATATCTTTTGGCCAAGGAGTAAATGAGGATTTTTCTACCTGTCGGAAATTAAGCCCGAAGGTCAACCATATCTATACGAGGCCGGAGATTTGACATGGAAACCCTCAGTGAGCAACCAATGGGCTGCTACGAATACGTGAGAGCATTATGCTCTCAACTATTCTAAGCACTCATTCAAGCTCAAGGGAATTGCCACCATCATTTGGTGTAAGTTATTCCTTTGTGGATATAGGTATGTTGTACCTTAACCAAGGAATAACGGATCATACTCAACACATGTTGGGTACATGTCACTCCTTTGTGGCAAAATGTTATCATTACCTTAGACAAGGAATGACGGATCACACCCAATGCATGAGAGGTATAAGTTATTCTTTCATGGCAAGAAGGTATGATACACCTTAGCCAAAGAATGACAGAACACACTCAACATATGTCAAGTGCACGTCATGCCTTTGTGCCAAGGGTTATAACTACCTTAGCCAAGGAATAACAAGGTACATCCAACCTATGGGAACCTTGAGGTGTGGATGAGTGACATCGACAACACTCTCCTCGACCACACTCTTTGCACTCATGGAAGGCAATCCAACATTGACACTGAACCCTCCAATGCCAAAGCCATGCTGTAACAAGGTTAGGCTAACCTCATGGCCTACATCCGTCGTTAGGGTTTCAACCCCTATCGTGAACCTTGAACAAGAACAAGCTTGGAGGAGGACCCCCACTTGAGTTAACTTGTTGTGAGACCTATCGTTTGTTGAGGAGTACTTTGTCCGTGATTGTTTTTCTTCCCGGGATGTAGGACCTGAAAAGTTTGGACAATCTGTATGAAAGTGTCATGTCTTACCACATTCGACACATCGTTGAGGTCTGAAGCTTCCTCTCCTTCTAGTTATCACATATTGCAATGCTTTTGAGAACCTAGTAGAGAGAAGTGCTAGCTCCTCCTCTGGAAACTCCTCAATCCATTCAAGGGTTAGAGAGGACAACAAAGCAAGTGTACCACAAGATGAAGATTGTCCGGAGCTAGGCATGTAATGTTGAGAAACAAAAGCAATAGACTTGTTGGGGTTCTCACATGATATTATGTCAATTTCATGAGTTTTTAATTTAGAGTAAAGCACATCAAAAGTAAGAGTACTCATGACAGTTGATTCACGAATAGATGTTACTTTCATCTCTCATATTGTCATGTCTAATGCACTAAGGAGTTGCTTAGCATTCTCAGCATCAGAAAAGTTTACATTGACACTATGTAGATTACTGAGAATTTTATTAAATCGGGCATAATGTTGATCGATAGACTCACCAGGTTGCATCTCGAAGCGCATGTATTCCTTTTTGAACATATCTTGTTTTACCTCCTTGACTATGTTGGAGCCTTCGTGATAATCACAAAGAGCACTCCAAACATCGTATGCTGATCGGAGGTGCGCGACACGATCAAAGTCACTTTGAGTAAGTCCCTGAATGATCAAGTTGCGGGCTTTGTTGTTGTTGTCAATGTCCTGTAGATTCATAGTCGTAACTTGATCATTTGGTGGCACTTCATAAGGTCTATATAACTTTTCCCATATTGCGAAGCCTTGCGCCTGGATAAAAGCTTCCATGTGTGCCTTCCAAACCTGAAAATCAATGCCAACAAACACACAAGGTTTTGTCGAGTATTTTTCAATGTCGATTAGTCAAAACATGTGCAAATCTCAAATATTAGAGCACAGTGGCTCTGATACCAATTGTAGGACCGAAGAGCATGTGAAAAGCTAATATAGGGGGGTGAATGGTAGATTAAAACTTTTCAGCGGATACAACAAAACATCCCTCGATAAAAAACCGATCTGTTAAAGAAACCATGTGTGAGACTAATCTAAACATGTTCAACTGTGACAAAACTAGTATAGATTGTAGAAAATCAAGTCACGAAAATTTCACAACAAGAATCACGAAAATCCATCAAAAGAAACTCAAGTTACAATTGAAAGATCGAAGAAAGGTCAATCTGTCCTACCCTAGAAAAATAGTTTTGGAACATTGCAAATAAACTCGTGTAGATCAGAAACCACAAATCCAGTGATCGTGAACATTTCACAGATGATAGAAAATCAAGTTGTGAAGACAACCAAAAAGAGTCACGTCAATCAGATCTGTAAAACTCGACTTATTATAAAAACACCAAAGAAAGGCAGTGTCGTGCAGAAACTCGACGGGAAAGACTTGAAGAAAACAAGTCGGACGAACAAGGAACAAAAGTTCCTTCAAAGTACAAATTTTATTGATCAAAACACAAGAGAAACAGCCCCAAAGTTGTGCCCCACAAGATCTGGCCTCCCTTGCTTATATAACCAGCCCGAAAGCCAACTCAAATCTAACTATGATTCTAATCCTACTCAATTCACAAATCGAAACTTTCCATAACTGCTCAAGACTCTTCTATACACAGATAGAAGCAATCTTAAGACTTCGTCAACTGGTGAAAATTTTTATCTCCGCACTCCAAGAACTTGGCTCAAGTGACGTGAACATTGGAAGTGATGAAGATGAAGATGATTTGGCAAACTTGTGCTTCATGGCGGGCAAGTCGAGATCAAGTATGGAGAAGGCAAAACACAACAGCGACAATGAAGAGGTATGTACTACTTGCGAAGAAATGTGTGATGCTATTTCTCTTGCCACTGTAATTGTTAAGGAAAAGGACAAAAAGCTTAGGGACAATGCTGTTAAAATTGAGTCACTAGGATCTGAAATTAATCATTTGAAATCCTTGATTCCTAGTGATGATTCTTGTTCGTCATGTGACTTAATATATTAACGATTGTCCTCCCTAAGAAGTGCACATACCTCCACACTTGATAAACTTGAACTTTAAATTGAAAAGAACAAAAAACTTGCTGCACTTAATATTGGAAACTTAAAACATGCTTCTTGTTCTACAATTGATTTTGCATTGTTCTAGTTGTGATGATCATGATAAGAAATTGCAAGATGCTATGAATGAGATTTCTGTTTTGAACAATGCTTTACGTGATCATGAAGTTAAATATTGTTCTAAATGCAAACTAAAAGGAAAAACTTCATGTGAAAACTGCCTAGAACTGCCTAAGAAACTTGATGACATGAATATGACATTAGAGCAGTTTTGTATTGGGCACAAAAATCTAAACTTGCTGCTGAATTCATCAAATCTTGCAAAGATAAAAGTGGTTTAGGTTTTGGTTCCAATGCTCATGCTAAAGAAAATCCACCCAAAATTAAAAAGTCATTAGGAAGTGGTTTGATTAAAACATTTCCTAAATAAAAGGAAGTGGTTTTTAAATCTGCAGAAGTGTTCTCACATTCGGGTTCAAATAAACATACTGCATGCTCATCTAGACATGAACACAAAGTTAAATTTCATCATACCTATTGTGGTAGAGATGGTCATGTCATAGATTTTTGTTATAGACTACCTAAAAATATAAAAAGGAAAGAATGCAAGCTAGACCTTATAACTCTGATGCAAAATTTGTTGCACATACTAAATCGAATGTCAGGAACATGCAACCCACTGTTATGAGTCAAAAACATTCAAAGTTCACCTCCGGAGCTTCAGTTTTTGCCTCCGGATCTTCTGTTGTTACCTCCAGAACTTCTGTTTTTGCCTCCGGAGCTACTGATTTTGTGCTGCACAAGTAACACCTTATAGGTCAGTAGTTAAGAACAAAAAATCTCAAACTTTGACTCATAAACCTGCTGTTTAATCTCAGCTTTCGCGTGTTTTTCCTGCTGCACATCGTGTGACTCAGTACTGGATTCCAAAATGCCTTTTGACTAACCCCAACATTGAGTCATCGATGTATTGTCTTCTATGTAGGTTACATGCTTCAGGGAGGAGAACATTTGGATTGTGGATTCAGGTTACTCACGCCACATGACCGGTAACAAAGAATTGTTCTCCTCCCTCTCTTTTGTGTCAAGTGTAGAGAATGTTACTTTTGCCGATAATTCTTCAACTCCTATAATTGATGAGGGTTCGGTTATGGTAAATGATCACTACACTTGTCAAAAATTTGAAATACAACTTGCTTTCTGTTTCACAATTGCAAGATGAAAATTTGGAAATTATTTTCAATAAAAATTGCTGCAAAGTTGTAGATTCAAATAGTGAGCTTATTTTTAACATGTCTCGGTTTGGAACTATTTTTAAAGCTCATTTTGATATGTCTTCTTCTAAGCATAGGTGTCTAGTTGCTAATGATTCCAAAGACTTATATTTTTGGCATTGTAGACTTGGTCATGTAGGCTTTGATCATCTGCAATGAACCTGATGAAGAAGAAGCTTGTGAGACATCTGTTCCCCTATAGATTTACAAGAATCATCTCCCACAACAGATAATTGGAAGCTTGCATGAACGAGCTACAAGATCCAGGTTTTCTGACCCTAATTCTCATGCTCATTATGCTTTTGTTGCTTCTTTTGAACCCAAAGATATATCACACGTACTCACTAATGAATCTTAGATTATTGCTATGCAAGAAGAGTTAGAAAATTTTGAAAGAAATAATGAATGGAAACTTGTGCCTCCACCTCAAGATCACACTTTAATTGGAACTAAATGGGTGTTTAAAAATAAACAAAGTGAGGATGGGGTTGTGATTAGGAATAAGGCTAGATTGGTTGCTCAAGGTTTCACACAAATTAAAGTTCTAGATTTTGATGAAACTTTTGCTCTTGTTGCTAGATTAGAAGCCATAAGAATTTTGTTAGCTTTTGCTGGATCTAAAGGTTTCAAGTTATATCAAATGGATGTAAAACTGCTTTTCTTAATGGCTACATAGATGAGGAGGTTTATATTAAGCGACCACTTGGTTTTGAAAATCCAGATTTTCCTAATCATGTTTTCAAACTGACTAAAGCCCTGTATGGTCCAAAACAAGCTCCTAGAGCATGGTATGATAGGTCAAAAACATTCTTACTTGAAAAGGGGTTTACCATGGGCAAGGTTGATAAAACTCTTTTTGTGCTTAAGCATGGCAATTACTCATTATTCGTTCAAGTGTATGTGGATGATATTATCTTTGGTTGTGTTTCTCATGATCTTGTGTCCAAGTTTTTAGCAATGATGAGTTCAGAATTTGAAATGAGTATGATGGGTGAACTTACTTACTTTTTGGGGCTGCAAACCAAGCAAACAAAGGAATGTACCTTTGTGCATCAAACGAAGTATACAAGGGACCTTCTCTAGCGCTTCAACATGGAAAAAAGCAAGCCTCTTCAGACACCAATGGGAACAACATCAACACTAGAACTTGATGAAGATAGTGAACTCGTAGATCAAAAGAATTTAGAAGCATGATCGAATCACTTTTGTACCTCACAGCATCAACACCGGACATACAATTCAGCGTATGTCCTTGTGCACGGTTTCAAGCTTCCCCACGTGCTTGACATCGTCAATCCGTCAAAAGGATTCTCGGGTACTTACATGGAACTCGAGAATTTGGCATTTTTTCTTCCTTCTTTCTCAAGCGTTACTTTGAAAGCTTTTTTTGATGCTGATTTCGGGGGTTGTAGGATCGATAGGAAAAGTACTTCTGGTGCTTGTCATTTTTTTGGTAATTCACTTGTTGCTTGGTCCTCTAGAAAACAAAGTTCGGTTGCATAATCCACAGCTAAATCTGAATATGTAGTTGTTGCTAGTGCTTGCTCACAAATTCATTGGATTGTTCAAATACTTAAAGACTATGGGGTTGATCTAGATTGTGTTCCACTGTTTTGGGATAACACTAGTGCCATTTGCATTGATAAAAACCCTGTGCAACATTCTAGAACTAAGCACATTGATATTAGGTATCACTTTCTCCGTGATAATGTTGAAAAAGGAAACATTGTGCTTCACCATGTAGATACCGAACAACAATTGGCTGACATTTCCACAAAACCTTTGGATTTCACTCATTTTTGTTACATTCGTAGTGAAATAGGTGTTATGCATCCTCATGGCTTAAATTGAGGGGGAGTTTTGAAACTTGGGAAGTCTATGTGTGAATTTGAACTTAAAATAATATGAGCATAGCATTTCATACATATATGACTTTGCAATTCCTTTTACATGCTGAAAGTTCTTACTACATTACTCACGTTATACATTTTGTAGTTTTTGCCATGACTAGTAATTGGAATAATTACTTATACTAAATCTGGTCATGATCGAACTTTCTTGCTGTTTTGAAGTTATTGCATGCTCACAAGTGTTTTAATAATAAAAAATTAATTAATCAACTATCCACATGTTGAGCTTTTATGTTCAAATGAAAAAATGAGAAAAGATCAAGAGAATATGCATGCATCACACTTCTTCTTTTTGAGATGGCTTATCATTGCACTTAGATATGAACTTGGAAGAAGCTGTGTATGACTAAAACCATGTCCTTAAGCTTCAGATTGTCAAATGACATAGCCTTAGCTTGGTTTATTAGAATAAGGCAGATGCGCATATAATCTCTTATAAATATCATATGATCTAAATATGTGCTTTGAAAATAATAAAATGCAGCAACAAGTGTCATGCTTACAGGTTATGAAATAGATAAGTTTGTGGGATCATGACTTGCTTAAATGAAAATTACACTTGACCTCTATCATGGCTTACACTACTTTATTTATCTCATTGATGTGATAGTGTAAGTTACTTCATAGTATGACTTGGATGAGCTTGGTTCTATATGTATATGTTATAATGTGCTCATAACAAATTAAAATTTCTCTTTTATACCTTGCTGAATACATTGTCAATGGGGGAGAAGTATGCAAGGGGGAGAAATATGTATAGGGGGAAAATTATTTCGATCTATCTCATTTGATTTTTAGAAAGGGGGAGAAATTGTTTTCAAAAATTTTCATGTGAATAAGCCAATGTTCGGATTTTAAGTGTTGTTGCCAATGCATTCATCAAGGGAGAGATTGTGAGACCTGTGTGTGCTGAATACACTGGCTCTGATGATAAAAGTTTTGAATACTACCAAAACACCTTTTTAACAAGGTCCGACGGTCCAGGCTCCTACAAGGTCCGACACTAGGTTCGACTAGCTTTGGTTAGCTCCGGCGCTAGGTCCGACTAGATTTGATTAGCTCCGGCGCTAGGTCCGACTAGCTTTCGTTAACTCCAGCGCTAGGTCTGACTATCTTTGGTAAACTCCGTCACTAGGTCCGACTAGCTTTGGTAAGTTTCGGCGCTAGGTCTTGACAGCTTTGGTATGCTCCGGTTCAAGGTCTGGCAAGCTCTGCAAGGTTCAGAGCTTGACCGCAGTGGTTCTGCTTTTAACTTGCAATGTTTAGAACTTGTTTTACATATATGGAAAGTTTGCTTAGTATTCTTTTACTAAGTTTTTGGTGTGTTTTGGTGGTTGTGGTTGATATCTTTTTACTAAGGTTTGCAACATACTTATGTGAGGTGCTCACGTAAGGTGTTGTGGTTATCAGAACTAACGAGAGTCAAGTCGAGGACTTGTGCTCGAAAGTATTCGTTGTTTATTTATGTGCAAGTGTTGCTTGAGTTCAAGACATGGCTGTTGACGGGATCCATTGAACTAGTCTTAGGGAGAAGATGAGGTTCAACAACCAAGTTCGGGAGGAACTGTGGTTGAGTTGATCGGGAGGTTGCACAGCATGTTTGAATCAAGAACAATGCATATGAAGGTATCGTGGACGTCATTGAAAGATGCTTGCACATGTGCAAGGAGTGCATGGATGTGGCTACATGGTTCTGAGGCATGATGAAGAGATGCATACGTAAAAAATTGGTCGAAAAGGTCCAACCCACTAGGTTATAGAATCAGGCAGCGGTTGAGTCGTGTTTGACTCAAATATGGAAAGTTTTAAGTTAGTTATGATAGGATTTCGTGTCAGTCACAAATTTGAGTTGTTTTAGGAATAAGGTATATGTTCCTAAGGTGTTTGGAGTCTTAAGATTGCTTCTGTTTGCGTACAGAAGAGTCTTGAGAAGTTATAGAAAGTTTTGATTCGTTAATTGAGTAGGATTAGAGTCCTAGTTAGGTTTGGGTTGGCCTAAGGGCAGGTTATATAAGCAAGAGAGCCCAGAGCTTGTGAGGCACGACTTTGGAGCTGCTTCTCTTGTGTTTTGATCAATAAAAATTGTAGTTTGAAGGAACTTTTGTGCTTTGTTCGTCCGACATGTTTTCTTTAAGTCTTTCTCGTCGAGTTTCTGCACAGCACTACCTTTCTATGGTGGTTTTATCATAACTCAAGTTTTACAGATCCGATTGACGTGATTATTTTTGGGTTTTATTCACAACTTGATTTTCTATCATCTATAAAAATTTCACGGTCATTGGATTTTTGGTTTTTGATCTACACGAGTTTCTTTGCAGTGTTTCAGAACTGTTTTTCTCGGGTAGGACAGATTGACCTTTGTTCAATTTTTCTATCTTAACTTGAGTTTCTCTCGACGGATTTTCGTGATTCTTATTGTGAAGTCTTCGTGACTTGATTCTCTACAATATATACTAGTTTTGCCACAGTTGAACACGTTTTGATTTGTCGCACAGATAGTTTCTTTAACAGATCGGTTTTCTACTGAGGGATGTTTTGTTGTTTCAGCTGAAAAGTTTTAATCTACCATTCACCCCCCTTTGGTAGCTTTACATGTGCTCTTCTATCCTACACTTGTATCACACCTCTTGCATATTTATTTTCCATTCACCCATCATCCACCTTGCATATTAAGAAACATAAAAATAAGTAGAGTAGATTTACTTTCAAAATAAATTAAAAGATGTGCGGTAAGAATGATTTAGAATTCACATAGATGAAATGATGATTAGTTGCTATGTTTTAATTTTCCTAAGTCCCTTGCTTAAAATTTACTACTCGCCAAAATATTGCTTTCATTGGCTAGAATTACTTTTGCCTTAGTTTAGAAATTGTGGGTAGCAAAAGCTAAATCCAATTATAAGTTGTTGTGAGATATGATACAGCGATAGGGCTGCTATTCCTAGTTTGAAATTAAAACTTAGATTTTCGGAGAAATTCTAAAAAGATTTAAGTTACTCCCATTTGATTGGAAATACCTACCAAAGACATATGATATATGACATTGATAGACCTTATGCATATGTTATTTGTCTTCACATTGACCTTAGTCAAACTAGTGTAGACCTATGTGAGATTTCATTCATTACTTTTTGAATTCAAGACTTCACTTGCACATTATACATATACACTAGAAGTAAGCAAAATCTCATCATACCACCATTCTACAAAACATAGAGAAACTCCATATCATTCATGCTTAGTACTCTCTCCAAAATTTATTGCATAAAAAGGGAGTAGAAAACATGGCTACAAGAAAACAAAAGAAAAGGAAAATGCTTGCTTACATCAAAAGCATGAGAAAAAAAATGAAAAGTAGCAATCTTTCATCCCTGCAAAATAAGAGAGTCCACTCAAAAAAGAGTCATCTCAAATATCCACATCCACCTCCATTCCATCACACATGCACAAGTCTCGAATCAAATAGTTTGAATTGATTTCTCCTAAGGCTTGCTTTTTTGACTTAGCAACATTATGTGTTGCAAATATGCCGACTATATTCCCTACCAATCTCCACATACAAGCCTTATGTACAGGTAGTATGAATTTTGGCAAAATGCCTTGGTGAGGATATATTTCCACTACACACAAAGGAGAGACTTGAGATAATCAAATCGAGATACTTAAAATCTAAATTGAACTCTCCAGAATTTGAGTGGAACTTAATTTCTAGGGTATGTGTTCTCCATTTGTTGTTCTATCTTTCAACCACCCATGAATAGGAGATGGCATAAGCCCCATAATGACTTAAGATGGGTGAAGTACCATGCCAATTTTTGCAATACTAGGTAGAGTATTCTGTTTTGCACCTGGTACTTTTGAAAAGTAGAACATAGTAGCAACTCCTGATCATCAACCTAAAGTCTTGACTTTGCTCGGGACGAGCAAAGTATAAGCTTGGGGGAGTTTGTTGACGGTTGTTATATACCAATTTTACCTGTCAATATAACCCAATTATGTGAAGGAAATATCATTTCTTGCACACATCACCTTTCTATTTAACCTATTTCTACTTGTACTTGGAGAAATTGGTGCATGCAGGCATTTTACAGAAAATTAAAGTGAAACAAGGGGATGGATCCTAGAAAATATCATCCCAACCAATCAAGCGTCAACACGTGGGCACCACATTGATCAGATAGCCCACAAACAGAAGTATGTAAGGCCATCCAACGGTGTAGCACCCATATCATGGAATGGGACCAACCTGTCAGTCACCTGGAGGAAGAACTGACTGTTTGGAGCTAGGATCAGGTCGGCTGACCCCCCTAGTCGGCCGACTAGGTATTGGCGCCAAACTCGGTCAATTGCCACGTGTTGGTTCCTTCCAGCTTGAAGAGGTCATAGGTGACTGATTCGCACGCTTTTGGTGGCAGTAAATAACCCTTTTTCAAGCTATAAATAGGACCCCTCACCCTTCACTTCAACACACACCACTTGACCATCATTCTATTGTATACACTAGTTCTCTTAGTCCTTAGTGGAGTTAGGCTATAGGGAGGAGAACCTCTAGTCCCAAGTCCAAATTGGGAAAGGTATGACTCATGTATCTTTTCTTATATTTGTGACTTTATGCTTAATAAAGATATTATCTTTAGTCTTATTTTATTCTAATACTTGGGTGAAGTGTTTATTGTTTAATTGTGGATTCCATGTATGTTGTAGGAATAGTCTTTATGATCATGCCTTAATGTCATTACGCTATCATCATAAACACTATAGACCCCCACTATCATCTTCGTAGGTATAATATGATTATGTTAATATGAATAACTTGTGCTATGTCTCAACATTGGTTCAATGATGATTCAGTTCATTGCCTTAGAATGGCTTGTGTCGTGGCTCTTAAGGTATTTACTTAATATGCTAACATGGTGCTAGGATAGTTAGGTAGTGTTGGATGTCTCGTAGACCCACGGAGTGAAGAGGTAGGCAGTAGGTGGTGACAGCTCTATCTGTCCTTTGTAATCCTCCATGTTCGGCTATGCCCCAGACTCTTGGTGGGAGTCGTCCTACTATTGCTAGGGGTAAACCCGTGCCCAATGTGTTGAACAACTTAGCATAAGGATTCACTATTGACATACTCATTAGTACCTAACTTAGGCTATGTATATGTATATTAGAAGCATTGTAGGAGCAACTCCTCAATCCTTAGCTAACCTCCATTAGGACTCATCTACCCTTTAGAATAGATTGCTTAGGTGTGTGTCACACGACCCATATATAATCAACTTACCCCTATCTTGATAATTGATTAGTATCTCATAGCTTGATCATAAGAGTAGTGTTTACTTTACTCCATTGCCTTCCTTTGGGATAAATACGATACCCTTGGGAATATCTCGGCTGAAATGATACACGACAGTTTTTGTGCTCTTGCGAACCTCATCTCTTTTGATATATGATTTGTGGCGTAAGAAACGTCAAGAATGCTCAAAACCAAGCTCATCCAAACAATTCTGGTGCAGCAAGGTCTTGCTATACTTGTGGTGAGGTAGAACACTTTGCATCTCAATGTACTAGAGGCCTTGGTCAAGGGAACAATGCTCCAAGGCAGAACCCAAGACTGAATGGAGGAGCGCCACAAGGCAACCGTGGACCGCAAAATTTTGTCCGTGGCAAGGTGAACCATGTCTCTACGGAGGAAGCCAAACAAGCGAATGACGTGGTGCTTGGTATGTTTCTCGCAAACTCCAACCTGACGACTATGTTATTTGATTCTAGAGCATCGCATTCATTCATTGCATCAAAGTATGTTGCCAAGTATAGTTTGCCCATATCTCATATGAAGTATACCTTGTTGGTTAAGTCTCCTGGAGGGGAGATGAGGACGAATACAGTATGTCCAAAAGTAAGCCTTCGAATAAGGGGGGTAGACTTGTTCGCCAACCTCATTGTTTTAGATTCTCAAGGACTGGACATAATACTCGGTATGGACTGGCTAAGGAAGCATAATGGGATAATTCAATGTGCAACAAAGACGGTGAAGTTGACAAATGAAGAGGGGCCGACATAGAATTTGAAGCATCTCAACACACACCAAAGAAAGTGGAGCTAAATCAAATGGACGGTGCAGCAATAGAGGAGATCCCAGTGGTGTGTGAATTTTCGGAAGTGTTTCCGAATGAGTCGCCAGGTATGCCACCTAATCGCGACATAGTTTGTTATTGAATTAATACGTGGAACTGCACCTATAGCTAAGAGGCCATATAGGATGCCTCCTATGGAGTTAGCGGAGCTCAAGAAGCAAATTCAAGAGCAGCTAGAGAATGGTTTCATTCGCCCAAGCTCTTCTCCTTGGGGAGCCAGTGTTATTCGTGGATAAGAAGGATGGATCTCAAAGGATGTGTGTGGACTACCGAGCTCTCAACAAGATGACGATTAAGAACAAGTACACATTGCCTTGTATAAAGGATTTGTTCGATCAGATGAAGGTCGCATGTGTCTTCTCCAAGATTGACTTGAGGCCAGGTTACTTTTAAATGAAGATTAGACCGTCATATATACCCAAAATAGCTTTTCGGACACAGTATCGGTCTTATGAGTACACCGTTATGTCTATTGGATTGACGAATGCACCTACATACTTCATGTATCTCATGAAGGTAT
Organism: Tuctoria greenei; assembly: GCA_036927565.1. Classification (NCBI taxonomy): domain Eukaryota; kingdom Viridiplantae; phylum Streptophyta; class Magnoliopsida; order Poales; family Poaceae; genus Tuctoria; species Tuctoria greenei. The sequence continues at coordinate 144,486,261 of JAYESD010000008.1, read as the reverse complement.
TCATGGAGTATTTGGATAAGTTCGTGGTAGTCTTCATTGATGACATCATGATCTACTCGAAGAGTGAAGAGGAGCATGAAGAGCATTTGAGACTCACATTGCAGAAACTGATGGAACACCAATTGTATGCCAAATTCAGCAAGTGCCAGTTTTGGTTAAGGGAAGTGTCATTTTTGGGTCATATCATCTCGGGAGGAGGAGTATCAGTTGACCTAGGAAAAGTGAGGGATGTTCTAAAGTGGAAACTGCTGCAGAATGTCAAGAAACTAAGGAGTTTTCTTGGAATGGATGGATATTACTGTCGGTTCATCAAAGATTTCTCCAAAATAGCCAAGCCCATGTCTGAGTTGTTGATGAAGGGAAAAGTGTTCCAATAATGGACTCAAGCTTGTCAGGACAGTTTTGAGGAGCTTAAGAAGAGGTTAACATTAGCACCTGTGTTGGTTTTACCAGATGTGAGCAAAAGTTTTGATATCTATTGTGATGCATAAAGACAAGGACATGGATTATTGCTCATGCAAGAAGTTCAAGTAGTAGCCTATGCATTAAGGCAGTTGAAGAAACATGAGCAGAATTATCCAACACATGATCTGAAACTTGTAGTCGTGGTGCATGATTTGAAAATTTGGAGTCATTACATTCTTGGTCATAGGTGCGAGATTTGCACGGATCACAAGAGCCTCAAGTACATGTTCACGCAAACGGATCTAAATTTGAGGCAACCAAGATGGTTGGAGCTCATCAAGAATTATGACATGGGAATCGACTATCACCCGAGGAAGGATAATGTAGTGGTCGATGCCTTGAGTAGGAAAGGAGTAAGCCACCAACTCACGGTTCGGGAATTGCCATTCGAGCTATGCAAGAAGTTTGAACGGTTGAATCTTAGATTTGTGAATGAGGTGGGGATAGTGGAATTAAATCCAACCTTGGAGTGAGAAATTCGAGAAGGTCAAACCAAGGATGAGGAAATTCAAGAAATCAATGGGAAGGACCCAAGAAGGGAGAGAATTCAGATTTGATGAGGATGACCATGGTAATCTATGGCTTGGGAAAAGAATTGTTGTGCCTAATGTAAAGAAAATCCACGAAATGATATTAAAGGAGGCACATGACTCACGTTACTCAATTCACCTCGGTTGTACGAAGATGTACAAGGACCTGAAGACATGTTATTGGTTAGCTAGCATGAAAAAGGACATAGCCGAATATGTAGCCTTGTGTGGTGTGTGCCAACGGGTTAAATGTTAACATCAAAGGCCAACTGGATTATTGCAGCCATTAAAGATTCTGGAATGGAAGTGGGAAGAAATTGGTATGGACTTCATAGTTGGATTACCGCGAACCCAGTCCGGGTATGACTCAATATGGGTTATTGTGGATCGGTTGACCAAATCACCTCATTTCATACCCGTCAAGACCACATATACCACCACGAAGCTAGCAGAATTGTATATGGAGCATATTGTGTGCCGACATGGTATTCGGAAGAAAATAGTCTCAGACCGAAGATGTCGCCATATGAAGCACTATATGGAAGGAAGTGTAGGACATCTTTGTTTTGGAATGAGACGGGAGAGAACCAAGTGTTTTGAACGGATGTGTTGCAAGAGGCTGAAAGGCAAGTTCAGATGATCTGCGACAATTTGAGGGCCGCTCAAACAAGACAAAAGGGCTATGCGGATAATAGGCGGAGAAACTTAGACTTCGAAGAGGGAGACTTAATATATCTCAAAGTATCACCTATGCGAGGTCATAAGCGGTTTAACGTCAGAGACAAGTTGGCACCTCGCTATATTTGACCATTCAAGATTTTGGACAAACGTGGAGAAGTGGCACATAAGTTGGAGATGCCAGCACATCTTTCCAATGTTCGTGATGAGTTTCACATTTCTCAGATCAAGAAGTTCTTAAGGGTACTGGAAGGTGTAGGATCGAAGAGCACGTGAAAAGCTACCAGAGGGGGGGTGAATGGTAGATTTAAAAATCTTACGCAGCGGAAACAATTAAACCCCAAACCCTTTCGGCAGAAAAACGATTTGTTAAAGAAATCGTGTGTGAGACTAATCTAAATGTGTTTCACCGTGACAAAAGTGATAGATATCAGAGAGAATCAAGTCACGAAGACAACACAAAAAGAATCACTCAAATCCATCAAGAAAAACTCAAGTTATGATCGAAAGATCAAACAATGGTCAATCTGCCCTACCCGAGAAAAACAGTTCTGGATTGCTGCAAAGAAACTCGTGTAGATCATAGACCACAAATCCAATGACCGTGAAATTTTAACAGATGATAGAAAATCAAGTTGTGAAGACAACCCAAAGAGAATCACGTCAATTGGATCAGTAAAACTCGAGTTACGACAAAACCACCAACGAAAGGTAGTGCTGTCCAGAAACCCGACGAGTAAAACTTGTCTGGAAAAAATCGGACGAACAAGGCACAAAAGTTCCTTCAAACTACGAATTTTATTCAATAGAACACAAGAGGAACAGCCCCAAAGTCGTGCACCACGAGCTCTGGGCTCCCTTGCTTATATAACCAGCCCTTAGGCCAACCCAATACCAACTAGGACTCCAATCCTACTCAGATCACAAATCGTAACTTTCCATAACTGCTCAAGATTCTTTTATACGCAGATAGAAGCAATCTTAAGACTTCCAAACACCTTAGGAACGTATCCCACATTCCTAAACAACTCAATTTCGTGACCCACACGAAATCCTATCATAACCAACTCAAATCTTTCTATATTTGAGGCAAACCCGACTCAGCCGCAGCCTGAGTCCATAACCTAGTCGGTTGGACCTTTCCGACCGATTCTTTACGTCCACATCTCTTCATCACGTGTCGGAACCATGTAGCCACGTCCATGCACTCCTTGCATACGTTCAAACATCTTCCAATGACGTTCATGATACCTTCATATGCATTGTTCTTGATTCAATCATGCTGCGCAACCTCCTGATCAGCTCAACCACAATTCCTCCTGAATTTGGTTGTTGGAACCTCATCTCCTCCCTCAGACTAGTCCAATGGATCCCGTCACCAGCCATGTCTTGAACTCAAGCAACACCTGCACATGAATAAACAACCAATCCATATGACCCCAAGTCCTCGACTTGACTCAAGTTAGTTCCGAACACAACACCCTACGTGAGAACCTCACATAAGCATGTTGCAAAACCACAGTAACACGATATCATCCATATAAACCAAAACGCACCAAAAACTTAGCAAATGAATACTAAGCAATCTTTCCAACAATGTAAAGCAAGTACGAAACATTGCAAATGAAAAGCAGAAGCACTACGGTCAAGTTCCAGACCTTGCCAGAGCTACCCGGACCTTGAGCCGGAGCTAACAAAAGCTAGTAGAACCTAGCACCGGGGCTTACCAAAACTAGTACAATGAAGCACCTGCCGGAGCTTACCAAAACTAGTAGATCCTAGTACCAGAGCTTACCAAAAACTAGTCAAAACTAGTCAACCCAAAAGCCGGAGCTAGAAAAATCAACTTCGTAGCTTAGCAAAAACACGGCGGAGCTATCAAAAACATGTCGGAGCTATCAAAGACGTGCCGGAGCTAAAGATAAAGCTCACCGTAGCTAACCAAAGCTGGTCGGACCTTACCAAGAAGTCAGACCTAGCTTCATACATAGCCGGAGCTACCCAAAACAAGCCGGACCTACCGTCGGACCTTGTTGTAGCTCAGAGCTAGAGTCAGACCTTTATAAAAAGGTGTTTTGGTGATATTAAGAACTTTTATCATCAAAGCCAAGTGTATGCACTACAAGCCAATGTGTTCAGCACATATAGGTCTCACAATCTCCCCCTTGATGAATGCATTGGCAACACCATTTAAAATCCGAACATTGGCTTATTCACATAAAAGTTTTGAAGACAATTTCTCCCCCTTTGTAAATCAAAAGTAAATGAGAAGAAAAATTATCCCATCTTATCTCTCCCCCTTTATTATCTCTCCTTATGCACATATTCTCTCTCTCTTCATGCTTATCTCTCCCCCTTTGACAATGTATTCAGCAAGTCATGAGATATAAACAAATTATCTCTCCCCCTTTAGTTGTTATGAGCATATTATAACATATACATATAAACAAAGCTCATCCAAGTCATACTATCAAGTAACTTACACTATCACATCAATGAGATACATAAAGTAGTGTAAGCCATGCTAGAGATCAAATGTAATTTTCAATTTAAGCAAGTCATGATCTCACAAACTTAACTATTTCAAAACCTGAAAACATGACAGTAGTTGCTGCATTTTATTATTTTTCAAAGCATAAATTTGGATCATATGATATTTGCAAGAGATTATATGCGCATCTGCCTTCACTACTACAAAATGCTTCATCGCAGGCGGTTCTAAACATATTATCGCATACGGATTTAAAAACCGCCTGTAACGAAGAGCCTGTGAAAATGATCGATTAACACAGGCGGTGGCATAATCCGCCTGTGAAACTACATTTTCACAGGCGGTTTTTAATAAAAAACCGCCTGTGAAAATGCATTTTCACAGGCGGTCGGTAATAAAAAACCGCCTGTGAAAATAGATTTTCACAGGCGGTTTTTAGTTAAGAACCGCCTGTGAAAATACATTTTCACAGGCGGTTTTTAATTAAAAACCGCCTGTGAAAATAGCTAGTGAAACAAAAAAAATTCACATGTGCCGCCGGGAGTCAGAAGAGGTCGCACCGCCTGGAGGCCGCCGCATTGCCGGGAGCCGGAAGAGCGCCGCCAAGTGTCGAAGGAGGTCGCACCGCCGAGAGCCGGAGGAGCCGTGCCGCCCGAAGTCCGACGAGGTCGTGCCGCTTGGAGCCGGAGGAGCCGTGCCGTCGAGAGCCCGAGGTAGACCGTGCGACCGGGTGCCCGAGATAGACCGCGCCAGATTTGTGCCCGCGCTCACGCCGGCAGAGCGCGTCGGAGCCGCGCCACCGGGGGCCCGAGGTAGACTATGCCAGATCCGCGTCCGTGCTCGCGTCGGCAGGGCTCGCGCTCGTCGGGAGGCCGCGTCGGAGCCGTCGAGGTCCGGAGCAACCGAAGTCGCGCCTTAGTCGCGCCTTGAGAGAGGCCGCCGGCAACCGCGCCGCCGGGAGCCCGAGGTCGACTGTGCCAGATCCGCGCCCGTGCTCGCGTCGGCAGGGCTCGCACTCGTCGGGAGGCCGCACCAGAGCCGCCGAGTTCTTGAGCAACCGAAGTCACGCGGCAGCCGCGCCTTGAGAGAGGCCGCCGGTAGCCGCGCCTTGGGAGATGCCGCTGGAAGCCGTACCTTGGGAGGCTGACGGAGGATCACGGACTGAATCGTGGCTGCTGCTGTTATAGACACATCTATCGTGCAGCTTCTAAACTGAGTCGTTGGATCGATAAGCAGCGGACAGCGGAGATACGAAGTCCAAGAGTGATCCGTGGGATGAAGCAGCGGACCAATGAGGAGCCATCATTATCACAGGCGGTTTTTATGTTACAGACCGCCTGTGAAAATCATTATATTTTCACAGGCGGTTGTTTGTTACGGACCGCCTGTGATAATGACTATTATCACAGACGGTTTTTGTTACGGACCGTCTGTGAAAATCAATACATTTTCACAGACGGTTGTTTGTTACGGACCACCTGTGATATTCTATTATCACAGGCGGTTATTAACTCATCTGACATCACAGACGGCACTTTTAATGGACCGTCTGTAAAAAAAATATAGAAGCGCCTGTAAAAATGTTTTTTGTAGTAGTGCTTATTCTAACCAACCAAGCCAAGCCTATGTCATTTGACAATCAGAAGCTTAAGGACATGGTTTTAGTCATACACAACTTCTTCCAAGTTCATATTTAAGTGCAATGACAAGCCATCTCAAAAGAAGAAGTGCGATGCCTGCATATTCTCTTGATCTTTTCTCAATTTATATTTTTTCATAAAAACTCAACATGTGAGTTGATTAATTGATTAATTCTTAATGATTAAAAGCACTTGTGAACATGTAACAAGTTCAAAACAGCAAGAAAGTTCGACCATGACCAGTTTTAGTGTAAGTAATTATTCCAATTACTAGACATGGCAAAAACTACAAAATGTATAACACGAGTAATGTAGGAAGAACTTTCAGCATGTAAGAGGAATCACAAAGTCATATATGTATGAAATACTATGCTCATATTATTTTAATTTCAGATTCACACATAGACTTCCCAAGTTTCAAAAACTCCCCCTCAATTTAAGCCATGAGGATGCATAACCCCTATTTCACTACGAATGTAACAAAAACGAGTGAAATCCAAAGGTTTTGTAAAAATGTCAGCCAATTGTTGTTCGGTATCTACATGGTGAAGCACAATGTTTCCTTTTTCAACATTATCTCAGAGAAAATGATACCTAATGTCAATGTGCTTAGTTCTAGAATGTTGCACGGGGTTTTTACCAATGCAAATGGCACTAGTGTTATCACTGAATAGTGGAACACTATCTAGATCAACCCCATAGTCCTTAAGTGTTTGAACAATCCAAAGGATTTGTGAGCAAGCACTAGCAGCAGCTACATATTCAGATTCGGCTGTGGATTGTGCAACTGAATTTTGTTTTCTAGAGGACCAAGCAACAAGAGAATTACTAAGAAAATGACAAGCACCGGAAGTACTTTTCCTATCAATCCTACAACCCCCAAAATCAGCATCCGAAAAAGCTTTCAAAGTAACGGTTGAGGAAGAAGGAAGAAAAATGCCAAATTCTTGGGTTCCATGTAAGTACCTGAGAATCCTTTTGACGTCTTGACGATGTGAAACACGTGGGGAAGCTTGAAACCTTGCACAAAGACATACGCTGAATTGTATGTCCGGTCTTGATGCCGTGAGGTACAAAAGTGATCCGATCATGCTTCTATATTCTTTTTGATTCACGGGTTCACCATCTTCATCAAGTTCAAGTGTTGTTGTTGTTCCCATTGGTGTCCGAAGAGGCTTGCTTTTGTCCATGTTGAAGCGCCTTAGGAGGTCTTTGGTATACTTCGTTTGATGCACAAAGGTACCCTCCTTGGTTTGCTTGATTTGCAGCCCCAAAAAGTAAGTGAGTTCACCCATCATACTCATTTCAAATTCGGAACTCATCATTGCTGAAAACTTGGACACAAGATCATGAGAAGCACAACCAAAGATAATATCATCCACATACACTTGAACGAATAATGAGTCATTGCCATGTTTAAGCACAAAAAGAGTTTTATCAACCTTGCCCATGGTAAACCCCTTTTCAAGTAAGAATGTTTTTAGCCTATCATACCATGCTCTAGGGGCTTGTTTGAGACCGTATAAGGCTTTGGACAGTTTGTAAACATGATTAGGAAAATCTGGATTTTCAAAACCTGATGGTTGTTTGACATAAATCTCCTCATCTATGTAGCCATTAAGAAAAGCACTTTTAACATCCATTTGATATAGCTTAAAACCTTTAGATGCTGCAAAAGCTAACAAAATTCTTATGGCTTCTAATCTAGCGACAGGAGCAAAAGTTTCATCAAAATCTAGACCTTCAACTTCAGTGAAACCTTGAGCAACCAACCTAGCCTTATTCCTAACCACAACCCCATCCTCACTTTGTTTATTTTTAAATACCCATTTAGTTCCAATTAAAGTGTGACCTTGAGGTGTAGGTACAAGTTTCCAAACATTATTTATTTCAAAATTTTCTAACTCTTCTTGCATGGCAACAATCCAAGATTCATTAGTGAGTGTGTGTGATATATCTTTGGGTTCAAAAGAAGCAACAAAAGCAGAATGAGCATGAGAGTTTGGATCGCAAAACCTGGACCGTGTGACTCGTTCGTGCAAGCTTCCAATCATCTGTTGTGGGGGATGATCTTTGTAAAAACGTAGGGGAACAGATGTCTCACAAGCTTCTTCTTCATTAGGTTCATCGTAGATTGATGAGCTTGTGACTTGTGGACAATCAGGACCAGCATAGGTGATAGTCGGAGCTTGTTCAATGTCCGGAGCTGGACACGTGTCAACTTCGGAACTACCAGGCAATATCACCGGCTCTTCTTCATCTTCGAAAATACCCTCCCCCTGAGGATACGGATCTGGTCCTGCAACACCGGAGCTACTACCTGGGCTAGCTTCATCAAAAGACACTTCACAAGTCTCCACAATTTTGTTAGTGTCAAGTAAAAGCACACGGTAGCCTCTAGTATGAGATGGATAACCAAGAAACATGTCATCAATGGATCTAGGTTCAAATTTATCAAGATTACCATGTTTCTTAACAAAGCATTTGCAACTAAAGAACCAAAAGTGTGTAACACTAGGCCTATGTCCAAACCGAAGCTCGTATGGTGTTTTACCTAGCTTAGCACGCAAGAAAACACGATTTGAGACATAACAAGCGGTTGCTAACGCATCAGCCCAAAATTTCCTAGGAGTTTGATATTCATCAAGCATAGTCCTAGCCATCTCAACCAAGGTTCTGTTCTTTCTTTCTACAACACCGTTTTGTTGAGGTACATATGGTGAAGAGAATTGATGATCTATTCTATTTTCAGCACAAAAGTGATCAAAAGATTGATTTTTAAATTCAGTTCCATTATCACTTCTAATTGCTTTTAATGATCCTGGATGATCAATTGATAATCTAAGAAATAAAGTTCTAAAGTGACTAAAAACTTCATTCTTAGACGCCATAAAGTAAACCCAAGAGTATCTAGAATAATCATCAACAATAACAAGAACATACCTTTTACCTCCGAAGGATTGAACACGTGAAGGTCCTACAGAGTCAAGATGCAAAAGTTGACATGGTTCAGTTGTCAAGATCATTGTGAGAGGAGTATGTGAACTTGCAACCATCTTAGCATGTCTACAAGAAGAGCACACAATTTCTTTGTCCCCTTTAAGCTTAGGCAGCCCACGTATGCGATCAAGAGCACTAACGCGCGTTAGGTGATCAAAGCCTACGTGACCAAGTCTATGATGCCAAAAATATAAGTTCATTGAATCATTAGCAACTAGACATCTATGCTTAGAGGAAGACATATCAAAATAAGCTTTAAAAACTCTTCCAAACCGAGACATGTTAAAAATAAGCTCACTATTTGAACCTACAACTTTGCAGCAGTTTTTATTGAAAATAATTTCTAGATTTTCATCTAGCAATTGTGCAACAGAATGCAAGTTATATTTCAAATTTTTGACAAGTGCCACATCCTTCAAAGTGTAGTGATCATTTACTCTAACCGAACCCTTAGCAATTATAGGAGTTGAAGAATTATCGGCAAAAGTAAAATTCTCTACACGTGACACAAAATAGAGGGAGGAGAACCAATCTTTGTTACCGGTCAAGTGGCGTGAGCAACCTGAATCCACAATCCAAATGTTCCCCTTCCTCAAACGTGTAACCTACATAAAAGCACAATACGTCGTTGACTCAATACTGGGGTTAGTCAAAAGGCATTTAGGAATCCAGTACTGAGTCACGCGACGTGCAGCAGGAAAAACACGCGAAAGCTGAGACAAAACAGCAGGTTTATGAGTCAAAGTTTGAGATTTTTTATTCTTGACAACTGACCTATAAGGTGTAACTTGTGTAGCACAAAAATCAGTAGCTCTGGAGGCAAAAATAGAAGGTCCGGAGGTAAACTTTGAATGTTTTTGACTCAAAACAGCAGGTTGTACATTCGGTTCAATGTGTGCAGCAAATTTTGCATAAAAGTTATGAGATCTAGCAACCATTCTTTCCCTTTTCTGTTGTTTAGCTAGTCTATAACAAAAATCTATGACATGACCATCTCTACCACAGAAGGTACAATGAAATTTAACTTTGTGTTCATGTCTAGATGAGCAACCAATATTTTTATTTGAAACCGAATGAGGCAACACTCCTGCAGATTTGAAAATCACTCCTTTTTGTTTAGGAACTGTTTGAATCAAACCACTTCCTAATGACTTTACAATTTTAGGTGGATGTGCCTTAGCATGAGCATGAGAATCAAAACCTAAACCAGTTTTATCATTGCAAGACTTGGAAGAATTCAGCAGTAAGTTTAGGTTCTTATTCCCATTACAAAACCGATCTAATGTCCTATGCATGTCATCGAGTTTATTGGACAGATCAAGGCAATTTTCACATGAAGTTTTTCTTTTTAGTTTGCAATTGGAACAAAATTTAACTTCTTGAGAACGTAAAGCATTGTTCAATATAGAAATTTCATTCGTAGCATCCTGTAGTTTCTTATCAAGATCATCACAAGTAGAACAATGCAAATCAATTGTAGAACAGCTAGCATCTTTCAAGTTTTTATCATTAAGTGCAGCAAGCTCTTTGTTCTTTTCAATTTCTAACTCAAGTTTATCAAGTGTGGAGGTGTCCGCACTTCTTAATGAGGAAAATTGTTCATATATTAAATCACATGAGGAACATGCATCATCACTAGGAATCAAAGTTTTTAAACGGTTGATTTCAGATTCTAGTGATTCAATTTTAGCAGCACTATCCCTAAGCTTTTTGTCCTTTTTCTTAACAATAACAGTGGCACGAGAAATAGCATCACACATTTCTTCGCAAGTAGGACATACCTCTTCATTGTCGCTGTTGTGTTCTGCCTCCTCCATACTTAATCTTGACTTGCCCGCCATAAAGCACAAGTTTGCCAAATCATCATCATCTTCATCACTTTCAAAGTCTACATCACTTGAACTAAGTTCTTGAAGTGCGGTGATGAAGCTGTTAATCATCTTGCGTCCTATGGTACCCTTCTTTTTCTTCGTATCTTTTGTAGAGGAGTGCTTCGTTCTTGTTTTCTTTTCATCCCAGGATGTAGGAGCTGAAAGGTTAGGGCAATCTGAACGAAAATGTCCTGTCTTACCACATTCAAAGTATCGTTGAGGTTCAGAGCTTCCTCTCCTTCTAGTTCTCACATTTTGCAATGCTTTTGAGAACCTCGTAGAGAGAAGTGCTAGCTCCTCCTCTGGAAACTCCTCAATCTGTTCAAGGGTTAGAGAGGACAACAAAGCAAGTGTACTACAAGATGAAGATTGGCCGGAGCTAGACATATCACGTTGTGAGACAAATGCAATAGACTTGTTTGGGTTCTTACGTGCTAGGATGTCAACTTCGTGAGTTTTTAGTTTAGAATAAAGTACATCTAATGTAAGAGAGCTCATAACAGTTGATTCACGAATAGATGTTACTTTCATCTCCCAAATTGACATGTCTAATGCACTAAGAAGTTGCCTAGCATTCTCAGCATCAGAAAAATTTACATTGACACTACGTAAGTTGCTGAGAATTTTATTGAAACGAGCAAAGAGGTCATCGATAGACTCACCTGGTTGCATCTCAAAACGCATATATTCCTTTTTGAACATATATTGTTTTACCTCCTTGATTGTGTTGGAGCCTTCATGATAATCACAGAGAGCTCTCCAAACATCGTATGCTGATCGGAGGTGCGCGACACGATCAAAATCGCTTTGAGTGAGTCCTTGGATGATCAAGTTTCGGGCTTTGTTGTTGTTGTCGACGTCCCGTAGGTTTGTGGCCGTGACTTGATCATTAGGTGGCACTTCATAAGGCTTATACACCTTCTCCCATATTGCAAAGCCTTGTGCCTGGATGAAAGCCTCCATGCATGCCTTCCAAACCTGGAAATCAATACCAGCAAACATACAAGGTCTGGCGGAGTACTTCTCCATGATGATTAGTCAAAAACACGTGCAAATCACAAATATTAGAGCACCATGACTCTGATACCAATTATAGGATCGAAGAGCACGTGAAAAGCTACCAGAGGGGGGGTGAATGGTAGATTTAAAAATCTTACGCAGCGGAAACAATTAAACCCCAAACCCTTTCGGCAGAAAAACGATCTGTTAAAGAAATCGTGTGTGAGACTAATCTAAACGTGTTTCACAGTGACAAAAGTGATAGATATCAGATAGAATCAAGTCACGAAGACAACACAAAAAGAATCACTCAAATCCGTCAAGAAAAACTCAAGTTATGATCGAAAGATCAAACAATGGTCAATCTGCCCTATCCGAGAAAAACAGTTCTGGATTGCTGCAAAGAAACTCGTGTAGATCATAGACCACAAATCCAATGACTGTGAAATTTTGACAGATGATAGACAATCAAGTTTTGAAGACAACCCAAAAAGAATCACGTCAATTGGATCAGTAAAACTCGAGTTATGATAAAAACACCAACGAAAGGTAGTGCTGTCCAGAAACTCGACGAGTAAAACTTGTCTGGAACAAATCGGACGAACAAGGAACAAAAGTTCCTTCAAACTACGAATTTTATTCAATAGAACACAAGAGGAACAGCCCCAAAGTCGTGCACCACGAGCTCTGGGCTCCCTTGCTTATATAACCAGCCCTTGGGCCAACCCAATACCAACTAGGACTCCAATCCTACTCAGATCACGAATCGTAACTTTCCATAACTGCTCAAGATTCTTCTATACGCAGATAGAAGCAATCTTAAGACTTCCAAACACCTTAGGAACGTATCCCACATTCCTAAATAACTCAATTTCGTGACCCACACGAAATCCTATCATAACCAACTCAAATCTTTCTATATTTGAGTCAAACCTGACTCAGCCGCAGCCTGAGTCCATAACCTAGTCGGTTGGACCTTTCCGACCAATTCTTTACGTCCACATCTCTTCATCACATCTCGGAACTATGTAGCCACGTCCATGCACTCCTTGCATACGTGCAAACATCTTCCAATGACGTCCATGATACCTTCATATGCATTGTTCTTGATTCAATCATGCTGCGCAACCTCCTGATCAGCTCAACCACAATTCCTCCTGAATTTGGTTGTTGGAACCTCATCTCCTCCCTGAGACTAGTCCAATGGATCCCGTCACCAGCCATGTCTTGAACTCAAGCAACACCTTCACATGAATAAACAACCAATCCATACGAGCCCAAGTCCTCGACTTGACTCAAGTTAGTTTCGAACACAACACCCTACGTGAGAACCTCACATAAGCATGTTGCAAAACCACAGTAACACGATATCATCCATATCAACCAAAACGCACCAAAAACTTAGCAAATGAATACTAAGCAATCTTTCCAACAATGTAAAGCAAGTACGAAACATTGCAAATGAAAAGCAGAAGCACTACGGTCAAGTTCCAGACCTTGCCAGAGCAACCCGGACCTTGAGCCGGAGCTAACAAAAGCTAGTAGAACCTAGCACCGGAGCTTACCAAAACTAGTACAATGAAGCACCTGCCGGAGCTTACCAAAACTAGTAGATCCTAGTACCGGAGCTTACCAAAAACTAGTCAAAACTAGTCAACCCAAAAGCCGGAGCTAGAAAAATCAACTTTGGAGCTTAGCAAAAACACGGCGGAGCTATCAAAAACATGTCGGAGCTATCAAAGACGTGTCGGAGCTAAAGATAAAGCTCACCAGAGCTAACCAAAGCTAGACGGACCTTACCAAGAAGTCGGACATAGCTTCGTACATAGCCGGAGCTACCCAAAACAAGCTGGACCTACCGTCAGACCTTGCTGTAGCTCAGAGCTAGAGTCAGACCTTGATAAAAAGGTGTTTTGGTGATATTAAGAACTTTTATCATCAAAGCCAAGTGTATTCACTACAAGCCAATGTATTCAGCACATATAGGTCTCACAGAAGGACAAGTGCCAATGGATGATTTGGAATTAGAGGCAGATTTGACTTATGCGGAGCAACCTGTCAATATTTTGGAAACTAAGGAGAGGGTCACAAGGAACAAGGTGATTCGATGGTGCAAAGTACAATGCAAGCATCATACAGAATCGAAAGCAACGTAGGAGCTAGAAGATGATCTCAAAAAAGAATTTCCCTACCTCTTCTCTTCTACGTCGAATCTCGAGGGCGGGATTCATTTTAAGGGGGTTAGGTTTGTAACATCCTTGTTTTCATCCATCATGCATTGCATATGTTTTTATACATGTTTAACATTAAACAATATAAAATGGGACAGGATTAAAATTAATCTAGGCCAAATTAGCAATTTAACTCAATTAGGGTACGGACTTGTCCGGCCTTAACCGTGGACTAGTCTGGTGTCCCTATTCTTCTTCAAAAAATTCAGTTCTTCAGAGCTACGGACTTGTCCGGCAAACTGCACGTACTAGTCCAGTTTAGTCTCAGATATTGTCTGGACTTATTCGTGGTCGAAGCGGACTAGTCCGTTCCTTGTTGAATTTTAGCCTGGAAAACCTTTTCTTGCAATCCTAGACTTGTCCGGTCTATAACCCCGGACTCGTCCGAAAATGTCTCTGTTTCAAAATGGACTTGTCCGTACCTCGCCACCGGACTTGTCCTTTGATGTCTTTGTTCAATATCAGACTACTTTGGCCCCTAACGGACTAGTCTGGCCTGCAGAAACCAACTCGAATTTTGTTATTTCTCCATGATTTGTTTTTGGGTAATTGCCTTAATTGGGCCCAAGAACTTCGTGCCCAACCTCATAGGAGCCCGTGTGGGACCCCCCTGCCTTCACCCACCTTAGACTCAAAATTTATCAAACCCTACCACCTCCATCTCTATATAAACACCCCACCACCCAAATTTTTCACCACTCTGGCACAATTGAAGAAACTCTCAACCCTAGTTCGTGGGAGCCGCCATCAAGAGAAGATCAAGCAGCAAGGAGAAGGAGGAGAACACGAAGGAGGATCAATCAGGCAAGATCTTCATTGACTTTTCGTTCTTCATCACCAATTCATCCTCAACTCATCTTCATCAAGCCCTAATCATCAAGATCCAAGTGTTTCACATCCAACTCTTGATCTTTGGATCTCTAAACATGTGGTACACCCTCTACATACAAGTTTCTACATCAATCAACCCCAATTCTCGTTGATCAAGAAACCCTAGTTCACAGGTTCTGACCAGGGCGGACTTGTCCGGCCCCTGAAATCGGACATGTCCGACCTGTGAAGCTGAATTGTGCTGAATTAAGTCCAAATTGACTCGAATCAATTCCAAACTTTTCCAAACTTGTTAAAAAATATAAGAACTAGTTAGTAAACATTAATAGCAACTCATTAACAAGTTTTACCTCACAATTGCATTAATCATGCATATCACGGCATATTGAGTAATATATGAGCATTTATTGATTGTAATGGCTGTTTTGTATATCTATTACACGGAATAGAAGGTGTTGCGCTAGAGGGTGCTGTCGAGGACCTCCAATACCAGAACTTTGAAGCTTTTGACCCAAACAAGCTCAAGAGCAAGGCAAGTGTCCTTGATCATTTGATCCTGTTTTTAAATGTTTTGTTTGCAAAACTGCATGCTTGTGTCAATTTGATGGGAAACCCATTTATATGTGTTTACTAGACTTGTTTGACCATCCTTGTCGCTTGGAATGTATTGTAGAGAGTCGGGAAGGGTATTTTTAACTTTTTTGCTTCGCTCTAATTAATTGGGATGGGAAAACAACCAAATGGCTCAATTATAAATTAATGAACTAATGGATCATTAGAATTGATGAACATGGATAATTGGTAACATGACACTTGGGAGATCTAAGCAAGCCTGGTTTGTGGATTGAGTTGGATGTTATGGTGGTTTGCTTGCCTCAGATCTAAGGACCGGTTCATGCGAGAATAAGCCATGACAACAGTGCCACCACAAGGACAAGTATGGTGCAGCTTAGCCAATTAATTAGGAGTATAACCAGCATCGATTCGGACCATTTGGAGGAGCAGGAAAGGGGAGTTGGTTGGGTTTGCAATAGTTGTGGGACTTCCCTTGGATGCAAACAGCACAAGAGGGGGCCCATGGTTGGATGTACTCAGTTGGAGGCATCACCACCGGTGAAACCTTAGTGGGCCTAAATATGCCAGTAGTCCCTTTGTGTGACACCCAATTCCAAAATTGAACCAAGTGAACGCATATGTGTACCGAGGATGTTCAACACACATACACGAGTTCACTCACAAAAGGATATACAGAAAATTACCACAGGACAAGATTAATTAACCACTTTCATTACAGAATTCAGAATATCTTCGAATACATGTACTAATGATTATTAATAACAAGTTCCAACTAATGCAGCGGAAATAAACTAATTAAGCAAACTAAGCAACTAAGCAAAGGGGTATAGCGCAGCTCCAACACTCCACAGGCAAAGCTGACGGTAGACACAGCCTAGAACTCTACATTATCATTGCTATACTCCCAATCCTGACCTACAACTGTTGGTGGGGGAATTCCAAGGGTGAGTACATGTCGTACTCAGCAAGTTTGGAAAGTATGAGATGTAGTTGATACAAATGATAAATATAATAATGGCTAAGTGCTAAAAAGTACATTAAAACATTTGAAAAGAAATGTATATTAAATATGTGAATTAAACCCATCATAAACCATGTAATCATCATAATACCAGTCCATATTCATTATCATCATGCAAATTCCAGATTTCACCAATTACCAATAACCATAATCAATATCAATATTTAACTCATAACCATAACAAAATCCCAATTTCCCTCTAATCATGGAAGTTGTCCAGGTGCTCATAGCAGGGGGCACGGCTATCATGATAGTTTTATTTGACTCTGCAGAGTTTGTACTGCTTTACCCATGTGTTTGTGATTTCATCACCCGCCGGCGACTAAAGAACCTCCGTTATGCCAATTACACTTACTTTGGTGTATGGCCAAGAGATCACAAAATAGCCTTTACAAAGGGATTACTAGCCTATTTAGACCCAACTGAGGTTTCACCGGTGGCGATGTCTCCTACAGAGCACACTTCAACCAAGGGCCCTCTCTTGAGCCATTCGGATCCCAGAGTAGTCTCACCAATCATCAACAAGCCCAATCTAACTACACCTTCCTCAAGCATCCTTAATAGTCCAAATAGCACTAGCAAAGCCCTAATTAATCAGCTACGCCACACCCATACTTGGCCTCGTGGTGGCATTGTAGTCTTGGCTTATTCTCGCATGAACAGGTCCGTAGATCTAAAGCAAGCAAACCACAATATCATCCAACCCATCCACATACCGGGCTTGCTTAGATCACCCATTACCATATCATATTAACCAGTTCACGTTAATCATAATCTCATTAAGGCATAATTAAATAGTACAGTTGTTTTCCCATCCCAATTAATTAAGCGAAGCGGAAAGGTAAAAATCTCATCCCGACTCTCTACCATGAATACCAGGTTACAAGGGTGGTTTAGCAAATCTAGTAAACTTCCTATCCCGGGATTCCCATCAATTTGACACAAGCATGCAATTTTGAAAACAAAACATTTACTTTAAAGACAGGATCGATATGCTTCAAGGACACTTGCCTTGCTCTTGGGATTGATTAGGATCAAAGCCTTCAAACTCCTGGTGTTGAAGATCCTCCGCGGAACTCTCTAGCGCAAATCCATCTAGTCCGCACAATAAACATACAAGACAAGAAACCCAATCAAAGAGTGCACAGATATTACTCAATATGACATGACATGCATGATTAATGCAAATGCATGGTGAAACTTGTTAATGAGTTGCTTTTAATGATCACTTACTAGTTCTAATTGCTTTTAACAAGTTTACATAGGTTTGGCATTGATTCGATCTAATTTTAGAATTAATTTGACATAATTTAACCAGGAAAATCGGACTAGTCTGCTAGGGATCGGACAAGTCCGCACTGCGCAGAATTAGCGAGCTAGGGTTTTTTAGATCGACGTGGATTTGGAGATTAGGGATCGAATTTACGTAAAGACAAGAGAATAGAAGGTATACTAGGTGCTTAGAACTCCAATGAATCAAGGATCTTGGAGGTAACACTAGGATCTTGATGATCTAGGGTTGGTGATGAACTTGCAGATGAATTGGTGATGAAGAACGAAACTTGATGGAGATATTGATCCTCTTTCATCTCCTCCTCTTCTTCATCTTGCTTGGGATCTCCTCCTCCCTCCTTGATGGTGGCTCTCCACGAACTAGGGTTTGGGTGGGGTGGAAAAGTGGCAAATAGATGTCAAGCCAAGGGGTGGGGTTGTTTATATAGAGGTGGAGGCTAGGGTTAGATGGGTTTTGAGTTTGAGATGAGTAGAGGCCGGTTTAGAGTCCCACATGGGATCTAAAAGATTTAGGCATGACGTCCCTAGGCCCACTTAACGTGAAACCCAAGAAACAAGTTGTGAAACAAAAGATCAACTCAGAGTCGCGAAATATCGAACAAGTCCAAAAAGGACCGGACTAGTCCGAAGTGTCCAGAGAGAAATCGGACAATTCTGGCCAAAAATCGAACAAGTCCGACTTTAGTCAGAGAGGAAAACGGACAAGTCTGCTGGAACACCGTACTAGTTCAGACAAGTCTAGAGACTTAGCAAATTTTCAAGGATTCTTGGAACACCAGACTAGTCGGCATAGGACCGGACAAGTACGAAAGCGTCCAGAAGCAAAAACAGACTAGTTTGTGGCAAAAACGGACAAGTCTGATCGAGGTCAGAGATAAATAGGACTAGTCCGCACCAAAATTGGACTACTCCGCACTTTTAAGAATTTTAAGTGTGGTTTTGTTCCAAATCAATTTTAAACTTATTCCTCTTTATGTGGATTAATGTTAAACATGTATATGAATGTATGCAGGGCATGACGCATGAAAATGAGGGTGTTACAAACCTACCCGCCTTAAAATGAATCTCGCCCTCGAGATTTGACGCGAAAGAGAAGAGATAGGGAAATTCATTCTTGAGATCATCCTCCAACTCCAATGTTGCTTCTTTTTCTGTGTGGTGCTTCCATTGAACTTTACACCATCTAATAACCTTGTTCCTTGTGACCCTTTCCTTGGTTTCCAAGATTTTGACTGGTTGTTCGGCATAAGTCAAATATGCCCCTAATTCCAATCCTTCCATTGGCACTTTTCTTCCGGTACTCTCAAGCACTTCTTGAGCTGGGAAACATGAAAGACATCATGGACATCCGAAAGATGAGCTGGCATCTCCAACTTATACGCTACTTCCCCTCTTTTGTCCAAAATCTTGAATGGTCCAATGTAGCGAGGTGCTAGCTTGCCTCTTATGTTAAACCTCTTATGACCTCTCATTGGTGACACCTTGAGGTAAACGAAGTCTCCCACTTCAAAGGCTAATTTCCTTCTCCTATTGTCCGCATAGCCTTTTTGTCTTGATTGGGCAGCCCTCAAATTTTCACGAATAACCTGGACTTGTTTTTCAGCTTCTTGCAACACATCGGGTCCCAATACTTGATGCTCCCCTGTCTCATTCCAGAACAAGGGTGTCCTACACCTCCTTCCATATAGTGCCTCATATGGTGACATCTTCAAACTTGCTTGGTAACTATTGTTGTATGAGAATTCTGCATATGGCAAGCTCTTGTCCCAACCTTTCCCATGTTTCAAAGCACAAGCTCTTAACATGTCCTCTAAAATCTGATTGGTCCTCTCAGTTTGTCCATCTATTTGAGGGTGATATGCTGAAGTAAAATTTAACCTTGTTCCCAATGCTTCATGCAATATCTGCCACAATCTAAAGGTAAATTGAGAACCTCTATCCGACATTGTCGGTACACTGCATACCGTATACCCCTTGGGACTGCAAAAAGACCAAAGGAACTTCACCTGTCTGAGTTGAAGATCTCTGAAGGCCCCACATGTCATACGGGACCGGAACTGCCTCCTTCTATGGTTAGTCCCGGTGCTGCCACGTGTATACAGTAACCGAAGCTACGTCCCACACATGGGACAGCTCCGGGCTAAATACCTACGCGACACCTCCGGACCTAACCCCCGACAGAGGGAAGCTCCAGTACCAACACGTGTACATCTGCACTGGACCTACCCGTCCCAGACGGAAAGCTCCGAAGCTGCCACGTGTCCAACCGCCAGACCTTCAGCCTCAACAATCAGATTGGTGGACCCCCAGCGACTCGGACCTTCAAGGGACACTCAAAGACTTCAAGACCCGTTTAAGTGTCATTAATACCATATTAATGACACATGATCAGAAGGCCCTTAATACCAGTAACGGCACTGTTAGGGTCCGTTACCACGCTATTAAAGGTAATTAACCTCATTAATTGTGTCTTAAGCATCAGTAACTGCCAGGGCCACATGTCGGGCCAGGCTAACGGTGTAATGACCAGTCCTTGTGCTATAAAAGGACTGGTCGAGCGATACACAACGGGGTTTCTTCCGGACCTCTTCGATACTCAGCTCTGACACACACTCACAAGTGCTTAGATGCTCAATACAACAACTACACACCCCGTGGAGTAGGGTACTACGCTTAGGCGGCCCGAACCACGTAAAACTTCTTGTCTATTTGCCATCGTGTTCTGAATCTCTACGCGCCCAATACCAAACTACGAACTTCAGGGGCTACCAATAGTAGTACCGGGAGAATTGCCGGAACAAGACTCCGACAGTTGGCGCGCCAGGTAGGGTAGCACTCGGGATTCAAGGATTGTGAACTCTGCTACTGGATCGTCCAACAACAACCCTGTTGTGCAACCCGCTGGAGGCAATCCCTCCAACATGCAGCAGCCCACAGGCGTTGTGGCTCCAGCAGGAGTCATTCCTCCGCTGCCACCGTCCGGACCAGCAAATCAAGCTGGACAGCGAGATGGGGCATTTGCGTCAGTTACGGCATTGGCGAACAACAACCCTGAACACGTGCTCCATGCCGCGCATGCTCTTCTCCAACATCCACCGCCTCCAAGAGCATCCCAGGGTGCAATGGAGCAGTGGAGGGCTGATGTGGAACACCTGGTTGGAGCAGCAGCCGATCGCATCAGCAACCAAGGTCCTCCCCCTTCGGGGCGGGCCCCATCGCAGCATCGGACCGTGTCGGGTAGACTTGGTCCACACGCTTCCCAACACAGGAGGTGTGCTGTGTCTCAACAAGCGACGTCGGTGCCTTTCGGGGCGCGACGCACCCATACAGTAACCAGGCTTTCAACTCACGACCTCCGGGCAGAGCTTGATCGCCGTTATCATCAACAGGATGGCCACATCCATATCGAGTGCGCTCACGAAAGGCGAGAGGCTCGGGGTAGTCCTGCTCTCGAGGGAGTAGGAGGAGGCTGTTCTGCCCTGGCCATGCACCTGTGCATGGTCAGATGGACACAAAAGTCCCGGCCTCACCCGCCGGAGAAATTTGACGGGACTGTCAATACCACTGAGTTTCTCTAAATCTACTCCACCGCAATCCTTGCGACTGGAGGCAACATGGTCGTAATGGCCAACTACTTCCCTGTGGCTCTAACAGGGACCGCCAGGTCCTGGTTCATGAGCCTCCCGCCTGACTCCATCAACAGTTGGGCGGAACTGTGCCAACAGTTCACCGCCAATTTCGGGAGTTCATACACCCAACCAGGCACCAAACTGGACCTTTTTGCTGTCAAGCAGAAGGGAGGAGAGTCCCTGCAATCCTTCATCCAGAGGTTCTCCCAGGTATGATACACTATACCTTCTATCTCAAGTGCTTCTGTCATTGTGGCATTTAGACAGGGCGTACGAGACAAGAATATGCTGGAGAAGCTGGCGACCAAAGAGATCACCAGCGTCACGGAACTCTTCAGCTTGGCAGACAAATGCACCAAAGCTGTGGAGGGCCGTGAAATGCACTCCCAACCACCTCCGGAGGACAACAAAAAGTCCTCCAAAGGTAAAGCCACTACCTCGGGGAGTGGCAAAAAGAAGAAAAAGTCCAACGGAAAGAAAAAGCTGTCGGCCGGCACTCCTACTGCTGCAGCTCCGGGTGGCCATGGGACACATCCCAAAAAATGACCTCGGGCATCATCTGAAGATGGTGGCAGCTCCAGGATGTAGTGTCCTATACACAAGTCGAATAGCCACAACCTGGAAGACTGTCGGGAGGTCCAGAACCTTGTCGAGCGCTACAACAAGCGCCGGGAAGAAGTTCCTTTCCTTCAAAGGAAGGGAAATAGAAAGTCGACGAAGCTCCGACTGAAGAGGAGTTAGGATTTCAGGACCCTAAAAAGGTCTTGAAGGTTGTTTACACCTCTGTTGACGACGACTTCAACATCTCCGACAACGAATGTCGGAAAACCATGAACACCATCTTTGGTGGTTCGTGGGACATCACCTCGCGCCGTGTCCTCAAGACCATGCGGCAGGACATGGCCTCAGTAGCTCCTACTGCCAAGGCGGAGCCGTACGGGAAGTGGATGGACACCGCCATCACCTTTGATGCTTCGGACTGTCCTCGGAACATGATCGGAGCTGGCCAACTTCCACTGATGGTATCTCCTACCATCAACAACATCCAACTCCACCATGTGATGGTGGACGGAGGTTCGGGGTTGAACCTCATAAGCTTCAAAGCTTTCGTCAAGCTTCAGCTTTGACCTTCGGATCTTCGCCCCTCCTGACCTTTCTCCGGAGTAGGTCTGGGGGCCATATCCCCACTCGGTGCCATTACTCTCCGGGTGACCTTCGGGACCCAGGAGAATTACCGCACTGAGAAGTTGGTCTTCGACGTGACGCAGATCAACTTACCCTTCAACGCCATTTTGGGCAAGCCAGCCTTATACAAGTTCATGGCTGCTGCTCATTATGGCTACTTGGTGTTGAAGATGCCAACACCAGCCGGTGTTCTCCAAATCCGTAGAGATCGCACCGTCGGAGTAACTGCTCTGGAAGAACTCCATGCGCTTGCTACAGTGCAGGAGATAGAATCCGGAAAGTAGCAAGCTCCGGAACCCCCGAGCATTCGTCATCGAGGCTCAACTTCCGCACCTCGCGTGCAACCAAGCGGCGACACCGACATTCCCGTCAAAGTCGTCCAAATCGGTTCTGATGCCGCTCAGACCACCCGTATATCGGGAGGTCTGAATGACAAATAGGAACTCGCGCTCGTCACTTTCCTCTGGGCTAATGTCGACGTGTTTGCCTGGAAACTGTAACAAATGCCTGGGATCCCTAGGAAAGTGATCGAGCACAATCTGAAGATCTATCCCGACGCTCGGCCTGTACACCAGAAGCCTCGGAAGAAATCCGTAGAGCGACAAAACTTCATACGTCAAGAAGTGAAGAAGTTGCTCGAAGCTGCATTCATCCGAGAAGTCTTCCATCCAAAATGGCTGGCAAACCCAGTCGTTGTACCCAAGGCCAGCAGGAAGTTTCGGATGTGTATCGACTACACTACACTGAATAAGGCATGTCCAAAAGATCCATTCCCACTACGTAGAATAGATCAGATAGTGGATTCCACCTCCGGGTGTGAATTACTGTGTTTCCTAGACGCATATTCTGGGTATCATCAAATCAGAATGTCTAAGGAAGATGAAGAGCATACTTCCTCCATCACAGTAGATGGATTATATTGTTACACTGCCATGCCATTCGGTCTCAAAAACGCTAATTCAACATTTGTACGAGCTATGTACAAAACTTTTGGAGAGCTTATCAGAGACGTAGTGGAAGTGTACGTTGATGACATCGTCATCAAGATCAAGAACAAAGAGTCATTCCTTGACACCTTTGCAAGCTGTCTTCGACAAGTTGAGAGTCACTCGCACGAAGCTGAACCCGGACAAGTGTGTCTTCGGGGTTAGCTCCAGAAAACTTCTTGGTTTCTTGGTGAACCACCGAGGAATAGAAGCAAATCTGACAAAGATAAAAGCTATTGAAGACATGCGGCCACCAGCCCGCATCAAGGACATCTAGAAGCTGACTGGATGTCTAGCTGCCCTCTGACGGTTCATCTCAAGAATGGCAGAACGGGCGCTACCCTTCTTCAAGTTGTTGAGGAAGTGCGGACCATTCCAATGGTCTGAAGAAGCAGAAAAGTCATTCTAGGATCTGAAGTAGCTTCTCACCACCCTACCAACCTTGGTAGCTCCGAACCCTGGTGAGCCACTACTGCTTTACATTTCGACAACTGACGAAGTTGTTAGAATGGTCCTAGTTGTGGAAAGACCAGAAGAATCTCCAGTTCAGGAATCCAGACCCCTTTGGGAGGGTCCGGAGCTACCTGAAGTTGAGTCTGGGTCCCAGCTCCCAGACCCTGATCCTCAAGGCATGACGCTGGAGGATCCATCTCCTTCAAATGAAAGAGTCACTACTGCTGAACAAGAAGATTCGGACCCCTCCAGGAGGGTCCGCATCACTTCAAGAGAAGCTCCGGGTTCCTCCAGCCGGAACTCGGAGGTCCCCGAACAAGGTCTGGACCCCTCCAGGAGGGTCTGGGTTGATGAGGAGGAAGCTCTGGGCCTCTTCGGGAGGGTTCGGACAGTCCAACACCCTGTGTACTTCATCAATGAAGTACTACACGATGCCAAGACTCAGTACCTGGAGGTGCATAAGCTGCTCTACGCAGTTCTTATTGCCTCTAGGAAGCTCCAACACTACTTCCAAGCTAACAAGATTTCAGTGTTAACCTCTTATCCACTACGTGCAATCTTGCATAACCCCAACTCCACTGGGAACATTGCAAAGTGGGCAGCGGAATTGGCCAAGTTCGACCTTGAATTCGTCCCAAGACAAGCGATCAAGAGTCAAGCATTGGCGGACTTCGTGGCGGAATGGACCCCGTCTCCATCAAATCCTGGGGCCCAGTGAGCAGAAGATGGAACCCAAGGTTCCGGTCTTCACCGAGCCTCACTGGACTCTCTACTTCGACGGCTATGTGCAGAAGCAGGGGGTCGGAGCTGGAGTCCTTCTCCTCGCTCTGACCGGGGAGAAGGTCAAATTCATGGTTCACCTTGACTTCAAGGCGACCAACAACATGGCAGAGTATGAAGCACTAATCTATGGGCTCAAGGTGGCACTATCGTATGGTGTCAAGCAGCTGTTGGTAAAGGGTGATTCACAACTTGTTGTAAAACAAGTCAAAGGTGAATGTTGCTGCAATAACCCTCAACTAGCTGCACACCTACTTGAAGTCCAGAAACTTCAAAAGGACTTCGACGTCCTAGATCTCTGCCACGTCCAGCGTCTCAACAACGCTGAAGCCGACGAACTCTCAACGAAAACTTCAACCGGAGATCCGGCTCCCGACGGAACCTTCGTCTTGAGATTGTCAAGACCAACAGCTCAGCCTGCCGAACTGAGCGAAGGGGGCGACACCAGCACCTCAAAGCTGGCGGTCCCGATGGCCCTATTACCATGGTGTCCATCAAGGGTCGTAGGTGCTGCCGGAAGCTCCGAGCAACCCAGCACGCAATACTCAAATCCTCAAGCTAGCTCTGATGCATGGATCTCGGAGATCTGGAGCTACTTGAAAGACAATTTCCTTCCTGAAGATAGTGTATCCGCTGACCAGATAGTCAGATTGGCTAAAAGAAACACACTGGTAGAAAGGGATCTCTACCGGCGTGGTGCCAACGGCATCCTAATGCGGTGCATTACAAGGGAACAAGGCTGCGAGCCCCTCGCAAAAATCCATGGAGGCGAGTGTGGGAACCACGCGTCTTCCCGCACACTGGTCGGTAAAGCCTTTCGGCATGGTTTTTACTGGCCTACAGCGCTCCAGGATGCAACTGAGCTAGTGAAGAAATGCGAAGCATGCCAGTTCCATGTGAAGCAAATTCACACACCAGCTCAGCCTCTACAAATGATACCTCCTACATGGCCATTTGCTATGTGGGGGATGGATATCTTGGGACCTTTCCCAAGAGCCGTCGGGGGTTACAAGTTCCTGTACATTGCCATTGATAAATTCACCAAATGGCCAGAAGCAACTCCAGTTGTGACAATAAACAAGCAATCATCTATCAACTTCTTGCAGTCCATCGTATGCAAATTTGGAGTCCCAAACAAGATCATAACTGATAATGGGACCCAGTTCACAAGCTCTGCATTCCAAGGATATTGCGAAGACCTCGGCATTTAGGTCAGCTACGGTTCTGTAGCTCACCCGGCAAGCAATGGCCAAGCTAAGATACCAAATGCAGAAATCCTAAAAGGACTCAAGACGCGCACATATGAGCGCCTAAAAAAGCATGGAGCCAACTGGATCGAAGAGCTTCCGCCCACCTTGTGGGCCAACAGGACAACTCCAAACCAGTCAACTGGAGAGACACCCTTCTTCTTGGTGTACGGAGCTGAAGCAGTCCTTCCTCCAGAAATCACCTTAGGGTCACTCCGGGTCCGGATCTTCGACGATGTCGCGCACGACCAGCTCCAGCGTGAAGACCTTGACCTCCTTGAAGAGGGAAGGTGCCGAGCAGCTGTTTGGAATGCCCGATACCGCCAGGCTCTTTGGCGCTATCACCAAAGGCATGTTCACAGTCGACAGCTCGAGGAAGGCGATCTGGTGCTACAGAGAATACAATCCAGAGAAGGGTTAAACAAACTCTCCCCCAGCTGGGAAGGACCCTTCCGAGTGATTAAAGTATCCCGTCCCGGATGCGTTCGCTTGGCAACCGAGGATGGGACACCGCTCCCAAATCCTTGGAACATTGAGCACCTCTGTAAGTTCTACGCTTAATATCACAGAGGTGAGTCTGTAATTACATGTGATGTATGTTATAGAGTCATTGTACAGAGTCGGGTAGCTCCTCCAGGAGAACAGCCGGACCTTCTTCTGAAGGACCGCAAAGTTTAGGCAACACTTGTCACAGTCTCAGAACTAAAAGTGTAGCTAGCTACCTTGGGTCAAACGAGAAACGAAACACACTTAGCCTGGTTCCGTACCCTAAGAGTGTATTTGTTTCCCCTGTACCCCGGACCTATAATGAAAGACATCATTGTGTGAAACAGACTCCACGTGCATTTATTTTGTACAGGCTCAATATTTTTTATTTTTCTCTTTCTTGTCTATAACAAAGTTGTGCAATTCCTAAGAAACTTTAGCTCGACCAGTTCATATATAATTCAAGTCGCATTGTCAATTTTTCCGAGTCTAGACATTGTTAATGGTCTACTTGTCTGAATGCTTCCAAACCAATCTATGGTCGGAGTGCGCTGTAGACTTAGTCTGTTCATGCACCCTAAGTACGTCACTCTACCTACACCCCGGCAGGCCGAAGTAAGGCAAGTCCAGAAACGATCGGACCTGGAGAAAACAAGCCAGTGCATTTGATTGTATTTAGAATTGTGTTCGACCTAAAAATTTCTCGAGAATAGTAAGTCACAATTGAGTTATAGATAGGAAATGGATTTTACTGTTTTTCTTGACTTCAGTGTGCAAGAAAAATAAAGATCTCATGGTGATGGTGAATTGAGCCGGAACTATTAAAGCTCCGACATCCCCTAAGTTGGCTTGTTGTCGATGTTTTAACATTGGTAGCAAGCGTCACCGGAGCTACTAAGTTCCGGTAAAGCCAAGGGGCCAGCCGTCAACGTGAAGAAAAGATGGTGGGAAGACTCCACAGTGGGGTCTTCTGTCGACGCACCGCGTGTTGATAGTGGTCGCTGTCGGAGCTACCAAGTTCCGACAACCCCAGAGGACTTGCTATCAACGCTCTACGTGTTGATGGTGACTGCTGTCGGAGCTACTAAGCTCCGACAACCTCAAGGGGCCTCTACTATCGAAGACTTTGGACCTACGCTTTACAAGTTCGAAGCGTGCAAGTCTTCAACAACTGTTACATCCTCTTGGTACATGTTCACAATCAAATTGTGTACATCTACCAGGGGGCCAAGTGAGACAAAGATGTTGAAGACAAAAAATGAAATTCATAAAAACTTGGATTTCATTCATCTAGAGACAAGAGATTACAAAATTGGAGAAAAAGAAGTGAGAATACAAGCGGGAGCTACAAAGAGAGAGTCCTAGACCTTATGGAAGAACGAGGACCTTCTGGGCAACCTCCGACACGCTGGCTTTGGCGGCTTCTCCCTCTCCGCCGATGGGGCCTTCAAAAACTGGGTCCAGTGGGAAGTTAGGGTCCTGGCTTGTGTAGCACGTTAGCATGAACTCTGCGACGTTCTTCGCCAGGGATTGTCCTTCGGTTTCCAGCTGGTCCGCGATGACATCACCCATCTTGGTGAGCTTGTTGTCCACCGAGTTCAACGCTTGCAATGCCAAGTCAAGCTCCAGCTCCGGATCATCCGGACGCACGAGACTAAAACCCATAGACGTTAGCGCGTCGTTGGCTTTGCCCAAGCAGTCCCAAACTTGTTGGGACTCTGCAAACCTCGAGCCTTGCATCTCTTCCAAGGATCTTCTGGTCGCCGCAAGCTCCAAATTCTCCCAGGAAAGGCGCTCAACCTCTTTGGCGTTCTGTTGAATCTTTTCAGCAACCTGCCTTTCGAGATTACTAAGCTCCTCCTCTCGGAGGTGGATCTTGTTTCGGCAGTCGACCAGGTCCTTCTCTCTGCCCCGCACCTTCTTCTCCCTGGCAGCAATTTCATCCTCCCTCTTGTGGAGGTCCTGTCCTCGCTGCAAAGCCTTCTTCTCCTCGTTCTCGCAGCACTCCTCCAGCTTCTTGGTGCGCTCTGCGAGACTCTTGTCACCCAGAGTCACTCTCTGAGTAAGCTCTTCCTCCCTCTTCACGAGGTCATCCCGTATCTCCTGGAGTTTTTGCTCTTCATCTTCGAGCTTTCTCTCTCGCTCCTCAAGAGCCTCCCGCCGCTTGACAAGGCTGTCGTGGATGGCATCGAGCTTCTCTTGGCGATCACTCGCTGCATTATTAGCAGCTACGGTCTGCTCGTAAATGGCCTGGGACTGGTTGTCAAGGGATCGTGTCATGCTTTCCCTCTCGTCCAGCAGCTGGCCCTAGTACTCCATCCGGGCCTTCTCCTTCTTCACCCACTCCCTGTCGTCAGCCAGCCTGGTTTGCGCCAGCTTGGTCTCGAATTGGACCCAGTTGCGCCACCTCCTAAGGGTTTGGCGCTCCTCCTCGAGGGCCTTGCTATCATGGTAGAAGGCCAGCTGCACTTGACGAATGCTGGAGCAAGCGTTGTCAATAGACAACAACAGAGGGATCGGCTACGGACATGCCGGGGTCCTCTCCGCTGGTTCCAGCGGGTTTTCCATAACAAAAATTGGGTCCCACTCTACAAGAGCCGTCCCCTGAGCGTCCACGATGCTAGGTCCGCCCTCTGGGATAACCCCGGCCTCCGCTGAGAAAGGTCCTGCAACAGAAGTTTTGACCTCCGGAGTTGGCTCCGAAGGTCCCGCCGCCAGGTCATCAACAACTGGTCCCTCAGGCGGGGGGGGGGGGGGGGGCGGCAGCTTCATCTTGGCACCCTAGCTCAAGCGCAAGCACCTCCGGGACCACCACCTCCGGGGCAGGCGTTGAAGATTTAGCCGGAGTTGAAGCCACTTCCGGCTCTGATGCTGGCGCCTCCTCCACCGCCGGCTCAGGCGCTGGCGCTTCGACCATCATGGGATCGGGCGACGGCACTTCTGCAGCAACCGGCACAGGCGCCAGAACTTCTTCGACGACTGGCACAGGCGCCGGAACTTCATCAACCACTGGCTCTACCGCTGGGGCTTCATCAACACTGGCTGTACCACCGGGGCTTCGTCAACCACCGGCTCCACTGTCGAGGCTTCAACAACGTCCAGCTCTAGGACCGGGACTGCAGCTACATCCGGCCCTGAGGCCGGAGCGTCCATCATCTTAGCATCCAAACTCGGAGCTTCAACCTCCGGGGCTGGTGCCGCTGGTACATCTTCATTCCCGTGGTCCGGCGCTACCATGGGAGCTTCAAGGGATGAGTCGAGGTACAGGACCACGACAGCCAGCGCTGGGGCTGCCGCAACCTCAGCCACCACCTGGGGCGGCATTGGGATTGGAGTCAGAGCCTCAGCTGCTGCTGCAGGAACCGGAGCTTTAGCCCCTTTTATGGGTACCCTGTGGATGAAGGATGAAGACAATTAAAACGCAGTTACAACAAAAAACAACAAACTGAGGTAAAAAACCAAATTTACCTCAGAAGGCTTTCGCTCCAGCTAGCACGGAACCTCTTCCCAAGACGCTCGAAGATGGACCCTGTCGTCACTGGCGTGGTAGCTCCGAAAGGTTCCCCAGAGCTTGCTGCTGCCGTCGGCATCGCCTCGGTTGAGGCCCCCCTCGACTGAGAAGGACCCCCAGAACCGGAGCCCTCAACAGGCCCTGGTACCAGAGCCACATGGCCGGAGCTAGCACCCCGGGGAGATGCCGATGCTGGTGTGGTTGCCGCCACCGAAGACCTCCTGTGTCGGGGAGTAGGAGCCGTCGTGGAAGGAGCAGGTCTGACGGACCTCCCTTCGGCATGCTTCAGCTTCCTCTTGTGGCTCGAGGGCTCGGCCAACTCCTTGCCCTTGCCTAAGACCTCGATTCTTGGCTTTGGGGCAGGAGCAGAGCCGCCTTCAGAAGCTCTGGGGATTCCCACCCCGGAGATTGATCGCCTCTCCATCAGGCCCAAGTCGTCCAATAGCGGCATCTTCCTCCGGAGCTCTTTGCACTCCTCTGGTATCATATTTAGAGGCAGGAAGGCCGTCGGTGGAGACACGTCGTCGGGCTGATGTTCCCAAGATGGAACTTCTTGAGATGGGTCTTCAAGGCTACACCGGTCAAGTTGGTGTCCAAGCCGACCTCAATGCGATTGGTGTCCATCTCACTGTTGAAGGCCCAGGCAATTCGGCTCCTAGCCCTCAGCAGGGCCCACCTATTCATCAAGAAGTTGTCGAAGACCATCTGCGGGGTCACCTCACCTTTGACACATTCCTGGATTCTGTCCAGGATGGGCCTGTACTCCCTCGACAGCTCCAGCACGTCACTCCAAGTGTCGGTGTCAATGCGAGGAAGGCCTTCAGGTGGCTCCAGCCTCTCGTGTCCCTCGACGGTGATGACCACCCAGTCTTTCTTCCAATCGTCCCACTTGCCGGAAGGGAAGGACCTCAAGTACTTGAGGGGAGAGTTTTTCCGCTTCACGAAGTAGTAGAAGCCGATGAACTCATCACTCTTCCCGATCGGGTGGATAGTGAAGAAAGTCCGAAACAACTCCATGCAAGGGGGCACGCCCACCAACATCTCGCAAAAGTGGACGAAAGTCGCCACTAGCAAGATTGAGTGGGGGCCCAGATGGTGGAGCTGCAGACCATAGAAATCAAGCAGCATCAGAAAGAAAGTGGAGAAAGGCGGGATCAAACCCGCCATGGCGTACCCAAGGAAGTACACCATATCTCCGGATCACACCTTCTCGAAGGGAAGCTTGCCGCAGCGAATGTCGTTGTCAATGGAGTCACTGGACCATTCCATGTAGGTCCGGACCCTAGACAACTCCTTCTTGCTCCCGATGCGGCTCTTGGGGAGTCCCAACTTCATCGCGGCACAACATGGCGAGAGAGGAAAAGCGAGCGAAAGTTTGGAGGACTTGAGAACAAGTTCGAATGAAGGCGTAAAGAATCCCCAAATGGTGCACGCTTTCCTTCTTAAGTAAGCCCCCGCAACGCTTGGATGGAAACCGCAGAGGAGCCGACAATACAGTTCAAAATCTTCACCCTGCTAATGACAAGGGGGCCTGGGGCCACCCCGACGATCAAGTCGAGGTCCCTACCTTGGGTGAAAGGTTGTCATCATGAAAGGCGGGAAGCCCGAGGGCGGCGGCCTGACAGGGCGCGCGGAACTGATACGGTTTTCGTATCGGGAATCAGCGACCTTCAATTGCGTGAGATCCGCAAGCTCAGATCTCACCCACCGCATCCTGAATATGCCACGCGGCGTTGGTTTAACTGCGAACTACCGCCAACAGCACATCCGAAGACCCTTGAAGACACGGCTCAAAAACCGAAGGATGGACCCACCTCCGGCAGAACTACTTCATCCAAAAGGTCTCTCCTAGAGGTGGGCCCAGGGGGCCACTGTCGGTACCCTGCGTACCGTATACCCCTTGGGACTGCCAGAAGACCAAAGGAACTTCACCAGTTTGAGTTGAAGATCTCCAAAGGCCCCACGTGTCATATGGGACCGAACCTGCCTCCCTTCTATGGTTAGTCCCGGTGGTGCCACGTGTATACAGTAACCGGAGCTACGTCCCACACATGGGAAAGCTCCGGGCTAAATAACTACGCGAGACCTCCGGACCTAACCCCCGACAGAGGGAAGCTCCGGTACCGACACGTGTACATCTGCGTTGGACGTACCCGTCCCAAACGAAAAGCTCCGAAGCTACCACGTGTCCAACTGCTGGACCTTCAGCCTCAACAATCAGACTGGTGGACCCCCAATGGCTCGGACCTTCAAGGGACAATCAAAGACTTCAAGACCCGATGTGTCATTAATACCATATTAATGACACATGATCAGAAGGCCCTTAATACTGGTAACGGCACTGTCAAGGCCCATTACCATGCTATTAAGGGTAATTAACCTCATTAATTATGTATTAAGCATCAGTAACCGCCAGGGCCACATGTCGGGCCAGGCTAATGGTGTAACGATCAGTCCTTGTACTATAAAAGGACTGGTCGAGCGATACATAATGAGGGTTCTTCCGAACCTCTTCGATACTCAGCTCTAACACACACTCACAAGTGCTTAGACGCTCAATACAACAACTACACACCCCGTGGAGTATGGTATTACGCTTAGGCGGCCCGAACCACATAAATCTTTGTGTCTATTTGCCATCGTGTTCTGAATCTCTGCGCACCCAATACCGAACTACGAACTTCACAGGCTACCAACGGTAGTACCAGGAGAATTGCCGGAACAAGACTCTGACAGACACAATCTTCTTCGGGACTCCATGTCGACACACGATATGCTCCATGTATATTTCGGCCAATTGTGCAGCTATATATTTGGTCTTCACAAGGACAAAATGAGTTGACTTGGTTAAGCGATCCACAATTACCCAAATTGAGTCATAACCGGACTGAGTACGTGGTAACCTAACTATGAAGTCCATTCCAATTTCTTCCCACTTCCATTCCAAGATCTTCAATGGTTGCAATAATCCAGCTGGCATTTGATGTTCCGCCTTGACTCATTGACACACATCACATAAAGCTACATGTTCAGCTATGTCCTTCTTCATGCTATCCCACCAATAACAAGACTTCAAGTCCTTGTACATTTTCGTGCAACCAGGGTGAATCGAGTATGGCGAGTCATGTGCCTCTTTTAATATTGTCTCTCGAATATGGTTCACATTAGGCACAACAATCCTTTTACCAAGCCATAGGGTACCATGTTCGTCCTCATCAAATCTGAATTCTCTTCCCCCTTGGGTCCTTTCCTTGATTTCGTGAATCTCCTCATCCTTTGTTTGAGCTTCCCGAATTTCTTGCTCCAAAGTCAGATTTAACTCCATCATCCCCATCTCATGTACGAATCCAAGATTCAACCATTCAAACTCCTTACATAACTTGGATGGCAGCTCTCGAACCGTAAGTTGATGACTTACTCCTTTTCTACTCAAGGCATCAGCCACTACATTGGCCTTTCCTGGGTGATAGTTGATTCCCAAATCATAATCTTTGATAAGCTCGAACCATCTTCGTTGCCTCAAATTCAAATCCGTTTGTGTGAAAATATACTTAAGACACTTGTGATCCGTGTAAATTTCACACCTATGTCCAAGGATATAGTGTCTCCAAATATTCAACGCATGTACCACGGCTGCAAGTTCTAAATCATGTGTTGGGTAATTCTGCTCATGTTTCTTCAAGTGTCTTGACGCATAGGCGACCACTTGACCTTCTTGCATGAGCACACATCCAAGTCCTTGTCTCGAGGTGTAGCAATATATGTCAAAACTCTTGCTTACATCTGGCAAAACCAAAACTGGGGCTGTTGTTAACCTTTTCTTCAACTCGTCACAACTGTTTTGACAAGCTTCAGTCCATTGGAACGCCTTCCCCTTCATTAGCAACTCTGTCATAGGCTTGTCTATTTTGGAAAAGTCCTTGATGAATCTACAGTCATACCCAGCCATCCCAAGAAAACTCCTGATCTCCTTTACATTTTTTGGGGGTTCCCATTTTAACACGTCCCTTACTTTTCCTGGATCAACCGAAACTCTTCCCCCGAAATGATATGACCCAAAAATGATTCTTCTCTCAACCAAAACTGACACATATTGAACTTGGCATACAATTGATGTGCCCTTAATTTCTATAGCGTAAGCCTCAAGTGTTCCTCATGTTCCTTCGAGTAGATCATAATGTCATCAATGAACACCACAACGAACTTATCCATGTACTCCATGAAGACCTTATTCATGAGGTACATAAAGTACGCAAGCGCATTTGTCAATCCAAAAGACATCACGGTGTACTCATAAGATCCATACCGTGTCCTAAAAGCTGTCTTGGGTATGTCTGATGGTCTAATCTTCATGTGAAAGTATCCCGACATCAAATCAATCTTAGAGAAGAGACGAGCACCCTTCATCTGATCAAGCAAGTCATCTATGCGTGGCAAGGTGTACTTGTTCTTGATGGTTACCTTGTTGAGAGCTCAGTAATCTACGCACATCCTTTGGGATCCATCCTTCTTGTCCACAAATAGAACAGGCGCTCCCCAAGGTGAAGAGCTGGGTCGAATGAAACCCTTCTCTAGTTGCTCTTGAATTTGCTTCTTGAGCTTCGCTAATTCCATAGGAGGCATCCTATACGGCCTCTTAGCTATAGGTTCAGTTCTAGGTATTAAATCAATAACAAACTCAATGTCTCGATCAGGTGGCATACCTGGCAACTCGTCCGGAAAAACATCCAAATATTCACACACCACGGGAATCTCATCAATTGCGGCACCGTCCATATGATTCAGCTCCAATCGCTTCGGTGCAGTTTGAGATGCTTCAAATTCTACAGTGATCCCTTCTTCATTGGTGAACTTCACCGTCTTTGTGGCACACTCAATAACTCCATTGTGCTTCCTCAACCAGTCAATATTGAGTATAATGTCCAATCCTTGAGAATCCTAAACAATGAGGTTGGTGGAGAAGTCTACCCCCCTTATTCTAAGGCTTACTTTTGGACATACTATATGTGTCCTCATCTCTCCTCAAGGAGACTTAACCAATAGAGTAAACTTCATATGAGAGATAGGCAGACTATACTGGGCAACATATTTCAATGCAATGAATGAATGTGATGCTCCATAATCAAATAACATAGTCGCCGGGTTGGAGTTCGCGAGAAACATACCAATGACCACGTCATCCGCTTGTTGAGCATCCTCCGTAGAGACATGGTTCACGTTGCCACGAGCAAAATTCTGCTGTCCACGGTTCCCTTGCAGCTGTCCTCCATTGGGTCTTTTGTTTTGCCTCGGCACATTGCCTCCTTGACCAAGGCCTAACTTAGGACATTGATGTGCAAAGTGTCCAGCTTCTCCGCAAATATAGCACTTCTTAACTCCACTTGAATTATAGGGGCGAGCTTGGTTCTGAGCATTGGCACCAGGAAAGTTGGCACGAGGTGCATAAGGCATTGGAGGCCTAGGTGCTTGCATAACAGGGCGTTGCTGCACAAACTGAGCTGGGCACGGTGCAAATCCAAGGTGTTGAGTAGGCGCAAAAGAGCTAAAGTAAGGCGCATTGGGTGGTGCAAAGTGAGGGCGCACATTACTTCCTTGTTGCTGTCCTTGATATGGCCCCTTCCTCTTGTTGTCTTGCTCCATCTCACGGACCTTGTCCTCAACCACAATTGCTTTGTCCACAAGCTTCTGAAAGTTGGCATAATCACAGTTAAGTAGTTGCACTTGGATCTCATTGTTCAAGCCTCTCATGAACAAATATTGCTTCCGGCTGTCCCGACTAACATCCTCAGGCCCATATCTTGAGAGTTGAGTGAATTTGTTGAGATATTCACCCACGCTCGATCCTCCTTGCCTCAAGTTCTCAAATTCTTGCCTCTTCGAAATCATAACTCCTTCTGGCACATAATGAGAATGGAAGCTCTCTTTGAATTCGGCCCAAGTAATTCTCTCTTGGTTCTCGTGAGCATTTCATAAGAAATCCCACCAATCCGCAGCTGCTCCAACTAGTTGATGAGAAGCGAAAAGCACTTTCCCCCAGTCACTGCATTGGACAATAGCTAGCTTCTTCTCCACGGACTTGAGCCAATCATCCGCATCCATAGGGTCAGTGGCATGAGCAAAGGTCGGTGGCCTAGTCCTCAAAAACTATCCCAACCGGTTATGAGGAGGTGGGGGTGGTGGTGGAGGCATGTGGGGCTGATTGTTGATGTTACCAGCCTGCGGTTGTCCTATAGTCTGTATCATGGTCTGCATGAGCTGGTTCTGCATAGCCAAAAGCTGCTCAATGTTGATAGCTTCATGAGCAGGTCCCTGTCCATTGTTGTTCTGGGGTACTCCATTGTTCTCCTCCTCATCATTGCCATCCCTCTGGTTACGAGTCCTCACCATCTGAAGAAAAGCAATAGATAAGAATTAGAAAACGTCCCCAACTATATGCATCAAGGGATATGAAACTAGACAACTAACTAGCTTACGTGGACATGGCAATGCTAAAGCATCCCAAAATCCTCTTTTAAGCACACAAGCAAGCAATATATAGCAAACAACACACCAAGCAAGAACACATCGATTCCTGAGTGCTTATATGTGCTCTAAAGTGTCCATTCTATCTAGGTTGCGTCCTACGGTCAACCTGTGGCTCTGATGCCAAACTGTGATACCCGGATCCGAAATTGAACCAAGTGAACACATATGTGTGCCCAGGATGTTCAACACACATACACGAGTGCACTCACAAAAGGATATACAGAAACTTACCACAGGACAAGATTAATTAACCACTTTCATTACAAAATTCAGAATATCCTCGAATACATGCACTAATGATTATTAATAACAAGTTCCAACTAATGCAGTGGAAATAAACTAATTAAGCAAACTAAGCAACTAAGGAAAGGGGTATAGCGCAGCTCCAACACTCCACAGGCAAAGCTAATGGTAGACACGGCTTAGAACTCCGCATAAATCATCGTTATACTCTCAATCCTGACCTGCAACTGTTGGTGGGGGAATTGCAAGGGTGAGTACATGTCGTACTCAGCAAGTGTGGAAAGTATAACATGTAGCTGATACAAATGATGAATATAATAATGGCTAAGTGCTGAAAAGTACATTAAAACATTTGAAAAGCAATGTATATTAAGTATGTGAATTAAACCCATCATAAACCATGTAATCATCATAATACCAGTCAATATTCATTATCGTCATCCAAATTCCATATTTCACAAATTACCAGTTACCATAATCAATATCAAAAATTTAACTCATAACCATCCATAACCATAACCAAATCCCAATTTCCCTCTAATCATGGAAGTTGTCCAGGTGCTCATAACCGGGAGCACAGCTATCATGATAGTTTTATTTAACTCTGCAAAGTTTGTACCGCTTTACCCGTAGGCGACTAAAGAACCTCCCTTATGCCAATTACACTTCCTTTGGTGTATGGCCAAGAGATCACAAAATAGCCTTTAAAAAGGGATTACTAGCCTATTTAGACCCCACTGAGGTTCAACCGGTGGTGATGTCTCCTACAGAGCACATCTTCAACCAAGGGCCCCCTCTTGAGCCATTCGGATCCCAGGGTAGTCCCACCAATCATCAACAAACCCAATCCGACTATCCCTTCCCCGAGCATCCTTAATGGTTCAAATAGCACTGGCAAAGCCCTAATTAATCAGCTACGCCGCACCCATACTTGGCCTCGTGGTGGCATTGTAGTCCTGGCTTATTCTTGCATGAACCGATCCTTAGATCTAAAGCAAGCAAACCACCATATCATCCAACCCATCCACATACCGGGCTTGCTTAGATCACCCATTACCATATCATATTAACCAGTTCACGTCAATCATAATCTCATTAAGGAATAATTAAATAGTATAGTTGTTTTGCCTTCCCACTTAATTAAGCGAAGCAGAAAGGTAAAAATCCCATCTCGACTCTCTACCATGAATACCAGGTGACAAGGGTGGTTTAGCAAAGCTAGTAAACTTTCTATCCCAGGATTCCCATCAATTTGACACAAGCATGTAATTTTGCAAACAAAACATTTACTTTAAAGACAGGATCGATATGCTTCAAGGACACTTGCCTTACTCTTGGGATTGATTAGGATCAAAGCCTTCAAACTCTTGGTGCTGAAGATCCTCCGTGGCACTCTCTAGCGCAAATCCGTCTAATCCGCACAATAAACATACAAGACAAGAAACACAATCAAAGAGTGCACACATATTACTCAATATCACATGACATGCATGATTAATGAAAATGCACGGTGAAACTTGTTAATGAGTCGCTTTTATTGATCACTTACTAGTTCTAATTGCTTTTAACAAGTTTACACATGTTTGGAATTGATTCGATCTAATTTTAGAATTAATTTGACACAATTGAACTAGGAAAATTGGACTAGTCCACTAGGGACCGGACAAGTCCGCACTGCGCAGAATAGGCGAACTAGGGTTTTCTAGATCGACGTGTATTTGGAGATTAGGGGTTGAATTTACGTAAAGACAAGAGAATAGAAGGTATACCAAGTGCTTAGAACTCCAATGAATCAAGGATCTTGGAGGTAACACTTGGATCTTGATGATCTAGGGTTGGTGATGAACTTGGAGATGAATTGGTGATGAAGAACGAAACTTGATGGAGATCTTGATCCTCTTTCGTTTCCTCCTCTTCTTCTTCTTGCTTGGGATCTCCTCCTCCCTCCTTGATAGTGGCTCTCCATGAACTAGGGTTTGGGTGGGGTGGAAACGTGTCAAATAGATGTCAAGCCAAGGGGTGGGGTTGTTTATATAGATGTGGAGGCTAGGGTTAGATGGGTTTCGAGTTTGAGATGAGTAGAGGCCGGTTTAGAGTCCCACATGGGCTCTAAAAGAGTTAGGCATGACGCCCCTAGGCCCACTTAACATGAAACCTAAGAAACAAGTCGTGAAACAAAAGATCAACTCGGAGTCGCGAAATTTCGGACAAGTCCGAAAAGGACCGGACTAGTCCAAAGTTGTCCAGAGAGATATCGGACAACTCTGGCCAAAAATCGGACAAGTCCAACTTTAGTCAGAGAGGAAAATGAACAAGTCTACTGGAACAAGGGACTAGTCCGGACAAGTCTAGGGACTTAGCAAATTTTCAAGGATTCTTGGAACACCAGACTAGTCTGCATAGGAACAGACAAGTCCGAAAGTGTCCAGAGGCAAAAACAGACTAGTCCGCAGCAAAAACGGACAAGTCCGATTGAGGTTAGAGAGAAATCGGACTAGTCCGCACCAAAATCAGACTAGTCCGCACTTTCCAGAATTTTAAGTGCGGTTTTGTTCCAAATCAATTTTAAACTTATTCCTCTTTATGTGGATTAATGTTAAACATGTATATGAATGTATGCAGGGCATGATGCATGAAAATGAGGGTGTTACACTTTGTAAAGGCTATTTTGTGATCTATTGGCCATACACCTAAGGAAGTGTAATTGGCATAAGGGAGGTTTTCTTTATTCGCCGACGGGTGACGAAATCACGAACTTGTGGGTAAAGTGGTACAACCCCATTCATAGTGTTAAAAACTATCATGATGGCCGTGCTCCTGGATATGAGCTCCTGGACAACTTCCATAATTAGAGTGGAACTTGGGATTTGGGATGGTTATGGTTATGGTTAGGTTATGGTAATGGTTATGACTATTGATTGGATGGTGATAAGTGGTCATGGCTAATGATGATGGTAAGAATATGGAATATGGATGGATAATGAATGATGGGTATGAATTATTATGATTACTTGGGATATAATGGGATAAATTTCACATAGACATTGTAGGATGATTTTTACATGTTTTAAATGTACTTTTCAGCAATTAGCCATTATTTATTGTCAATGCTTTGTTTAAGCTACATGTCTTATTGTCAATGCTTTGTTTAAGCTACATGTTATACTTTCCCACACTTGTTGAGTACGACATGTACTCACCCTTGCAATTCCCCCACCAACAGTTTCAAGTGATGTTTAGTAGTACCCTGAGGATAACGCGGAGTACTAGGTTGTGTGCTGTCGTCGACTTGCATGTGGTTATGCTTGGAGTTACGCTATCCCTTTTGCATAGGTTGCTCAGTTTGCTTAGTTATATTATTTCCGCCAGAGTAGTATTATCCTTAATGATCATTAGCGTTGTAATTTGAGGATTATTTGGATATTGTAATAAAAGTTCCTTCTTAATTAATTTGTGTTGTGGTAATTATATGTTTATCATCTGTGAATCCCTTGTGTATGTGTGTTAAACATCTTGGACACACATGTACGACACTTGTTTCATTTTCGGAACCGGGTGTCACACACACATAGGTCTCACACCTGGGATGATGGACTTCCCGAATGAAGCCAGCATCAAGCAGCTTCTTGATCTCTTCGCGAATGAAGTTATGCCGCTCGATGGACTGCTTTCGTGGTCTCTGCTGTGCTGGCCTGGCATCAGGATATATCTTCAGATGGTGCTCGACCACTTCCCTTAGGATGTCTGGCATCTGCGACGATTGCCAAGCAAATACGTCGACATTAGCTCGCAGGAAAGCGATGAGCGCTAATTCTTGCTTGCTGTCTAGACTCCCCGCAATGTGGGTGGTCTACAGATGAAGTTCTGGAGTGGGCCCTAAACTACACTGACCTGAGTAACCCGATTGGGGAGGCTCACAGGAAAAGGGACCATTGAGAAGAAGACTATAACTCCAGATTCACATTTATTCTTTTGTGCTTATTTTGACGTGTTGCAACACATGTCCATCGTGTTGGAGTACCTCGATGAGCACAAGGCGGTGGTGCTTAGAGACAATCATGGCTGCAATGAATCATGGTTAGCAAATGAACACAGGAGAAAATTCATTGGTTGGCTCCGGGATAAGATTTCTCACTCATCGGACACTCAAACAAGTGAATACCTAAAAAAGTTGGCTTGTGGTCCTATATTCACAGTTATTACACATGAAGGGTATGAGATAAATGGATACACATTCTACACTGTAGAACAAGATAAGAAAAGCACGTATCAGAATAAAGGTGTCTATGTTGATGCTTATAATGTTGTGGGCCAAGAAAAACACATGTACTATGGTCAAATACAAGAGATCTGGGAGCTTGACTTTCAAGGATTCAAGATTCCTCTTTTCTGTAGCAACTGGGTTGAGGAAATCAAAGGTGTTGTACAAGACAAGTACGGGTTCACTAGCATTGATCTTAACCGTCAAGGATATAAGTGCAAGCATTTTGTGTTAGCGGAACATGTTGCTCAAGTGTTCTATGTTTCAGACACAACAAATAAAAGACTTGACGTGGTTATACATGGAAAATGAGGAATCGTCAGAGTCGAGAATTTCGTCGATGAGGAATAGTTTGACCAATATGATGAGATTCCTCCTTTTGTCACCTCGATGATCAAGCTAAGAATACCATCGGTCAACGAACTTCCTTACTTGTGGAACGACCACCATGAAAAAGTCAAGAACTTCAAAAAACCAAGACCACAACGTAAAGTACCAAATTGATTGTATGTAAATATGCTCAAGTATGTGAAAATATGGTCAATTGAGTGAAAATTTGACTTCCATTTGGATATTTGTGTGATATATGCTCAAATGTATGAAAATATTGCCATTTGAGTGAAAATTTGACTTTAATTGGTCATATGTGCTCTGTTTCTTATGGAGAAGTATTGATGCCTTGTGTTCTATTTCTTATGGAGAAGTATTGATGTCTTGTGCTCTGTTTCTTATGGAGAACTACTGAATATAGCACTTGCTCTACCCTGGAAAGTGGGATACAAATGTGATGTGAGACGCGCCTCACAAAGGCACGTCACTCATTTAAGATAATGTGAGACGCGGGTTTAGAAAGTGTGTCTCCGATTTAGACTTGCTCTTATCTGGAAAATGGGATACGAATGTGATGCGAGACGTGCCTCAGAAACGCGCATCTCTCAATTGAGACAATGTGAGACGTGTGTTTAGAAAGTGCATCTCTGATTTAGATGCTTCGATCTGCGTGAATGGAATTACTGACAACGGCTCACATTATTTCAAAATATAAGAGACATGCTCTTATAAAGCGGGTCTCTGATATGGGCTTACATACGTGTGAGAGACGCGCACGACGGTTGCTCTTCTAAACCGCATCTTAGATTGTTGCCCTAAGGTACTTTTAGCTCTCTCGCGTGCTCTCTTCCCAAAACTTAACAAAACTTTTCAACACTCTAGCTCTCGTGCGTTGATCACTTTTCGACCTTGAAACCACAACCGCAACGTCCCCTTCTCCGGAGCATGCCACCGCATTGGTCCGCTTCCGCGGAGCTCGTCGCCGCCTCGACACTGCCCTCTTGATCATTGTCGCACTGCCACTATCAACCCTCGACTCCCTTTCAACCAGCTTGGCACTGCCCTAATAAGGTTTGTTCGCGCTTTGTTTGGAGTCGAAATGGTCCGCGCGTTGCTGGTTCATTGGTCAATGTTTAGTATATTTTTAGAGTACTACGCTTAGAGTATTACGCTTTGGTTAGAGTTGAAATGGTCCGCGCTTTTGTGGTTCACCAATCAAAGTTCAGTATATTTCCGAAGTCCTACACTTGAGTATTATGCTTAGGCTAAGTACCAGTCAATGTTTAGTGATTTATTTAATGATTGCTTGGTTTGGATTGTCCTTGTACTTGGCACATAGATCTTTTTATTATTAAGGTACAAATGCCATGAGAGAATTTGCTCCCTTATGTGATTATTTGTGCGAATGTGACCGAAATTTGACAATGTTTTACAGGATTTAGTGATTATTTGTTAATTTGAAGATGTCTCAGTCGGAGCATCAGCAACAAATTGAAGAGGAGGCTCAGCAGCAGACTCAGCAGTAGACACAAGAAGAGAATGCATCTACCTTAAGTATCACAAGAAAGAAAAGGTCGCAGATGATGTGGCCAACAGACGTTTTTACTGTTGTGAGACCTATATGTGTTGAATACATTGGCTTGTACTGAATACATTGACTTTGATGATATAAGTTATGAAATTCTGTCAAAATACCCTTTTAGCAAGGTCCGACTCTAGCTCTGAGCTTCTACAAGGTCGACAATAGGTCCGACTTGCTTTGTCAAAGTCCAACATGTTTTTGGGTCGCTCCGGTGAGCTTTGTCTTTAGCCCCGACATGTTTTTGATAGCTCTGTCATGTCTTTGTTAGGCTCCGATATGTTTTGCTAGGTCCGACTTGTTGGTTAGCTTCGACATGTTTTTCTAGCTCCTGTTTTTAGGTTGACTAGTTTCGACCAGCTTTGGTAAGCTCCAGTGCTAGGTTGTACTAGCTTTGGTAAGTTCTGGTGCTAGGTTGTAGTAGCTTTGGTAAGTTCCGGCGCTAGGTTGTACTAGGTTTGTTAAGCTCCGGCGCTAGGTTGTACTAGCTTCGGTAAGCTCCGGCTCAAGCTCCGGTTAGCTATGGCAAGATTCGGAGCTTGATCGCAATGTTCCTGTTTTTACTATGAATTGTTTCGAACTTGCTTTACATTATTGGAAAGATTGCTTAGTATTCATTTGCTAAGTTTTTTGAGCGTTTTGGTTGATATGGCTGATATCATTTT
Organism: Tuctoria greenei; assembly: GCA_036927565.1. Taxonomy (NCBI): domain Eukaryota; kingdom Viridiplantae; phylum Streptophyta; class Magnoliopsida; order Poales; family Poaceae; genus Tuctoria; species Tuctoria greenei. The sequence continues at coordinate 144,442,755 of JAYESD010000008.1, read as the reverse complement.
ACTGTGGTTTTGCAACATGCTTATGTGAGGTGCTCACGTAAGGTGTTGTGGTTTCGGAACTAACGAGAGTCAAGTCAAGGACTTGTGCTTGGAAGTATTGGTTGTTTATTCATGTGCATGTGTTGCTTGAGTTCAAGACATGGCTGGTGACGGGATCCATTGAACTAGTCTTAGGGAGAAGATGAGGTTCAACAACCAAGTTCAGGAGGAATTGTGGTTGAGTTGATCGAGAGGTTGTGCAGCATGTTTGAATCAAGAACAATGCATATGAAGGTATCGTGGACGTCGTTGGAAGATGTTTGCACGTATGCAAGGGGTGCATGACGTGGAAACATGGTTCCAAAGATGGTCTAAGGAAGGAAAGATCTGGTTGGAAAGATCAGATCGTATCTGTTGATGACTACAGCTGCGGCGGAGTCAGTTATGGCTCGGTATGGAAAGTATCGAGTTGGTTATGATAGGATTTCGTGTGGTTCACGAATTTGAGTTATTTTAGGAATGTGGGATACTTTCCTAAGGTTTTTGTAAGTCTTAAGATTGTTTCTATCTGCGTATAGAAGAGTCTTGAGCAGTTATGGAAAGTTTCAATTTGTGAATTTAGTAGGATTAGAGTCCTAGTTTAGTTTGGGTTGGCCTAAGGGCTGGTCATATAAGCAAGGGAGTCCAGAGCTCGTGGTACACGACTTTGGGGCTGTTCCTCCTGTGGTTTGATCAATAAAATTTGTAGTTTGAAGGAACTTTTGTGCCTTGTTCATCCGACTTGTTTCTGTCAAGTCTTTATCTTCGAGTTTCTGCATAGCACTACCTTTGTTCGGTGGTTTTATCATAACTCAAGTTTTACAGAATTGATTGATGTTATTCTTTTTGGGTTGTCTTCACAACTTAATTTTCTATCATCTGAAAAAATTTCACAATCAATGGATTTGTGGTTTCTGATCTACACGAGTTTCTTTGCAGTGTTCCAGAATTGTTTTTTCGGGTAGGACAGATTGACTTTTATTCGATCTTTCGATTGTAACTTGAGTTTCTCTCGACAGATTTGAGTGATTCTTGTTGTGTCGTCTTCATCACTTGATTCTCTCTGATATCTATCACTTTTGCCACGGTGAAACACGTTTACATTAGTCTCACATACGATTTCTTTAATGGATCGTTTTTCTGCCAAGGGGTTTTCATTGCTTCCACTGAAAAAGTTTTAATCTACCATTCCACATGCTCTTCGATCCTACAATTGGTATCAGAGCCACGGTGCTCAAATCTTTGTGATTTGCACGTGTTTTTGACTAATCATCATGGAGAAATACTCTGCCAAACCTTGTGTGTTTAGTGGTATTGATTTTTAGGTCTGGAAGACACGTATGGAAGCTTTCATCCAGGCACAAGGCTTCGCAATATGGGAGAAGGTATACAAGCCTTACGAAGTGTCGTCAAACGATCAAGTTACAGCTACAAATCTGATAGATGTCGAGAACAACAACAAGGCTCGGAACTTGATCATACAAGGATTAACTCAAAGCAACTTTGATCGTGTTGCACACCTCTGATCTGCATACGATGTGTGGAAAGCACTTTGTGACTACTACGAAGGATCCAACACGATCAAGGAGGTAAGGCAAGACATGTTCAAGAAAGAATGCATGCGCTTTGAGATGCAACCCGATGAGTCCATTGATGATCTCTTTGCTCGCTTTAATAAAATTCTCAGCAACTTACATAGCGTGAATGTTAATTTTTTAGATGCTAAAAATTCTAGGCAATTACTAAGTGCATTATACATGTCATTTTGGGAGATGAAGGTTACATCTATTCGTGAATCCACTGTCATGAGTACACTTAGTTTAGATGTACTATATTCTAAATTGAAAACTCATGAAATCGACATAATCTCATGTAAGAACCCCAATAAGTCTCTTGCATTTATTTCTCAACATGATATGCCTAGCTCCGGCCAATCTTCATCATGTGGTACACTTGCTTTGTTGTCCTCTCTAACCCTTGAACAGATTAAGGAGTTTCCAAAGGAGGGGCTAATACTTCTCTCTACTAGGTTCTCAAAAGCATTGTAAAATGTGAGAACTAGAAGGAGAGGAAGCTCCGGACCTCAACGATGTTTCAAATGTGGTAAGACGTGACATTTTCATTCAAATTGCCCTAACCTTTCAGGTCCTACTTCTCAGGATGAAAAGCAAACAAGGACAAAGCACTCCTCTACAAAATATACAAAGAAAAAGAAGGGTTTTACAGGACGTCAATTGGTGAGCAGTTTTATCTCCGCACTTCAAGAACTTGGCTCAACCGATGTGGACATTGGAAGTGACGAAGATGAAGATGATTTGGCAAACTTGTGCTTCATGGCGAGCAAGTCAAGATCAAGTATGGAGGAGGCTGAACACAACAGCGACTATGAAGAGGTATGTCCTACTTGCGAAGAAATGTGTGATGCTATTTCTCGTGCCACTATTATAGTTAAGAAAAAGGACAAAAAGCTTAGGGATAATGCTGCTAAAATTGAATCACTAGAATCTGAAATCAACCGTTTAAAAACTTTGATTCCTAGTGATGATGCATGTCCCTTATGTGATTTAATATATGAACAATTGTCCTCATTAAGAAGTGCGCACACCTCCACACTTGATAAACTTGAGTTAGAAATTGAAAAGAATAGAGAGCTTGCTGCACTTAATAATAAAAACCTGAGAAATGCTAGCTGTTCTACAATTGATTTGCATTGTTCTACTTATGATGATCTTGATAAGAAACTACAAGATACTATGAATGAAATTTCTATATTGAACAATGCTTTACATTCTCATGAAGTTAAATATTGTTCCAATTGCAAATTAAAAGGAAAAACTTCATGTGAAAATTTCCTTGATCTGTCCAATAAACTTGATGACAAGCATAGGATATTAGATCGGTTTTGTAACGGGAATAAGAACCTAAACTTGTTGAATTCTTCCAAGTCTTGCAATGATAAAACGGGTTTAGGTTTTGATTCTCATTCTCATGCTAAGGCACATCCACCTAAAATTGTAAAGTCATTAGGAAGTGGTTTGATTCAAACAGTTCCTAAACAAAAAGAAGTGGTTTTTAAATTTGCAGGAGTGTTGTCTCATTCGGTTTCAAATAAAAATGGTGCTTGCTGATCTAAACATGAACACAAAGTTAAATTTCATTGTACCTACTGTGGTAGAGATGGTCATGTCATAGATTTTTGTTATAGACTAGCTAAACAACGGCAAAAGGAAAAAATCATTGCTAGATCTCATAATTTTCATGCAAAATTTGCTGCACTTGCTAAACCGAATGATAGGAACATGCAATCTGCAGTAATGAGTCGAAAACATGCAAAGTTTGCTCCCAAACCTATTGTTTTTCGTGCTACACGTATGGAAGCTTTCATCCAGGCACAAGGCTTTGCGATATGTAAAAGGTGAACAAGCCTTATAACGTGCCGTCAAACGATCAAGTCACAGCTACAAACATGAGAGATGACAACAACAACAACATGGCTCACAACTTGATCATACAAGGATTAACTCAAAGTGACTTCAACTATGATGCTCACCTCCGATCTGCATATGATGTGTGGAAAGCACTTTGCGACTACCACCAAGGATCCAACACGATCACGGAGGTAAGACAAGACATGTTCAAAAAGGAGTACATGCGCTTTGAGATGCAATCAGGTGAGTCCATCGACGATCTCTTTGCTCGCTTTAATAAAATTCTCAGTAACTTGTGGAGCGTCAATGTTAATTTTAGATGCTGAGAAGGCTAGGCAATTACTAAGTGCATTAGACATGTCAATTTAGGAGATGAAAGTCACATATATTCGTGAATCTACTGTCATGAGTACACTTACTTTAGATGTTCTATATTCCAAATTAAAAAATCATGAAATTGACATAATCTCACGTAAGAACCCCAACAAGTCTGTTGCATTTGTTTCTCGACGTGACATGCCTAGCTCTGGCCAATCTTCATCTTGTGGAACACTTGCTTTGTTGTCCTTTCTAACCATTGAACATATTGAAGAGTTTCTAGAGGAAGAACTTGCACTCATCTCTACTCAGTTCTCAAAAGCATTGATAAAAGTGAGAACTAGAAGGAGAGGAAGTGTCGAACCTCAACGATGCTTCGAATGTTATAAGACAAGACATTTTCCGCATGGATTGCCCTAACCTTTCAGGTGCTACTTCCCGTGATGAAAAGCAAACAAGGACGAAACACTCCTCTACAAACAACAAAAAGAAAAAGAAGGGTTTTATAGGACGCCAATTAGTGAATAGTTTTATCTTCGCACTTCAAGAACTTGGCTCAAGCGATGTGTACATCAGAAGTGACGAAGATGAAGATGATTTGGAAAACTTGTGTTTCATGGTGGGCAAGTCAATATCAAGTGTGGAGGAGGCAGAACACAATAGCGACAATGAAGAGGTATGTCTTACCTGCAAAGAAATGGGTGATGCTATTTCTCGTGCCAATGTTATAGTTAAGAAAAAAGGACAAAAAGCTTAGGAACAATGCATTTAAAATTGAGTCACTAGAATATGAAATTAATCATTTGAAATCTTTGATTCCTGGTGATGATTATTGTTCCTCATGTGATTTAATATATGAACAATTGTCCTCTCTAGTACGCACACCTCCACACTTGATAAACTTTAGTTAGAGATTGAAAAGAACAAAAAGCTTGCTGGTCTTAATGATAAAAACATGACAGATGCTAGCTGTTCTACAATTGATTCGCATTGTTCTACTTGTGATGATTTTGATAAGAAACTAAATGATGCTATGAATGAGATTTCTATATTGAACAATGATTTACATTCTCATGAAGTTAAATATTATTCTAATTGCAAACTAAAAGGAAAAACTTGATTTGAAATCTGTCTAGAGTTGTCTAAGAAACATGATGACATGAATAGGACACTAGAGCAGTTTTGTATTGGGAACAAAAATATAAACTTGCTGCTGAATTCATCCAAATCTTGCAATGATAAAACTGGTTTAGGTTTTGATTCTCATGCCCATGCTAAACCACATCCACCTAAAATTGTAAAGTCATTAGGAAGTGGTTTGATTAAAATAGTTCCTAAACATAAGGAACTGGTTTTCAAATCTGTAGGAGTGTTGTCTCATTCGGTAGTTAATAAAAATGTTGTTTGCTCATCTAGACATGAACACAAAGTTAAATTTCATTGTACCTATTGTGGTAGAGATGGTCATGTCATAGATTTTTGTTATAGACTAGCTAAACAACAGAAAAAGGAAAGAATGATTGCTAGATCTCATAACTTTCATGCAAATTTTGTTGCACATGCTAAATCGAATGATAGGAACATGCAACCTGTTGTAATTAATCGTAAACATGCAAAGTTTGCTCCCAAACCTACTGTTTTTCATGCTACACATGTAACACCTCGTAGGTCAGTAGTTGGGTACAAAAATTCTCAAACTTTGGCTCACAAACCTGCTGTTTTTTCTCAGCTTTCGCGTGTTATTCCTGCTGGACGTCGTGTGACTCGGTACTGGATTCCTAAATGCCTTTTCACTAACCCCAATATTGAGTCATCGACGTATTGTGCTTCTATGTAGGTTACATGCCTGAGTAAGGAGAACATTTGGATTGTGGATTCAGGTTGCTCTCGCCACATGGCCGATAATAAAGAATGGTTATCCTCCCTCTCTTTTGTGTCACGTGTAGAGAATGTTATTTTTGCCAATAATTATTCCACTCCTATAATTGCTAAGGGTTCGGTTAGGGTAAATGATCACTACACTTTGAAGGATGTGGCACTTGTAAAAAAATTGAAACAACTTTCTTTCTGTTTCACAATTGCTAGATGGAAATCTGGAAATTTTTTTCAATAAAAATTGCTGCAAAGTTGTAGGTTCAAATAGTGAGCTTATATTTAACATGTCTCAATTTGGAAGAGTTTTTAAAGCTGATCTTGATATGTCTTCTTCTGAGCATAGGTGTCTAGTTGCTAATGATTCCAAAGACTTATATTTTTGGCATCGTATACTTGGTCACGTAGGCTTTGATCATCTCACACGTGTTAGTGCTCTTGATCGCATACGTGGGCTGCCTAAGCTGAATGGGGACAAAGAAATTGTGTGCTCGTCTTGTAGACATCCTAAGATGGTTGCAGGTTCATATACTCCTCTCACAATGACCATGACAACTGAATCGGGTCAACTGTTGCATCTTGACACCGTAGGACCTTCACATGTTCAATCCTTCGGAGGTAAATTGTATGTTCTTGTGATTGTTGATGACTATTATAGATATTGTTGGGTTTATTTTATGACATCTAAGAATGAAGCTTTTAGTCACTTTAGAACTTTATTTCTTAGATTATCAATTGATCACTCAGGATCTTTAAGATCAATTAGAAGTGATAATGAAACTAAATTTAAAAATCAATCATTTGATCTTTTTTGTGCTGAAAAAGGAATAGATCATCAATTTTCTTCACCATTTGTACCTCAACAAAATGGTGTTGTAGAAAGAAAGAACAGAATCTTAGTTGAGATGGCTAGGACTATACTTGATGAATATCAAATTCCTAGGAAATTTGGGCAGATGCAATTGCACCGCTTGTTATGTTTCAAATCATGTTTTCTTGTGTGCTAAGCTAGGAAAAACACCATATGAGCTTCGGTTTGGACATAGACCTAGTGTCACACACTTTTGGGGCTTTGGATGCAATGCTTTGTTAATAAACATGGTCATCATGACAAATTTGAAGCTAGATCTATTAATGGCATGTTTCTTGGTTGTCCATCTCATACTAGAGGCTACCGTGTGCTTTTACTTGATACTAACAAAATTGTGGAGACTTGTGAGGTTTCTTTTGATGAAGCTAGCCCAGGTACTAATCCAAATATTGGAGGTCCAGATCCATATCCGCAGGGCAGAGTATTTTCATTGAAGATGAGGAAGAAGAGGTGTTGCTGCTCGAAAATTCAGCAGCTAATGACATTATTCCAACTCCTGATTTTGACTCACAACCAGCACCGACAACCACCATTGTTGGTCCGGATCGTCTTCAAGACACAAGATAATCGATTTGTAATGAACATGAAGAAAAAAAAAGAAGCTTTTGAAGTGTCTACTCCTCTCCGAGCCCTCAAAAGTCATCCTCCACAACAAATCATTAGAAGCTTGCATGAACGAGTCACACAGTTCAGGTTTTGCAATCCAAACTCTCACGCTCATTCTGCTTTTGTTGTTTCTTTTGAACCCAAAGATATATCATACGCACTCGCTAATGAATCTTGGATTATTGCCATGCAAGAAGAGTAGAAATTTTTGAAAGAAATAATGTTTGGAAACTTGTACCTCCACCTCCAGGTCACACTTTAATTGGAACTAAATGGGTGTTTAAAAATAAACAAAGTGAGGATGGGGTTGTGGTTAGGAAGAAGGCTAGGTTGGTTGCTCAAGGTTTCACACAAGTTGAAGGTCTAGATTTTTGATGAAACTTTTGCTTCTGTTGCTAGATTAGAAGCCATAAGAATTTTGTTAGCTTTTCCTGCATCGAAATATTTCAAGTTATATCAAATGGATGTTAAAAGTGCTTTTCTAAATGGCTACATAGATGAGGAGGTTTATGTCAAGCAACTACTGGGTTTTGAAAATCCAGATTTTCCTAATTATGTTTGCAAATTGTCTAATGCCTTGTACGGTCTCAAACAAGCTCCTAGAGCATGGTATGATAGGTTAAAAACATTCTTACTTGAAAAGGAGTTCACAATGGAAAGGTTGACAAAACTCTTTTTGTGCTTAAGCATGGCAATGACTCATTACTCGTTCAAGTGTATGTGGATGATATTTTTGGTTGTGCTTCTCATGATCTTGTGTCCAAGTTTTCAGCTATGATGAGTTCAGAATATAAGATGAGTATGATGGGAGAACTCACGTACATTTTGGGGTTGCAAATCAAGAAAACCAAGAAGGGAACCTTTATGCATCAAACGAAGTTGTCGAAGGTCTTAAACGACACTTCCCCTGGACCTGCTTAGAGAGCAGCCCGCAGAGGTTCTTTGGATTCACGAGGGCTAGTCCCAGGAGATTGAGCGCAGCGAGATGGTGAACACAGAGGGTTTACGTGGTTCGGGCCGTCGGAGCGTAACACCCTACGTCCACGGGAGTGTTAGTGTATTGCCTTGCTTGAGCATGTATGAGCTTTGATTGTTCGATCCGATCCCCTATGAAGGTCGCCTGCCGAGTCCTTTTATAGTCCAAGGACTCTCCAGTCATAAGGTGGGCCCCGGGGCCCGACAGGTGGTCCCAGGGAGAACCAAATCCTATACAAGATCTAGGATTAAATGCTATCTACTTCCCTTTGTCAGGGGCTTCAATGTGCCATCTCGCCGCGTCGTGCGCCAGGGCTACACATAGCTGCTGATGATGGCAGGGCATGTCCCGCTGTCTTATCCCCGCGGCTCACTGGTCCGCCTTATGCAGTGGGTCTGTACCGGCTACTTGGACAAGACAAGACACTAGAGCCTTGACTTTCGCATGCGCGACTCCGCTTCACCTGGGGAAGGCGCGCGTACTTAATGCCTGTCTGAGCGGCGCACTCTTTCCTTTACTGCGGCCTCCTACCGCATTGAGTCGGCCCACCGTCACGTGGTTGCACCGGAGCCTGCCCCTGCGGGGAGTTGAGCGCCTAGCTGTACAGGTCACGTGGCACCATCGGAGCCCACCTCCGTGGGAGGGCAGAGGCTCAGCCCTACGGGCCACGTGGTAGTCCAGGAGCCCTTCCTTGCGGGGAGACGGGACTGGTCTGGGGGTTCCATTGGCTACGTGGCAGCCCCGGAGCCCGCCTCGGCGGGGAGGCGAGAGTCCGGTCCTGCCGGCCACACGGCAGCCCTGGAGCCTACCTCGGCGGGGAGGCGAGGGTCCGGTCCTGCCGACCACATGGCAGCCCCGGAGCCTACCTCGGTAGGGAGGCGAGGGTCCGGTCCTGCCGGCCACGTGGCAGCCCCAGAGTCCGCCTTGGCGGAGAGGCGAAGGTCCGGTCCTACCGGCCACGTGGCAGCCCGAGAGCCGCTCCGGTGGGGAGGTAGGATCTGGTCCTTCCCTCCATGACGTGGCAGCCTCGAACTCTGCCTCCAAGTAGAGGCCAAGTCCTTAGCCGTTTTCTCCTTGTGCGCGGGGGTACCCGGTCTACGGGGTACCGACAGTGGCCCCCGAGCCCACCTCGGGAGAGTCGTCGATATCGCAGGTGGGTCTTCTTATTTATCTTCCTGCGCAACTCTTTCGATTCCAATTCGGGACAGTTCCCTGGGCGGCACGTCCCTGCCGTCGTGGCTACGCGTCTCCTTCTGGTAAGCGGAGGCGCGGGACATGCGCCGCGCGACATGACTTCTGCTTTCAATCGTGCTTTAACTGCGGCGGTTCCCAAGGTGGCTCCTGTACTTCCGCTGCTTTTTCCTTTTCAGAAACCGCCGAGTTACCTCCCGCACAGTTGGCCACCTGGCATGACTTCTTTGTCGAGCGACTCAGTCCCTCATGTCATTGCCTATGCGGGTCTGTTGTTCTTCTACCGAGGTTGTGGCGATTCACAGGCCGCGTCTGTTGGCTTGCTGAGGTGAATAAAAAGAGACCTTTCCCCCTTAGGGTCCTTTCTTCCGCTTCTGCATCCTTGCACTCGTGCCTCTTGCCCCAAGCCCAGTTCTTGCGCTCTAGCTCCCGATTTCCCCTTCCGGAGCCTCCTCCTTCAACCTCATGGCGAGCATCCCGCCCAGGTCCCGGCTGACCAGGTCTGCCGATATGGCTCCCGTGCGCCGACTTCTTGGCTGGCGAGCCCCTGAACAGGAGGAGTGGCTCCGTCGCGGGGAGCTCCCACTGAACCTCATCGACGGGGAGATGGTGCTGTTCTCATCGTACGTGCTAGCCGGATTCATTCCGCCAGCATTCGCGTTCCTGGTAATGCTTCTGGAGACCTTCGGCCTCCAACTTCACCACCTCCCGCCGAACTCGATCGCCTTGCTGGCGGTCTTTGCTCACCTCTGCGAGATGTTCGTGGGGGTGATGCCGTCGGTGAAGCTCTTCAGGTACTTCTTTGTACTGAGGGCCACCGGCAAAAGCTCGAAGGATCAGCTCGGCGCCTACTACTTCCAGCGCCGAACCAAGGTCCCTTGTAGGTACATTGCTTCCTTGAGCTCTACACAGTGGGAGCAATGGCGCGAATATTGGATGACTGTTAAGGTCGAGGCTCACGACCGGATGTGCCTCCCACCGGGAGCCCCTACATCGAGCGATCATTCTGGGAGGAGCGCCCAGAGCTGGAGAGGACGTTCGACCCGGTGTTGGAGAGGATCCAGATGCTGGCGGACCACGGGCTGACGTCTGCGATGGTGTTGAGGGACTTCATGTCCCGACGCATGGCTCCGCTCCAGCGCCACGTCCGCCCGGTATGGATGTACAACGGTCCAATGGACTGCACCCGACTCAAGATCAGCTCCGACTCCAACCCGGACGAGCAGCTGCTGCACGATATGCTGGTCCGAATCTGCCCCGACGACGTTTCCCCTGAGGGACTGGCCCTCCCGGCGGCCTGCCGCCCCCTGTGCTCAGACTCCGAGCTGAAGAGATGGTTGTTGAAGGCGATGCCGATGCTCGATGAGTCCGGGCTAGCGCAGCGCCAGATTGGAGACCCGTTTCGGGGGGTCGAGATTACCGACGATGCCGAGGGGGTCGTCATTGCCGACGACGCTGAGGGAGGCGGAGATCCCTCAAGTGACGAAGATCCCTCGAGCGATGGCCCCTCAAGTGGGCCCCAGCTCCGTCAGCGGGGAGGCATCGGCTCCTCTGCTGATATGGGGAAAGGGAAAGCACAAGTGCCGGTGTCGAACCCAACCCCCAAGAAGCGCGCCCGGTCGCCACCGTACTCGGTGTCAGGTGGTGTCAGCGGCGCCGCTTTGCCGCTCGAGTCCTCGTCGCGCAAGAAGGGGAAGCTCCTCAACGCCGATGGGACCCAGCGTTCCCTCGCCATTCGGAGGAGCGCCAGACTTCGGGGATGCCGCCGGATCCTCCATCTCAGGGGCCCCCAGCACACATTGCGGCCCCCGCCGTGGGTTTCGGGGGTCCGGACCACCCCCCCCCCCCCCCAACCCTTTCGGGAAGCGGTGGAGCTTCAATGTTCCGCGGTAAGTCTGCTTAGATTTCTTGGGTGTTCTTTGTCGTGTGCTCACCCTGTAATATTCTTATGATTCGGGTTTGTCTGCTTTCAGCGCAACCGCGGCTACTCCTCCGCCCTCGCGCCCTTTCGCTGGTGGGCATGCTGCTCCAGCCAGCTCACGGGGCTCCTCTGCACCCTCAGACCCTGCTCGGGCGCCCCGGGCTGCTGCTGCCGAGGTGCCCCGGGCCTTCGTGCCCGAGGCCCCTACAGCGGCTGCTGAGGGTACGCAGCACGCGCCGGCATCTGGTGCCGCGCCCGCCAATGACTCCGCATCCACCGGCTACTCTGCACCGGCCGATGCTACCGCGCCGACTGACACTGCCACGTTGGCTGGCGCCACCGCCCCGGGTGGAGCTCCCAGAGCCGGCTTAGGAGCCTTCGGCAGCAGTGCTGGAGCCTCCGCTGGGGAGGGGGCTCCTGAAGACGACGCGCCTGCTCCCAGGGGCGGTCCCCCCTGCCTTCTCTGACTGGGGGAGCTCTGGTCCCCGTCTCCCCGGTGGTCCTCCAAATGGAGGACAATATTGAAGAGGTGGGGAGGCAGGGACCCGCAACTACGGTGGAGCCCCTCCCCCTGTCTGAAGCCATGGCCGTTGCCTACTCTGGTTTTCGGCAGGCTCGGGCGACCCTCGACCGGGAGAGGGGGAGGCTTGAGGACGAGGGGGACCGGCTCCGGGAATGGACGAGGACCCTGGAAGTCGGGACCCGGTTGGCGAAGAGCCAGGTGGCGCAGCGGGAGTCGGTCATTCGGGAGGAGATGAAAATCCTCGACCAGGAGCGCGAGCTTATCGCTCGCCAGGACGCCGTCACCCAGAAGCTCAAGGCGGACGCCGCGACGATCCATGCTGAGGCCAGCTCCCGCCTCCAGTCCTGCGAGGAGCTCCAGCAGCTGCTATCTCGTCGGGAGGCTGCTCTTGCTGAACGGGAGCAGGAGTTGGCCGCGAAGCAGGATGAGGTGGAGGCGACCTCCCGCTGGCTCGTCCTCCAGCAGGAAGGGGCGAGAGTCCGTGCCGCCGAGCTAGACCGCCGGGATGCTACCCTGGCTGAGGCGGAGCAAGCCCAGCTCGCCGAGCATCAGGCTCTCCTGGACCGCGAGTTCCACGTCGCCCTCAAGAAGGGTGACTTGAGCCGCCGCGAGAGGGAGGTAAGCGAGCGCGAGAGGGCCCTGGCAGCCAAGGAGGAGCGGTTCCTGGACGGCAGCCCAAGGGCGCTGGCGGCAGCCCAGCAGGAGGTGCAGGAGCTCCGGGCGTCGCGTTCTGCTGAGGCCCGGAAGGTCTGGGAGTTCCTGGGCGGCGCCGACTCGGCTCTGGTGCCTCTCGGCTTTAGCCCGGTGCGCGTGGGGGAACCAGCGCAGGAGGTGAGTCAGGTGTTCCCAGCCCTTGACTCCACCAGCTCGAGGATGCGTTCGCTGGGGGCCATCATCGACAACCAGCTGGAGGCAGAAGGGAGGATGCTGGTGAAGGAGGTGGCGACGCACATCCTCTCCTGCTACCGGAGTTGGTACCCTGATGTCCCTCTTCAGCCGGTCCTCGAAGGACCCATCGCCGAGAGGGAGGAGGCTGCCAAGTCTGAAGTCTCAGATGCCGTGGCGCTCATCACCTCGAGATTCCAGCGGAGCGGCTGAGGGCTCCCCATGCACTGCTTGTATCTTGTGTTTCTTTCAGTTTTTCTTTGTAGTTGTTTGTGATGACAGACCTTTATTTTGCAACAAATCATCTGCTTGGAGTGCCCCTCATACTTAGCATGCTTTACTTTTCAGCAATATCTTCTAGTTGCTTGTTGTTCTTTAGCTTCCAGGACCTGCCGTCCCCCAGAGTGTGGCCCCATGGCAGGTGTGGCCAGTTGTTATAGGCACACCTGTCAGATACCTAGATGTTAGGGTGGACGGTTGCAGGGGAGCTTAAGATGCGTAGGTAGCATTGCTGTAACTGAGTATGCAGGGACGTCGACGGCTAGCCCCCTGGGGGTGCCACCGGAGCTTTGATCTGGCGGTGCCCACCATCTCTGGTGAAAGGTCGACGGCGGGCCCCCTGGGGGTGCCATCGGAGCCTCGATTCGGTGGTGCTCACCATCTTTGGTGAAACATCGACGGCGGGCCCCCTAGGGGTGCCATCGGAGCTTCGGTCCGGCGGTGCCCACCATCTCTGGTGAAAGGTCGACGGCGGGCCCCCTGGCGGTGCCACCGGAGCCTCGGTCTGGTGGTGCCCACAATCTTTGGTGAGACGTCGAAGGCGGGCCCCCTGGGGGTGCCACCGGAGGTTCGGTCCGGCGGTGCCCACCATCTCTGGTGAAAGGTCGATGGCGGGCCCCCTAGGGGTGCCACCGGAGCCTCGGTCCGGTGGTGCCCACCATTTTTGGTGAAACGTCAACGGCGGGCCCCCTGGGGGTGCCACCGGAGCCTTGGTTCGGCGGTGCCCACCATCTTCGTGGGTACTCTGACGGTTATCGCCGGGATAACTCCTTGAAGACCTGCGTATAGATCAAAAAACAGGAGAAGTAATTATGTCCGCTGGTCATTGCTTCCCTGCTCCTTTTTTAGCGTCGCTTGACTTACGATCTTGGGCTGACTCATGGGGCCTGGGTAATTCAGTGCATCTGCACCTAGGGCTCGCTATCCATACTACTTAAGGGTGGTCCACTTGGCCCCCAGTACTCAGCTGCAGCGCTGGGGAGGCAGGGCGCACAGGCTTAGGGTACAGGACCAGGCTAAGCAGGTTGTGCCCCTGGACCTCCCGCTCGGCGTAAGCCTTTCCCGGGGGAGACCGTCTGGAGACATAGGCCCCCGAGTATGGGAACATCCAAGGCCCCAGGCACATTGCAGGTACCTCAAGCAACCCCACCTGCAACCAGACAGCAAGGCTCCCACTATTGCTAAAGCAGGGAAAAAATGACAGCGCCCATGATAGATCACGAGCTACGGCGAATGTACAGCAATATCATAAAAAATTAAAGATAATTTTTTGAATGAGAAACCCTATACAGGGCAGGACAACATTCTTTCATTGTGGTTTCCCATAAGATGGTATAGGCTTTACAAGGGGAACGACCCGGCTCGGGCGATAAAGGATGTCGAGTGCACCTACTTAGGGTTCTGGACCAGGCTAAGCGAAATGTGCACTCAGAGCCTCGTCTCCGTAGCCTTAGTTACCCTAGGTACTGTTCTTAGGCACCATGTACCTTTTACAATGAAAGAAAACTGCCCTAACACTGGTCTAGGGGTAGAACTTACGGAGGTGCTCGATGTTCCAGGGGTTGGGCAGTCGCTCTCCATCCTCCGTAGCTACGCGGACGCACCCTGGGCGGCATACCTCTGTAACCCGGAAGGGGCCCTCCCATCTGGGGGAGAGTTCGTTAGCCCTTCCCGGGAGAGTATGCGACGCAGCACCAGGTCATCTACCTTTAGCTCCCTACTCCGCACGGTCCTCTGGTGGTAGCGCCGGAGCGTCTGCCTGTACAGTGCATTTCGGAGAGCCGCTCTCACTTGTCCCTCGTCGACAAGGTCCACGTCTTCACGCCGGAGCTGGTCCTGCGCGACTTCGTCGTACACCCGGACACGGGGGGAGCCCCTGGTAATTTCTGGGGGGAGGACGGCCTCTGCTCCGTACACCAGGAAGAAAGGTGTTTCCCCTGTGGCCCGGCTGGTTGATGTCCGGCTAGCCCACAGTGCACACGGAAGCTCATCTACCCAATTTGCACCATGCTTCTCAAGGTGTGAGAATGTGCGAGTCTTGAGGCCCTTGAGGATCTCTGCATTGGCCCTCTCGACCTGTCCATTGCTCTCTGGATGAGCGACAGATGCATAGCAGACTTGGATCCCAAGGTCCTCGCAGTATTCCTGGAACGCTGCACTTGTGAACTGGGTCCCGTTATCAGTGATGATTCTGTTTGGGACCCCGAACCGGCAGATGATCGACTTGATGAATTTGACTACTGACTACTTGTTGATGGTGACAACTGGGACGGCTTCCGGCCACATGGTGAACTTGTCTCCAGCGACGTAGAGGTGTCGGAATCCTCCGACAGCTCTGGGAAAGGGTCCCAGGATATCCAACCCCCATACAGCGAATAGCCATGATGGAGGGATCATCTGCAGCGCCTGAGCTGGTATGTGGATCTGCTTGGCATGGAAATGGCACGCCTTGCATCTCCTGACCATATCGGTGGCATCCTGGAGTGTTGTCGGTCAGTAAAAGCCATGTCGAAAGGCTTTACTGACCAGCCTGCGGGATGACGCGTGGTTTCCACACTCGCCTCCATGGATCTTTACGAGCAAGTCGCAGCCCTCCTCCCTGGTAATGCAACGCAGCGGGATGTCGTTGGCACCACGCCGGTAGAGATCCCCTTCCACCAGCGTGTACCTCTTATCCATGCGGACTATTCTTTCTATCAGGGCATGTTCTTCGGGAAGGATGTTGTCTTTCAAGTAGTCTCGGACCTCCGAGATCCATGCATCGGGACTTGCTTGAGCCTCTGGATCTTGGGCGCCCGGTAGCTCGGAGCCCCCGGTGGCGCATACGATCCTTGGCGGGCTCCATGGTAGCAGGGCCGCCGGCACTGCCAGCTTCGAGGTGTTGGGCTCGCCCCCTTCACCCGGTTCGGCTGCTCGGGCGGTTGGTCGTGGTAACGTCCTTGCAGAGACTCCTTCGGGCACTGGGGCCCCTGTGGAGGCCTTTGTTGACAGGTCGTCTGCGATTGAGTTGTCGGCACGGGGTACATGGCACAGGTCCAAGACTTCAAAGTCCTTCTCAAGCTTCTGGACATGCAGCAAGTATGCTGCTAGCTGAGGGTCATTGCAGCTGCATTCCCCTTTGGCTTGCTTGATGATCAGCTGGGAATCACCTTTAGCCAGAAGCTGACGGGCATTGAGGGTCAGGGCAGTCTTTAGCCCAAAGATAAGGGCTTCGTATTCTGCCATGTTGTTAGTCGCCTTGAAGTCGAGGCGCACCATGTACTTGAACTGCTCCCCAGTCGGGGTGAGGAGCAGGACCCCGGCCCCGGCCCCCTGCTTTCGCGAGGAGCCGTCGAAGTAGAGTCTCCAGGGGGTTTCGGTGAAAACTGGGGCCTTGGGAACCGTTTCTCCGTTGTCCGGGCCCCCTGGGTTGCTTGGCGATGGAGTCCATTCTGCCAAGAAGTCCGCCAGTGCTTCGCTCTTGACTGCATGTCGAGGTAAGAACTCTAGCTCGAACTCCTCCAGCTCCGCTGCCCACTTGGCGACATTGCCAGTCGAGTTGGGGCTGTGGAGTACGGTCTTTAATGGGAAGGAGGTGACCACTGAAACCCGGTGAGCCTGGAAGTAATGCTGGAGCTTCCTCGACGCTATGAGCACTGCATACAACAGTTTGTGTACCTCCAGATACCTTGTTTTTGCTTCATGGAGGACCTCACTGATGTAGTAGACTGGCCGTTGGGAGGTCCGAACCCTCCCTGGTGGGTCCGGAGCTCCTTGCAATGCGTCTGTATCCTGGGGAATGTGGCCCCCAGGATCCAATCGGACCTCCGGGGGCTGGGACCCGGAGGGCACTTGGTCACTGGAGCACACAGCGAGGGGGTCCTCTGCTGGGTCCGGGCCCTAAGGCTCAACTTCCTCCCCGGGGGCTCCCTCGGGTGTTGATGCGGCAGTAGCTCCGGCCGCTCTGCAACCAAGACCATGTTGACCACCTCTGTTGTTGCAGTGATGTACAGCAGGAGTGGTTCGCTGGGTTCCGGAGCCACGATGATGGGTAGCATCGTCAAGTGCTTCTTGAGTTCCTGGAATGCCGCTTCCACTTCCTCGGTCCACACAAAGGGACCCGACTTCTGTAGAATCTTGAAGAAGGGAAGCGCTCGCTCAGCCAGTCTTGAGATGAACCGGCTGAGTCCATAAGGCATGGAGACATAACAATACAGGCCATCTACTGTTATGAAAGCAGTGTGTTCCTCATCTTCCCTAGACATTGGTATTTGGTGGAAACCAAAATATGCATCTAGGAAACACAGAAGATCACAGCCTGATGTTGAGTCTACTATTTGATCTATCCTAGGGAGAGGGAATGGATCCTTTGGGCATGCCTTATTGAGGTTGGTGTAGTCGATGCACATCCGGAGTTTCCCGCCAACCTTGGGGACAACAACAGGGTTGGCCAACCACCATGGGTGGTGGACCTCCCGGATGAAACCAGCATCGAGCAGCTTCTTGATTTCTTCATAGATGAAGTTCTGCCGCTCGATGGACTGTTTCCTAGGCTTTTGTTGCACTGGTCGGGTGTCGGGGTAGATCTTTAGATGGTGCTCAATCACCTCCCTAGGGATCTCGGGAATTTTTTATGGTTGCCATGCAAACACATCAACGTTATCTCGGAGGAAGGTGACGAGCGCGAGTTCCTATTTGCTGTCCAGGTTCCCCGCGAAGCGGGTTGTCTGGGCAGCCTCGGAGCCAATCCTGACGACCTTTACCGGGACATCGTCGTCGACTGGTTGCACACGGGGTGCAGAAGTGGAGGCCCGCTGCGTCGGACCTTGTTCTGGTCGACTCTCCTTCGCGCCCCCCTAGAGCCGGAGCCCTCCCTGCTGCGAGCGCCTGGAGCTATTCCAAGGCGGATACTGCATCTAAGCGGTCCCCTCTGACCCTGAGGACGCCAGAAGGCGTCGGCATCTTTAGGACGAGGTAGCCATAGTGGGCTACGGCCATGAACCTGTAGAGCGTCGGTCTCCCGATGATTGCGTTGAAGGGGAGGTCGAAGTCCGCCACGTCGAACAAAACGCTCTCCGTACGGTAATTCTCCGGGGTCCCAAAGGTCACCGGGAGGTGAATGTTACTGTACGGGGGGATTTGCCCCAGTCCGACACCTGATAACGGGCTCGAAGGTGTGAGCCGGGATATCAGCAGCTGCAGCTTCCGGAAGGCCTTCGTGGAGATGAGGTTGAGGCCTGCCCCACCATCAATCAGCACGTGAAAGACCTTCACGTTGGCGATGGTCGGGGACACCAGCAGCGGGAGTACGCCTGCTTCCGCCATGTTCTTTGGGCAGTCAGAGGCGTCGAAGCTGATTGCCGTGATCATCCACTTGTGGTGGGGAGCCGGGCACGGAGCGGGGGCCACTGCGGCCACTGCCCGTCGCAGAGTCTTCACTGCGTTTCGGGACGTGGGATATGTGGCTCCCCCGTAGATGACGTGGAGAGTCTTGCGGCGCTCCTTAACACTGCTGGAGTCAGAGTCGCCACCCTCGAAGACGGCCTTCACCGCCCTTTGGGGTTCCTGGAACCCCATCTTGCTGTCATCCTCCTTTTTGGGATCGACCTTCTGTTTGCCCTCCCTCTGGCGGGAAGGTGCGCCCTCCTGGCGCTGCTGCTTCTGCTTTTGCTCACGGAAGCGCTCCGCGAGCTTCTTCACTTCCCGGCACTCGCTAGCGCTATGGCTATTTGTGCGGTGCACCGGGCACTTGAAGTCAGGCTCCTCGGGCTCTGGTGACTGCCGAGTGCGCTTGTCTCAGTGCGGCGCCCGGGCTCCGCCGAGTGCCGCGGCCGCCACCGCATGGGCTCCGGGCTTTGGCTTGTTCCTGCCACTGCCCTTCTTCTTCTTCTTGCCGCTGCTCTTTGCAGAGGCTCCTTCCTCAGTCGGCATGGCCTCCCTTGCCTCTGAGGAAGGTTGGGAGTGCCAGTTGCGTCCCTCAGCTGCCCTTGCACATCTGTCTGCCAGGACGAACAGCTCGGAGACATCACGCACTTCATGCGTCGCTAGCTTCTCGAGCATTTTCTTGTCCCTCACACCTTGCCCGAACGCAACAATAACTGATGGGCTAGCGATATGAGGAATGGTGTTCTGTACATGAGAGAACCGCTGGATGAATGATTGCAACGACTCTCCAGCGCGCTGTCTGACGGCGTGGAGGTCAAGCTCTGTGCTGGGGCGCTTGTAGGAACTGCCGAAGTTCGCCACGAACTGTTGGCACAGTTCATCCCAGGAGGTTATGGACCCCTGGGGCAGGTTCATGAACCATGACCGGGCTGGGCCGGTCAGGACGACGGGGAAGTAGTTGGCCATAACGGCCTCGTCGCCTCCTGCAGCTAGTATCGTGGTGGAGTAGATCCGCAGGAACTCACTCGGGTTGACACTCCCATCGTACTTCTCCGGCATGTGTGGCCGGAACTTTCGTGGCCAGACCACGAAACGGAGGTGAGGTGCCAGAGTTCCACACCCTTGACTGGGACTGGCTGGCACCGGTCGTGGTACTGCATATCCCTGGTGTGCAGGTGAACCTGCGTACACCTGTTGCTGGGGCGGTGCAGCGTTCGTCTGTGGAGGTGGAGGCGCGACGTACACCTGGTATGGAGGTGGCGTAACATATGCCGGATTCGGCGGAAGCACAGCGTGAGCCTGGGGAACAGGGCTCGGTGCACTGTAGTCCGCCTCAAGGTTGCGCCGCCGCTCCCTCTGTCGCTCGATGGTAACTCGGCAGTCTTCTCCCAACCTGCAGCGCTGCAGCCTGGTTCTCAGGTTTGTTGCCGAGATCCTAGTCGAGCACGAGTCTGCCGTCCATTGGTCAATGGTTGGAGTCCGTGACAACGACACATGCATCGGTTGGGCATGTGTCTCCCTTGGCGGAGGTGCGTTGAGCGCAGCGGTGACGAGGTGGTCAACGTCGTTGATCCACTGCTGAGCTACTCCCCGAGGAGCATCCCCAGCAGGCGGGTTGTGGAGTAGCGCGCGCTACTGCGAGTGCACTCTCCGGGCTCACAGCCGGCGGCGTCGTGGTTGCTGTCACGGCTGGAGTACGCCTTGGTGTGGCGTGCCGACCTACAGCCGGCGAGGTGAATGTAGGGCGATGTGAAGGACCCGACCTTGCTGCTCTACAGCGGGATCCCGCTCTAGAGCGAGATGATGCCTGGTCCTTAGCTACTGCCTGTTGCCGTGACTGCGGCCTGGATGTACCGGCGTTGGAATGGCCGTTCACCATTGCTGCTGGTGGAAGTCTTCACGGGGAAAAAAGCCCCCTATCTTGCGCGCCAAATGTTGATGGTCTTAAACGACACTTCCCCCGGACCTGCTTAGAGAGCAGCCCGCGGAGGTTCTTTGGATTCACGAGGGCTAGTCCTAGGAGATTGAGCGCAGCGAGATGGTGAACACAGAGGGTTTACGTGGTTCGGGCCGCCGGAGCGTAGCACCCTACGTCCACGGGAGTGTTAGTGTATTGCCTTGCTTGAGCGCATGTGAGCTTTGATTGTTCGATCCAATCCCCTGTGAAGGTTGCCTGCCAAGTCCTTTTATAGTCCAAGGACTCTACAGTCACAAGGTGGGCCCCGGGGCCCGACAGGTGGTCCCAAGGAGAACCAAATCCTATACAAGATCTAGGATTAAATGCTATCTACTTCCCTTTGTCAGGGGCTTTAATGTGCCGTCCCGCCGGTCGTGCGCCAGGGCTATACATAGCTGCTGATGACGGCAGGGCATGTCCCGCTGTCTTGTCCCCGCGGCTCACTGGTCCGCCTTACGCAGTGGGTCTGTACCGGCTACTTGGACAAGACAAGACACTTGAGCCTTGACATTCGCATGCGCGACTCCGCTTCGCTTGGGGAAGGCGCGCGTACTTAATGCTTGTCTGAGCGGCGCACTCTTTCCTTTACTGCGGCCTCCTACCGCATTGAGTCGGCCCACCGTCACGTGGTTGCACCGGAGCATGTCCCTGCGGGGAGTTGAGCGCCCAGCTGTAAAGGTCACGTGGCGCCTTCGGAGCCTACCTCCGCGGGAGGGCGGAGGCTCAGCCCTGCGGACCACGTGGTAGTCCAGGAGCCCTTCCTTACGGGGAGACGGGCCTGGTCCAGGGGTTCCATTGGCTACGTGGTAGCCCCGGAGCCCGCCTCGGCGGGGAGGTGAGAGTCCGGTCCTGCCGGCCACGTGGCAGCACCAGAGCCTGCCTCGGCGGGGAGGCGAGGGTCCGGTCCTGCCAGCCACGTGGCAGCCCCGGAGCCTGCCTCGGCGGGGAGGCGAGGGTCCGGTCCTGCCGGCCACGTGGCAGCCTGAGAGCCCTCCTTGGCGGAGAGGCGAAGGTCCGGTCCTGCCGGCCACGTGGCAGCCCGGGAGCCCGCTCCTGCGGGGTGGTAGGATCTGGTCCTTCCCTCCACGACGTGGCAGCCTCGGACACTGCCTCCAAGTACAGGACAAGTCCTTAGCCGTTTTCTCCTTGTGCGCGGGGGTACCCGGTCTACGGGGTACCGACAGAAGTATACAAGATATCTTCTTAAGCGCTTCAGCATGGATAAAAGCAAGCCTCTTCGGACACCAATGGGTACAGCAACGACACTTGAACTTGATGAAGATGGTGACCCGGCCGATCAAAATGAATATATAAGCATGATTGGATCACTTTTGTACCTCACGGCATCAAGACTGGACATACAATTCAGCATATGTCTTTGTGCACGGTTTCAAGCTTCCCCACGTACATCAAATCGTCAAGCCGTCAAAACAATTCTCAGGTACTTAGATGGAACTCAATAATTTGGCATTTTTCTTCCTTCTTCCTCAATAGTTACTTTGAAAGCTTTTTCGGATGCTGATTTTGGGGGTTGTAGGATTGATAGGAAAAGTACTTCAGGTGCATGTCATTTTCTTGGTAATTCACTTGTTGTTTGGTCCTCTAGAAACAAACTCAGTTGCACAATCCACGGCAGAATCTGAACATGTAGCTGCTGCTAGCGCTTGCTCACAAATTCATTGGATTGTTCAAACTATTAAGGACTATGGGGTTGGTTTAGATAGTGTTTCACTATTTTGTGATAACTCTAGTGCCATTTGCGTTGCTAAAAACCCCGTGCAACATTCGAGAACAAAGCACATTGACATTAGGTATCACTTTCTCCGTGATAATGATTAAAAAGTCTACAATGTGATTCACCATGTAGATACCAAACAACAATTGTTGAGATTTTTACAAAACCTTTGGATTTCACTCGTTTTTGTTACATTCATAGTGAAAAAGGGGTTATGAATCCTCATGGCATAAATTAAGGGGGAGTTTTGAAACATGGAAACTCTATGTGTGAATCAGAAATTAAAATAATATGAGCATAGTATTTCATACATATATGACTTTGTGATTCTTTTTACATGATGAAAGTTCTTACTATATTACTCGTGTTATACATTTTGTAGTTTTTACCATGACTAGTAATTGGAATAATTACTTACACTAAATCTAGTCATGATCGAACTTTCTTGCTGTTTTGAACTTGTTGCATGCTCACAAGTGCTTTTAATCATGAAAAATTAATCAATCAACTATTCTCATGTTGAGCTTTTATGATCAAATTAAAAATTAAGAAAAGATCAATAGAATATGCATACATCAGACTTCTTCTTTTGAGATGGCTTATCATTGCACATAGATAAGAACTTGGAAGAAGTTGTGTATGACTAAAACCATGTCCTTAAGCTTCTGATTGTAAAATGACATAGGCTTGACTTGGTTGGTTAGAATAAGGCTGATGCGGCATATAATCTCTTGAAAATGTTATATGATCAAAATTTGAACTTTAAATGATATTGAATAGATGAAAAATACAGTAACAAGTGTCATGTTTTCATGTTTTGAAATAGTTAAGTTTGTGACATCATGACTTGCTTAAATTGAAAATTACACTTGATCTCTAGTATGTCTTACACTACTTTATGTATCTCATTGATGTGATAGTGTAAGTTACTTGATAATATGACTTGGATGAGCTTTGTTTTATATGTATATGTTATAATATGCTTATAACAATAAAAATTTCTCTTTTGTACCTTGCTGAATACATCGTCAAAGGGGGAGAAATTGATCACACATTGCACATATTCACAAGTGTTTTTGGCACGATTCTTCTTAGGGGGAGATTTGTTTTCTTTCTTCTCATTTTATTATGATTTACAAAAAGGGAGAAATATGTATAGGGCCAGATTTTTCTTTTCGAAACTTTTCATTTGAATGCGTCAATGTTCAGATTCTAAGTGGTGTTGCCAATGCATTCATCAAGGGGGGATTGTGAGACCTATGTGTGCTGAATACATTGGCTATGACGATAAAAGTTTTGAATACTACCAAAACACCATTTTCAACAAGGTCCGACTCTAGGTTCGTACTCCAGCTAGGTCCGACAATAGGTCCAACTTGTTTTGGGTAGCTCCGACAAGGTCCGACTTGCTTTGTCTAGGTCTGACTTACTTTGGCTAGGTCTGACTTCTTTGTCTAGGTCTGATTTGCTTTGTCAAGATCCGAATAACCTTTAGTAAGCTATGGCGCTAGGTTCGACTAGCTTTGGTAAGCTTTGGTGCTAGGTCCTACTAGCTTTGGTAAGCTCCAGCTCAACGTCCGGTTAGTTTTGGCAAGGTCCGAAGCTAGCTTTTACTTTGAATTGATTTGAACCTGCTTTACATCTATGAGAAGTTTGCTTAGTGTTCTTTTACTAAGTTTTTGGTCTGTTTTGGAGGTTATGGTTGATATCTTTTTGCTAAGGTTTGCAACATGCTTATCTGAGGTGCTCATGTAAGGTGTTGTGGTTTCAGAACTAACGAGAGTCAAGTCGAGGACTTGTGCTCAGAAGAATTGTTTGTTTGTTCATGTGCAGGTGTTTCTTGAGTTCAAGACATGGATGGTGACGGGATCCATTGAACTATTCTTAGGGAGAAGATGAGGTTCAACAACTAAATTCGGGAGGAATTGTGGTTGAGTTGATCGAGAGGTCGCGCAGCATGTTTTGATCAAAAACAATGCATATGAAGGTATCATGGACGTTGTTGTAAGGTGTTTGTACGTGTACAAGGTATGCATGGACGTGGCTACATGGTTCCTAGGCGTGATGAAGAGAAGTGGACGTAAAGAATTGGTCGGAGAGGTCCAACCGGCTGGATTATGCCTCAGGTTGCGGCTGAGGTGGTTATTGTTTGTTTATGGAAAGTTTCAAGTCTGTTTTGGTTAGATTTCGTGTGGGTCACGAAGTTGAGTTGTTTTAGGAATGTTTAGGACGTTCCTAGGGTGTTTGGAAGTCTTAAGATTGCTTCTATCTGCGTATAGAAGAGTCTTGAGCAGTTATGGAAAGTTTTAGTTGAATTTAAGTAGGATTTGAGTCCTAGTTAGGATTGGGTTGGCCTAAGGGTTGGTTATATAAGCAAGGGAAACCAGAGCTCATGGTTCACGACTTTGGGGTTGTTCCTCTTGTGGTTTTATTAATAAAATTCATAGTTTAAAGAAACTTTTGTGCCTCGTTCGTCCGACTTGTTTCACGCAAGTTTTTCTCGTTGAGTTTCTGCACAACACTATCTTGCTTTGCTGGTTTTATCATAACTCGAGTTTTACAGATCCAATTGATGTGATTCTTTTTGTGTTGTCTTCAAAACTTGATTAGCTATCATCTGTGAGAATTTCACGGTCATTGGATTTGTGGTTTTGGATCTACAAAAGTTTCTTTGCAGTGTTTCAGATCTGGTTTTTCCTAGGTAGAACAGATTGACCTTCGTTCAACCTTTCAATCATAACTTAAATTTTTCACAACGGATTTATGTCTTCGTGACTTTATTCTCCACAATCTATACTGGTTTTGTCACAACTGATCACGTCTAGATTAGTCGCACACACAATTGCTTAACAGATTGATTTTCTGTCGAGGGTTTTTTGTTGCTTCCGGTGAAAAAGATTTAATCTACCATTCACCCCCCCTCTGATAGCTTTTCACGTGCTCTTCGATCCTACAACATCACAATGGCGAGCCACATGGGAAGCACGACAGGCAGTCAAAATACAATATATTAGTTTTTAATCTAGTTCCCTGTATCATTCCATACAAACTGTCCTCAAGGAGAACACATCTCAAGAAACGTGATCGTGTTTCCACATCACACGACGGGGGACCTGAGTAAAGCGCGAACTGGTCGTCACAGTTGGGAATTTTATTCACCCAATAGATACCACCTACTGCCCCTACCTCATAGAGGCACGCCGATGGCGAGAGTTGCGTATGGCTTATTGAACATGAATTGTCCAAGAGTTGAATACTATCGCGTTTTTTACCACACGATGGGGTATCCCTGCTTTTGCATGAAGCACACCGGGGAGCAGCGTTTGCATATGCTCTCAAAACCATGACGAGGTTAAGAGACTCATATTAACTCCCGTGCGAAGCCACGGGGGACAATCACCGTACTACCCCACGTACGGGGGAGCTTACCGCAATTGATCTGCTTGCAGTGGCATATCTTACCTCTTACCTGATGTCAGAGCATCGTTACAAAATATAATAACAAGTATGTTAGCTTGCCCTCTTAGTAACTATGCTAATATTAGTTCTTATGTGGGCGTAGTACCGAATCCTCACTCGTAAGTCTATAGTTTTCAAAATAGGTTCCTTTTCAGGTGCGCCATTTCCAATGTAGCTCTAATACTATGCTGTGAGGACCAGGGTCCAAACAAACCAGGAATCACATTGGAGGGTGTCGTGTGATGCGACACTCAATAGCACAACACAGAAAAGAACAAAGAACTCATAATATAAGTGAGCAACTTACATTAATCCCAGAGTTTTATACAAAAGAGCTTACATCAGTGGAAGTCTTCATACTACTCTCTCGAACCTACACTAAAGCAGTAGTGATCGTATCCAGCCCGCAGATACTCCACTCTAGCATCACTTAAGATAGCAGTAGCGTCCAGGACTTCCATTGGATATATACCCCGACAAGGGCAAAGTCTAGAAACCCTTCACAGCTATATACCTGCAAAACACGTAAAAATGCAACCGTGAGCACAAAGCTCAACAAGACTTAACCGTCTCACCTAAAACATGAAACTCTACATGTTGGGAACATAAGACTTAAATTTAAATTGCAATAAGTGAAGTTCACTATCAGTATATCCTTGTTTCAGGTATATAATAGCATGTGAAGTTGCATAGAACCATAACTTTAGTTCTTCTATCAACTAGTTCAGTCAAGTTGCTTAATCATACAACATGTTCCACACAGTTCAGTTGTTACTACGTCGCAGTGCAGTGAACAAGTATGCTCACTTCCGCGAGCAATGGTGATTCAAATCAAGATACATCCGGCTTGCACGACATACACCTCGGTCTGAAAGAGGGGATAAACCAATTTCGTTGACGTCGTGTATGGCCACTTTTCACAAAACACTCGAGCATTGAATCGGTTTCACTGTCTCCGCAGCAAGATTCACATGATGACCTATGCTGCAGTGATCTCTGCTCTCCTCATGACGTGAGTGGTGATGTCTAAGACAGTGGAGTGTGCCTCAATACCCAGGTTAACAAGTTACATCAGTTCGCTAAGTCCACTAGAGCTAGTATGCATCCGGTACATATTCAATCTTGTCCAGCAGGGCCGCACACGGTACAACCCTTAATCGACACAGACAAGAACTATGCTCACAGGACCACATCCTTGAGCATCCTAATCTTTCTGCCCAGTCTCAGATTAATCTTTCCATCTTTATTCCTTTCCTCAACTCAATTCCATCCATAATCCTCAACTCACTTTCATCCAATTCCTCAACTTTAATATAGCAGTTGAAATCATATTAATTCCTATTCTAACCGGACTCCAGGGACTCTTGGGTCATGCATGTAGATTATCATACATCCCCTAGACTTAATGCATAATTACCATCGTATAGATTATAAAAGAAAAATATATTAACAACTCAAATGTAAACCGGGGCTTGCCTTAGGTTGCGGCTAGTGTAAATGTCAATAAGTCAGTCCTTGATCTTCTAGGTGTAGCTTTTCGCCATCCTTCTTCTTTCGTTGTCTTTAATGTTGCTTGGACAGATCTTGTTCTTGTGTGTTGCTTGGGCAATTCTTGTTCTTGTGTGTTGCTTGGGCAATTCTCGTTCTTGCAGTGGGGTCCATGCCAGTTCTCCTCCTGAGTTGTGCTCCTCGTCCATCTCCGTCATACGATCTACCGATATGAACATGCATATGTCACAAAAAGCAACGTAGAAACCTAATAAAGGCCAAAGGGGTGTGTTCATAACCTAAAGATTGTTTGGGTGCTACTTGATACAATAGCAGTCCTGGCTGGTTTCTTTGATGCTATGAAAAACCCAAGTTGTTTAAGAAAAATGCTTTCATGGTTTTCATATAAGCATAAGAACACAAGAGGAGATCCAATAACCCAAATGTCAAGTATTATGTTGGAAGTCCAGTAAGGTTCTTGCTGAGTTCTGAACTTCAATTGGAAGGAATTATTTCTATAATGATTCAATGATTAGTTAAGAGTGAAATTTCCATTTGTGGTTATTAGGACCTGTACTACAAGAACAAGTAAATTGCGGGAAGGAAAAAGCCAAGGACATCGACAGAACCTTAGCAATAGGAATGTGCAGCCTACAATGATCTCTTCCTAACTGCTGCACTGCCATAGGAACTTCTTGACACGCGCCTGGCCATGATCTTTGAAGGTGTTCAAGAGCCTGTCAAATGTATTGGGCTGGAGGTGGTAACCATAACGTGCTGCTTCCAGAGCAAAGCCGCAGAATTAACTCCTGTAATGGTGGCTGCATGAGGCTCGATCCCAATAACCTCCAATTCCCAGAATAGTCTAAGTGCTGCCTTCGGCCGTCCAGTCTGTGCATAACCATTAATCATTGTTACCCGCGCAATGAAATTCCTTGTCAGCACTTTGTCCAATAACTCACTTGCACTCTGAAGTGATCCGCATTTGGAATCAACTACAATCAGTACTGACCATGATGTCGAGTCCCTTGTAGGCATTTCATCAAACAACCTGGCTGCAACCACGACCCGATCAACCATGCACAATTCAGAGATAAATTTGGTCTTGTCTTGCTTGTCCGTTGTGTCGTTCTTTTGTTCCTGCATGTTGTGCATCATATTCATCACATCCGGCGCGGGTGGAACGTGGTTACGACGTGGAACATCGTGACGACGTCAAGATGGCAATGGCATCGGGGCAGCCCCTGGCAAACCAACACACACATGTGCACGAACATGCCAGCAGCATAGAGGTGGCGAAGTACGCATTGTGGAGGTGGTGGAGCAGAGCGGGAAGCGAATATGCTTGGGTCAGTGATTAGGATGACGGCCGTGGACGGTGACATCATGGGCATGTGAGTGTGCTCACCAAAGGTGCAGTGGCGACACGCGTGCATCTGTCGAGCAGAAGGCCTGGGCATGCACGGGTTGGGCGGCACAGCGAGGAGTAGCTCGAGCACGGCGGCATTTCGTCGAACAGGCGTCACATTGGTCTGAGGCAGCAGGACGATGCAAGCAAGGGGGGGGGGGGGGGGGGGGGGGGGGGGCGGTAAACAGCCAGTACAGCATGCAGGAGCGGCATATGGTCGGGGCGGTGGTGACGTGACCTCAGCGCCCATGGAGCATAGGGCAAGCACGCGCGCGCGCAAGCTTGAGACAGAAGGCGGCAGTGCACTTGGGCGGCGCTTGGCGTGCGGCTGTCGGACAGCGGCGGTGTTGCCGCGCGCGTGAGCAGGGGAGAGCGCGCGGCCACGCACGGCGGCACGGCCTGGGCGCGATGGCGGAAGACGCGGACACAGCAGGCATGGGGCCGAGAGCGGAGGGGGCGCGGTCGGGGCGCTGTTGCCGCTGGTGGGATCGCGCGCGGCTGCTGCGCGCGTGACAGCTCGGGCGACGAGCAGAACATTGGGTAAGACGGTGCTGCGCGGCATGCGACGGGGTGCGGCAGCGTAGGGCCACAAGATGAGGGGCGAGAGTAGGGCGGCGCCAAGGTTGGAGCGCGAGGGCGACTGGCAAGCAGTGGGTTGCGCAGTGCTTGTGGCGTGGAGCAGACGTGAGCAGCGTTCTCAGCTGAGGATGAGGGCGAGCGTGAGGTCAGGACGTGGAGCGGCAAGCTCCTGCGTGGCGCCTAACCAGAGAAAGGAGATGGAGAACTCCTTACTGACTTACAGGTGGAACCCATATGACATATACTCACCTTACTGCTGCTTTCAGAATGAAATTTGAAATTGTTAATCGAACTCCAAAACTCCTGCAAATTGGCGGTCAGGCTAACTTGAACATGGGGAGTCCAAACGCTGAGGTCAGATTTGATTTTTGACCAATGTAATATTGTAACTTTAAACCCCAGTACTTTATTTGATTCAATTTACTTAATTCCAAATCTGAAATTTGAATTTTTACATTATAATTTTCTTTACCATACCATTACCTCTTATCTCATGCACCTTAATTTAGTCTTGGTAACTTCCGGTGTAGGATCATATACTTGCTTCCCTCTAAAATTTGAATTGTTTGTAGATTTCTTTATTTATGATTTATTTTCCTAATTACAAGCATAACCACTAAATCCCACTTAAGATTTTTAGGGAAGTTCCTACTTAGTAATATTTCATGTACTTTATTTACTCATTTGAATGTGAACTTTTAAGTTTAAACTCCACAAAAGCTTTTAACTCAAATTTACAATTACTTGTCTTGATTTTTGAATCGACATTTTGGAAAGTTCTTATCTTATTCATATATTTCTTTATTTAAGTCCACACCTACAGTGACATTCTTCCATATTAGTGTTAAAATCTTTAGCATTTCCCTACTGTTCGCATTATTTATAAGTAAAATAACTCAGTTGAGATTGATTTTCTAATCAGACTTAAAATTTTAATTTCTCATTTTTCCATATTTGTTAACGTCAAATGTGGGCTTTTACACTGAGGAAGTACCCGATGAGGGGTGTGAGGCTCACTGGAAACCCTGCACGCTGTCGTGTAGATTTCGTGTTGCTACTGTGAAGCTTCTGAGGGCCGGATGACTTCACTCATGCTTAGTATAGGCTATAGGGCGTGAGTTGTATCTTATCTTTCCACTGCTTGTACTTATGTAGATTACTTTGTAAACTGAACAATACTATGGAATAAAGGCCCATCGTGTTGTAAATGTGTGTTCTGTGTGTTGTGTTGTTGGGTGTCGCATCGTACAAGACCACCCAATGCGATTGCTGGAATGTCAAGACTAGGGTCCTCACAGATCCAATCCAAAAAATTTGCTTTTGTATGCATTTGCAATTATAGATCCAAGTGTGCCAATTGAAAGTATAGATCATCCTGGTTCCAACAATATTTATTTAAGAATTTTTCGACAAGTATTCTAGGAGACATGAATTTTCAAAGTTGGAGCAAGATCTGGAATTAAATTTAAATAGAAAAATTTGAATAAAGAAGGGGGCCCACGGGTTTAAAGCCACACGGGCCACGCGGTTCAGGGCTGTAGCCACATTAGATCACCGGGCCGCACCAGATCCGCAACCTCAGCTCAGAGGCTGGCAGCCTGGCCCCACAGGGCCTTCTTCAACTTCGGGACTCTGACGGGTCCGGCTGCGCGCGGCGACGGTACCTCACCGACACGGCCTTTCCGGCCGTCTTCCCTCCCAAAACTCGCCGCCTAACCCTATTCCGGCCTGCTAAGCATCACGGTCGGGTCAGCGCACGGTGGCGGAGGCCAGAAACGCGTGCGCGACGGGCCTACAGTGCTCTATTTTGCACGGGAAGACCTCCAAAATGCTTCTGAGAACATAGGGAACATAGAAGAAGTTGTCATAGTTGTTCAAGCGCACCGAAATGGAGAGTCGGTGGTAGACCGACGGTGAGAATCATGGCGGTTGGGAAAACTCGGTTTTCTCAGTGTATAGTCGATGGATTGCTTTGGTTTTTCTTTGAGATGAAGCACCTGGTCATGTAGAACAACAAAGCTCATGTGAGCAAGGAATATTCAAATGTAGAAAGTGAATTTCGCTCGCGATCTAGCTCTGTTCATACCCGAAGCTCGTCGGAAGAAATGGAAATACGGTGGCTAGGAGGCATCGCATGAGCTCAAATTTTACCAGCATCTAGAAGGAGTATATACACACGTTTTCTATTAAAGGAACAAGGTGAGAAAATGACCGGAGCGCCGGTTTGACGGTGGAGCAGAGAGGCGGCAAACAGGGGAGATCTCCGGCGGCCACGGTTTCAAGGTAAACAGCTTCGGTGGTGGCCTAGCTGCGCAAGAAAATAATCATAAAGCTGCGCAAGATGTTGGGAAGTGAGAAGAGGCAAATAAAACTGATCAACACCGAGTACCCGGGCTTAATTCCGGCTGGACAGTGAAGAACTCGGGTGTTACAAGATTTCTGCGCCAGGAATGAAGAAGAGGGGAGTGATCGACTTTTGGGGCTTAGAGGAAGATAAGGAGGATCCTTGGGCGTGCTGTATGCAGCTGGAGGCGACCTCAAGCAAGCAGTCAGCTCTGTGGCAATTGCATGCCGTGTGGTGGCGCCCTGGGAAGAAAGAACAGAACACTCTTAGAATGACAGGTGGGTCCCACTTGCTCCCCCTCATCCACATCCCTGCTCATTCAATTCCAGCCCCTAATTCAGTCCAAAAATTGCTAGATATTTGTGGGAAGGCTAAATTTAAGATGGACAATTTGATTCTGAATTCAGATCATTGATATGACCAAGTTCCATTCGAATTCAAACTTGCATTTGAATTTGAGTTGAATTCAATGTAGCTATTGAATTAAATAGCAAACTTGCTTCACAAATTATGAAAGTTTGTAGGGAGACTATTTGAAATATTTGGAATCCAATGGTCAACTCAAATCTTCATGTTAAGCTCATTTGGACAGTAGTTAAGTTTATTTTTTTGAATTCCCTCTTTTGGAGTTTAAATTACTTTGTTTTTATCATTCCCTTTTTATTTTTTTATCATTCAAATATTTTAGTCTTTCTAACTGAAGTTTGCATTATGAAAATTAGGGCTTTTACACCCCCCCCCTTTAAAAGAATCTCGTCCCGAGATTACAATGAAGAGACAAAAGTAGGAGAAAAATTACCGGATATGAGACGATAAGAAATCCGAATAGTTGGAGCGGAGATATTCTTTGGATTCCCATGTCGCTTCTTCAGCATTATGGTTGCTCCATAAAACTTTATAGAACCACAGTGTGCGGTTCCGCGTTGTTCGAGCCTTCTCATCAAGAATTTTAACCGGATGTTTGGAGTATGTGAGATCCGGTTGCAACTCGCCGATTTCATCTGTGTGGACTGCAGCTGTGAACTTGAGACATTTCTGGAGCCGAGATACGTGGAAAATGTCGTTTATACCAGCGAGAGATGCCGGCAATTCCAATCTATAAGCCACATGTCCACACTTCTCCGTAATAGCAAACGGACCAATAAACCGGGGAGCTAGCTTTCCTTTTACTCCAAACGGGTGAACTCCTTTCATCAGAGATAGGTGTAGGTATACGTGATCCCCAACATTGAACTGCAGTGGGCGACACCACTTGTCCGCATAATTCTTCTATCGAGATTGAGCCGCTCTCAAGTTCGCTTGAATGATCCAAACTTGTTCCTCAGCTTCATTGACTAGATCAATCCCGAAAGTCACTCTTTTGCCGGACTCACACCAATTCAGCGGAGTGCGACATTTTCGTCCATAGAGAGCTTCATATGGTGCCATCTTAATACTCACTTGATAACCATTGTTGTACAAAAATTCCACCAACGGCAAATGATCATCCCAATTTTTAATGTGGTGGATGGCACATGTGCGTAACATGTCTTCAAGTACTTGATTCACCCGCTCGGTATGTCCATCAGTCTGCGGATAATAGGCGGAGCTTCTAATCAGCTTCGTACCCAATGAGGCGTGCAGCTGCTCCCAGAAACGAGCAACGAACAGCGAGCCTCAATATGAAATAATCGTGCATGGAATGCCGTGTAGGCACACGATTCTTGATATGTACAACTCTGCATATTTCATGGCATTGAATCCGACATTTACCGGAATGAAGTGTGCTGATTTGGTTAGTCGGTCGACTATCACCCAAATTGAATCATGCTTCCGGAATGTGAGTGGAAACCCAACAATGAAATCCATACTCACATCCTCCCATTTCCATGCCGGAATATTCTGCAGTTGCAGTTGTCCCGCTTTCCTCATATAGCCGGCTGTAAGGATCGAAACGCCCAAGAGGGGGGGTGAATTGGGCTTTCTTTCAAATTTTAAGACGATTAAGAACTAACAACTTAAGGCCCAATTCCCTATGCAATTAAACTATGCAATCAATGTAGATTAAAGTTGCGGAATGAAGATTGCATAAGAGTAAAAGGGAGAGGGATGCAAACGCTCAAAGGGACACGGAGTTTATCCCGTGGTTCGGTAAGATCACAAGGATCTTCCTACGTCCACGTTGTGGCACCCACCGAAGGGTTTTGCCACTCCCAAGTCACCGAGACTAGGGGCTTCTTCACTATTCTTCTCCGTTCGCCAACCTTGGCAAGGTGGAGCTCAAGCCTTGTACACTTTTGGGATCCTCCGGGCTTCCACAATCTTCTTGGCAAGCTCCGGAAGTTGCACACACCAAGGGTCACTCCCTTTGGGCTCTCACTACACTAGAGACTCCAATCACCAAGAATGGAGGCACCCAAGCACTATCTCTAGCTAGTTCTAGCCTATTTCTTGGTGTACAAATGATGAACAATTGATGTGAAAGTGGTTGCTCTATTGCTTGAATGCTCTAGGATGTGTAGAGTATGTCTGGGCTTCAAGTCTTGTCGATTTGACAGGTTGAAGGGGTATAAATAGCCAGCCTCCACGAGATAGCCGTTGGAAAAGTAGGCTGACATCACTTCTCTGCGAACACCGGATGATCCGATGTCTCCCCTTCAGTTGTCATCGGTCAAAGCCAAATTAGCTGATGTCACTGTGTCAGATATGACCGTTGTTAGACCGATGTTGATCTCTCTACTCATCGGATGATCCGGTGGCTCTTCCTCCAGAATTTTGCTTGATCTTGAGGCTCACTGGAGTGATTGACCGATGTGTGTAAGTCTGCACATCGGATGATCCGGTGCTTCTCTTGGTCCAATGGTGTCGCAATCTGTGATGATGGACCGATGCACTGAGCCACTCACATCGGATGATCCGGTGAGTGCATTTGTCTGAGGTCTTCTTCTTCAATTGAACCAACTTGACCGATGTAGTCAACTCATAGAACGTCGGTTGATCCGGTGTGTTCAACTTGTTGACTTCGAGTTGTTTTGAGTTGTTCTTTTGGAATTTTGAACTTGTGACCTCTTTGACACTTGTTGGAAATGTTGTTTTGATTGTCTTCAAGCATTGAGTGATGTCAAATTAGAGCTTTCACTTCTTGTCTTCATACGATTTGATTTGATCTCATTCGTTGATTTTATATGGGTCTCCAATGTAATTTTGATTTCATTTGATTGAGTGTCATTGAGACCTTGCATTCACAAGTTCATTAGTAATATCGAATGGTTGTCATTAATCACCGAAACCGTACCTCATGGGGCCTAGATGCTTTCAATCTCCCCCTTTTTGGTGATTGATGACAACACAATAATTTAAAGCGCAATGATAATGAATTTGATGATAATACTCAAGAATATATGCAATGAATACAACATAGGATACATTAAGTTTGCAAAAGAAATTTGTGGTGTGAAAAGCTCAATTGATTTAAAATCATAAACAAATGAGACAAGCGAAAGCGTGCTTAATTAAAATTACAAAAGAGTACTCAGGCATGAATACAAAGGATAAGCACACACTCATCCACACACTCCCCCTACACACACACTCCCCCTGAGACTGCTACTACCACTCCCCCTGACTCTTCTACATCTTCTCCCCCTTTGGCATCAAGACACCAAAAAGGGATCAGAACGCCTACAGACCCTGAGAGCTAGGCGCGAGGACGAACTGAGCACCGTCGCAGTCGTCGGAGCTGGAGTCGCCGGTCGAAGGAGCTGCCGGAGCGGTGGGAGCTAGAGGGTCTGCTGCCGGTGCTGGAGGAGAGGAAACAGGTACTGAAGGTGCTGGAGGAGCTGGAGGAAGTGGAGCGCTCACCACGGACGCCGGTGTCTGCTGGAACAAGGTCGTCGCCGGCAGTGGTGAGTGAATCGGTGCGCTAGATGCCAGAAGTGGTGACATGCTGATTGAAGGGATAGGAGTAGTAGGCACCTGAGCGACACCTGGAGCCAGTCCCAGTCCAGGCTGTTGTGAAGGAAGGGCGATCCCGGTCTGAGTGTAAAGGTTGGTGATCAACCCTAGGATCCCCATCATGGCCTGCTGGGTCTGCTGCTGCTGGTCGAGGGTACGTCGGTGCATCTGATCGACCAGGTTGGTGAACCGGTCCGTATCCTCTCGCCTCTGACGGGCGATCTCCAGCTGGAGCTCCTGCTGCTGCCGCTGCAGCTGTGCCAGGTGAGCAGCCTGCTCTGCCCTGGCCTGCTCAGCAGCGAGCCTGTCCTGACGCTGCTGCTCGATCATCTGCTGAAGAAGGGAGGACAGCTCCGACGGCTGTGACACCTGCGCCTCGGACACAGGAGGTGGTGTCGGTGGCGGAGCAGCTGATCCTCCTGCCTCGGCGTCGTGCTGTCTCGGTGAGGGTGGAGGTGGAGGGAAGTACTCCTCAACACTCTCGTCTGTGTCGCTCTCGGACCAGACGTGCTGCAAGTCTCCACCTTGAGCTTCTGCCTCAGCCAGACGCTCATCTTCCTTCTCGAGGTCAGACCAATCCTCCTCAGTCAAGCGGGCCCTGACCTGGCGCTCAACTGGACGGCCAAGGCGGCGGTCTCCAGGAGCGGACGCACGGTAGTGACCGAGGCGGGTCACGCTCTCGTCAGCAAGTCGGGCCTGTGCTGTATGTCCTTCTGGCACCACCATAGAGCAAATATAACTGATCCAGTGGCCATAGACCATCTGCCTCATCATCCCGATCCCATCCGTGATCACGTCTTCCATCTCGTAGAGAAGTATGTCCACGATATCAAAATCCATCCCGTTCATTATGTAGAACAGGAGGGTCTGCTGGAGACTCGTGAACCCCTCCAAGTAACCTGACCTCGGCAGGAGCGTGCGGCGCAAGGCGAGGTGCACAATGCGCGCAGCTGGGGTCAGGAGAGCTGGGACTCTCGGCTGGTCTGGAGAGAAAGAGGGGCCAAACAGAGAGCGGATCTCGTCCAGCTGTGGTGCTACCCCTCCAGTAAGTGGCCTCCTCGGTGGATCTGCCTGCCCATAAACCTTCTCGTGTATGCTGGTGTCGTGCAGGTCCAAACCAAGAATATGCCCCAAAGTCTGCCTCGAGAGATGGTAGTGCTGACCATTGAACATGAAAGCAATTGACCTTCTACCCTCTGAGATGTACAGGGTCGCGTAGAAGACACGGACCCACTCTTCCACATATGCACTCCTCTCATAATCCAGTAGCTCCACCAAGCCTCTATATCTTTCAAAGAAGGGGCGGATCTCAGTCTCCGCTGCCACTGCAAGCTGCCTCCAGTCCAAGTGGTTGTGCTGAAAGAGCTTGTGCCCCCGGCGCTTGTAGGTCTCATAGAGAGACGCCTGGGTGACAGTCCAGAAGCGACTGTCGACAAGAAGCTCTCGGGGCTGTGGGAACCACTCCTCAAGAAGAACACTCCATCTGAGCTTCCGGAGTTGCTTCGCCTTCATCTTCCGGTAGTCCACAAGACGGACTCCTTCACCGACCCGGACGGCCGTGTCCATCTCATGGATGTCCCTCTCAGCCTCCCTGTCCTCACGACGGTCGGCGGCCGTCGGTCTCGGACGAGGAGCAGCCTCGGCGTGACCTCCTCGAGTCCGGGCTGAG
Source organism: Tuctoria greenei (assembly GCA_036927565.1). Lineage (NCBI taxonomy): Eukaryota > Viridiplantae > Streptophyta > Magnoliopsida > Poales > Poaceae > Tuctoria > Tuctoria greenei. Next base: position 144,405,931 of record JAYESD010000008.1, on the reverse strand, counting down.
CGCCGGCGGACGAGAGGCTCGACTGGCTCCTCTTCGGCGTCGGAGTCGTCGACCACGGGAGGCGGCCTTGGACGGGCCTCGCGAATCCTCAACGAACCCCCACGGCCGCGCTCACGCTCCTCGGCGGCGCGAGCGGCCATCAAGGCCTTCTTCTCATCCTTCGAAAGTTTCCGCTTTTTCGCGGCGGGCTCCGCGATCGCCTTGCCCTTTCCTTTGCGATCACGACCCATCTAGATGGAAGGGAGAGGTGGGGTTAGCGACGATGAAAGAGAACGGCGAGAGAAGCAATGAGAGACGTCGCACGGCACGGGGCTCACCTTAGCGACGATGGAGCTCGGGAAAGCCTAGCGACGGGTGGTGACCGGAGAAGACGACGTTTGGTGGAGGTGCTTCGACGGAGGGAGGGACGGTGGCGATGCTTGGATGCGGTGGAGAGGTGCGGCGGCGACGCCTAGGGCGGCGGCGGTGGCGGCTGCCGGCGGAGGTGGCGCGGTGCGCGGGAGGAGCACGGAGGCGGGGGCGCCTAGGGCGGCGGCGGCGGCGGCGGCGGCTGCCGGCGGAGATGGCGCAGGGGGTCGCCGGCGGCGGCGGCGCGAGCAGAGGGCGGCGGTAGCAGCCGGCGGCGGCGCTGCAGGCGAGGGAGAGGCGGCGACGCGAGCACGGGGGCGCGAGGGGTCAGGGAGAGAGAAGATGGCGGCGGCGCGGGCGTTTAAATAGTGGGACCCAAACCCTAGCCGTTTTTTAAACACCGGATGGACCGATGATATGAGAATTGAGCATCGGTCAATTGCCACAGAAAGGATATTCAGGGAATGTTGTTGACACCGGATGGACCGACGTCTAGGGTTTTTGAACATCGGTCGAATGTCACAGTAAGGGTGTTCAACCGAGTGATGTTGACACCGGATGATCCGACGTTAGAGGGAGGTAGACATCGGTTGAATAGATCACAGCTTCAGAAGAGTGAACATCGGATGGACCGATGTTTTACGGAATGAACGCGTCGGATCATTTGGGGTTCTGACTGAATTGGCCCTTGAAAAATGAACACCTATTGGTCCGATGAGGGATTGACAAAGGCATCGGATAATCCGATGACAACAGAACGAAAACATCCCATATATGTCCTTTGACCAAACAACCAATCAAAGAGAAACACATGTCTTAGGACTTTTTGGGCAACCCCTTACCCCTCAAGAAGCTAATATGCCAATAGCTTGGCTAGACCTTAACGCAAATGGAACACCAAGAAAAAAATGGAGGAAAATATCCAAATAAAATGTAAGGCCCATGCTTTGTGAGGTAGAGTATGAAGACTTCTATCTCTTTGAAGCATGATCCTCTAGGCATTAACGTACCTAACATTTTGTTCTTTCCACCTTATATGAGTTGAGATATTGCATTTCAAACAAGTCTCCTTCTCATGAGGTGGGTTCCCCTTTGTGACAATTCTACCGTATGCAATGCCAAACAAATTATAGTGCAAGAGATTAAATGAGTGCAAGTTTATATGGCAGGGATCATGCAAGGCATAAAGTAAATCTATCTTGCCAAGTTTGAACCTTCCAAAGGCTTCCTCAGGGAAAACTACTTCTAGCTTGCCCCTATCCTTTGGGAGTTAGACAAGACCTATATGTTATGCATCCTTACATGAGCATGGCAACTTACATGACGTTAGATGCATCTAGCACATTTAATTCACTTCTAAGTCTAGAAAAGGTTTTCTCATCAAGTGGTTTTGTGAAGATGTCCGCCAATTGTTCTTCGGATCTAACACCTTGCAAAGAGATGTCTCCTTTAGCCTCATGATCACGCAAGAAATGATGGCGAATATCAATGTGCTTAGTGCGGGAGTGTTGAACGGGGTTTCTAGCTATCTTAACCGCACTTTCATTGTCACAAAGGAGAGGCACACAACCAATTTTAATTCCAAAGTCCAAAAGGGTTTGCTTCATATATAGAATTTGGGCACAACATGCACCGGCCGCTATATACTCCGCCTCCGCGGTGGACAAAGCCACGGAATTTTGCTTTTTGCTCGACCAAGATACTAGGGAACGCCCAAGTAAGTGGCACCCACCGGAGGTACTCTTGCGATCCACACGGCATCCGGCAAAGTCCGAATCCGAGTATCCCAAGAGATGGAAACTAGCGTTCTTGGGGTACCACAAACCTACACTTGGGGTATGCTTGAGATACCGGAGTATCCTAAAGACCGCCTTCTTGTGCGATTCTTTAGGTGCCGCTTGAAAGCGAGCACACAAGCACACACTAAACATAATATCGGGCCTAGATGCGGTAAGATATAACAATGAGCCAATCATAGAACGATAATGAGATTGATCAATAGGTTTACCGTCTATGTCCGCGTCGAGATGGCAATTAGTCGCCATTGGAGTGCTTCTTGTGCTACAATCTCCCATTTCAAATTTCTTCAAGAGGTCCTTGGTGTACTTCTCTTGGTAGATGAAGGTGCCCTCTTGAAGTTGTTTGATTTGAAATCCAAGGAAGAAGTTGAGCTCTCCAATCATTGACATCTCGAATTCCCTAGACATCATGGTGCCAAACTCATGGCTAAGAGATTTGTTAGTTGAGCCAAAAATGATATCATCGACATAAATTTGACAAATGAATAAATCCCCGTCGATGTCCTTGGTGAAGAGAGTAGTGTCCACCCTCCCGATCTTGAATCCTTGCATGACCAAGAAATCCCTTAGACGTTCATACCACGCTCTAGGTGCTTGCTTGAGCCCGTAGAGCGCCTTGTGTAACCTATACACATGGTTAGGATTCCTCGGATCTTCAAACCCGGGAGGTTGCTCAACATAGACAAGTTCGTTAATATAGCCATTGAGAAATGAACTTTTAACATCCATTTGATAAAGCATTATATTGTGATGTGAAGCAAAAGCAAGGAGTATGCGAATAGCTTCTAACCGAGCGACCGAAGCGAATGTTTCTCCAAAGTCTAGTCCTTCAACTTGTGAAAAACCCTTGGCCACAAGCCTTGCCTTGTTGCGGACCACGACGCCATTCTCGTCTTGCTTGTTCCGGTATACCCACTTCGTACCAATAACGTTCTTGTCCTTGGGTCGCTCCTCCAACACCCAAACTTCATTGCGGGTGAAGTTGTTGAGTTCTTCTTGCATGGCCATCACCCAATTTGGATCTTGGAGTGCTTCCTCTATGTGAGTGGGTTCTACACACGAAACAAAAGAGTAGTGCTCACAAAATGAGGCGACATGGCGGGAACGAGTACTTACGCCCCTTGAAGGACTTCCAATGATTTGGTCCATTGGATGCGCCTTGGAGATGCGTCCATGCCTCATAAGTGGTTGTGAGTCACTTGGCGGTGGTGAAGCTTGTTGTTCCTCTTGTGGTTGGACTTGATCATGGACTTCTTCTTGTTGTTGGTGTTGTGTGGCTTGTGAATCTTGCATTGGCAATGGATCATCTTTCTCTTTTTCTTCTTCATCAACTTGAGGCATCATGGAGGTGTTGATGTTGGAACTTGATGCTCCCCCTTGATCATGGTCCTCTTCAACTTCCGGCTTGATGTCTCCAATGGTCATGTTTTTCATGGCTTCTCGTAGAGGCTCATCATCTATTTCATCATGACCAAAACTCTCCTCTTGGGAGCCATTAGTCTCATCAAACTCAACATCACAACTTTCTTCAACTAGACCGGAGGTTTGGTTGAATACTCGATATGCTTTTGAGTTTGATGCATAACCAAGAAAAATACCAACATCACATCTTCTTTCAAACTTACCGAGCCTTTTCTTGCGGTAGATGTAGCATTTGCACCCAAAGACTCTAAAGTAGGAGATGTTGGGCTTTCTCCCAATGAGGAGCTCATATGGGGTCTTTTGGAGTAGTCGGTGAAGATAGACCCTATTTGCGGCATGGCACGCCGTGTTGATTGCTTCGGCCCAAAACTTCTCCGACGTCCCATAGTCATCAAGCATTGCTCTTGCAAGGGTGATAAGGGTCTTGTTCTTCCTTTCAACGACACCGTTTTGTTGGGGGGTGTATGTGGCCGAAAACTCATGCTTCACTCCTTCACGATCACACCACTCCCCAATGTTGTAGTTCTTGAACTCGGTGCCGTTGTCACTCCGGACTTTGATGATGGGAAGTTGAAATTCCCTTTGAGCACGTTTGGCAAAGGTCTTGAAAACTTCCGGAGTTTCACCCTTGTCACCTAAAAATAAAGTCCAGGCATATCGAGAATAATCATCAAGACAATAGAAGTTACCACCAAGACTTTGATATGTGGATGGTCCGAAGAGGTCCATGTGGAGTAGTTCAAGCGGCTTGGAGGTTGACACCATTGTCTTCATTGGGTGGTGTGAAGCAACTTGCTTCCCGGCTTGACAAGCACTACAAAGCTTGTTCTTTTCAAACGTGACATCCTTCACGCCGGTCACCATCCCAAGATTGAACGACTTCTTAAGCTTGCTCATCCCAATGTGAGCAATGCGTCGATGCCATAGCCAACCCAAGCTTGTCTTAGTGAAAAGACAAGTGGTCAAGCTAGCATCCTTGTTGGAGAAGTCCACCAAGTAAAGATGTCCATGCCGAAATCCTTTGAAGATTAGTTCTTTGCTTGATTCACTAGTTACTACAACACCATTCTTGTCAAAGGTGCACGTTAGTCCAAGATCACATAGTTGTGCAATGGAAAGTAAATTGAAACTAAGTGACTTGACATATAGTACATTAGAAATGGACAAATCATGCGAAATAGCAATTTTACCTAAACCAATTACCTTCCCCTTTGAGTTGTCACCAAAGGTGACTTGTTCATGATTATCGGGGTTCTCTATGGTAGTGAACATATCATCATTGCCGGTCATATGTTGAGTGCACCCGCTATCGAGTACCCAATGTTTTCCTCCGGCTTTGTAGTTCACCTACACACATGAAGTTAGTTTTTGAGTTTAGGTACCCAAGCTAACTTAGGTCCTTGTATGTGTGATACAAGTGATTTTGGGACCCAAAGTTGCTTGGGGAGCTTCCCCTTCATGCCCTTAATATCTTTGCCGATGAACCTTGCCTTCACCTTGCCACCTACTTTGCTTAAGAGATAGTGATAATCATGGAAAGTAGATTTGTAGTTAGGAGGCAATTTGGGAGAAGGACGGTTGGGAAGAGGACACTCCCTCGTGTGGTGTCCGGTGACCTCACAATGTTGGCAATAGGATCCAACTTCTTTGATGAAGCTCGTCCTAAGCTCCGGTGAGGGCACCTTTCCTTTGTTGAGCACCGGGAAGGATCCAAGTCCTCTCTTGTTGAAGCCTTTGGCTTGTTGGTAGAGGATTTCCTTGTGCTTGTCCTCTCCCTTGGAGAGTCTCACCACACTAGTGCGGAGACTTTCAATTTCGTCCATCAATTCCTTCTCCCTAAGGCTTGCTTTCAAAGGCAAAGACTTATCCAAAGTATTAGTGGCATGTGAAAAAGTTGATACTTTGCCATCAAGGGTTTCCTTTTTCATGTTCTTCATTTTTAGTTCAATTTTCTCATAAGCAAGGTTAAGCACTTCATGTTTTTGAACCAAGTCATTGTGCTTTCCCAAGAGTGCTTGGTTTGCTAAGTCAAGTTCATGATGATCAAGCTTGATTTGAGCATTTTCCTTCTCGATTTGCTTGACATGAGTTTTGAGCGTGTCATGCTCTTTAAGTATGGTTACATACTTGTCATGCAAATCGAGCTTCGCACTCTCAAGTTTAGCACAAGCTTGTTCAAGTGCTTTGACCTTGCTCTTTTCCCTTTTTATGATGACATGATATTCATTAATCATTGATGCTAGTTCATCGGGGGAGAGCTCATTATCATCATCGCTAGAATCATCACATACCTTAGAGTTACCTTTAGCCATGAGGCACATAGGAGGTGGATGAAGAGGTGAGTTGTCTTTGTTGACGACGGCAAGGCCCGCCAAGTTTTCTTCATCTTCACTCTCTTCATCGCTTGACTCTTCATCCGTGATCCACTCATTGGCCTCGCACATGAAGACTTTTTGAGGCCCTCTTCTCTTCTTTGGAAAGAGCTTGGTTTTCTTGCCCTTGTCAAATTTCTTCTTTCCAAAGGCGCGCTTGGGTTTGACCTCTTCTTCATCTTCATCACTTTCTTCTAGCTTTCTATACTTTCCTTTGTGGTTGTCCTTCCTCTTGTCGGGTCTTGGACAATCATATGATATGTGGCCTTGATCTCCACAATTGTAGCATGTTTTGTTTTCATCTTTTCTTGGGAGGAAGGCTTTCTTCTTTGGATCAAAGGAGTATCCCTTCTTTGCGATTTTGGAGTTTAGACGTGAGAATTTTCTCATCATCAATGCAAGCTCATCATCGTCATCTTCGCTTGTTGCTTGCTCTTCTTCGCTTGAGCTAGGCTCAACCACTTTCTTTTTCTTGGGAGTTGTCTTCTTGGTTGAAGCCTTGAGAGCAATAGTTTTTGATGATGACTCCTCCATCATTCCAAGTACGCTCATCTCATGAGCGTGTATTTCTCCAATGAGCTCCGAAACTTCAATGTTGTCAAGTGATTCCTTTTGGAGCATGGAGTTGATGATGTTGTACTTAGGCTTGGGAAGGAGCATGAGGATCTTTCGGTTGATAAGTCCCTTGCCAAGAGATGCAATGTCAAGAGCATTAATCTCCTCAATAAGAACATTTAAGCGTGAAAACATTTGGTTAACATTCTCATGAGGAAGCATTTTGAATTCATCATACTTGGATTTTAGCAAGTGATATTTGAGTTCTTTAACACGAGAGGAACCCTCATGAATTTCAATTAAGCATGCCCAAATTTCACAAGCCTTTTCTTTACTAGCTATTCTTGCAAATACATCTTGACTAATGCATTCATAGATGGCATTTCTAGCCTTAGCATCCCATTTTAGTTGATCCCCAACATAGTTAAGATCTCCAAATCCCGCATGGGTCGCTTCCCACACTTCGGGAGCAATGGCCTCTAGGTAGGCACGCATGCGTGCTTTCCAATAGGCAAAGTTTTTGCCCTCGAAGATAGGAACCGAACCCCCATTCTTGGCCATTTAAGCTCTCTAGCGGTGAAGCTAGAATGATCCAATGAGCAACAAGGCTCTGATACCAATTGTAAGGATCGAAACGCCCAAGAGGGGGGGTGAATTGGGCTTTCTTTCAAATTTTAAGACGATTAAGAACTAACAACTTAAGGCCCAATTCCCTATGCAATTAAACTATGCAATCAATGTAGATTAAAGTTGCGGAATGAAGATTGCATAAGAGTAAAAGGGAGAGGGATGCAAACGCTCAAAGGGACACGGAGTTTATCCCGTGGTTCGGTAAGATCACAAGGATCTTCCTACGTCCACGTTGTGGCACCCACCGAAGGGTTTTGCCACTCCCAAGTCACCGAGACTAGGGGCTTCTTCACTATTCTTCTCCGTTCGCCAACCTTGGCAAGGTGGAGCTCAAGCCTTGTACACTTTTGGGATCCTCCGGGCTTCCACAATCTTCTTGGCAAGCTCCGGAAGTTGCACACACCAAGGGTCACTACCTTTGGGCTCTCACTACACTAGAGACTCCAATCACCAAGAATGGAGGCACCCAAGCACTATCTCTAGCTAGTTCTAGCCTATTTCTTGGTGTACAAATGATGAACAATTGATGTGAAAGTGGTTGCTCTATTGCTTGAATGCTCTAGGATGTGTAGAGTATGTCTGGGCTTCAAGTCTTGTCGATTTGACAGGTTGAAGGGGTATAAATAGCCAGCCTCCACGAGATAGCCGTTGGAAAAGTAGGCTGACATCACTTCTCTGCGAACACCGGATGATCCGATGTCTCCCCTTCAGTTGTCATCGGTCAAAGCCAAATTAGCTGATGTCACTGTGTCAGATATGACCGTTGTTAGACCGATGTTGATCTCTCTACTCATCGGATGATCCGGTGGCTCTTCCTCCAGAATTTTGCTTGATCTTGAGGCTCACTGGAGTGATTGACCGATGTGTGTAAGTCTGCACATCGGATGATCCGGTGCTTCTCTTGGTCCAATGGTGTCGCAATCTGTGATGATGGACCGATGCACTGAGCCACTCACATCGGATGATCCGGTGAGTGCATTTGTCTGAGGTCTTCTTCTTCAATTGAACCAACTTGACCGATGTAGTCAACTCATAGAACGTCGGTTGATCCGGTGTGTTCAACTTGTTGACTTCGAGTTGTTTTGAGTTGTTCTTTTGGAATTTTGAACTTGTGACCTCTTTGACACTTGTTGGAAATGTTGTTTTGATTGTCTTCAAGCATTGAGTGATGTCAAATTAGAGCTTTCACTTCTTGTCTTCATACGATTTGGTTTGATCTCATTCGTTGATTTTATATGGGTCTCCAATGTAATTTTGATTTCATTTGATTGAGTGTCATTGAGACCTTGCATTCACAAGTTCATTAGTAATATCGAATGGTTGTCATTAATCACCGAAACCGTACCTCATGGGGCCTAGATGCTTTCACCGGCCTTCACTCGTCAACACGTATCACACTCGATTACGTACTTATCACTCTCACGCTTCATCCGTGTCCACCAAAACTTAGTCTTCAAGTCTTGATACATTTTATTGCTGCCTGGATGAATGGAATATTTGGACAAGTGAGCTTCGTCAAATATTTTCTTTCGAAGGTCCATGTCACGGGGCACTACGATCCGATTCTTGAAGCATAGATCACTATGTTCATCTCTTCAAAAGCACTTCATCTCTCTGCTGTCCATTCTCTTGAGTATATGAGACATACCCTTGTCCTTCTTTTGATCTTCAATAACCTCATCTCGGATTGTGGGAATGATTGCAAGATTGTATAAAGCTCCATATGAAACCATGTATAGACTCGGTTCTTCCTCTTCTATAGGCGTGATGGTCAAATTATTGACATGAGACTTGTGGCTAAGCGCATCGGCAACCACATTAGCTTTGCCAGGATGATAGTGAATCTCAATCTCATAATCCTTGATCAATTCTGACCACCTTATTTGCCTCATGTTCATCTCCTTCTGAGTGAAGATATATTTCAATGTTTTGTGGTCGGTGTAGAGGTGAACCAGATTTCCATGCAAATAATGCCTCCACATTTTTAGACCAAGCACCACGGCAGCGAGCTCCAAATCATGAGTAGTATAGTTCTGTTCATGATTGTGGAGCTTTCATGATACATAAGCGATCACACGTCCTTCTTGCATAACACGCAGCCAAGTCCGATGCCGGATGCATCGCAATAAACATCAAATGGTTTCGTCGTATCCGGTTGGGCTAAAACCGGGGCTGTTGTGAGATGCTTCACCAATGTTTGAAATGCCTTCTCACAAGCTTGACTCAAAATATATTTGGTGCCTTTCTTCAACAACTCCATCATAGGTTTATCAATTTTTGAGAAGTACGGGATGAACCTTCGATAATATCCCGCTAAGCGAAGGAAGCTTCAGACTTCATATACAGACTTAGGAGATTGCCATTTAAGCACTTGAACAATTTTACTTGGGTCCACGATGATGCCCTCAGCTGAAATAATGTGTCCGAAGAATGGCACTTGACTGATCCAAAATTCACACTTGCTGAATTTTGCATAGATCTTATGGTCTCGCAATCGTTGGAGCACGATATGCAAGTGTTCAGTGTGTTGTTCCTCTGATTTGGAATAAACCAAGATGTCGTCCATGAAGACCACGATGAACTTATCCAACTCCAGCATGAACACTGAGTTCATAAGATACATAAAGTGGGCCGGAGCGTTGGTGAGACCAAAAGACATGACAAGATATCCATACAGTCCATATCGTGTCGAGAATGCAGTCTTCGGTATATCTTCTGTCTGAATTTTGATTTGATGATATCCGGAGCAAAGATCCATTTTGGAAAATACCTTAGCACCTACTAATTGATCAAAAAGAATGTTTATGCGAGGTAGTGGATACTTGTTCTTGATCGTCACAACATTTAGCCAACGATAGTCCACACATAACTGCAACATTTCATCCTTCTTCTTAATGAACAGCGCGGAGCAGCCCCAAGGTGAGGAACTTGGGGGAATAAAACCTTTGTCCAGCAGGTCCTTGAGATGTTCCTTTAATCCAGCTAGCTCATTGGGCGCCATTCGATAAGGTCTTTGAGATATCGGTGTGGTTCTCAGTGCAAGTTCAATTTTGAACTTCACGTCACGTTTGGGCGGCATGCCCGGTAGATCATCGGGAAACACATCGCGGTATTCATGGTGTTGAAGTGTAGCAACGACACTTCCCCCGGTACTACTAGATGTAGCCCACGAAGGTTCTTGTTTCGGTTGGGGCACGCAGAGATCAAGAGCAATATGGTGACACGAGAGATTTACGTGGTTCGGGCTGCCTGAGCGTAATACTAAAAGTGCATCTAGGAATCCCTTGTGGGTTTTGAATGATTTATGACAAGCAAATGAGATCCTAACCTATTTGTTGAGATGAGCACATGTTTTAATAGCAAAATAAGCAAAGTGCCAAAAAGAAGGGAGAATGAGGAGCAAAGTGGAAATGAGCTCAAGGAAGAAGAATAGTATATCATTGTGTATGGAGTGTGTTAAGGAAACACACCCCAAGAGCTCAATCACTATTAAACACACACATTGCACAAAGTTATACAGGACCGGACTAGTCCGAATGTCACCGACTAGTCCGATATCATCTCCGCACAAAATAGGACAAGTCCGATATCACTCGGACTAGTCCGATATCTCTCTGACCAGAATCGGACTAGTCCTCCCCAATGCGGACTAGTCATCAAAACACTTCACAAGTCACACAAAATCAAACAAGTCCGATCACCACCGGACTAGTCCGACATTCATTCTGATCTAAATTGGACAAGTCCGATGTTAGCACAGACTAGTCCGAAAAACCCTCTGACCTAAATCGGACAAGTCCTCCAAGTGCGGACTTGTCACCCAATTCACTTAGGGTTTCACATGTCCGAACAAGTCCAATGACTATCGGACTAGTCCGAAGATTTCTAGAAGCGAAATCGGACAAGTCCGCTCCTAGCCTGACTAGTCCGATATTTTGGGAAACTTAGGGTTTGCTACACACAGCACACCGGACTAGTCCGGTGTCCACCACAGACTAGTCCGATCTTTCTAAACCCTAATGGTCACTTTTAGAAACCCCATATAAATAGAGGTGCACGGCCCAACTTTAAACTCTCTCAAACCCTAGCGCCGTCACACGTCCCAAGAGCCTCCAAAAACACATCTCTCCATGAAATTAAGTGCAACAAAGATCAATCCTTTGAGGATACACTCTAGATCATTGGAGAGACACGTTCAACACTCATTGAGCTTATGGTTTGATTCTCTAACACACTCCTGTGATTTCATTGTAATCTTTTGATTGTGTTCTTGGTGGTATTTCGTGTTGTAACCTAGGGGAGCCCTCAACGTGTGAGAAGGACCCTTTGAATTCGGTTATTCACCCCTTTGTGATAAGTGGAAGAGGATTGGACTTCGTGGCGATCCGACGGGGGTAGGGTTGGAGAAGACCCGGTCCTTTTGTGGACTCCTCAACGTGGACGTAGGTTGCCTTTGTGGGAGACGAACCACGGGATAAATCCTTGTGTCTTTCATGGTGTTCATCGTTCTTATTCATCACAACAATTTAGGGTTTCAACCATTATTGCATACTTTACGTTGAATCATTAATTACAAGATTGAATTGTGATATACCCTAGTCCATAATCTTGCAACACTTCATTTGACTATATATTTCCGCTGCATACATCAAAGAATCAAATTAATCGATCAAACCTAATCAAACTAGTCGGTACACACCGGACTAGTCCGCAATTTACCGGACTAGTCCGATATCTCTGGTTTTGAACTGGTTGTTAAGTGTTGCAGGTTCCGACAAATTTCAAAAAGGCCTATTCACCCCCCTCTAGGCCACATTCAATACCTACTCCACGGGGTGTGTGTGTGTGTGTGTGTTGTATTGAGAATCGCTAGAAAGCGTAGTCTCTGGCTCAGTCTGGAGTTGTTATGTATCGTGCGGGTTAGTCCTTTTATAGTCCAAGCACTGATCGTTACATCATTCACCTGGCCCGACATGTGGCCCTGGCATATTTAATAGCCTTATACACTGTCTATGAGTATTAAGTATGATTAATAGTGTGATAACGTGCCTTAATGGCTATGTTACCTCTATTAACAGTGCTTTGATCGTGTGTTATTAATACAACATTAACGACACGTAATCAAGTCTTGTAACTGTCGCTTTAACTGTCCCTTGAATGTCCGTGCTGAAGAGGATCCGCCAATGTATTCGTTGGTGAAGGTACGGAGGCTCCACACGTGGCAGCTTCGGATCTTCCCTTTGCGGGGAGGTAGCTCCGGAACCGCTATACACGTGTCAGCACCAGAGCTTCCCTCTGTCGGGGGTTAGGTTCGGGATCATTATACATGTGTAGATAGCGGAGCTTCCCTATGTTCGGAGTGTAGCTTCAGATTTATATTACACGTGTCAATCTCCGGAGCTACCCATATGAGGGATGCAGGTCCAATGTAATATGACATGTGGGGCCTGAGGTGACCTTCATATTTGATAGGTAGAACTCTCTTGCACTTCTTGCGGTATCATAGGGTACCCCGTACGCAGGGTACTGACAGTGGCCCTCAGGGCCACCTTTGGGAGAAACCCTTTGGGTTAAATTATTCAACCAAAGGTGGGGCCATCCTTGATTCCTGCGCTTTGACTTCAAAAGTCTCCTAATGTGCCATTGGGGTGACTTTCCGGGGTTCAACCATCGCCGTGTGGCTTGTTATGAATACAACAGATGAGATCTTTGAGTGCGGATCTCACGCAATTGAAGGTCGCTAGTTCCCAATACAAAAACCGTATCGGTTCTGAGCGCCTTGTTAGGGTGCCGCCTTTGGGTCTCTCGCCCCCCATCATGACAACAGTTCATCCTGACCGGGATCCACGAACGCGTAGAGGGTGGAGTGACCCCTCAGATTGTCTTCTGCAACTTCCTGGTCAACAGATGAGCTCTGTTAAGGAAGAGAGAGAAGCTCGCCTGGGCCCCCAACAGCATGATGGATGAAGACTGGATTGAAACTGGTCTGAAGTCTAACTTGTATGATGAAGCTTTGAAGCTTCATCTCAAGAAATTCTAGCATAGGATAAACGTCGACGACGATGACTTGGTTCCGCCGGCAGCTTTCCTCCCTCTGAACATGGAGTCACAATTCAACAGAGAGCTCTGGAGGACGATGCCGACGCTTGATGACCTTGGTGAGGTGGAAAGGCATCCAACCTCAAGGGTGGTAATCCCCGGAGCTTCCGAAGGAGGGCCTTCCTCCGCCCCAAGTTGGAGGGTTGAAGACATCGACAAGGGCAAGGGCAAAGAGCCAACCAAATCCTCCAGCTGGAAGAGGAAGCTGAAGCATGCTGATGGGAGGTCTGTTAGGGCTGCTTCCTCTATGACAGCTCCTTCTCCCTGGTGGAGGAGGTCTCCTGTGGCTGCACCTTCTCCAGCACAGGCGTCTTCAAGAGGCGCTGGATCTGGTAGTTGACACCGGCTTCAGTGCTGGCTAAAATCTCCAAACCCGGAAGTTCTTCCCGGCCCAGAGAAGCTCCGGCCGAGAGGAATCCAGCTGCGGCAAGTGGTCCCCAGCTGAGGTCCGAAGTCGTTGTCTCACCATACTTGGTGGGCTCTGGCTCCAGGCCTCAGAAGAAGAGGTTCCGAGGCGATTGGGGCAGTAGCATCCCTATGTAAGCATCGAGTGCTCACCTTAAAATTCTAGTCTGGTTTTTGTTGTGTCTTTAATATTCTCATCCCTTTATTTCTAGGGTGTCGAAGAAAGGGTCGGGAACTTTGATGTCTGTCGCAGCGACCGGGACTGCGCATGTTGAAGCTCCAACTTCAAGCACTGAGCCTTCTCCTCAAGTGGTGACAGAAGTCACGGCAGCTCCGGAGCCAGCTGTCATGTACTTGGATTCAGAGTCCTCGCCGGAAGCTCCTGTGGTAGCGCCGGATGGCAGGGAAGAAGTTGTAGGTGTGCCTCTGACAACGATGCTGGTGGATGATGCTCCTGTATCAGAGCAGGAGATGTTTGAAGCTCCAGTCGTTGAACCGGAAGTTGTCGAAGCCCTGGCCGCTGAGCTAGAGGCAATTGAAGCCTCATCCATTGAGCCAGAGGTAATTGAAGCTCCGTCCCTTGTGCCAGAAGTTGTTGAAGTTCGGCGACTGAGCCGGAGATGCTTGAAGCTCCGGTCACTGAACCGGAAGTGACTGACGCATCGGCGTCTGAGCTAGGGGTGGTAGGGGCACCGGATGAAGCTCCAGCCACTGCCCCGGAGATAGCTGCCTCGGAGGTGTCTGGACCAGAGCCAGAGCAGCCTGAAGTGGCGACGTGTCCTCCACCTTCGGAGCCGATGATTGAAGACCCAGAAGTAGTGCCTTCGACTTCTGGTCCGGAGGTGAGAGTTTCCCAAGTGGTTTCTTCCTCTGTAGCTGATGAAGGGCTTCCGGAGAGCGGCCCTAGTGCTGCAGGAGTTTAGGGGACCACTCTTGTAGAGTGGGACCCAATTTTTGTGATGGAAAATCCTCTGGGCATGCGGAGTTGGTCCCAGTAGGCCCAGAGCCTATCCCTCTGGCATTATCCATAGACAACGCCTGCTCGAGCCTCCGACAATTTCAGCTCACCATCGATCATGAGACCAAAGCCTTGGAGGAGGAGCGCGACACCTTGAGGAGTTGGCGCAACAGACTCCACTTCGAGACCGGGCTTGCACAGACAAGGCTGACTGATCAGAAGGAGTGGATCAAGAGGGAGAAGGTCCGGTTGGAATACTGGGACAAGCTGCTGGAGGAGAAGGAAGCCGCCATTCGGGCACTCGACGCTAACTCCAGTGAGATCCTTGAACAAGCCAAGGAGAGGCGTGATGCTGCTGATGAGCATCACGAAAACCTCAATGAATTGAACGAGGTTCTCCTGAAGCGCCGGGCAGACCGTTAGGCGAGGGAAGAAAAGCTCCTGGAGCAGCAGGAAGATGTTGTAAAGAGGGAGGCGAAGGTCACCTAGAGGTTGACTTTGGGTGAACAGAATTTAGTGGATCACAGCAAAAGCTGGATCTATGGAGCAAAGAGGAGAAGGAGAAGTACTGGAAACTGGGGCAGGAGCTCTCGAAAAAAGAAGCTGACATTGCCACCAGGGAAGGGAAGGTGAGAGGCAGGGAAAAGGACTTGGCGGAAAGGCGGAACCGCATCCACCTCCAGGAGACGGAGCTGACCGATCATGAGAAGCAAGATGCTGAGAATATGCAGCAGCATGCTAAATTGGTCGAGCGCCTCTCTCGGGAAGGTTCAGAGCTTGCAGCCGCCCGAAAGTCACTAGAGGAGTTGTGAAGCTTGAAGGAGACTAAGTCCATCCAAATATGGGACTTCTTGGGATGAGCTAACGACGCACTGACGCCACTAGGCTTCAGCACTGTACGTCCGGACAATCCGGAGCTAGACTTGGACCGAGCACTGGTGGCCCTCAATGCTGCTGGCGGCAAACTCGATGCAATGGGTGATGTCATCGCGGACCAGCTAGAGACAGAGGGGAAATCTCTGGCTACAAACGTCGCAGAGTATGTGCTGACATGTTATGTGAGCTGAGATCCCCAATTCTCTTTGGACTCGATGCTCCAAGGTGCCGTTGCTGAAGAGGAGGATGCTGCCAAGGCCAGTGTCTAGGAAGTTGCCAAGAAAGTCGCCACATTCTTCTGTAGGACTTAGATCCTCCAGTAGCTAGGACTTCTTCCTTTTGCCTCCTGCTGTAATCCCAATTTTGTAATCCAATGCTTCGTTTTAATGAAATCCGCTTTGCCATGAACTTCATTTTATTTTTGTCTTCAATATAATGTGCTCTGTCTTGTTGGCCCCTGGAACATGTGTACAATTGAAGTGTGTACATGTACCAAAGGATTTGACAATATATTGATGACTTGAACGCTTCACACTTGTAGATTTTAGGTCTGAAGTCTTCATTTCTGATGCGTCGACGGCAGGCCCCCTGGGATTGACGGAGCTTGGTAGCTCCGACGGTACCCACTATCAACGTATAAAATGTTGATAGTGGGCCCCCTAGGGGTTGTCGGAGCTTTGTAACTCCAACATTACCCATTGTCAACATATTAAACATCGACAGCAGGTCCCCTCGTAGGATGTCGGAGCTTAGTAGCTCCAACGTCGTCCACCATCGCTATGAATTTCTATTTTTCCTGCACATTAAATACATGAAAAAAGTAAAATTTGTCCTCTTGTCTATAAATCGTTTGTGACTTATTCTTCTTATTTGAGTTTTTAAATCCAAAGTAACTCAATATGATAACAAGTATATTGATGTAAACCTTCCGGACCCATTTGCTTTTTTAGTACTCACTTTACTGAGGCCTGCTGTCGGTACCCTAAAAACCATACACCCCCTGAGGTTACAAAGATCTCAAGGGAAGGACGTCTACTCAAATTGAAGACCCTCGGAGGCCCACTTGTCAGACATAACCGGACCTGCTTCTCCAACATGGTTAACCCCTAGGTTGCCACGTGTACTGCCAGACCGGAGCTACTACCCACAAGGGTGAAGCTCCGGGCTAGGTACCGAAACGGCACCTCCGGACTTAACCCCTGACCGAGAGAAGCTCTGGACCTGAAACGTGCCAGGCCACCCCGGAGCTTCCCGCTTCCCACAAGCAAGCTCCGGAGCTGCCACGTGTCCAAATGTCGGAGCTGGCCGCCTCAAACCTCCGGAAGACATTGTAACGACTCCGGATCTTCAAAGGATAGCCGCGGACTTCAAGAACCGATTAATTGTCATTAATTCCATGTTAATGACACTTAATCGGACAATCTTAACACCTGTAACGGCACTGTCGGAGCCCGTTATAGGGTTATTAACAACAATTAATCGTGTATCAATACTAGTAACCGCCGGGGCCACATGTCGGGCCAGGCTAACTTGTAACGGTTTGTCCTTGTACTATAAAAGGACAGACCGACGATACACGGAGAAAAAAAGAAGGGAGAGAGAAGGCTCTCGAACGCTCTCAGGCACACACGCATTGACGTGAGCTTTCATACATGAACTAATACAACACCACACACCCGTGGAGTAGGGTATTACGCTCAGGCGGCCCGAACCACGTAAACCACTGTGTCTCTCGTGTCCAATCGTGATTCACCTTCTTGAGTCTCCGCGCGCCCACACCGAACTACAAACTCCTTCAACACTTTAGTAGTGTCTGGAGATCTGCCGACTCCAACAGTCGACAGTTGGCGCGCCAGGTAGGGGTGCCTGAGATTTTCAAGAATGGTGAATTCTGCGGCTGGATCATCCAACGGGCAACCTGCTGCTCAGGCTGTCGGGGGCAATCCCTCCAACATGCAGCCACCAGCAGGAGCCTCAGCACCAGCAGGAGTCACACTCCCACCACCACCATCTTCTCCGGCAAAACGTGCCGGGCAACATGATGGTGCGCCGACGTCACATACTGCGCCGGCAAGTCATGACAACCCAGAACATGCGCTCCATGCAGCGCGTGCTCTTCTCCAGCGACCACCACCTCCGGATGCATCTCGAGATGCCATGGAGCAATGGAGGGCTGATGTTGAGCATTTGGTCGCAGCAGCGGCCGAACGCCTCAACAACCAGGGTCCTCCTCCTTCAGGGCGAGCCCCGTCGCAGCGACGGACGTTGTCTGGAAGACTTGGTCTGCATGTCTCCAACAACCGAAGACGAGCTGCGTCACAGCAAGTGACGTCGTTGCCCTCTGGGGCACGACGCACCCATACGGTATCTCGGCTTTAGACACATGACCTCCGGGCGGAGCTTGATCGCCGATACCGCCAACAGGATGGTCGTGTCCATATCGAGTGAGCTCGAGAAAGACGGGATGCTCAAGACCTTTCTACTCTGGAAGGAGTAGGAGGAGGCTGTTCCGCCCTAGCCATGCACCTGCGCATGGTTAGATGGCCACAGAAGTTCCGGCCACACTTGCCGGAAAAATTCGACGGGACTGTCAACCCCGTAGAATTTCTGCAGATATACTCCACTGCAATCTTAGCAGCTGGAGGAAACGAGGCCGTAATGGCCAACTACTTTCCAGTGGCCTTAACTGGGACCGCCAGGTCCTGGTTTATGAGCCTTCCACCCAACTCTATCGACAGTTGGGAGGAGCTGTGCCGTCAGTTAACTGCCAACTTCGGGAGTTCATACACCCGACCGGGCACTGAACTAGACCTTTTTGCGGTCGTGCAAAAAGGGGGAGAATCTTTGCGGTCATTCATCCAGAGGTTCTCTCAGGTACGCAACACAATCCCTTCTATCTCAAGCGCTTCTGTCATTGTGGCATTCAGACGGGGTGTACGAGACAAGAAGATGTTGGAGAAGCTGGCGATCAAAGAGATCACCAGCGTCACAGAGCTCTTCAGCTTGGCAGACAAATGTGCCAGAGCTGCGGAGGGCCGTGAAATGCACTCCAAACCAGCCTTGGAGGATCACAAAAAATCCTCCAAAGAAGAAGCCGCTACCTCCGGGAGTGGCAAGAAGAAAAAGAAGACCAACGACAAGAAGAAGCTGTCGGCCGGCACATCCAACGTTGCAGCCACTGCAACTCCTGGTGGCCGGGGGCCACGCCCCGAGAAGCGACCTCGACCGTCTTCCGAAGACGGCGGCAAATCCAAAATGTGGTGCCCCATTCACAAAACGGGCAGCCACAGGCTGGAAGACTGCCGGGAGGTCCAAAACCTTGCCGAGCGCTACAACAAGCGCCGGGAAGGGTCTCCTTTCCGACAGAGGGAGGGAAAACAGAAGGTTGACGAAGCTCTGGCTGAAGAGGAGTTAGGGTTTCAGGACCCCAAAAAGGTCCTGAAAGCCGTCCACACCTCCGTCGACGATGACTCCGACATCTCCGACAACGAGCGTCGGAAAACCATGAACACCATCTTTGGTGGATCATGGGACATCACTTCTCGTCGTGTCATCAAGACTATGCGGCGGGATATGGCTGCTGTAGCTCCTACAGCTAGACCGGAGCCACATCGAAAGTGGATGGACACACCCATCACTTTTGATGCTTCGGACTGTCCTCGAAGCATGGTCGGAGCTGGCCAATTACCCTTGATGGTATCTCCCACCATCAACAACATCCAGCTCCATCATGTTATGGTGGATGGAGGTTCGGGGCTGAACCTTATAAGCTTTGAAGCTTTTACCAGACTTCAGCTTCGACCTTTGGATCTTCAGCCCTCTCGACCATTCTCCGGAGTAGGTCCGGGGGCCATTACCCCACTCGGAGCTATAATTCTCCCCGTTACCTTCGGGACATGGGAGAAGTACCGCACCGAGAAGTTGGTCTTCGACGTCGCTCAGATCAACTTACCATTCAACGCCATCTTGGGTAGACCTGCCCTATACAAATTTATGGCAGCTGCTCATTATGGATACTTGGTGTTGAAGATGCCAACACCAGCAGGCGTTCTTCGGATTCGTGGAGATCGCACCGCCGGAGTAACTGCTCTGGAGGAGCTCCATGCACTCACCACTGCGCAAGAGGAGGACTCCAGACAAGGGCAAGCTCCAAAACCTCCGAGCATTCGGCAACGAGGCTCAACCTCTGCTCCCCGTGTGCAGCCAAGCGGCGACACCGACATCCCCGTCAAAGTCGTCCAAATTGGTTCCGATGTCACTCAAACCACCCGCATATCGGGTGGGTTGAATGACAAATAGGAACTCGCGCTCATCACTTTCCTCCGGGCTAACGTTGACGTATTTGCTTGGCAACCGTCACAAATGCCTGGGATCCCCAGGGAAGTGATTGAGCACAATCTGAAGATTTACCCCGATGCTCGGCCTGTGCATCAGAAACCTCGGAAGCAATCTATAGAGCGACAGAACTTCATCCGACAAGAAGTGAAGAAGTTGCTCGAAGCCGGATTTATCCGAGAAGTCTTCCATCCAAAATGGCTGACGAACCCAGTCGTTGTGCCCAAGGCCGGCGGGAAACTTCGGATGTGCATCGACTACACCACACTGAATAAGGCATGTCCAAAAGATCCATTCCCACTACCTAGAATAGATCAGATAGTGGATTCCACCTCCGGGTGCGAGTTACCGTGTTTTCTAGACGCATATTCTGGATATCATCAAATCAGGATGTCTAGGGAGGATGAAGAGCATACTTCATTCATCACAGTGGATGGATTGTATTGTTACACAGCCATGCCGTTTGGTCTCAAGAATGCAGCTTCAACTTTTGTACGAGCTATGTACAAAACTTTCGAAGAACTCATCAGAGACATAGTGGAAGTGTACGTCGATGACATCGTGGTCAAAGTCAAGAACAAGGAGTCCCTCTTGGACACCTTGCAGGCTGTCTTCGACAAGCTGCGGGCCACCCGCACGAAGCTAAACCAAGACAAGTGCGTCTTCGGGGTTAGTTCCGGAAAGCTTCTTGGTTTCCTGGTAAGTCACCGGGGCATAGAGGCTAATCCGACGAAGATAAAAACCATTGAAGACATGCGGCCACCAACCCGCATCAAAGACGTCCAAAAATTAACTGGATGTCTAGCAGCCCTCAGCCGGTTCATTTCAAGACTGGCGGAAAGAGCACTTCCCTTCTTCAAGTTACTGAGGAAGTCCGGACCATTCCAATGGTCTGAAGAAGCAGAGAAGGCATTCCAGGAGCTGAAACAGTTCCTCACCACCCTACCAGTCCTGGTAGCTCCGAACCCTGGTGAGCCTTTGTTGCTTTACATTTCAGCTACTGACGAAGTCGTCAGTATGGTTCTGGTTGCGGAGAGACCGGAACTACCCAATACTCAGGAATCCAGACCCCTTCAGGAGGGTCCGGAGGTTCCGGAAAGCGGGTCTGGGTCCCAGCTCCCAGACTCAAACCCACAAGAAGCCACTTCAGAGGACCCGGACCCCTCTAAGAGGGTCCAGGTCATTTCTGAAGAAGCTCTGGGTTCCTCCACCCAGAACCCGGAGGTCCCCGAAGAGAGTCTGGACCCCTTCGAGAGGGTCCGGATCAATGAAGAGGAAGCTCCGGACCCCTCTGGGAGGGTCCGGACCATTCAACGCCCAGTATACTTCATCAGTGAAGTGTTACATGATGCCAAGACTCGATACCTAGAGGTGCATAAACTGCTTTATGCAGTTCTTATTGCCTCAAGGAAGCTTCGACACTATTTCCAAGCTCACAAAGTCTCGGTGGTGACCTCATATCCACTTCGAGCGATCCTGCATAATCCCAATTCAACTGGGAATATTGCAAAGTGGGCAGCGGAATTGGCTGAATTCGATCTTGAATTCATTCCGAGACAAGCAATCAAGAGTCAAGCGTTGGCAGATTTCGTGGCAGAATGGACTCCCTCTCCATTAAACCCTGGGGGCCCCAGCGAGCAGAAGACGGAACCTCAAGTTCCAACCTTCACTAAGCCTCACTGGACCCTTTACTTCGATGGCTCCATGCAGAAGCAGGGAGCCGGAGCTGGAATCCTTCTCCTCGCACCAACTGGGGAGAAGGTGAAATACATGGTACACCTTGACTTCAAGGCAACCAACAACATGGCGGAGTATGAAGCACTCATCTATGGATTAAAGGTGGCACTATCATACGGTGTCAAGCAATTGCTGGTCAAAGGAGATTCACAACTCGTTATCAAGCAGGTGAAGGGTGAATGCTCCTGCAATAATCTCCAGCTGGCTGCTTACCTCCTTGAAGTCCAGAGGCTTCAGAAGGACTTCGAAGTCCTAGACCTTCACCATGTTCAGCGTGCTCACAATGCTGAAGCTGACGAACTCTCGACCAAGGCGTCAACTGGAGCTCCGGCTCCTGATGGAACCTTTGTCCGGAGGTTGTCAAAACCCACAATTCAGCCTGCCGAACTGAACGAAGGGGGCGAGATCAGCATCCCGAAGCTGACGGTCCCGATGGCCCTGATTACCATGGCAGCCATCAAGGGTCGTAGGTGCTGCCGGAAGCTCCGAGCAACCCAGCACGCAAGACTCAAATGCTCAAGTCAGTTCCGATGCATGGATCTCGGAGATCCGGAGCTACTTGAAAGACAACATCCTTCCTGACGATGATGTATCCGCTGATCGGGTAGTCAGATTGGCTAAAAGATACACGTTGGTAGAAGGGGATCTCTACCGGCGCGGTGCCAACGGCATCCTAATGCGGTGCATCACAAGGGAAGAAGGTTGCGAGCTCCTCGCAGAAATCCATGGAGGCGAGTGTGGGAACCACGCATCTTCCCGCACGCTGGTCGGAAAAGCCTTTCGGCATGGCTTCTACTGGCCTACAGCGCTCCAGGATGCCACTGAGCTGGTGAAGAAATGCAAAGCATGCCAATTTCATGCAAAGCAAATTCATACACCTGCTCAGTCCTTACAAATGATACCTCCCACATGGCCTTTCGCTGTGTGGGGGATGGACATCTTGGGACCCTTCCCTAGAGCCGTCGGAGGTTACAAGTTCCTGTACGTCGCCATCGACAAGTTCACCAAGTGGCCGGAAGCAACTCCCGTTGTGACGATCAACAAACAATCTGCAATCAATTTCCTACAATCCATCGTGAGCAGATTCGGAGTCCCAAATAAGATCATCACTGATAATGGGACTCAATTCACAAGCTCCGCATTTCAAGGATATTGCGAAGACCTCGGCATACAAGTTTGCTACGCTTCCGTAGCTCATCCTGCCAGCAATGGACAAGCCGAGAGAGCAAATGCAGAGATCCTTAAAGGACTCAAAACACGCACTTATGAGTGCTTGAAAAAGCACGGAGCCAATTGGATCGAAGAGCTTCCGCCCACTCTATGGGCCAATAGGACTTCTCCAAGTCGGGCAACCGGAGAAACACCCTTCTTTCTGGTGTACGGAGCTGAAGCGATCCTTCCTCCGGAAATCACCTTGGGTTCCCTCCGAGTCCGGACCTTCGACGAAGCCGCGCAGGACCAGCTCCGGCGCGAAGACCTAGACCTCCTCGAGGAGGGAAG
Organism: Tuctoria greenei; assembly: GCA_036927565.1. Taxonomy (NCBI): domain Eukaryota; kingdom Viridiplantae; phylum Streptophyta; class Magnoliopsida; order Poales; family Poaceae; genus Tuctoria; species Tuctoria greenei. The sequence continues at coordinate 144,382,895 of JAYESD010000008.1, read as the reverse complement.
GTGCCAAGCAGCTGTTCGGAATGCCCGATACCGCCAAGCTCTACGGCGCTATCATCAGCGGCATGTACACAACCGACAGCTCGAGGAAGGCGATCTGGTGCTACGGAGAATACTATCCAGAGAAGGGCAAAACAAACTCTCCCCCGGCTGGGAAGGGCCCTTTCGAGTGATCAAAGTATCGCGTCCCGGAAGCGTTCGCTTGGCTACCGAGGATGGGACACCTCTCCCAAATCCTTGGAACATCGAGCACCTCCGTAAGTTCTACACTTAATTCCACGGAGGTGAGTCTTAAGTAACTTGAAATGTATGTTATAGAGTCATTGTACAGAGTCGGGTAGTTCCTCCGGGAGAGCAGCCGGACCTTTCCCGAAAGGTTTGAAAAGCTCATGCAACACTTGACACAGTCTCCGGACTAAAAGTGTGGCTAACTACCCTGGGTCAAACGAGAAACCAAACACACTTAGCCTGGTTCCGTACCCTAAGAGTGTACTTGTTTCCCCCTGTACCCCGGACCTATAATGAAAGACATCTTCATGTGAAATAGACTCCACGTGCATTCATTTTTGCATAGGCTCGACATTTTTATTTTTCTCTTTCTTGTCTATAACAGAAACGTGCAATTCTTAAGAAGTTCTAGTTTGACCGGTTTACATACGATTCGAGTTGAATTGTCAGATTTTTTGGATTTAAATATCGTCTGTGGCCAACTCGCCTGAAAGCCGCCAAGCCATTCTAGGGCCGGAGTGCGCTATCGACTTAGCCTGGTCAAGCACCCTAAGTACGCCACTCTACCTACATCCCAGCAGGCCAAAGTAAGGTGGGTCCATGGACAATTGGATCTAAAAGAAAAGACAATTCATCCAGTCGTATTAAAAATTGTGTTCAACTTAAAATTTTCTTGAGAACCGTAAGCCGCGACGAAGTTATAGACAAGGAACGAATTTTACTATTTTTCTTGGCTTAAGTGTGCAGGAAAAATGAACCCTACGTTGATGGAGAAAAACCGGAGCTAACCAAGCTCCGACTCCCACCAGGGCGTCAACCGTCGGCGTTGACTAAAAGATGGTGAGAAGACCCCGTCACTGGAGTCTGTTGCCAACAAACCAAGTGTGGCAAAGGTCATTGCCGGAGCTGCTAAGCTCCGACACCTTGGAGTATTAACTACCGACGCTCAACGTGTTGATAGAGGCTATTGCCGGAGCTACTAAGCTCCAGCGATGGACAGTGCCGGAGCTTCTAAGCTCCGACAACTTCAGGGGACCTTCACTATCAAAAACTTCGGACCTAAATTCCACAAGTTCGAAGCAAATTCGTCTTCAACAAAACTCAACATCCTTTTGGTACATGTCCACAATCAAATTGTGCACATCTACCAGGGGGCCAAGTGAAGATAAAGATGTTGAAGACAAAAAAAAAATGAAATTCGCAAAATTGGGGATTTCATTTCATCTGATGACCGGAGATTACATCTGGAGACAAGGGATTACAAAATTGAGGAAGAAGAGAAGATACAAGTAAAGGCTAAAAGAGACGGTCCTAGACCCTATGGAAGAACTCGGCGACCTTCTGGGCGACCTCCGACACGCAGGCTCGGGTAGCTTCGCCTTCTCCTTCGACGGGGCCCTCAAGCACCGGGTCTAGAGGAAATCGAGGGTTCCGGCTGGTGTAGCACGTCAACACATATTCTGTGACGTTCCTAGCCAGGGATTGCCCCTCGACCTCCAGCTGGTCCGCGATGACGTCGCCCACCTTGGAGAGCTTGCTGCCTGCGGCGCTCAACGCTTGCAACGCAAGGTCCGGCTCCGGCTCCGGATCATCCGGGTGCACAGGGCTGAAACCCATCGGCGTCAGCGCGTCGTCGGCCTTGCCCAGGAACTCCCAAATCTGCAGGGAGTCCGCCTTCCTCAAGTTCTTCATCTCTTCCAGGGATCTCCGGGCCGCCGTCAGCTCCGAATTCTCGCGAGCGAGGCGCTCAACTTCTTTGGCGTTTTGCTGGATCTTCGCAGCAACCCGCTTCTCAAGTCTTCCGAGCTCCTCCTCCCGGAGGTGGATCTTGTTCCGGCGGTCGACCAGGTCCTTCTCCCTAGCCTCCACTTTCTTCTCCCGGGCGACAAGGGCACACTCGTATTCGTAGAGTTCCTGCCCCCGCACCCAGGTCTTCTCCTCTTCCTCGAGGCAGCGCTCTTCCAATTTCTTAGTGCGCTCCTCGAGGCCCTTGTCCGCCAGAGCTGTTTTCTCGGCGAGCTCTTCTTTCCGTCGCAAGACGTCATCCCGTAGCTTTAGGAGTTTTTGCTCCTCGTCCTCGAGCCGTCTTTCCCTCCCTTCAAGTGCCTCTCGGCGCTTGATGAGTGCGGTGCTGACGGCCTCGAGCTGATCAAACCGAGCATTGCCCGCGTCGTTAGCAGCCTTAGCTCGGTCGTGGAACTCCCGGGATTGAGCATCGAGGGCGTGAGTCATGCTCTCCCTCTCGTCCAGCAGCTTATCCCAGAGCTCCAGGCGGATCTTCTCCCGCTTGATCCACTCCTTGTCATCCGCAAGCCTCGACTGCGCCAGCTTAGTCTCGAAGTGGAGCCGATTACGCCACTGCCTAAGGGTTTGGCGCTCCTCTTCAAGAGCCTTGCCGTCGTGGAAGAAGGCCAGTTGGACCTGACGTAGACTGGAGCAGGCGTTGTCGATGGACATCGACAGCGAGATGGGCTCCGGACCTGCTGGGATCTCTTTCGCTGGTTCCAGCGGGTCTTCACATACAAAAATTGGGTCCCACTCTACGAGAGTGGAACCCTGAGCTTCCAAAGTGCTAGGGCCTTCCTCCGGGATGACCTCAGTCGCCATCGAAGAAGGTCCCGCCGCCAAGTCTTCATTTGCCCCCTCACGCTGGGGGTCGGCGACTTCGTTCAGGCACTCTGGCTCTGCCACAGGTACCATCGACGTCGTCGCCTCCGGAGCAGGAGCCGCTACTGGCTCCGGCCGGGACACCTCTTCTGAGGGAGGCTCAAGCTCCCTCGCCTCTTTAACCGCCGGCTCTGTGACCGGCGCTCCAACAATCACCGGCTCTGCGGCCGGAGCTTCGGAAGTAACCGGCTCAACTGCCGGAACTACTTCGACTTCCGGCTCGCATGCCGGGGCTTCAGCCACCTCCGGCTCAATCGTCGGGGCTTCAGCACTTTCCGGCTCTGAAGCCGGGACTGCTACTTCCTCCGACTCAACAGCCGGAGCTTCTACTACTGCAGCACCAGGACCCGGAGCTTCCACTTCCGGGACGGGTGCCGCTGGCGCATCTTCATCCCCGTGGTCCGGCGCTACCACGGGAACTTCTGGAGACGAGTCGAGGTGCGCCACGCGTCGGGATTTAACCGTAAAGCCCCGCCAACGGCACCTCCGAAGACCCTTGAAGACCCAGTTCAAGAGTCGCGAGTATGGACCCACCTCCGACGGAATGACTTCACCCCGGTGACTTTCCCCGGAGGTAGGTCCAGGGGGCCACTGTCGGTACCCTAAAAACCATACACCCCCTGAGGTTACAAAGATCTCAAGGGAAGGACGTCTACTCAAATTGAAGACCCTCGGAGGCCCACTTGTCAGACATAACCGGACCTGCTTCTCCAACATGGTTAACCCCTAGGTTGCCACGTGTACTGCCAGACCGGAGCTACTACCCACAAGGGTGAAGCTCCGGGCTAGGTACCGAAACGGCACCTCCGGACTTAACCCCTGACCAAGAGAAGCTCCGGACCTGACACGTGCCAGGCCACCCCAGAGCTTCCCGCTTCCCACAAGCAAGCTCCGGAGCTGCCACGTGTCCAAACGTCGGAGCTGGCCGCCTCAAACCTCCGGAAGACATTGTAACGACTCCGGATCTTCAAAGGATAGCTGCGGACTTCAAGACCCGATTAATTGTCATTAATTCCATGTTAATGACACTTAATCGGACAATCTTAACACCTGTAACGGCACTGTCGGAGCCTGTTATAGGGTTATTAACAACAATTAATCGTGTATCAATACTAGTAACCGCCGGGGCCACATGTCGGGCCAGGCTAACTTGTAACGGTTTGTCCTTGTACTATAAAAGGACAGACCGACGATACACGAAGAAAAAAAGAAGGGAGAGAGAAGGCTCTCGAACGCTCTCAGGCACACACGCATTGACGTGAGCTTTCATACATGAACTAATACAACACCACACACCCGTGGAGTAGGGTATTACGCTCAGGCGGCCCGAACCACGTAAACCACTGTGTCTCTCGTGTCCAATCGTGATTCACCTTCTTGAGTCTCCGCGCGCCCACACCGAACTACAAACTCCTTCAACACTTTAGTAGTGTCAGGAGATCTGCCGACTCCAACAGTCGACACCTGCCGTGGTGTAGGTAGAGTGGCGTACTTAGGGTGCAGGACTAGGCTAAATCGATAGCACACTCTAGATCTATGTTGGCTTGGCGTTCAGGCAAGTAGACTATACAACATGTTAAGACCCAAAGATATCAACAATATAACTTGCAATGCATATGAATAACTTGGGTAAAAACTAAAAAAGAATTGCACAATGTCATCATAGACAAGAAGGTTAAAAACAATAATTTGATAAATCGAGCCTTGTACAAAAATAAATGCACATGAAGTCTGTTTTCACACAACAATGTCTTTCATTATAGGTCCCGATTACAGGGGAGACAAGGACACACTTAGGGTGCGGGACCAAGCTAAGTGCGCTATACATCTTGTACTAACCCAGGGTAGGTAGTTACACTTTTAGTGCAGTGACTGTATGAAGTGTACTTGAACTTCCCGGACCCTTCAGGAGGGGTCCGAATGTTCTCCTGGAGGACCTATCTGTGGCTGTTTAGCAACTCTATAACATACAAGGTGTGTAATTACAGACTCACCTCCGTGATTCTAAGCATAAAACTTAAGGAGGTGCTCGATGTTCCAAGGAATAGGAAGTGGAACCTCGTCCTTAGTTTCCAAGCGAACGCATCCGGGTCGGGATACTTTGATTACTCGGAAAGGACTTTCCCAGCTGGGGGAAAGTTTGTTCATCCCTTCATGAGTTAGTATCTTTCGAAGCACCAGATCGCCTTCCTCGAGTTGTCGGTTGCGCACATGCCTTTGATGATTGCGCCGGAGCGCTTGGCGATAACGTGCATTCTGAACAGCTGCTTGGCACCTTCCCTCATCGACGAGGTCAAGGTCTTCACGCCGGAGTCGGTCCTGCGCGGCTTCGTCGAAGTTTCGGACCCAGAGGGACCCCAAGGTGATCTCCGGAGGAAGGACTACTTCAGCTCCGTACACCAGAAAGAAGGGTGTTTCTCCAGTTGATCGGTAAGGTGTTGTCCTGTTTGCCCACAATGTGGATGGAAGCTCTTCAATCCAGTTGGCTCCATACTTTTTCAGGCGCTCATACGTGCGAGTCTTGAGTCCTTTTAAGATTTTTGCATTTTCACTCTCGGCTTGGCCATTACTTGCTGGGTGAGCTACTGAGGCGTAGCTTAGTTGAACGCCGAGGTCTTCACAATATTCTTGAAATGCAATATTTGTGAATTGGGTTCCATTGTCAGTTATGACTTTGTTTGGAACTCCAATTCTGCATATATTGGACTTCAAGAACTTGATTGCTGATTGCTTGTGGATTGTCACAACTGGAGTTACTTCCAGCCACTTGGTAAACTTGTCGATGGCAACATACAGGAACCTGTAACCTCTGACGGCTTTTGGGAATGGTCCCAAGATGTCCATGCCCCACACAGCGAATGTCCATGTGGGAGGTATCATTTGTAGTGACTGAACCGGTGTGTGAATCTATTTTGCATGGAACTAGTACGCTTCACATTTTCTCACTAGCTCAACCGCATCCTGGAGTGCTGTAGGCCAGTAAAAGCCATGTCGAAGGCTTTACGGACCAGCGTGCGAGAAGAAGCATGGTTCCCGCACTCGCCTCCATGGATTTCCGCGAGAAGCTCACGACCTTCTTCCCTTGCAATGCACCGCATTAGGATGCCATTGGCACCGCGCTGGTAGAGATCACCTTCTACCAACGTATATCTTTTAGCCAATCTGACAATCTGGTCAGCGGATACAGTGTCTTCAGGAAGGATATTATCTTTCAAGTAGTTCTGGATCTCCGAGATCCATGCATCGGAGCTTACTTGAGCTTCTGAGTCTTGCGTGCTGGGTTGCTCGGAGCTTCCGGCAGCACCTACGACCTTTAGTCGATGCCATGGTAACAGGGCCACCGAGACTGCCAGCTTCGTGGTGTTGGTCTTGCCCCCTTCACTCAGTTCGACAGGCTGAGTTGTTGGTCTTGACAACCTCCGGATGAAGATTTTGTCAGGAGACGGAGCTCCAGTTGAGGCTTTCGTCGAGATTTCATCAGCTTCAGCGTTGTGAAGACGCTAAACATGATGGAGATCCAGGACTTCGAAGTCCTTCTGGAGCCTCTAGACTTTAAAGAGATAAGTAGCTAGTTGAGGATTGTTATAGGATCATTCACCTTTGACTTGTTTGATGATGATTTGTGAATCTCCCTTCACCAACAACTGCTTTACACCATAAGATAGTGCCACCTTGAGTCCATAGATGAGAGCTTCATACTCCGCCATGTTGTTGGTCGCCTTGAGATCAAGGTGAACCATGTACTTGACCTTCTCCCCAGTCGGAGCAATGAGAAGGATTCCAGCTCCAGCCCCATGCTTCTGCACGGAGCCATCGAAGTAGAGAGTCTAGTGAGGCTCGGTGAATACCAGAACCTTGGGTTCCGATCTCTGCTCACTGTGGCCCCCAGGGTTTGATGAAGAGGGAATCCATTCCGCCACGAAGTCAGCCAAGGCTTGACTTTTGATTGCTTGTCGTGACACGAATTCTAGATCGAACTCAGCCAGTTCCACTACCTACTTTTCAATGTTCCTATTAGAGTTAGGGTATGCAAAATGGCACGCAGTGGAAAAGAAGTTACCACTAATATTTTGTGGGCTTGGAAGTAGTGTTAAAGCTTTCTTGAGGCAATAAGAACTGCGTAAAGTAGCTTATGCACCTCAATGTATCTTGTCTTGGCATCATGGAGCACTTCGCTGATGAAGTATACTGGGCGTTGGACGGTTCAGACCCTTTCAGAAGGATCCGGAGCTTCTTCTCCATCAACCCGGAGCCTCTTGGAGGGGTCCGGACCTTCATGTTATGCTTCTTGGACTCCCCCCCCCCCCCCCCCGAGGTGTCCAAAACTCCTTCTTGTTTGACCCGGACCTTGTTAGAAGGGTCCAGATCATCTTGGTCGGCTAGGTGAACCCCCTCAGGTGAATGAGGTTGAGATTTCCCCAATATTTCGTCTTGAGGTTCCGTGTCTGGGGGCTGGGACCCAGACACGCCTTCAGGTGACTCCGGACTCTCTCGGAGGGGTCTGGGCTCCTGGACTGGATGTGGCTCTGGTCTTTCCGCGACCAGGACCATACTAACAACTTCGGTGGTTGCCGAAATGTAAACCAGTAAAGGCTCACCAGGATTCAGAGCTACCAATATTGATAGTGTGGTGAGGAGCTTTTTTAGCTCTTGAAACGCCTTTTTTGCTTCTTCAGACCAATGAAATGGTCCGAACTTCCTCAAGAGTTGGAAGAAGGGTAGCGCCCGTTCTGGCAGTCCTGAGATAAACCGGCTGAGCACAGCTAGACATCTAGTTAACTTCTTGACATCCTTGATGCGGGCTTGGGGCCGCATATCTTGTATGGCCTTGATCTTCGCTGGATTTTCATCAATTCCTTGATGAGTCACCAAGAAACCTAGAAGCTTCCCGGAGCTAACCCCAAAGACACATTTGTCCGGGTTCAGCTTAGTGCGCATGGTGCGCAGCTTATCGATGAAAGCTTGTAAGTTGTCAAGGAGTGACTCCTTATTTTTGATATTCACGACGATGTCATCGACATACACATCCACCAAGTCTCTAATTAGCTCTCCAAATGTTTTGTACATAGCACGCACAAATGTTGAAGCAGCATTTTTAAGACCAAATGGCATGGCAGTATAATAGAACAATCCATCTATTGTTATGAAGGCAGTATGCTCTTCATATTCCCTAGACATTTGGATTTGATGATATCCAGAATATGCATCTAAGAAGCACAATAACTCACACCCGGAGGTGGAGTCCACTATCTGATCTATTTTAGGTAGTGGGAATGGATCCTTTGGACATGCCTTATTTAAGGTGGTGTAGTCGATTCACATCCGAAGCTTCCGGCCGACCATGGGTACAACAACTGAGTTTGCCAGCTATTTTGGATGGAAGACTTCCCGGATGAATCCAGCTTCGAGCAACTTCTTGATTTCCTATCGGATGAAGTTTTGTCGCTCAGTTGATTGCTTCTGGGGCTTCTGGTGTACAGGCCCTGCGTCAGGGTAAATCTTCAGATCGTGCTCAATCACCTCCCTAGGGATCCCAGGAATTTGTGATGGTTGCGAGGCAAATAGGTCCACATTAGCCCGGAGAAAAGTTATGAGCGCGAGTTCCTATTTGTTGTTCGGACCTCCCGATATATGGGTAGTCTAAGCAGCATTGGAACCAATTTGGACGACTTTGACGGGAACGTCGGTGTCACCGCTTGGTTGCACACGGGTTGCGGAAGTAGAGCCTTTATGAAGAATGCTCGGAGGGTTCAGAGTTGGCTCCTTACCGGATGCTTCCTTTTGCGCTGTGGTAAGCGCATAGAGTTCTTCTAAAGTAGTGACTTCTGTAGTGCGATCTCCGCGAACCTAGAGAACGCCCGCAGGTGTTGGCATCTTCAACACTAAGTAACCATAATGAGCGGCGACCATGAACTTGTACAAGGCTGGCCTGCACAGAATGGCGTTGAACGGCAGACTAATCTTCGCGACGTCGAAGACCAACTTCTTAGTTCTGTAGTTCTCCCGAGTCCTGAAGGTTACTGGGATGGGCGAAGGTAGGTTCCTGACGATGTCATTTTCGATGTCATTGGTTCCTGGAACTACCGCAGATAAAGGTAGGGATGGGCGAAGGTCCGAAGGCCAGAGCTGAATCTTAATGAAAGCTTCGAAGCTTATGAGGTTTAGCCCTAAACCTCCGTCCACCATTACATGGTGGAGTTGAATATTGTTAATGGTGGGTGACACCATCAATGGGAGTTGGCCAGCCCCGATCATATTTCGGGGGCAATCCGAAGCATCGAAAATGATAGGAGTGTCCATCCACTTCTGATGAAGATCCGCCCTAGCAGTGGGAGCTGCCACGGCCATGTCCCACCGCATTGTCTTGAGAATGCGGCGAGAGGTGATGTCTCAAGAACCACCATAGATGGTGTTTAGGGTGTTCCGGTGCTCGTTTTTAGAGACGTCGGAATCGTTGTCGACAACTTTCAAGACCTTCTTGGGATCCTGGAAACATAGCTCCTCCTCAGCCGGAGCTTCATCAACTTTTTGTTTTCCTTCCCGCTGACAGAAAGGAGCTTCTTACCAGTGATTGTTATAGCGCTTGACAAGGTTTTGGAACTCCTGACATTCTTCCAGGTTGTGTATGTCTGTCTTGTGGATCAGACACAATGCCTTGGAACTGTTGCCGTCTTCTTATGAAGGACGAGGTCGTTTCTCAGGGCGTGGCCCCTAGCCACCTGGAGCTGCAGCAGCTGCAGCGGCTGGTGCGCCGGCCGACAACTTCTTTTTCTTTTTGCCACTGCTAGATGTAGTGGCTTCAGTTTTGAGGACTTCTTCTTGGCCTCCGGAGCTGGCTTGGAGTGCATTTCAGGGCCCTCCGCAGCTCTAGCACATTTGTCTGCTAGGCTGAAGAGTTCCGTGATGCTGGTGACTTCTTTGATTGCAAGCTTCTCTAGCATATTTTTATCTCGAAAACCCTGTCTAAATGCCATGATAACAGAAGAGCTCCAGATTGAAGGAATATTATTCTGTACCTGTGAAAACCGCTTGATGAAGGATCACAGCGATTCCCCCGTTGTTTGCTTTAGAGCAAATAGATCCAATTCAGTGCCAGGCCGGGTGTAAGAACTCCCGAAGTTGGCAGTGAATTGCTGGCATAGCTCCGCCCAACTACTAATGGAGTCGGGTGGAAGACTCATGAACCAAGACCTTGCAGTCCCAGTTAGAGCCACCGGGAAGTAGTTGGCCATCACGGCCTCATCACCCCCCGCTGCCAGTATAGAAGTGGAGTAGATTTGAAGGAATTCGATGGGGTTAACAGTCCCGTTGAATTTTTCAGGCAAGTGAGGGCGGAACTTCTGTGGCCATCTAACCATGCGTAAATACATGGCCAGGGCAGAACAGCCTCCTCCTACTCCCTGAGGAGTAGGGTTGTCCCGAGCCTCTCGCCTGTCATGAGCACGCTCGATATGGATGCGACCGTCTTGCTGCCGGTAACGGCGATCAAGTTCCAACGGTAGGTCATGAGTCAGAATCCTTGTGATGGTGTGGGTGCGTCATGCCCGGGAGGCAGCGAAGTCACCTGCTGGGATGCAGCACGTCTCCTCTGCTGCGAGACTTGCGGACCAAGTCGGCCCGACAAAGTTCGTCTTTGTGATGGTGCTCGCCCTGAAGGGAGAGGAGCTTGATTGCTGACGCCAGCGGCTGCAGCTGCAACCAAATGGTCAACATCAGCTCTCTACTGCACGATATAGAACAACTCCAGGCTGAGCCAGAGACTATGCTTTCGAGCGATTCTCAATACAAGACACACACACACACACCCCGTGGAGTAAGGTATTACGCTCAGGCGGCCCGAACCACGTAAATCTCCTATGTCACCATCCTGCTCTTGTTCTCTACGTGTCCCAACCGAAACAAGAACCTCCACGGGCTCAAGCCACCGAACTCTAACATGTTACGGGTGCCCACCATTCTATAGTCACAACCATGAATCCAACATGAGACGTGATATTGAAAGAACACTCAAGGATAAAAACAATAATGTGCGTATTAATAACCAAACTTGCATAACGGTAATATATATTGATAAAGTATAGACTTTATACAAAAAAATCTTCCCTGGACCCATGTTACAATAGTGAGCTCCAAAATAATGAACTCCATAGATTGAAGTTCATTTTGACTATTGTTGGTCACGACGGGACATTATGCGCGTTATCATGCGAATACGCTCTCTTATCTTCAATACGATACAAGCATGGTCATAAAAAGAAAAGAGGTTCGAGTGGGTCTAACCCTCAATTCAACTAATAAACGGTCGAGTATCAACATATGGTCTGTTACGACACTTTTCGAAGTGAAATCGAGGACCAGGTTCATAACAAGACCAAATTATGTCAAACCGATGTAGTTTCTGTTGAAACCTGACCAGCCTGTACTCAAACACAATTTTAACCCAGTAAATGGCAGAATAAGATCATTAGGTGAACTACAAAGTTGAAGTACACTTCAATACCTTTCAAAAAAGTATTGGTTTGCCTTCATATCTTTTCTGCTTGAGAAGATATGGCATTGTAAACCTGACAGTTATTCTGAAAATTTTGACACCATCTCCTTTGTTTATGCTGATTTTGGGCCACAATTTCTAGATATAAAACTTCACAATTTACAATTCCAGGGATTCCATAAATCTCTGCACAGTCCTGTTCGATTTTTCTAGAGTGAGATATGGTCAAAATAGTAAGGAGTCCAGAGAGGGTTGTAGTTTCTGTCCAGTTTGGCAGATTTTCGAACTTTAATTTTTAACAGGTTAGAAGGGAATTCAGTTCTGGAGTTGAACATAACATTTTTAAATAACTGCCTTAACTTTCCATCTGTTTAAGGTACACCTTCACTGGATTTTTATATTGGGAGATATGGTTTCTCAATGTCAGGTCTTTTCTGGCAAAAAATAGAACACTCTGTTTTTGAATCTGTGACTTCAAAACCTACTCCAATTTTGAAAACTTAGTTCAAAATCAGAGCCCGACAGATAATATAAGTATTTTTACATCTTGCCAGTTCCATGTTACAGCATAGTGGTTAATGCATCAACGGAATACATGTCGGTACTACGTGCCTCACAAAAGTGGAAATTCTAAGCCGGTATTCTGGCATACGTCTCAACAATGGCCTTAATGGCATTCACCCGCAAAAGATTTCTAAGCGCAATACGATCATGTGGTCAGTGTAGCTGCATAATACACTCAATTTACAAAACACTCATTATGGTGTCGTACGGCACAGCCCACACAAGCGATCATTTCAGGCCGACACAATAATATATATGAAATTAAGACATTTGTCCTGTATCATTCCATACGGTCCGCCCCGAGCTGAGCCACATCTCGAGATACATGTTCGGGTTTTCAACCACCCGATAGGGGTCTCACGTCTTTGCTTAATGCTGCACCAGTAGGAGGCGCATCGGTTTATGTACCACCCGACGGGGTCCCACATCTTTGCTTAATGCTGCATCAGTAGGAGGCGCATTCGCGTGTTTATAAAAAAACACACTCCATGCTTTTCAACCGCACGATAGGTGCCCACATCATTTATCTCTTGCGCTAGGGATCAGCACTGCGTATGGCCCTTTGAACATTGAAAGTTCAAGAGTTGGATACTTCGTGTTTTTGACCACACGATGGGGTATCCTCGCTTTTGCCTAAAGCACGCCGGGGAGCAGTGTTTTCATATGTTCCTAGAACAATGAGAAGGTTCAGAGACTCATATTAACTCCTGTGCCAAGCCATGGGAACAATCATCGTACTACCTCTTGTACGGAGAGCTTACCGCAATTGATCTGCCTGTGGTGGCATACCTTACCTATTACCTGACATCGGAGTGTCATTACAGAATATAATAACACATATGTTAGCTTGGCCACCTTAAGTAACTATGCTAATAATAGTCCTCATGTGTGCTACTATCGGCTCCTCACCATAAACCTAAATTTTTCTCGTATTACAATCTTTTTTAGGAGCACTATTCCCAATGCGACTCTGATACCAGGCTATGGGGACCGGAGTCCCAACATTCCAGGTATCACAATTGGATGGTGCTGTGCGATGCGGCACTCAACAACACACAAAAAAGGTACATTATATTACATAAACATTATAGCGTTATACACGTTTTGTCTTTTACAAGTAATATACATTAAAATACACTACAGTGGAAGAAAAGTTCATAGCTCTCGACACTCAAGCCTAAGCTATGCAAAAGTCATTCTGTTCAGCCCGCAAACAGAATCACACTAGCAGCACACAAATGACATCACGACAACATACAGGGTTCCACTCAGCCGTGTACACCGACGGGGGCAATGCCTCACCGGTGAAACCTTCATCATATACATCATCATCTAGAGCAAAAACTTAAAATAGCAACGTGAGCATGAAGGCTCAACAAGACTTAACCGTCTCCACTAAGCATGGAACTCTATATGCAGGATATACGTAATTTAGGATAGCATTTTGCAATAAAAGACTCGCCTAAATATTAGTCCTTACTTTCAGATTTTAGCAGCAATTTAAGGCTTCATGAATCTTAAATTTAGTGAGCAACCTGTTCTAAACATACAAGTATCAATACTAATTATTGTATAAAGCATGATTCAATAATATTCAGCTCCAAATAATTAACTACGTCACGACTCAGTGAACAAGCGGTACTCAATAACCGCAAGGGACGGTGACTCGAATCGATATACTCCTGCAGGGATACCTGAATAGCATGACACATACACCCACACTCGGAGTTGCGAAGGCACACTCCACTGATGTTGTATGTGGTAACCTTTCACCCGCTACGTACACACCAAACTTGTCCTACCGCTACAATCAGGACGCCCCCACACGGAGTACGATGTACCCGCTGGTAGGTTTACACCTTGCTACTCTCAATCCGCACCTATAAGGCGGTTGGGTATACCTCAACGCTAAGGTGGACAAGTTACATCGATTTACTGGGTCCTTACATCCAACATGCCTTCGGTACATTCAAACTTGCTCAACAGGGCCGCACACGGATCGGTCCTTGACCAACACAGGCACAGCTACAGCTCACAAGCCCCTATGTCTTGCTGCTCCTACTCCATGCCGCCTGGTCTCATATTTAACCAAATGGCGAATCTCTCACTCAACCAATCCTGTGTGAACCCAATTTCCTGAACTCGCAAGTATATTCTTACTACTCGACTTCTACCGAAGCGACTATAACATTAAGAATAGCATGGACACATCGAGGACTTAAACATATACCCTGCTCTCATAGGTGTTCTGGTCATGCAAGTGGGATACTCCAAGAAAACCTAGACCAAATGCACAATACATTCTAACCCATATAGTGTGATACAAATAAAATTTCAAAACGCTGTTAAATGCAAACCATGGCTTGCCTGGCTGTGAGACAGGATTAAAGTTAGTCTCCGGGTTGATGACTTCCAGTGACTTTGGGGTCTCCTCAAACTCGGCTACCATTCGATATGCAAAGAATATGCAGAGTAATTCAATAGTGATATAGCTGAATGGAGACACAATTAAGTATATTAAATAATGGCCAGTGGTTCTAGAAATTTTACAGTGGACACAAGGTTGTATGGGTGAGGTTCTGGACAAAATTGGGTTCAATTCTTGGAAGCCTCTGTTGTATAAAATTCAACGAACCTAAACATTTCCCAGAATTTTCATGGGAAATCTGGGACTTTAACATGGCAAAAAGTTGGTGTTCTGCTTAGTGGAGGTCAGAAGTGACTCAAGAAAATTGGTTTAATAATTTTCTAGGCATTATACTGGGAGATATTGAATTTACAAGTTTGGACAATTTGCTGAAAAGTTTCTGGGCATTTTGGAATTTTTAGGTACATACAGATTGGAAACATAATTTGGCTATACAAATGAACTCAAATGGACCTGAAACATTTACTGGAACTTAAGGGAATTATTTCGAACGATCTGGTCAAGTTTGGGACTTTTTGAATGCATTGAGATTCAGGAATTAATCCCAATATCATTTTGCTCATGGAACTATTGAGGTCCAATTAGGGATTTTCATACATATCCAAGTGCATCACTTGAAAGTATAGATCATACTGGTTCCAACAAAACTTATTTTGGATTTTTTGTACAAATATTCTAGCAGATATGGATTTTCAAAGTTGGAGCAAAATCTGAAATAAATTTAAATGGAAAAATTTTAATAAAGAAGGGGGGCCCACGGGTTTAAAACGGACCAGTCATATTTAAGCCATACGGGCCACACGGTTCATGGCTGTAGCCACATTGGATCACTAGGCCACCAGATCCGGGACCTCGGCTCGGAGGCTGACAGCCCGGCCCCACATGGCCATCTTCAACCACGGGACTACGACGGGTGCGGCAGCGCGCGGCGGTGGTGCCACGCCGGCATGGCCTTTTCGGCCGTCTTCCATCCCGAAAATCATCGCCTAACCCTATTCCTGGCCGCTGACCATCACGGTCGGGTCGGCGCACGGCGGCGGAGGCCAGAAACGCGTGCACCACGGCGGCGGCGTGACCTAGGGTTCCAGCCATGTTGTCCGGGCCCTACGGTGCTCTATTTTGCACGGGAAGACCTCCAAAATGCTTCTGAGAACATAGGGAACGCGGGAAAGGTTGGCAAAGTGGTTCAAACACGCCAGAACGGAGAGTCGGTGGTAGACCGACGGTGAGAATCACGGCGGTTGGGAAAACTCGATTTTCTCAGTGTATAGTCGATAGATTGATTTGGTTTTCTTCGAGATGAAGCGTCTGGTCATGTAGAACAACAAAGATCACATGCACAAGAAATACTTAAACGTAGAAAGTGAATTTTGCTCGCGACTAGCTCTGTTCATACCCGAAGCTCGTCGTAAGAAATGGAAATATGGGGGCTAGAAGGCATGGCATGAGCTCAAATTTTACCAGCATCTAGAGGGAGTATATACACACATTTTCTCTTAAAGGAACAATGTGAAAAACTGAATGGAGCGCCGGTTCGATGGTGGAGCAGAGAGGCGGCAAACAGGGGAGATCTCCGGCGGCCACGATTTCAAGGTGAACAACTTCGGGGGTGGCCTAGCTGCGCAAGAAAATGATCATAAAGCTGCGCAAGATTTTGGGGAGTGAGGAGAGGCAAAGAAAACTGATCAACACCGAGTACCCTGTCTTAATTCCGGCTGGACAGTGAAGAACTCGGGTGTTACAAGATTTCTGTGCCAGGAATGAAGAACAGAGGAGAGTGATCGACTTTTGGGGCTTAGAGGAAGATAAGGAGGAGCCTTGGGTGTGCTGTATGGAGCTGGAGGCGACCTCAAGCAAGCAGGCAACTCTGTGGCAATTGCATGCCATGTGATGTCGCCCTGGGAAGAAAGAACAGAGCACTCTTAGAATGACAGGTGGGTCCCACTTGCTCTCCCTCATCCACATCTCTGCTCCTTCAATTCTAGCACCTAATTCAGTCCAAAAATTGCTAGATATTTGTGGGAAGGCTAAATTGCAGATTGAAAATTTGATCTGAATTTAGATCATTGATTTGACCAAGTTCCATTCGAATTCAAACTTGAATTTGAATTTGAGTTGAATTCAAACTTGCTTCAAAAATTATGGAAGTTTGCAGGGAGACTATTTGAAATATTTGTAATCCAATGGTCAACTTAAATCTTCATGTTAAACTCATTTGAACAGTAGTTAAGTTTATTTTTTGAATTCCCTCTTTTGGAGTTTGAATTACTTTGTTTTTCTCATTCCCTTTTTATTTCTTTTTATCATTCAAAATTTTTAGTCTTTCTAACTGAACTTTGCATTATGAAAATTAGGGCTTTTACACCCATGTCATCGCTTGATTGACTGGGATGGTATTTTATAGGATTGCTCCCCTCTTTTACCTCATTTCCTGCAGTAATTTCCTGCATGCACTATTTCCCCGACAAGAAGAAATATGTCAAATAGAAAGGTGATGTGTGCAAGAAATGACATTTTCTTCACATAATTGAGTTATATTGATGGGTGAAATTGGTATATAACAGCCGTCAACACTGCCACATGTCCCGCAGATCCGAACATGCCTCCCTACTAAGAGTGGCTCTGGTGTTGCCACATGTCCCGCAGTTCTGAACCTATCACCCTGTTAATGGTGGCTCCGGAGCTACCACGTGTCCCGTAGCTCCAGACCTGCCTCCCTACTAAGGGTGGCTCCAGTGTTGCCATGTGTCCCGTAGCTCCAGACCTGCCTCCCTACTAAAGGTGGCTCAGGTGCTGCCACGTGTCCTGGAGCTCCGGACCTACCTCCCTGCTAAGGTGGCTCCGGTGCTGCCACATGTCACACCATACCTTTCCAACAGGAAGGACTTCGGGATCTCAATTTTTTAAGAAATGGTGCGGACATTCAAGACCATAAATCAGCCATTTCAAGACTTGGTTAACGCGTCATTAACTCTATATTAATGATGCACTATTAGAGGGCCTTCAAGCGTGGTAACATCGCAATCAGGGCATGTTAAAACACAATTAAACCACTATTAAGTGCCTTAGATCATGTACAGGGTGCTTAATAGCCTGGGGTCACCTGTCGCGCCTCGACCTCACTGTAACAGCCAGACCTGGGCATATAAAAGGTATGTGCTGCACATTGGAACTCAAGCTGGACTTAGACTGAGTTGAGGCAACTCGAACTCACTCACACACATCTCAATACTCAATATCACACACAAACCCCTGTGGAGTACGGTATGACGCTTAGGCGGCACGAAGCACGTAAATATCCATGTGTGAAACCTTGTTCTTGAGTTTTTCGAGTTACGCCCCACCTAAAAGAGAACCTCCACGGACTACTTCTTAGTAGTACCGGGGGATGTGTTGATTGCACACTTCGACAGTATCGGATCATGCACCCTTGTTACTGGAAGTTGACAACACATCTATAAGCAATTACACACCTACATTCAAATTTGAATTAGGGTGGCTTCTTAGAGATCATGTTATACTGATGGTCCAGGCATCATGGGAGATGTTGATCTGCTAGCGCGACTCGATGGACGTATAACAAGCAAAAAAGATGTAAGGTGCAATAATATCTTAAAGGATGGGCGAAGAACATAACTGGAAGATATAAAAGAGAGATAAAATATTTTAGATGTAGTGGATGCCTTAGATAAAAAAAAATTTGAGCCAACACCTCTAGAAGCATAGGAGATAACATTAAAGCAAAATTTACAAGACAGATTGGCAAATGTATTAAGAGAAGAAGAGATAAAATGGTACCAACATGCCAAGACAAAGGACCTATTGGAAGGGGATGCAAATACTAAATACTTCCACTTGGTGGCTAATGGTTAACATAGGAAAAATAAAATATACCATTTTGAAGAAGGGGAAAGCAAAATAACCGACAAAAATCAGATTGTTGTGTATATAGTCAAATATTTCAAAAAATAGTTTGGCCCTCCAGAGGAAGATATGTACCAACTGGATATGGACCGAAGAGAGGATATCCCCCAAGTCTAAGAGATGGAGAATAATTTCCTCATTGCTAACTTCACAGTAGAGGAAGTTAAGAAAGTAGTTTTTTAGATGGAGCATAACAAGGCACCGGGACCAAATGGATTCCCTGCAAAATTCAGTCATGTGTTCTGGGATGTGATTAAGACGGATCTAGTGGCTTTATTTCACGCCTCTCGTAATCTGCAAACATACAGACTAAATTTTGGCACAATCTTATTATTACCAAAGAGCGTGGAGGCTATCAAGATACAATAGTATAGGCCAACCTGTCTATTAAATGTAAGCTTCAAAATAATTATGAATAGAATATTGTCAATTGTACAGAAAGTCATCAACCCCACATAGGCAGCCTTCATATAAGGGCGTTATATAATGGAAGGCGTTGTCATTGTACTCAAAACTATACATGAACTACATAAAAAAAGTTGAGTGGTGTGATTGTGAAGATTAATTTTGAGAAGGCGTATGATAAGGTCAACTGGAGTTTCCTACGTCAGGACTTAGAAATAAAAGGATCACCCATATGGTGTGGGTGGGTCGGCGAGGTCATGAAAGGTGGGCATGTTAATATCAAGGTCAATGACCAGATTACTGAGAACTTCCAAACTAAAAAGGGACTATGCCAAGGAGATTCTCTATCACCTTATTTAACATAGTGGAAAATATGCTAGCAAATGTTATAAAAAGAGCAAAGGATAATGGTCTGCTTTCTGACATCATACCTCATCTCGTAGATGGCTGTTTATCAATTCTACAATACACAGATGATACAATCATCTGTCTACAACATAGTTTCCAACAAGCCCGAAACTTAAAACTCTTGTTAAGTGCGATTGAGCAACTCTTCGGACTAAAAATCAATTTCCAGAAAAGTTAAACATTTTGTTTTGGAGAAGCTCGTGTTGTTGAATAACATTATGCACATTTGTTTGGGTGCAGGCCCGGATCATACCGATACAAACACCTAGGCATTCCTATGCACTGTAAAATCCCACTTTTTCCTTTCATGTGAAGTTCAACTACAAGTGGTTTATCAAACATAATGGAGGTCAATATAGTTGTGCACATAAACTTGACCTCACTAAAAAGTTTTCTTTCTACTCATGATTAAATCTTATTAACATGAGGACTGGACTTCACCCCAACCCTAGAACATTTTAATTAAACCTTTCTACAAAGTTGGGAAGTTAATTGATAGAAATGGCTAGGTCAAATTATATTGCAGCAATATAAAGATCAAAACAAATGTAATGTGATTATGTTGCTATGCATATTAGGCCCTGCCAAAAAGATTCAAATCCAAGGCTCCAAATTTTTCCTTGGACTCTTAAATATCTAAATAGCTTCTCAGAAAATTTTCAAGATTTTTGAAGAACATATTCCACTTGTTTGGACACGTACAAGGGATTCATTCCGCGTCGACATCAAATTTAGCTTTGCACTAAACTTTGCCCAAATTAAAACCCAGTTTTTCCTAAGACCTTTTATGATTCAGGGGACTTTGTTTCAAAGTTTGGAGATTTATGGACCTCAGATACTATTTACTTCAATAAGGTTTATACCCATATTTGAATTCAAATTTGAATTTGAATTTGATACAAACTATGTCCAAATTGAAATCTGATTGCCGAATTGGATTCCTCATATTTTTCTTAGCCTACCTGTAAATTTTGGGAATTTTTGGACAATGTTTGAGCTAGAATTTAGAGGAAGGGATAAGGGAGAGAGGTGGGGCCCACAGGTCAGTCGGTGAAACCGTTTCACCGCCTCTGTTTTCTTTCCCCGGGCGACACCGCGATGCTGCATGCCGCCAGTGCGCCGTCAACCATCGGTCACCTCCAGCTGCCCACCTGCGTCCTTATCTACCGCAGTGAAGGCTATAAAACCACCCCCCCCCGATCGGCCGAAGTCCATCACCAATTCACTTTTCACCGCGCCGCCCCGTTCCATCGCCGCCGCGATCACCCCAGTGCCGCTCGGCGCCGCGCATCCTCACCGTCGATACAAGCATCATCATCCTGTGCAGTCTATAGCAAAAAGGTGCACAACGACCTCGTGCAGCTTCTGGTTAAGTTTGAATTCCTATCGTGCATCCTAGCTTCTGTATTCCTTCAATTCCCGAAGCACTTTTATAGCTTTGAGGCTAGTTCGTCGGTTTAATTCCGATTGTATGCACAAAATTTCTTTGATCCAATTAGACGACATGATCTATGTACCCTAGCGCACCTTCCCTCCAAAAATCAGAAAGAATCATCGACTAATTAGCAAGTTCTTCGATTTTCCCCTTCCGCCATTGATGGAGCTCGGTTCACCATCGACTTTGGTGTTGCCGGCTATGGCACGAGCTCTAGACCCTCCTAAAACCTTTCCTATGCTGCCACGATGCTTCCCGAGCTTTCAAACGAAAGTTTTAGCTAGGGAATCGAGGGTTTCCACTTCACCGAAACCCTAACACCCGCCGCCGCCGTCGGGAATGGTTTTTCGGTCACCCCTCGCCGTCGGGAGTTGGTCCATCGTGTTCTACGCGTGAAAATATGGTGGGGCGGCGAGTACCAAATCATCCCGTGGGCCGGAAGCTATCGCCGGCGAAAGTGCCACCGCGCGCCGGTGAGAACGCCGCCGCCCAAGCCGTGGACCGAGGTTGAAGAAGACCGAGTTCGCGGGTCCCATTTGACAGCGAGTGAAAAAGGTGCTGGATCAGTCTGTGGCTAGGGATTTAGTGCGGCCACGTGGGAAAATTTATGACCCCCGGTGTGGCTAGCCCCTGATTGGATGATTTTAAATCCAGTGGGCCCTGGCGCCAAATTTAAAAGCTGAAATTTTCCTCTTTTGTACAGAACCATTTCCAAAGTTTAAAATTCAATATCTCTCCGAAGACTGCTCCAAAAATATTCAAACAAATTTTATTTGAAAGCCCTTGAGCTCTAGTTTCTGTCAGTACCAATTAGGTTCTGTGGAACTTACATATATATTCTATAGAAAACAATATTTCCAAATGCAAATACAATTTTTCCAGATGAAATGGCCACTGGAAAAATCCCCAAAATTCACATAAAATACAATGTCCTATTCTAAACTACCAGAAAATGTTTGGGAGCCATTTCACCTGTATAACCCTCTGTATAGTTCAATTACCTTTTTCATTTATTGAATTCTTACAGATGTTCAGTTACTTTATTATGTCCCAAATTTGATCTGAACCTTCCTTTAGTCATACACTAGTTCCTGTAAAAATCTTGGATTTAATTGACCAAATATCCTAGTCCTAATTCAGTGGCAAACTGAATATTAATTGAAAAGCTAAAAATTCAATTATAAAGTAATTCTAAAAATTCTTGCCAACTTTGAAATTCTATAACACCTTCACCAAGGGTTAGAAATTTATGAAACAAATTTTGTTAGAACCAGGACAACTTCCTCTATCATGATTATCAACTGGTAGCTATGTTCAAGCTACAGTTTCTTCTCTAAAATTCTTGGAAGTTATTGCTTGCCATAATTTTAGAGACAACAAAATACCTTGATCATCTCCTGTTCTTTGCAAGAGTTTTTGTCATATTCACTAGTATCTACGATCAAAGTTCCAAAGCCAATTAGGTCCTTATCCTATAATGATCACCATAGATTAAATTATGGTCTTGGTAATAATTATTTTTCAAAGTCATTCATATACATATTATATGCATATCGTATAGTGACCGAAGTCGAGGAGGAACCAGAGGCCTTGGAAGTACATCTGCCGGATACTAACCCTGACTCTGACCTGCATCCAGGCAAGCCCCGGTTTGCATTTAAGTCGTTTATAAAATTTTACTTTATCACTATGATGATTAGCATATGAATTGTGCATTACGTATAGGGTGCTTGAATACTCCAGATGCATGACACACAATCCCATTGGTTAATTGGGTAGGTTTATCACTCAACGTGTAGAATTGCTATGCTAATGTAGTAGGTAAACCGGTAGAAGTCGAGTAGTTGGAATCTACTCGCGAGATAGAAATTTACACTCATCTACACTGGGATAACATTTATAGCAAAATAACTGTTACATCTAAAACTCGAGAACGGTCAGAGATGGATAGGAAGCGACAAGACGTGGTCTTGGTCGCATAGCTCTGACTGGTCAGTTAAGGCCCGTCTGTATGCGGCCCCTTCGGATAAGCTTGAATTGTACCAGCGACATAGTGGACATATGGAATCCAGTAAACTGACGTAACTCGATAACTGGGGTGTCGAGGCCCATTAACTCACCATCAATAGGGGTGGGTTGAGGACAGTAAGGTGTAAATCGGTCGGCGGACACATGAGGTGTTCCGTGCGGAGACCTCTGTTCGCGGAGGTGAGACGGGCTCGGCATTCGGGTTTCTTGTGAAAGGTGGCCATATACGCCTAGTACTGAAGTGTTATGTAGGTACTAGTGTACTCGCTGTCACTTCCGAACGACGTATGTGTCGTGTTGTTCGGGTGTGTCTTGATTTCAATCACCGTCCCTCGCGGTAATAGAGTACCACTTGTTCAATGAGCTGTGACGTAGTAAATACTAAAGAAGCCAGAAAAATATATTCTATTGAGTTATAATTGCTTTGCAACCTTGTATGACTTAGAGATAGTAAAATTAAAGTTTATTGTTTCCCCATACTTTAGCTGTAATAGAATTATGTGCTCTGGGCATGTCATATATCGACAAAGCGTTTCTTGTTTGATTGTGGAGTCCATGATGTGCCGTGCTTGGAGAATGTCATTTTCTACTTAAAACCTGATTATAAGGATCCACTTGTAGGCGAGTCAATTATGCTTCACCTTACCTATGCTTAGTGTCCACCCTTGCATATGTCTAGTGAGACGGGATAGTCTTGCTGAGCCTTATGCTCATGTTTGCAGTTACGAGTTTTTCCAGGTTATACGATTGATGAAGGGTTTGATGATGAGGCTACACCCCCTCCAGGGTGTACAGCCGAGTGGGAACCCTGCACGCCGCCGTGACTTGCGTGTTGCTAGTGCGAAGTATCTAGGGCATGGATGACTTTGCTTTTGCATAGCTAGTGCTGAGAGCGTAGCTATGGTAAATATGTTTCTTTCCTTCCGCTAGTATTGTAAAACTTCCGCTGTATGATAACTAAAAGACATCATCTTGTATTTTATTCTCGTTCTGTTCTTGTGTACTGTAGGGTGTCGCATCGCACGACACCACCCCATGAGATCCTCGGATGTCGGGATTCTGGTCCCCACAGACATGGTATCAGAGCATCATTGGGAACAGTGTACTTGAAAAGAACATATTTTCAAAAATTAGGATTTGAGTGAGGAATTAGCTATATGCCCTTATAAGGAGTATTATTAGTATAAGATATAAAGGTGGTAAACTAACTATGTGTTATTATATTCTGTAACGATGCCCTGACGTCAGGTAAGAGGTAAGGTACGCCACCGAGAGCGGATCAATCTCGGTAAACTCAACATACGAAAAGTGGTATGTGAAGTTTCTGTGGCTTGGCACGGGAAGTTAATAGGAGTCTCTGAAGCTTTTAATGTTTCTGAGAACCTATGACACACGGTACCCCAGCGTGCTTCAAAGTTAGTGGGAGCCCCCGTCGGGTGGTGTGAAACCCGATAGTATGCCTCTCTAGAACCATTCATGTTCTATGGGAGCATTGCGAAACACGTATGCCCGAGCGTGTATAAGCCGGATCATACGGGAGTCTTTGCTGTACAGACGTATTTACAGCCATGTACCACGAGACATGACCTCGCTCGAGGGCGACTCACACCAGAGTCGTATGCATTTATTTTCATATGTATTAATGTGACTGCCTGTCGTGTTTCCCGGTACCATCCTTGAGGTGTGAAGGTGTGAAAGGGGATTGTTTTTCTTTTTCAGCATTAACTACGGTAGAAGACCGTGTAGAAACCGTTTGTGAGAGAACGATATAGACCGGATAGAATTTTCTTTGGTGAGGTACGTAGCATCGTCAGTATCAAACATGACACTAGACCATCCCCAACGACAGAATGGATGCATAATGTTTTGAAAAGTCCAATTATTAGATGCTTGTAGGTTTGGACTCCGTAAAGCAGGACTCCGACTCGATAGGGTAGATAGGATCAAGATTCATGATTTTTGGCAGGAGTTGGCTTGACTTCGCCGGGTTGTAATCTTGGTTATCGGATAGATAACATAAGGGTATCATACATGGATGGAAAGCTCGTGAAGACCTCTACAACTTTTCTGTTGACCATCAGGGCAGAAGAGTTTGATAATCTGTTGAAATTTGGAGTATACTAAAACTGCTCCAAATGACCCAACCATTGTATCAGTTCCAGAAATATTGCCCTAAATCACTGTAGAAGCATCTTCTGCCTTATTGTGACACATTTCTGGAAAGGGTAGAGGCATATCTACAGGTTTGATGTTTAGAGTTTTTCCTAATTCGAATTTGAGTCAAATCAAATTTGGAAATCAAAACAGTGAACTGCAGGACTGCTTCTGCAAACCAGTCAGTTCAACTGTTTAGTTTGGATAGTTATAACTTTTAATCCAAAATAGTGACCTAGTCACATATATACATTTATGTAAATCTTAGTAAGTCCTCTATAAACTTCATTTTGCATTCATGATCTGAATCTGGGAATAGCGGTGTCTAATTCCATTTGTCGCAAATTTGGTTCTGGCAGTCCAGAACTTGGAACAGTTTGCACCTATTTGTGAATTCGCGCGCGATACCTGTATAACAAACTTTTTAAGCGGGTAACTCTTTTACTTATGGATTTTTAACTTGATTTTATACAAAGTTTATTTTGTCATTACCTCAAAATATTGTCATGATATCCCTGTATAAGTTGTGGACATCACTACATATACAGGGGAGGTTCTGTCAAAATTTCCAGAAAATATGGGTCAACTTAAAACCTGTATAGATTCTATTTCCTAGCTCACTTGTAGCTATATGAGTACAATATGGAATGCTTGGAAAGTATGCTACAACTTTTGTATTCAGCCCAACACTTGGATCTGACGTTTCCTGTATGAAACTGTGGAATTTATACAGGGAGTTCAGCTGGAACGGACTGTGATTACAGCTCCAGTTTTAAATTTTCTTAAAACTGTTGAGAGTTGGGAACCTTCTCATTGTTCCAGTATTCTTTTTATAGATGACGGAAGTGAGGATGCTGATACCGGACGGATGGGTATTTTCCACTTGCGCTAGTCATCTGGGTTTCCCAAGTATGCTGCGGGAAGTTCTCCAGCAGTTTGGCTTCATCGAGATGCCATGCTATTGGGGTAGAGAAACGATCGACAGAGGTGTTCGGTCGTGCACCATCTTGGTAGACATCCCAGATAGTCCACGTCAATATGGATGGGCTCCTTTCTCGGTTACCATCGAGGGGGCTCAGTTAGAGGACACCTGGGCAATCGCTGCAGGCGAAGCACTTATGAAGCTTTGTGAGCTTCATCAGGATGCTATGGAAGGGACTCAAATTGCCCTTATTCTAGTCTGTGGTATGGCCGGATTTGAGTGGCAACGTCGTATGATTGCTTCCTATACACCGCATGGTGACATAACCTCAACGACACTTGGGACATATGCGGCTGCTTCCAATATGGTAGTTGCTACGCAAGGCACCATTATTTTGGAACAAGTCGAAGCCTTGCGGGAAGCGACGGAGCGGGGTGATACCCTTGATTATATCAACGAGGGTCTACGTTCACTCATAGCCCCAGCAAATCACCGGCTAGATAAGTGCGAGAGTCAGTTGCATTATGCTCGCATTAGGCTACGGAAAGCTCGTGCCGCACAACGACAGACTCGCACTGAACTGCAGCAAGCTCGTGGTGAGCTGCAAGCAAGTCAGTTGGAGGTGCAACAACAGCAAGAGCAGCTGTTAGTCGTCACTGAAGAGCGGGACACCGCCATTGAGACAGCTCAAAATTGGGAGTATGAGGCAGGAGAACTGCAGGATAATGTAATTGAGGCCGAGGCACAATTACATCCAGTGGTGTATCCACCGGCCCATAACATACCACTCATTATGGGTGAACAATTGCCTTCGGATGACGACGAAGAAGAAGATCCTGAGGAACTCGAATACGTCGAGTAGGACATATTGAAGTGGGATGTGGCAGCACTTCTGCCGACACGGGGCAACATATAGTTTAATAGTTGCTCGTGTTTTTCTTTTGTGACCATGTTTGTGTCATATTAAGAGTAGTGGTGTTTATGTCTAAGATGACAAGATGTGTACGACATCTCATAGGGACCAAGTATAGTAGAGATGTATTTCCATAGTGGGAGTCCATCATTTTGGAGTTTACTACTGTAAACTTGGTCAGAGATAATATATCTTGTATAAAGCTTGTACTTTATCAATATATGTTGATGTTGTATATTATCTATCGTGGTCTACCGCATTACTATTTATATGGAAGGATGAACTTGAGGCAATGAGACTTATGGTGTAAATCATTGTATTGCAGCATGGAGCGTACACGAACAGCCCCAGAAGTGGGAGGCAAGTGGAGGGCAGGGGGATGACACACCACCCTCGGGCAGAACACGCCTCAGACGCAGCCACCTCCACCACCTCCACCTACACTTCCCAGAAGTCTCACGGAGGTTCTCGCAGCAGTACTCGGCTCACGCGACGAGCAAACCGAGTTGTTGCGGACCCTTGTACAACACTCATCCCGTCAAGGGGGACGACATGCTGATGGGCCACGTCATTCATATCCGAGTTCCTACTCAGATTTCGCATCGACGCATCCGCCGGTCTTCAGGGAGGCCAACGAACCTTTGGAGGCGGACAACTGGCTCCGCACCATTGAAGGGAAGTTCGGTTTACTCGAGATAACCGAACAACAGAACACGCTGTTTGCAGCTCAGCAACTGTAGAGTTCTGCTGGTGCGTGGTGGGCAAACTACCTCGCCGCACGCCCCGCAGGCTATGTCGTGAGCTGGGCAGAATCCCGGGAGGCGTTCCGCGCCTACCATATTCCTCCCGGGATTATGGGGAGGAAGCATCAAGAGTTCTTGGAGCTGAAGTAGGGAGGAAGGAGTGCTTACGAGTACTCCAAGACCTTCAACCACTTGGCCCAGTATGCACAGGACCAAGTGAGCACGAAAGATAGGAAGCGAGAGTGCTTCTACTGGGGGTTGAACTCCAAGATGAAGGACAAGCTTGTCTTGTTCAACCGCGGCAGTTTCAATGACATTGGCAATGCCGCAAACATGCAAGAGGACGCTACTCAAGAGTTGTCCTCAGACAAGAAGAAGAGGAGTGCTCTGCAGGGCAGCGGAGGTGGTTCTCCTCAGAAGTACCGAATGGTGTATCGATCACCATCCGGCTAGAGGTGGCAATCGCCATCACGACCACCAATGTTCAGTGGTCGCCAGTTCGGCAACTCTGGTTTCCGACCGCAACAACAGCAGGGGATGATCCCACGTGCACTTCCACCTCCACCGCGTGCACCGGGATTCCGTCCTCCCATTCGTACCGGCCAAACCCCATACACGTGTTTCATGTGTGGACGCACGGGGCATTTTGCCAAGGACTGCCCACAGATTAGGCAGGGCGGAGGACAGTCATCATACCAGGGCGCTAACCAACCCCGCAACCAGCCCAAGAAGCCAGTTCCCAGACTCGACAACGTCCACCACCTCGCTATTGAGGACGTTCCGGAAGGCGCACCCGTACTCACGGGTACGTTCTCTATCTTTGATCATTCTGTAGTCATACTCTTTGACTCCGAAGCTTCACACAATGTTATTAGCAAGTCTTTTATCATTAAAAGTCAATTGCCTATTATCTCCACAAAAACTCCGTATGTGATTTGCACCCCGGCAGGCAAGACAGTAACAAATGAGTTGGTTCGTGGGATACCACTTAACCTAGATGGGACCATATATCTTACTTCACTTCTGATATTAGAGAATCAGAAGTTAGATGTCATCTTGGCAATGGCAAGGTTACATTACCATGGTGCTATTCTAGATCTCGTTCCTTGAAAAATTTATTTTAATTCTCCACTTCATCCTTCCCAAGTCTCAATCTTGAGAGAACCATTCTAGTGAATCCATCTACTCACAATACCGAGGTTATTGAATTTAAGGATATTCCGGTAGTATGTGAATACCCGGACGTGTTTCCCGAAGATCTTCCTGGTATGCCCCCAGAAAGAGATATAGAATTCAAGATTGAACTTGTACGGGGAACAGTGTCGATCTCAAGGCAACCCTACAAGATGGCACCAAAGGAACTTGCAGAACTGAAGGAGCAGTTAACGGAACTTGAGAACAATGGTTTCATTCATCCCAATTCATCGCCATGGGGCTGTTCTGCATTGTTCGTAGAGAAGAAAGATAAGACCTTGAGACTTTGTGTGGACTATCGTCCACTCAATGCTGTCACTATCAAAAACAAGTATCCACTACCACACATTGATATTCTTTTCAATCAATTAGTGGGTGCTAAAGTATTTTCGAAGATGGATCTTCGTTCTGGATATCATCAGATTAGAATCCGGCCAGAAGACATACCAAAGACAAGATTCTCGAGGAGGTATGAACTGTATGAATACCTTGTCATGTCCTTCGGATTGACCAACGCACCGGCTCATTTCATGTATCTCATGAACTCAGTGTTCATGCCGGAATTGGACAAGTTTGTCGTGGTCTTCGTTGACGACATCCTTGTGTATTCAAAATCTGAAAAGAACATGCTCAACACTTGCGTATCGTGCTTCAACGATTATGGGACCACCAGCTATATGCTAAGTTCAGCAAGTGTGAATTCTGGATCAGCCAAGTGCCATTTTTAGGGCACATCATATCAGCAGAAGAGATTGCAGTTGATCCAAGCAAGATAAAGCAAGTACTCAAGTGGGAGTCTCCAAAATCCGTACATGAAGTTCGAAGCTTCCTAGGTTTAGCTGGATATTACCAGAGGTTCATTCCCAGTTTCTCCAAAATAGCTAAACCAATGACAGAACTTCTGAAGAAGGGGACGAAGTATGTATGGACTGAGGCATGTGAGGGAGGTTTCCAGGCATTGGTAAAACACCTCACAACAGCACCAGTATTAGCTCAACCGGACACAACCAAATCTTTTGACGTGTATTGTGATGCATCAGGAATTGGTTTGGGTTGTGTGTTGATGCAGGACAGACGAGTGATCGCTTATGGATCACGGCAGCTTCGGAACCATGAGCAGCACTATCCGACTCATGATCTAGAGCTCGCCGCCGTGGTACTAGCATTGAAGATGTGGAGACATTATCTATTGGGTAACCTAGTACATACAAGGATCACAAGAGCCTGAAATACATCTTCACCCAAAAGGACTTAAATATGCAATAGCGTAGATGGTTGGAATTAATCAAGGATTATGAGATTGAGATCCACTACTGAAAGCATCTAGGCCCCCCTCATGTAGTATGGTTTTGGTGATTAATGACAACCATTGAACTTTACTAATGAATTTGTGAATGCAAGGTCCCCATAAACACTCAATAAGATGAAATGATCATGTCATTGGAGACCCATAGATACTCAACTTTCGAGATCAAACTCTCATGATATAAAGACAAGATGTGAAGGCTCTATGTCTAAGTCACTCAATCAAAAACTGACAACATACAATGCTTAAGAATCATCAGAGAGCCTTGTGGAACAAATGTCTAAGAGGTCATTCGAGCAAGACACAAAAGATTCACTCAAGACAACTAATAGCAAACAAAATCAACTCACCGGATCAACCGATGATTTCCAAAATGAACACATCGGTCGAGTTGATTCAACTGAAGAAAAAGACCTCAGACAAATGAACTCACCGGATCATCCGATGTGAAGGGCTCAACAACATCGGTGCATCAGTACAGTTTGCAGTACAATTGGAACAAGTGAAGCACCGGATCATCCGATGTGCAGACTTACACACATCGGTTGATCACTCCAGTAAGCATCAAGGTCAAGCAAATTCTGGAGGAAGAGCCACCGGATCATCCGATGAGAAGACTGGGGGCAACATCGGTCTAATAACGGTAATATCTGACACAATGACGTCAGCCAAAGTAATTACACCGATGATAACTAGAGGGGAGACATCGGATCATCCGGTGTTCACAGTAAAGTTTTGCAGCCTACTTTTCCAACGGCTATTTCAGTTAAGCTGGCTATAAAACCCCTCTAACCCAGTCATTTCGATAAGTCTTGATCACCTGA
This sequence comes from Tuctoria greenei, assembly GCA_036927565.1. NCBI lineage: Eukaryota > Viridiplantae > Streptophyta > Magnoliopsida > Poales > Poaceae > Tuctoria > Tuctoria greenei. Next base: position 144,352,264 of record JAYESD010000008.1, on the reverse strand, counting down.
AGCCCACTACACATCCAAGAGCATTCAAGACTATAGAGCATACATTTCCACACTTTTAGATCATTTGTAATAGGCTAGAGAGAAGCTTGTGTGCGTTCTTTCTTTGTGATTGAACTCTCTAGGCTAGGGAGAAGTTGAAGAAGATCGTTCTGGAGCTTGCCAAGGTGTGTGTGGAAGCCCGGAACATCGAAGGTTGTACAAGGCTTGAGCTCCACCTTGCCGGAGATGGCGAACGGAGAAGATTAGTGAAGACTCCATTGTCTCGGTGACATTGGAAGTGGCAAAACCCTTCGGTGGGTGCCACAACGTGGATGTAGGAAGATCCTTGCGATCTTGCCGAACCACGGGATAAACCTTCGTGTCCCCTAGCATTTGCATTTCTCTCCCTCTCTTTACATTATGCAATCTTTACTTCACAAGTTATATCTATGTTGATTGCATAGTTAGAACCGAATTGGGAATTGGGCTTAAGTAGTTCGTTTTTAATTGTCTTAAAATTTGAAAGAAAGCCCAATTCACCCCCCCTCTTGGGCGTTTCGATCCTTACAATCGGTATCAGAGCAAGGTTGCTCATAGGATCATTCTATCTTCACCGCTAGAGAGCAAAAAATGGCCATGGTTGGGGGTTCGGTTCCTATCTTCGAGGGCAAGAATTTTGCCTATTGGAAAGCACACATGCGCGCTTACCTTGAGGCTATTGCCCCCGAAGTTTGGGAAGCGACTCATGCGGGATTTGGAGAACTTAACTATGTGGGTGATCAAGTTAAGTGGGATGCTAAGGCTAGGAATGCTATTTATGAATGCATAAGTCAAGATGTCTTCTCTAGGATTGCTAGTAAGGAGACAGCTTGTGAAATTTGGGCTTGCTTGATAGAGATCCATGAGGGCTCATCTCGTGTAAAGGAACTTAAATATCACATGCTCAAAGCTAAATATGATGAATTTAAGATGCTTCCTCATGAAAATGTTAATGCAATGTTTTCACGCTTAAATGTTCTTATTGAGGAAATTAATGCTCTTGACATTGCGTCTCTTGGCAAGGGACTTATTAACCGCAAGATCCTCATGCTCCTTCCCAAGCCGAAGTACAACATCATCAACTCCATGCTCCAAAAGGAATCACTTGACAACATTGAAGTTTCAGAGCTCATTGGAGAAATACACGCTCATGAGATGAGTGTACTTGGGATGATGGAGCAATCATCATAAAAAACAATTGCTCTAAAGGCCTCCACCAAGAAGACAAGCTTCAAGAAGAAGAAGGAGGTTGAGCCTAGCTCAAGTGAAGAAGAGCAAGCGTCAAGTGAAGATGACGATGATGAGCTTGCCTTGATGATGAGAAAGTTCTCACGCTTGAACTCCAAGATCACCAAAAAGGGATACACCTTTGATCCCAAGAAGAAGGCATTTCTACCAAGAAGAGACGATCGCAAGATATGCTACAATTGTGGAGATCAAGGCCACATCCTATGATTTTCCAAAACCGGACAAAAGGAGAGAGAACTACAAAGGCAAGCAACGCAAGCTTGAAGAAAGTGATGATGATGAAGAAGAAGCCAAGCCCAAACCAAGAGCCTTTGGGAAGAAGAAGCAAGACAAGGGCAAGAAGGCAAGACTCTTCCAAAAGAGGAGAAGTGGTCCACAAAAGGTGTTTATGTGTGAGGCAAATGAATGGGTCACCGACGAAGAAACAAGTGATGAAGAGAGTGAAGAAGAAGAAGAAAGCTTGGCCGGCCTTGCCATTGCCAACCATGATGACTCACCTCTTCCTCCACCACCCATGTGCCTCATGGCTAAAGGTAACACCAAGGTATGTGACGACTCTAGTGATGATGAGCTTTCCCCCGATGATTTAACTTCTTTGATTAATGAATATCATGCTATCATTAAGAGAGAGAAGAGTAAGGTTAAAACTCTTGAAGAAATTCGTGCTAAACTTGAGAGTGCTAACCTTGATTTGCTTGACAAGTATGAAAGCATACTTAAAGAGCATGACACGCTCAAATCTCATGTCAAGCAAATTGAAGAAGAAAATGCTAAAATCAAGGTAGACAATGATGAGCTCAACATAGCACACCAAACTCTCTTGGAGGAGTACAACAAGCTAACTAAAGAATACCAAACACTTAACATTGCTCATGACATGCTTGATCAAGAGTTAAAAGATGCAAAGCAACAAACTCTTAATGATAAGATATCCATTACTTCGCATGTCTCTAATGTCTTGGACAAGTCTTTGTCTTTGAAAGCTAATGCTAGGGAGAAGGACTTGTTGGAAGAAATTGAGAGTCTCCGCACTAGTGTGGCTAGACTTTCAAAAGGTGAAGTCAAGCACAAGGAAATCCTCTTCCAACAAGCAAAAGCCTTCAACAAAAGAGGACTTGGATCCTTCCCGGTGCCCAACAAAGGAAAGGTGCCCTCACCGGAGCTTAGAACAAGCTTCATCAAGGAAGTTGGTTCTTATTGCCAACATTGTGAGGTCACCGGTCACCACACAAGGGAGTGTCCTCTTCCTAACCGATGTTCACCTAAATTGCCTACTAACTACAAATCTATTTTCAATGATCGCTATTATCTTCTTAGCAAAGTGAATGGCAAGGTGAAAGCTAGGTTCATTGGCAAAGACATGAAGAGCATGAAGGGGAAGCTCCCCAAGCAAATTTGGGTCCCAAAGACACTTGTATCTCACATACAAGGACCTAAGTTGGCTTGGGTGCCTAAAGTCAAAAATTAACTTCATGTGTGTAGGTGAACTACAAAGCCGGGGGAAAGCATTGGGTACTCAATAGCGGGTGCACTCAACACATGACCGGCAATGATGGTATGTTCACCACCATAGAAAACCCCGGTAATCATGAACAAGTCACTTTTGGTGACAATTCTAAGGGGAAGGTAATAGGATTAGGTAAAATTGCTATCTCTAATGATTTATCCATTTCTAATGTGTTGTATGTTAAGTCGCTTAGCTTTAATCTACTTTCCATTGCACAACTTTGTGATCTTGGACTAACATGCACCTTTAGCAAAAATGATGTTGTTGTGAGTAGTGAGACAAGCAAAGAGCTAATCTTCAAAGGGTTTCGGCATGGACATCTCTACTTAGTAGACTTCTCCAACAAGAATGCTAGCCTAACCACTTGTCTTTTCACTAAGACAAGCTTGGGTTGGCTATGGCACCGACGCATAGCACACATTGGAATGAGCAAACTCAAGAAGTAATTCAAGCTTGGGATGGTGACCGGCGTGAAGGATGTGACGTTTGAAAAGAACAAGCTTTGTAGCGCTTGCCAAGCCGGGAAGCAAGTTGCTTCACACCACCCAATGAAGACAATGGTGTCAACCTCCAAGCCACTTGAACTACTCCACATGGACCTCTTCGGACCATCCACATACCAAAGCCTTGGCGGTAACCTCTATTGTCTTGTTATAGTTGATGACTATTCTCGCTATGCTTGGACTCTATTTTTAGGTGACAAGAGTGAAACTCCGGAAGTGTTCAAGACCTTCGTCAACCGTGCTCAAAGGGAATTCCAACTTCCCATTATCAAGGTCCGGAGTGACAACGGCACCGAATTCAAGAACTACAATATTGGGGAGTGGTGTGACTGTGAAGGTGTGAAGCATGAATTCTCCGCCACATACACTCCTCAACAAAACGGAAGTCGTTGAGAGGAAGAACAAAACCCTCATCACTCTTGCAAGAGCAATGCTTGATGACTATGACATGTCGGAGAAGTTTTGGGCCAAAGCAATCAACACGGCATGCCATGCCGCAAACAGGGTCTATCTTCACCGACTACTCCAAAAGACCCCATATGAGCTTCTCATTGGGAGAAAGCCCAACATCTCCTACTTTAGAGTCTTTGGGTGCAAATGCTACATCTACCGCAAGAAAAGGCTCGGTAAGTTTGAAAGAAGATGTGATGTTGGCATTTTTCTTGGTTATGCATCAAACTCAAAAGCATATCGAGTATTCAAACAAACCTCCGGTCTAGTTGAAGAAAGTTGTGATGTTGAGTTTGATGAGACTAATGGCTCCCAAGAGGAGAGTTTTGGTCATGATGAAATAGATGATGAGCCTCTACGAGAAGCCATGAGGAACATGACCATTGGAGACATCAAGCCGGAAGTTGAAGAGGGCCATGATCAAGGGGGAGCTTCAAGTTCCAACAACAACACCTCCATGGCGCCTCAAGTAGACGAAGAGGAGAAAGATGATCCATTGCCAACTCAAGACTCACAAGCAATACAACATCAAGATGAAGAAGAAGTCCATGATCAAGTCCAACCACAAGAGGAGCAACACGCTTCACCACCGCCAAGTGCTTCACAACCACTTATGAGGCATGGACGCATCTCCAAGGCGCATCCAATGGACCAAATCATTGGAAGTCCTTCAAGGGGCGTAAGTACTCGTTCCCGCCATGTTGCTTCATTTTGTGAGCACTACTCATTTGTTTCGTGTGTAGAACCCACTCACATTGAGGAAGCGCTCCAAGACCCAAATTGGGTGATGGCTATGCAAGAAGAACTCAACAACTTCATCCGCAATGAAGTTTGGGTGTTGGAGGAGCGACCCAATGACCATAACGTCATCGGAACAAAGTGGGTGTACCGCAACAAACAAGACGAGAATGGCGTTGTGGTCCGCAACAAGGCAAGACTTGTGGCCAAAGGGTTCTCGCAAGTTGAAGGACTAGACTTTGGGGAGACATTTGCTCCGGTCGCCCGGTTAGAGGCAATTCGTATTCTCCTCGCTTTTGCTTCACATCATAATATTACTCTTTATCAAATGGATGTGAAAAGTGCCTTTCTTAATGGCTACATTAATGAGCTTGTTTATGTTGAACAACCTCCTGGGTTTGAAGATCCGAGGAATCCTAACCATGTGTATAGGTTGCACAAGGCGCTCTACGGGCTCAAGCAAGCACCTAGGGCGTGGTATGAACGACTACGAGACTTCCTCATCATGCAAGGATTTAAGATCGGGAGGGTGGACACCACACTCTTCACCAAAGACATCAACGGAGATTTGTTCATTTGTCAAATTTATGTTGATGATATTATCTTTGGTTCAACTAACGAAGCTCTTAGCCATGAGTTTGGCAAAATGATGTCTAGGGAATTCGAGATGTCAATGATTGGAGAGCTCAACTTCTTCCTTGGATTCCAAATCAAGCAACTTCAAGAGGGAACCTTCGTCTACCAAGAGAAATACACCAAGGACCTCTTGAAGAAATTTGAGATGGGAGATTGTAGCTCAAGAAGCACTCCAATGGCAACAAATTGCCATCTCGACGCGGATAAGGACGGTAAACCTATTGACCAATCTCACTACCGCTCTATGATTGGTTCATTGCTTTATCTTACCGCATCTAGGCCCGACATAATGTTTAGTGTATGCTTATGTGCTCGCTTTCAAGCGGCTCCTAAAGAATCGCATAAGAAGGCGGTCTTTAGGATACTTAGGTATCTTAAGCATACCCCTAGTATGGGCTTGTGGTACCCTAAAGGTACAACCTTCCAACTCTTGGGATACTCGGATTCGGACTTTGCCGGATGCTGTGTGGATCGCAAGAGTACCTCCGGTGGGTACCACTTGCTTGGGCGTTCCCTAGTGTCTTGGTCTAGCAAAAAGCAAAACTCCGTGGCTTTGTCCACCGCGGAGGCGCAGTATATAGCGGCCGGTGCATGTTGTGCCCAAATTCTATATATGAAGCAAACCCTTTTGGACTTTTGAATTAAACTTGGTTGTGTGCCTCTCCTTTGTGACAATGAAAGTGCGGTTAAGATAGCTAGAAACCCCGTTCAACACTCCCACACTAAGCACATTGATATTCGCCATCACTTCTTGCGGGATCATGAGGCTAAAGGAGACATCTCTTTGCAAGGTGTTAGATCCGAAGAACAATTGGCGGATATCTTCACTAAACCACTTGATGAGAAAACCTTTTCTAGACTTAGAAATGAATTAAATGTGCTAGATGCATCTAACGTCATGTAAATTGCCATGTTCATGTAAGGATGCATATCATATAGGTCTTGTCTAACTCCCAAAGGATAGGGGCGAGCTAGAAATAGTTTTCCCTGAGGAAGCCTTTGGAAGGTTTAAACTTGGCAAGATAGATTTATTTTATGCCTTGCATGATCTCTGCCATATAGACTTACACTCATTCTATTTCTTACACTATAACTTGTTTGGCATTGCATACGGTAGAATTGTCACAAAGGGGAACCCACCTCATGAGAAGGAGACTTGTTTGAAATGCAATATCTCAACTCATATAAGGTGGAAAGAACGAAATATTAGGTGCGTTAATGCCTAGAGGAACATGCTTCATTGAGATAGTAGTCTTCATACTCTACCTCACAAAGCATGGGCCTTACATTTTATTTGGATTTTTTCCTCCATTTTTCTCGGTGTTCCATTTGCTTTAAGGTCTAGCCAAGTTATTGGCATATTAGCTTTTTGAGGGGTAAGGGGTTGCCCAATAAGTCCTAAGACATGTGTTTCCCATTGGTTGATTGTTTGGTCAAAGGACTTATATTGGATGTTGGTGTTTAGTTTTCATCGGATTATCCGATGCCTAAGTCCACCCCCCATCGGATCAGTAGGTGTTCAAAATCCAAGTGCCAGTTAAGTCAATATCCACAATCGTCCGATGAGTTCAATCAGAAAAACATCGGTCCATCCGATGTTCACAAATCTGAAACCTTGATGAATTCCACCGATGCTTTTTCATCCAACATCGGACCATCCGGTGTAAACTTCCCTCTCCCGAATACCCTTACTGTGCCATTCATCCGATGATCAAAACCCTAAACGTCGGTCCATCCGATGTCTTCAGTGACTCTTTGAATATCCATATTGCACCATTCGACCGATGTCCACATCGATAATCATCGGTCCATCCGGTGTGTAAAAAAGGCTAGGGTTTGGGACCCACTATTTAAACCGGCCGTACCGCCGCCTTTCCTCTCCCCCGATCCCGACGCCACCCGTGCCCACCCGTGCGCCGCCGTCGCCCTCGGCTGCCGCCGCACTCGTGCGCCGCCGTCGCCCTCAGGCCGCCGCCGCTGCCCACAGCCCCGAGAGGCTCTTGTGGACAGTCACTTCTGGACTGTCACCCAGGCGTCCCTCTACGAGACCTACAGGCATCGGGGGCACAAGCTTTTTCAGCATAACTACCTGGACTGGGGGCAGCTTGCGTTGGCAGCGGAGACGGAGGTCCGTTCGTACTTTGAGAGATACCGAGGATTGGTGCAGCTGCTTGCTTACGAGAGGAGTGCATATGTGGAAGATTGGGTCCGTGTCTTCTACGCGACCCTGTACATCTCTGAGGGCAGGAGGTCGATCGACTTCATGTTTATGGGTCAGCACTACCACCTTTCGAGGCAGACGTTGGGGCAGCTTCTTGGTTTGGACCTGCACGACACCTGCGTGCACGAGAGGGTATACGGGCAGGCAGATCCACCAAGGAGGCCACTTACTGGAGGAGTGGCACCACAGCTTGAGGAGATAAGGTCCCTGTTCGGCCCCACGTTCTCTCCGGACCAGCCGAGAGTTCCAGCACTTCTGACCCCAGCTGCGCGCATTGTGCACCTCGACTTGCGCCGCACGCTCCTGCCGAGGTCAGGGTACTTGGAGGGGTTCACCAGTTTACAGCAGACCCTCCTGTTCTACATAATGAACGGGATGGACTTCAACATTGTGGACATTCTCCTGTGCGAGATGGAAGACGTGATCACAGATGGGGTAGGCATGATGAGGCAGATGGTCTACGGGCACTGGATCAGTTACCTATGCTCTATGATGGTGCCTGAGGGGGATGCAGCACAGGCCAGACTTGCTGACGAGAGTGTGACTCGCTTTGGTCACTATCGTGCCCCGGCTCCTGGAGACTGCCGCCTTGGTCATCCAGTTGAGCGCCAGGTCAGGGCCCGTCTGTCAGAGGAAGATTGGTCCGACCTAGAGCGGGAGGACGAGAGACTTGCAGAGGCTGAGGCTCAGGGGGAGGACCTGCAGCACATTTGGTCAGAGAGCAACACTGACGACAGTGTCGAGGAGTATTTCCCTCCTCCCCCCTCTCCCCGACAGCACGACGCGGAGGCTGGAGGTTCTACATCACCACCACCCACTCCACCTCCCGTCACTGAGGCGCAGGTCACGCAGCCGTCTGAGCTGACTTCGCTCCTCCAGCAGATGGTCAAGCAGTAGAGGCTAGATAGGCTGGCCGCAGAGCAGGCCCGCACGGAGCAGGCTGCACGTCTTCTTGAGCTCCAGCAGCAGCAGCAGGAGATGCAGCATCAGATCGCCCGTGAGAGGCGTGAAGACACTGACCGGTTGACGGGGCTCATCGACCAGATGCACCAGCGCACTCTGGACCAGCAGCAGCAGACGCAGCAGGCGATGATGGGGATCCTGGGGTTGATCACCAACCTCTACACCCAGACCGGGATCGCCCTCCCATCGCAGCTGCCTGGAGTAGCTCCTCCGCCTCCCGTCTTGGCTCCAGCTGCTGCACCAATGGCTCCAGTTCCCTCCACTCCGATTCTTTCATTCAGCATGTCCCCGCTGTTGGCTCCTGGTGCTCCTCTTCACTCCCCACTGCCGGCCACGTCACTGTTTCTTCAGACACCGGCCTCCGTCACCAGTGTCCCTGCTCCAGCACCTCCTCCTCAGCAGGCACCGACGGTGGCACCTTCGGCTCCAGAAGCACCCTCCTCCGCTACTCCAGCCAGCAGCTCCGACGACAGCGGCGGTGACCAGTTCGTCATCGCGCCAAGCTCTCAGGGTCCGTAGGTGCTCGGATCCCTTTTTGGTTCCTTGATGCCAAAGGGGGGGAAGAGTTAGAGGAGTCAGGGGGAGTCCTAGTGTTAGGGGGGGTCGAGTCCTGCTTATCTTTGCTTATCTTTATTGTATTTGCGTATTTGCTACATTTGGTGTGTAATGAACCTATTTCCATGAGTTGTTAATCATTTGAACTCATTTGATGTTTATCTATGATTATGATCTCTTTGATTTCACACTTGTGTTATTAATTGATGTTTAAAGCTTCAAGTGTGACACCCTGTATTCATTGCATATTTTCTTATGGTTCATTCTATCAAATTCATTACTATTGCGCTTTGATTATTGTGTTGTCATCAATCACCAAAAAGGGGGAGATTGAAAGCATATAGGCCCCCCTCATGTAGTATGGTTTTGGTGATTAATGACAACCATTGAACTTTACTAATGAATTTGTGAATGCAAGGTCCCCATAAACACTCAATAAGATGAAATGATCATGTCATTGGAGACCCATAGATACTCAACTTTCGAGATCAAACTCATGAGATAAAGACAAGATGTGAAGGCTCTATGTCTAAGTCACTCAATCAAAAATTGACAACATACAATGCTTAAGAATCATCAGAGAGCCTTGTGGAACAAATGTCTAAGAGGTCATTCGAGCAAGACACAAAAGATTCACTCAAGACAACTCGTAGCAAACAAAATCAACTCACCGGATCAACTGATGATTTCCAAAATGAACACATCGGTCGAGTTGATTCAACTGAAGAAAAAGACCTCAGACAAATGAACTCACCGAATCATCCGATGTGAAGGGCTCAACAACATCGGTGCATCAGTACAGTTTGCAGTACAATTGGAACAAGTGAAGCACCGGATCATCTGATGTGCAGACTTACACACATCGGTTGATCACTCTAGTAAGCATCAAGGTCAAGCAAATTCTGGAGGAAGAGCCACCGGATCATCCGATGAGAATACTGGGGGCAACATCGGTCTAATAACGGTAATATCTGACACAATGACGTCAGCCAAAGTAATTACACCGATGATAACTAGAGGGGAGACATCGGATCATCCGGTCTTCACAGTAAAGTTCTGTCAGCCTACTTTTCCAACGGCTATTTCAGTTAAGCTGGCTATAAAACCCCTCTAACCCAGTCATTTCGATAAGTCTTGATCACCTGAAGCCCACTACACATCCAAGAGCATTCAAGACTATAGAGCATACATTTCCACACTTTTAGATCATTTGTAATAGGCTAGAGAGAAGCTTGTGTGCGTTCTTTCTTTGTGATTGAACTCTCTAGGCTAGTGAGAAGTTGAAGAAGATCGTTCCGGAGCTTGCCAAGGTGTGTGTGGAAGCCCGGAACATCGAAGGTTGTACAAGGCTTGAGCTCCACCTTGCCGGAGATGGCGAACAAAGAAGATTAGTGAAGACTCCATTGTCTTGGTGACATTGGAAGTGGCAAACCCTTCGGTGGGTGCCACAACGTGGATGTAGGAAGATCCTTGCGATCTTGCCGAACCACGGGATAAACCTTCGTGTCCCCTAGCATTTGCATTTCTCTCCCTCTCTTTACATTATGCAATCTTTACTTCACAAGTTATATCTACGTTGATTGCATAGTTAGAACCGCATTGGGAATTGGGCTTAAGTAGTTCGTTTTTAATTGTCTTAAAATTTGAAAGAAAGCCCAATTCACCCCCCCCCCCCCCACTTGGGCGTTTCGATCCTTACAACTACCATCCAAGCAAGGCGAATGTAGTCGCAGATTCTCTGAGCCGCAAGTCCCATGTCAACAATCTTTCCATTACCTCAATGGGAGAAGAAGAACCGAGCCTCTACTTGGTTCCATATGGGGCAATCTACAACCTATCTCTCATTCCGACTATTAGGGAGAATATTATGGATGCTCAGAAGGAGGACAAAGGGATGTCGCACATTCGACAAAGAATGGAGAAGGGGGAGATGAAATGTTTCCGATGTGACGACGAAGGTACCCTCTGGTTTAAAAACCGCATAGTGGTACCCCGAAACATGGAACTTCAGAAGAAGATACTGGATGAAGCTCATTTATCCAAGTATTCCATTCATCCGAGAAGTAACAAAATGTACCAAGACTTGAGAAAGAAGTTATGGTGGACTCGGATGAAGAGAGAAGTCACAAAATACGTATCTGAATGTGATACGTGTCGGCGAGTTAAGGCCGACCATATGAAGGCAGCTGGACAGATTCAACCTTTAAGCATACCAACATGTAAATGGGAGGATATCAGCATGGATTTCATTGTTGGGTTGCCTCCCACTCTCCATAAGCACGACTCAATTTGGGTGATCATTGACCGGTTGACCAAATCAGCTCATTTTATACTAGTCACTGTGGATTATGATGCAAAGCGGTATGCATAACTTTATATCTCCAGAATTTTGTGCCTACATGGAGTACCCCACACTATCATTTCAGATCATGGATCCATTTTTGTTGCTCTCTTTTGGGAGCATCTCCACGATGCATTGGGTACCAAACTGATTCGAAGCTCGGCTTATCATCCTCAGACTGATGGAGAAACCGAACGGGTGAATCAAGTGCTAGAGGATATGCTTCGTGCCTGTGCCATCCACCATGGTAGGAATTGGGATGATCATCTACCATTGGTGGAATTTTCGTACAACAACGCTTACCAGGCTAGCATCCAGATGGCGCCATATGAAGCTCTTTATGGTCGGAAGTGTCGCACACCCTTGAACTGGTGCGAATCTGGTGAACGAGTGGTATATGGCATCGACTTGATAAATGATGCCGAAGAGCAAGTACGTATTATTCAAGCAAATCTCAAAGCTGCCCAGTCTCGTCAGAAGAGCTATGCGGACAAACGACGTCGACCTCTTCACTTAGAGGTTGGGGATCAAGTTTATCTCCAGGTATCCCCGATGAAAGGAATTCATATATTTGGAATGAAAGGGAAGCTAGCTCCACGTTTCATGGGCCGTTTGCAATAATCAAAAGATGCAGACCTGTGGCATATCAATTGGAGTTACCGCCGTCGCTGGCAGGGGTCCACAATGTGTTTCACATTTCTCAGTTGCGGAAATGTCTCAAAGCCCTAGCGAATATATGTATTGAGGATTTGGAAGCTCTCCAACCAGATCTTACGTATTCCGAGCATCCAACCTAGATCATTGATGAGAAAACTCGCACCACAAGAAGGCGCACTTTGCGTTTCTACAAAGTCTTGTGGAGCAACCACAATGCTGAAGAAGCCACGTGGGAAAGCGAGGAGTATCATAAAACGAACTATTCGGACTTGTTAGCAGCACATGTTCAGTATATCTTTATCTTTTGTCCTTCCTTTGTAATCTCGGGATGAGATTCTTTTAAGGGGGGACGAATGTAAAATCCCACTTTTTCCTTTCATGTGAAGTTCAACTACAAGTGGTTTATCAAACATAATGGAGGTCAATATAGTTGTGCACATAAACTTGACCTCACTAAAAAGTTTTCTTTCTACTCATGATTAAATCTTATTAACATGAGGACTGGACTTCACCCTAACCCTAGATCATTTTAATTAAACCTTTCTGCAAAGTTGGGAAGTTAATTGATAGAAATGGCTAGGTCAAATTATATTGCAGGAATATAAAGATCAAAACAAATGTAATGTGATTATGTTGCTATGCATATTAGGCCCTGCCAAAAAGATTCAAATCCAAGGCTCCAAATTTTTCCTTGGACTCTTAAATATCTAAATAGCTTCTCAGAAAATTTTCAAGATTTTTGAAGAACATCTTCCACTTGTTTGGACACGTACAAGGGATTCATTTCACGTCGACATCAAATTTAGCTTTGCACTAAACTTTGCCCAAATAAACCCCCAATTTTTCCTAAGACCTTTTATGGTTCAGGGGACTATGTTTCAAAGTTTGGAGATTTATGGACCTCAGATACTATTTATTTCAATAAGGTTTATACTCATATTTGAATTCAAATTTGAATTTGAATTTGATACAAACTATGTCCAAATTTAAATCTGATTGCTGAATTGGATTCCTCATATTTTTCTTAGCCTACCTGTAAATTTTGGGAATTTTTGGACAATGTTTGAGCTAGAATTTAGAGGAAGGGGTAAGGGAGAGAGGTGGGGCCCACAGGTCAGTCGGTGAAACCGTTTCACCGCCTCTGTTTTCTTTCCCCGGGCGACACCGCGATGCTAAATGCCGCCAGCACGCTGTCCACCGTCGTTCGCCTCCAGCTGCCCCCCTGCGTCCTTATCTACCGCGGTGAAGGCTATAAAACCACCCCCCGTCAGCCGAAGTCCATCACCGATTCACTTTTCACCGCGCCGCACCATTTCATCGCCGCCGCAATCACCCCAGTGCCGCTTGACGCCGCGCAGCCTCGCCGTCGATACAAGCATCATCATCCTGTGCAGTCTATAGCAAAAAGGTGCGCAACGACCTCGTGCAGCTTCTGGTTAAGTTTGAATTCCTATCGTGCATCCTAGCTTCTGTATTCCTTAAATTCCCGAAGCACTTTTATAGATTTGAGGCTAGTTCATCGGTTTAATTCCGATTGTATGCACAAAATTTCTTTGATCCAGGTAGACGACATGATCTATGTACCCTAGCGCACCTTCCCTCCAAAAATCAGAAAGAATCATCGACTAATTAGCAAGTTCTTCGATTTTTCCCCTTCCGCCATTGATGGAGCTCGGTTCACTGTCTACTTCGGTGTTGCCGACTATGGCACGAGATCTAGACCCTCCTAAAACATTTCCTATGCTGCCACGATGCTTCCCTAGCTTTCAAATGAAAGTTTTAGCTAGGGAATTGAGGGTTTCCACTTTATCGAAACCCTAACACCCGCCGCCGCCGTCGGGAATGGTTTTCCGGTCACCCCTCGCCGTCGGGAGTTGGTCCATTGTGTTCTCCGTGCGAAAATATGGTGGGGCAGCGAGTTCCGAAGCCTCCCGTGGGACGGAAGCTATAGCCGGCGAAAGCGTTACCGTGCGCCGGTGAGAACGCCGCCGCCCAAGCCATGGACCGAGGTTGAAGAAGACCGGGTTCGCGGGTCCCATTTGCCAACAAGTGAAAAAGGTACCGGATCAGTCTGTGGCTAGGGATTTAGTGCGGCCACGTGGGAAAATTTATGACCCCCGGTGTGGCTAGCCCCTGATTGGATGATTTTAAATCCAGTGGGCCCTGGCGCCAAATTTAAAAGCTGAAATTTCCCCCTTTTGTACAAAATCATTTCCAAAGTTTAAAATTCAATATCTCTCCGAAGACTGCTCCAAAAATATTGAAACAAATTTTGTTTGAAAGCCCTTGATCTCTAGTTTCTGTCAGTACCAATTAGGTTCTGTGGAACTCACATATAAATTCCGTAGGAAACAATATTTTGAAATGCAAATACAATTTTTCCAGATGAAATAGCCACTGGAAAAATCGCCAAAATTCTCATAAAATAAATTGTCCTATTCTTAACTACCAGAAAAAGTTGGGAGCCATTGCACCTGTATAACCCTCTGTATAGTTCAATTACCTTTTTCAGTTATTGAATTTTTACGGATGTTCAGTTGCTTTGTTATGTCCCAAATTTGAACTGAACCTTCCTTTAGTCATACACTAGTTCCTGTAAAAATCTTGGATTTAATTGACCAAATCTCCTAGTCCTAATTCAGTGGCAAACTTAATATTAATTGAAAAGCTAAAAATTCAATTATGAAGTAATTCCAGAAATTCTTGCCAACTTTGAAATTTTATAACTCCTTCACCAAGGATTAGAAATTTATGAAACAAATTTTGTTAGAACCAGGACAACTTCCTCTATCATGATTATCAACTGGCAGCTATGTTCAAGCTACAATTTCTTCTCTAAAATTCTGGGAAGTTATTGCTTACCATAATTTTAGAGACAACAAATACTTTGATCATCTCCTGTTCTTTGCAAGAGTTTCTATAATATTCACTAGTATCTACCATCAAAGTTCCAAAGACAATTAGGTCCTTATCCTATAATGATCACCATAGATTAAATTATGGTCTTGGTAATAATTATTTTTCAAAGTCATTCATATACATATTATATGCATATCGTATAGTGACCGAAGTCGAGGAGGAACCAGAGGCCTTGGAAGTACATCTGCCAGATACTAACCCTGACTCTAACCTGCATCCAGGCAAGCCCCGGTTTGCATTTAAGTCGTTTATAAAATTTTACTTTATCACTATGACGATTAGCATATGAATTGTGCATGACGTATAGGGTGCTTCAATACTCCAGATGCATGACCCACAATCCCATTGGTTAATTGGGTAGGTTAATCACTCAACATGTAGAATTGCTATGCTAATGTAGTAGGTAAACCGGTAGAAGTCGAGTAGTTGGAATCTACTCGCGAGATAGAAATTTATACTCATCTACACTGGGATAACATTTATAGCAAAATAACTGTTACATCTAAAACTCGAGAACGGTCACAGATGGATAGGAAGTGACAATACGTGGTCTTGGTCGCATAGCTCTGACTGGTCAGTTAAGGCGACATAATGGATATATGGAATCCAGTAAACTGATGTAACTCGATAACTGGGGTGTCGAGGCTCATTAACTCACCATCGATAGGGGTGGGTTGAGGACAGTAAGGTGTAAATCGGTCGGCGGACACATGAGGTGTTCTGTGCGGAGACCTTCTGTTCGCGGAGGTGAGACGGGCTCGGCGTTCGGGTTTCTTGTGAAAGGTGGCCATATACGCCTAGTACTGAAGTGTTACGTAGGTACTGGTGTACTCGCTGACACTTCCGAACGACGTATGTGTTGTGTTGTCCGGGTGTGTCCTGATTTCAATCACCATCCCTCGCGGCAATAGAGTACCACTTGTTCACTGAGCTGCGACGTAGTAAATACTAAAGAAGCCAAAAAAATATATTGTATTGAATTATAATTGCTTTGCAACCTTGTATGACTTAGACATAGTAAAATTAAAGTTTACAGTTTCCCCATACTTTAGCTGTAATAGCATTATGTGCTCTGGGCATGTCATATCATCGGCAAAGCGTTTCTTGTTTGATTGTGGAGTCCATGATGTGCCGTGCTTGCAGAATGTCATTTGCTACATAAAACCTGATTATAAGGATCCACTTTAGGCGAGTCAATTATGCTTCACCTTACCTATGCTTAGTGTCCACCCTTGCATATGTCTAGTGAGACGGGTTAGTCTTGTTGAGCCTTATGCTCATGTTTGCAGTTAACGAGTTTTTGCAGGTTATACGATTGATGAAGGGTTTGATGATGAGGCTGCACTCCCTCCAGGGTGTACAACTGAGTGGGAACCCTGCACGCCGCCGTGACTTGCGTGTTGCTAGTGTGAAGTATCCAAGGCATGGATGACTTTGCTTTTGCATAGCTAGTGCTGAGAGCGTAGCTATGGTAAATATGTTTCTTTCGTTCCGCTAGTATTGTAAAACTTCCTCTGTATGATAACTAAAAGACATCGTCTTGTATTTTATTCTCGTTCTGTTCTTGTGTACTGTTGGGTGTCGCATCGCACGACACCACCCAATGATATCCTCGGATGTCGGGATTCTGGTCCCCACATGCACTATACAAATACATAATAGTGATTGGAAAATAATTGAAGAAAGGTTCTAGAAAAAGCTGTTGGAAAGGAAAGTACTTATCTGTGGGGGGGGGGTGGTCGTCTTGTGTTTGTTAACTCAGTTCTAACGAATTGGTCGATGTTCATGCTTTCTTTCTTTAAAGTGCCAAGATATTACTAGAGAAATTGGATTACTATAGATCTAGATTTTTTGCAAGGCAACAATCATAAGAAAAAAGACAGATTAGCCTGCTAGAACGTGTTGCGTGTTGATAGTTCTTAAGAAACACCAACAATTCATCCCTGACAACGGCGCCAAAAATGCTTGTTGATGTTTCTTACATCACAGATCATCTCTTGAAAGAGATGAGGTCTTCAAGCACACGGAAACTATCGTGTAGCATTTCACCCAAGATTATACCCAAGGGTATCGTATTTATCCCAAAGGAAGGCAATGGAGTAAAGTAGACACTACTCTTATGATCAAGCTATGGGATACTAATAAATTATCAAGACCGGGGTAAGTTGGTATTATGGGTAGTGTGACACACACCTAAGAAATCTATTCTAATGGGTAAATGGATCCTAATGGAGATTAGACCAAGAGTTGGGGAGTTACTCCTACAGTGCTTCTAATATACATATGCATGGCCTAGGTTAGATACTAATGAGCATGTCAATAGTGAATACTTATGCTAAGGTGTTCAACATATCGGGCACAGGTTTACCCCTAGCAATACTAGGACGACTATCGCCAAGAGCCTGTGGCATAACCGAACATGGAGGATTGCAATGGATAGATAGGGATGTCACCACCTATTGCCTAACTTTTCAATCTGTGGGTGCGTGAGACATCCAATGTTACTTAACTATCCTAGCACCATGCTAACATATTAAGTAAATACCTTAGGAGCCATGGCACAAGCCATCCTATGGCAATGACTAAACATCGTTGAACCAATGTTGAGACATAACATGATCATATCCTAACTACTTAGACTATAGTCGGGGTTTATAGTGTTTATGATGATAGATTAAGAGTTATATGGAATAATCATAAATACTACTCATACCGCATACATTGAATCCACAATCAAACAAGAAACGCTTTATCCAAGTATATGAATAAAAGAAAAATAAAGATAATATCTCTATTATGCATAAAGTCACAAATATAAGAAAAGATACATAAGCCATATCTTTCCCAACTTGGACTTGGGATTGGAGGCTCTCCTCTCTATAGCCTAACTCCACAAAGGACTGAGAGAACTAGTGTATACAATAGAATGATTCTCAAGTGGTGTGTGTTGAAGTGAGGGGTCCTGTTTATAGAAGGGTTGGTTCCCACCACCAAAAGCGAGCGAATCAGTCATCAACGACTTCTTCAAGCCAGGACGAGCCAACACGTGGAAGCTGACCGAGTTTGGGGTAGAGACCACGTCAGCCGACTAGGGGGGTCAGCCAACCTGGTGACTCCCAGGTGGGTCCCCTTTACTGATATAGGGTTTACACCGTAGGATGGCCTCGGATACTTCTATTTATGGGCCATTTGATCCATGTGGTGCAACATGTCAACACTTGATTGACTTGGATGATATTTTATAGGATCCATCCCTTTGTTTCACTTCAATTCTGTATAAAATATCTGCATGCACTAATTTCTCCAAGTACAAGTGGAAATAGGTTAAGTAGAAAGGTGATATGTGCAAGAAATGATATTTCCTTCACATAATTGAGTTATATTGATGGGTGAAATTGATATATAACAACCGTCAACAAACTCCCCCAAGCTTATCCTTTGCTCGTCCCGAGCAAAGTCAAGACTTTAGGTTGATGATTAGGAGTTGCTACAATGTTTTAATTTTCAAAAGTATCATGTGCACAACAAAATACTCTACCTAGTGTTGCAAAAATTTGAATGGTACTTCACACATCTTAAGTCATCATGGGGCTTATGCCATCTCATATTCATGGGTGGTCGAATAATAGAACAGCAAAAATGGACCACACATACCCTAGAGATCAAGTTCCGCTGAAATTCTGGAGAGTTAAATTTAGATTATAACTACCTCAACTTGATTGTCTTAGTCTCTCCATTATATGTAGTGGAAATATCTCCTCCCCAAGACATTTTGGCTAAATTCATCTACCACTAAATAAGGCTTGTATGTTGAGCTTGGTAGGGAATATAGTAGGCATATTTGCAACATATAATATTGCTAAGTCAAAAAAGCAAGCCTTAGGAGAAATCAATTCAAAACTATTTGATTCAAGACTTGTGCATGTGTGATGGAATGGAAGTGGATGTGGAAACTTGAGATGACTCCTTTTTTGAGTGGACTCTCTTATTTTGCAGGGATGGAACATGGCTATTTTTTTCTCATGCTTTTGATGTAAGCATGGATTTTCTTTTTCTTTTTCTTGTAGCCATGTTTTCTACTCCCTTTTTATGCAAGAAATTTTGGATAGAGTACTTAAACATAAAAGGCATGGAGTTTCTCTTTTTGTTGTGGAATGATGGTATGATGGGATTTTGCTTACTTCTAATGTAGAAGTATAGCATGTGCAAGTGAAGTCTTGAATTCAAAAAGTAATGAATGAAATCTCAGATAGGTCTGTACTAGTTTGACAAAGCTCAATGTGAAGACAAATAGCATATGCATAAGGCTTATCAATGTAATGTACCATATGGCTTTGGTAGGTATTTCCAATCAAATGAGAGTAACTTAAATCTCTTTAGAATTTCTCTGAAAATCTGTGTTTCACATTCAAAATAGGAATAGCAGCCCTATCACTATATCATATATCACAACAACTTAGAATGGATTAAGCATTTGCTACCCACAACATCCAAATCAAGGAAAAAGTAATTTTAGCCAATGAGAGCAATATGTTGGAGAGTAGTAAGTTGTAAGTACTTAGGAAAATTAAAATAGAGCAACTATTCTTCATTTAATCTATGTGAATTTCAAAACATTCTTACCGCACATATTTTATTTTATTTGAAAGCAAATCTACTCTACTTATTTTTTAAGTTTTTTATATGCAAGGTGGATGATGGGTGAATGTAAATAAATATGCAAGGGGTGTGATACAAGTTACCTCAAGTGGGGGTCCTCCCCCAAGCTTGTTCTTGTTCAAGGTCCGCGATAGGGGTTGAAACCCTAACGACGGATATAGGCCATGAGATTGGCCTAACCTTGTTACAGCATGGATTTGACATTGGAGGGTTGAGTCTTGATGTTGGATTGCCTTCCATGGGTTCCATGAGTGTGGTCGAGGAGAGTGTTGTCCATATCGCTCATCCACACCTCAAGGTTTCCATAGGTTGGATGTACCTTGTTATTCCTTGGCTAAGGTAATGATAACCTTTGGCTACTAACGAATGATGTGCACTCAACATGCGTTGAGTGTGTTTCATCATTCTTTGGCTAAAGTGTATCATACCTTCTTGCCATATAGGAACAACTTGTACCTCTCATGCATTGGGTGTGATCCGTCACTCCTTGGCTAAGTTAATGATAACCTTTAGCCACAAAGGAGTGACATGTACGCAACATGTGTTGAGTATGATCCGTTATTCCTTGGCTAAGGTACAACATACTTATAACCACAAAGGGATGATGTGCACTCAACATGGGTTGAGTGTGATCCATTGTTCCCTGGCAAAGGAATAAAATACCTATTGGCCATATAGGAACAACTTGCACCCAATATACATTGGATGTGATCTTGTCATTCTTGGGTTAAGGTATATCATACCTTTTAGCCACATAGGGATAACTTACACCCAATGATGGTGGCAATTCCCTTGAGCTCGAATGAGTGCTTAGAATAGTTGAGAGCATAATGCTCTTACATATTCATAGCAGCCCATTGGTTTGCTCATGGAGGGTTTCCATGTCAAATCTCCGGCCTCATATAGTTATGGTTGACCTTCGAGCTTAACTTACGATAGATGGAAACCATCCTAATTTACTCCTTGGCCAAGAGATATTAAAATGGAGTCCTCTAGGGATTCCAACAATCGGATATTTGAATACCTACATAGTAATATTACTCCTGCAAACTTCTCCTCTATGATAGAGAGGGATGGTTAGCTCCCGATACTTGTACAAAAGAATTTTCAGGTTAGGTAACCGAATCTTCATTTGTACGTATGGGAAAAATAAAATCAAAGATGCAATGGGTCCAATTTCAAGTGTATCCATGGATAATTTATGAATCATTGATAGGAGTGGGGCTTTATGGATAAATCAGTTTGCACATTTTATAAAGCTCCTACTCATAGCAATGCAAGTGATATAAGTACACTATATGGATCCCTTCATCTTATAAAATTTCTAACCATCATAACTTTTTACAAGAGAAAATATGTGGGTTATGGCAAACAAGATTCACAATTTTTATCCTCCTGAACATTTTTAATTTCTTGCCTAAGAATTTGAAATTTAGTGATCCATGCATGAATGAGTTTCAAATAATAATTATGGACATCGCTGTTCCTAGGTTGCTACATACCAATTCAACCATTAAGTCATGCCATAAGCATTGTTTACTAAACATAGGCAGAAAACGTCTAAGTCAATTTCAGCAATGCTCATAAAATTTTAGGTCTCTTTTAAATTTGTTCCCAGGTAAGGTGACATTCCGTTTTGAAAATAAAATAGAGTAATGCCAACACTTACTTTCGTGAGGATGCATAAGAATTGAATGATGAGAAGGTGTAAACCTTCCTTACCAATGTAAGTAAAAATCATTCATTCCTAATGCAATTCAAATGACGAAAAATTTCAAACTTGTACCTCAATTGAAGAGTAGTCTGGGTTGAAGGTTGTTGTGTGAGAAACTCACGACCATGGATTTTGATGTAGCCTTCATGTTCAATGTATCCTGCCAAATTGAGGTTGGAGTTGAGCTTCATGTTGTTGCTCCAATGGACACCATCTTGAGCATTCCTCCACCATGAACTCAAAATGAGCTCGATGGAGGGATATGTGCCTGATGGGGCCTTCCAACCTCTTTACAAATTTTTTTCTGGCTTCACTAAAAATCAAGAACAAACAAAACAACTCGAAGACGGGTTACGTTAGCTCAAAAGCATGTTGTGCCCTTTGTGAAATTGTTTTGCCCAACTTGAAACAACTTGCAAATACAATGAATATTAAAGGGAAATATTTTTTGTTTGAATTAGGAAGATAAATTCAAGTGGTTACGCCCAAGGTTCATATCCAAATAAATTCATTTTCTAATTCAAAATTTTAGCTTTATAATGGTTGGAAATTTTACTTTCCAACATGCAAGTGTGGAAATTCTAACATGCTAAATGCAAATGCAAGAATTGATGGAAAATTCAGATATGCAATTGGAAAATCAAATATGAGATAACTACCAATTAACCTATTTGCAAGGACTCACCAAATTTTCAAACTCTGATGAGTGGGACTTACCTCCGTCCTATTTAGTGCGATGATTTGTTATCCAATCCCAGAGTTGAAGATGTGGACAACTTCTCTTGATTGAAATGCCAAATATCCTTTGGTATGTCAGTTGGACATATGGACAACATGATGGCCCTAGCCTCTCCGTCATCTTGATGAAGACTTGTTGATGTAGTGATAGCTTTTCCCTCTTGAAGATATCCTCTTATGAGCATGGTGAGGCTTGTCCTTCTTTTGGTGTACCACTTCGACCTTCTTGATATTCCTTAAGGTTAAACCAACTTTGATCATGGACCAAAAACTTCCTTCGGCATGATGACATGTGGACTCTGCAATTAAACAAGAAACGCTTCATCCATAATGTATCTTGCCCTAGGTTGCATGGGCTTAGTCGAAGGGTAGGAATCCCAACAAGTAGTTGTGGGACATCTTGGATCTTGAATTCTCTTTAAGTTTCTTGTCCTTGGCCAAGAGCTTCATCTAAATGTTGTCTTGATTTCTTGCTTGGTCATGGACAAGATACTTCAATGTAGGCCAGTTGACCTTAAATCCATTGAAATCTCCATAGCCTCCTTGATTACAAGGGTGACATTGATTTCACCCTTGACCACTTTGTAGATGATAAACATTGGAGTTGTGTTTGAAAGGGGGAATCCTCATGGGTCTTATGGAAATGATTCCCCAAGTGGCCCATGTTGACAAGTATTTTCACAAGTAATGTGAACATCCATGTCTTGGATCATCCAAACATTTCTCTATTGGCTTGATCTTCATTATACTTCATTGGGAGGTGTAGTTCCATAACTAGCATGTCCACCTTGTTAAGTGTATGCCAAGCTCAGAGAACTAGAGCATTCTTCATTCCATCTCTTGAGTGAAAGCCATATTCTCATCCATGATGAACTAGAATAGGACTCCTTCAGCTCCAGCATGAATATGGTCATGGATTGGTGAGGCCAACCCATGACATGAGTATTGAATGAAGAGCCAACTATTCACCCCATGGTGGAGGCAAACCAAGAAGGATTCATGGAGCCCCCCCAAGCTTGGGGATAGATGACTTTGGCTCCTATTGGAAGCTGAAATTCGTCCGCGGGAGGCAATGGTGTTTCCTAGCGGACATTTGTTGAGGTACGCCTTGAATCATATTGCAGTTGAGTATTGGCGTCCTCGTTCGCCATCCCATGAAATGGGTTAGCCAACACTACCCTGTTTTCACATAAAATGAGAAAACAAACAAGGGTAATCTTGTCTAATAACTACTAGTACCTATAGCTTAATCACAAGTGATAGCTATCCTTCACTTCCTTTGCCTTCCCCGGCAGTGGCACCAGAAATGCTTGTTGATAGTTCTTAAGAAACACCAACAATTCATCCTCGACAACGGTGGCAAAAATGTTTGTTGATAGTTCTTAAGAAACACCAACAAATCATCCCTGGCAATGTCGCTAGAAATGCTTGTTGATGTTTCTTACATCAGAGATCATCTCTTGAAAGAGATGAGGTCCGCAAGGGCATGGACACAATCGTGTAGCATTCTACCCAAGAGTATTGCCAAGAGTATCGTATTTATCCCAAAGGAAGGCAATGTAGTAAAGTAGACACTACTCTTATGATCAAGCTAGGGGATGCTAATCAATTATCAAGACAGGGGTAAGTTGGTAATATGGGTAGTGTGACACACACCTAAGCAATCTATTTTAAGGGGTAAATGGGTCCTAATGAAGATTAGACTAAGAGTTGGGGAGTTACTCCTACAATGCTTCTAATATACATATACATAGCCGAGGTTAGATACTAATGAGCATGTCAATGGTGAATACTTATGCTAAGTTGATCAACATATCGGACACGGGTTTAACCCTAGCAATACTAGGACGACTCCCGCCAAGAGCTTGTGGCATAGCCGAACGTGGAGGATTACAAAGGACAGATAAGGCTGTCACCACCTACTGCCTACCTCTTCAATCCATAGGACTACGAGATATCCAACGTTACTTAACTATCCTAGAACCATGCTAGCATATTAACTAAATATCTTAGGAGCCATGGCACAAGCCATCCTAAGGCAATGACTAAACATTGTTGAACCAATGCTGAGACATAGCATATATTATTCATATTAACATGATCATATCATAACTACTTAGACTATAGTGGGGGTTTATAGTGTTTATGATGATACATTAAGAGTGATATGGCATAATCATAAAGACTACTACCACATACATGGAATCCACAATCAAACAAGAAATGCTTCATCCAAGTATATGAATAAAATAAGAATAAAGATAGTATCTTTATTATGCATAAAGTCACAAATATAAGAAAAGATACATGAGCCATACCTTTCCCAGCTTGGACTTAGGACTAGAGGCTCTCCTCTCTATAGCCTAACTCCACTATGGACTAAGAGAACTAGTGTATACAATAGGATGATGCTCAAGTGGTGTGTGTTGAAGTGAGGGGTGAGGGGTCCTATTAATAGCTTGGAAGGGTTGATTTCCGCCAACAAAAGCGAGCAAATTAGTCATCAACGAGTTCTTCAAGCCAGGAGGAGCCAACACGTGAAAGCTGACCGTGTTTTGGGGAAAGACTAGGTTGGCCGACTAGGGGGGGGGGGGGGTCGGCCGACCTTGTAATTCCTCCAAACAGTCTGTGATTTCTTGGGGTGACTTCCAGGTGGGTCCCCTTTACTAATATATGGTGTACACCGTTGGATGGACTCGGATACTTCTGTTTGTGGGCCATTAGATCCATTTGGTGCCACATGTTGGCACTTAATTCGTTGGGATGATATTTTATAGGATCCATCCCCTTGTTTCACTTCAATTCTGTATAAAATACCTACTATTACAAGTGGAAATAGGTTAAATA
This sequence comes from Tuctoria greenei, assembly GCA_036927565.1. NCBI lineage: Eukaryota > Viridiplantae > Streptophyta > Magnoliopsida > Poales > Poaceae > Tuctoria > Tuctoria greenei. The sequence continues at coordinate 144,327,550 of JAYESD010000008.1, read as the reverse complement.
GAAAGGTGATGTGTCAAAAAAATGATATTTATTTCACATAATTGAGTTATATTGGCGGGTGAAATTGGTATATAACAGTCGTCAACATTGTGTCAGCCAAAAGATCGAGGAGGATTAGGAGTCCACAATATAGATGTTCAAAACAAAGGATTACTTAGTAACTAGCTATTTAAACTAATTAATGAAGATAGGATATGTCAAATATTGCTATAACGGAAGTATGTTAAGGACAAAAGAGTAGGTCAGACACAACGTAAACCTGGGGATTCACATTTTTGGAGTGGCCTAATAAAATTTAAAGACAAATTTCTTTGCTTTGGTGGACTTGAAGGAAGGAATGTATGGCCACGAGGTTTTGAGAAGATAGATGGCTGGTGGATTGTATACCCAAAGATAAACTTCCCTCTCTATACAATGTTGTTAGACGAAAACATGTCACTGTAGCTCAAGTTTTTAGTACTATCCCATTGAATATTTCTTTCAGATGGGGTTTGGTAGAAATCAATTTGGCGAGATGGTACAGACTTGTTCACTTGGTTGCCCACGTGAGTCTAAACAATACAGCGGATACACTGAGATGGGAACTAAGCCAAAGTGGCATTTTCTCAGTTAAATCTATATACACAACACTCATTACAAGAGGCAATGTGTGTAGAAATAGTAGGATATGGTTAGCTAAGCTGCCACTAAATATCAAGATCTTTATGTGGTATTTAGAACGTGAAGTGATCCTTACAAAAGATAATCTACAAAAATGCAACTAGGAGGATGATGAAAAATGTGTGTTTTGCACTTGTGATGAAACCATACAACATCTTCTCATTGACTGCAACTATGCTAGATTCTTTTTGAGAATTTTATGCATCACTTTCAATATTTATACACTTTCATCTGTTTCTCACATGTTTAATGAGTGGATAATTTCGTTCTCAAGATTGTACACGAAAGAAATAATGGTTGCGGCAGTAGCTTTGTGCTGAGCAATTTGCTTATCAAGGAACGATTGTGTATTTGATAATAGTCCAACAACAACAACAACCAAGCCTTTGTCCCAAGCAAATTGGGGTCGGCTAGAAATGAAACCCAACAATTTTTTAAAAGAAGTAATAGAAAATAACATGAGAGAAAAAATAAAGAAAATAAAATTCAGAATTTTATTTATTTTGGAAATATAGTAATAGGAAAGAATAAAGAGTAAAAAAATACGAATAAACTAAGATTTTGGCACATGAATTGCTAATTTCCATGTAGTCCTATCATGAGCCAAATCTCTAGGTATGTCCCACTCTTTTAAGACTCGCTTCACAGCTTCCTACCATGTCAACCTTGGTCGACCTCTACCTCTCCTAAAATTTAATCTAATCTATATAATCCCACTGTTAACCGGTACTTCTGGATGTCTCTACTGTATATGTCCAAACCACCGTAGGCGATGTTGGACTAGTATCTCCTCAATCGGTGCCACCCTACCCTATCACGTATCACCTCGTTTCTAATTTTGTCTCTGACTGCACATCCACCGTAGCATGTGCATCTCTGCAACACTCATTTGTCGGACATATTTCCTTTTAGTTGGCCAACATTCTGCTCCATCCAGCATTGCAGGTTTGACCACCGTCCTATAGAACTTTCCTTTCAGTTTTTCTGGGACCTTCTTATCACATAAGTTCCAAATGCTTGCCGCCACTTCATCCACCCAATCTTGATCCCGTGGCAAATATCTTCGTCAATATCACCATTGCTTTGTAACATTGACCTTAAATATCGAAATGTGGCCCTCCTATGTACTACTTGTCCTTGTAGGCTAAAATTTCCATCATCGCACCCAACATCACTAAAGTCGCACCTCATATACTCGGTCTTGGTTCTACTAAGTCTAAACCCCTTGGACTCTAAGGCCTGCCTCCATGGCTCCAAATTTTTTATACACCATCCCTAGTTTCATCTACCAACACTAAATCATCAGCAAAAAGCATATACCAAGGGATACCCCCTTCTATATCCTTCGAGACATCATCCATCACTAAGGAAAAGATTTATGGGCTTAAGGCTGATCCTTGGTGTATCCCTATTGTGATAGGAAAAATATCAGTCTCACTGTCACTTACACTCACACTTGTCACCACATTATCGTACATATCCTTAATAAGATTAACGTACTTTGTTGGGACTTTGTGTTTTTATGGCGCCCACAACACGACCGGCCTTGGTAACTTCTCGTATGCCTTCTCCAAGTCAATGAACACCATATGCAGATCCTTATTTTGCTCCATATATCTCTCCATAATCTGACGAAGTAGGCAGATCGACTCCATAGTGGACCTCCCAAGCATAAAACAAATTTGTTTCTAGTGACATTGGTCACTCTCCTCAAGCGGTGTTCAATTACTCTCTCCCAGAGCTTCATATTATGACTCTTTAGCTTAATTCACCTGTAATTGTACAACTTTGAACATCTCATTTATTTTTAATGACACGTACTAAAATACTTTTCCGCAACTCTTTAGGCATTTTGTTTGAATGAAAAATGCTGTTGAATAGTTTAGTGAGGCATACTATTGCCACATCCCCCAAACATCTCCACACCTCAATGGGGACATTATCAGGGCCGAGGACCTTTCCACATTTCATCCTTTTTAATGCCTCCCTTACCTCATACTCTTGTATCCTTCGCACGAATCGCCTGTTGGTGTCATCAAATGAGTCAATCAACTCGAACCTAATGCTATCATTCACGCCATTGAATAGTCCATCGAAGTAGTCTTGCCATCTGCTCCTAATCTCTTCATCCTTCAATAGAATCTGATCTGCCTCATCCTTAATGCATTTGACTTGATTGAGATCCCTCACCTTCCTCTCGCAAAGTTTTTCCATCCTGTATATGTCATTTTTGCCTTCCTTTGTCCTAGTCTGTCATATAGCTTACCATAGCCTGCCCCCTTGCTTTACTCACAACACGCCTTGCATTCTTCTTAGCCTCTTTATACATTGCCATGTTGCTTGTGCTTCTCTCATGATGCCAACTCTCGTAAGACTCCTTCTTCTCCTTAATGTCATTTTACATTATCATTCCACCACCAAGTGTCTTTATGTACAAGTTTCTTACCTTTTGACCATCCAAGCACCTCTCTAGCTACCTTCCTAATGTAAGTCGCCATCTTCAACCACATGCTATCTGCACCTTCCTCTTCTCTCCAAGGTCCTTCTATGATCATCTTCCTTTTAAATGATTGTTGTCCTTCATCCTTCAACTTCTACCACTTTGTTCTTGCGGTTTTAACACCTTTGTCCCAAGACACACGCGCGTGGAAACGAAAGTCAACTACCACAAGTTTATGTTTTGGTACAACACACTCCCCGATGATCACCTTACAATCTAAACATGCCCCCTCTCCCTTCGCCTAGTGAGGATATAGTCGATTTGGCTAGAATGTTGGACACTAGTAAAGGTCACTAGGTGAGATAGCCTCTTCCTAAAGAGGGTGTTAGGTACCAATAGGTCATAGGCTACATCAAAGTCTAGGATGTCCTTACCCTCCTTGTTTCTATCGCCACACCCAAAGCCTCCATGTACCCCCTCAAAACATATGTTAGTTGTACCTACATGGCTATTGAGATCTCTTCCTATCAAGAGCTTCTCGGCTATCGGTACACTAGTAACTATATCCTCCAAGTCCTCCCAAAATTTGCGCTTAGTGCTCATGTGGAGCCCAACTTGTGGGGCAAAAGAACTAATGACATTCAAGATAAGGTTCCCTAGAACTACCTTGACTGGGATGATCCTATCCCCTCGTCTACAGACATCCACTACTCCATAGTTGAGGCTCTTATCTATTAGGATGCCTACACCATTCCTTGTTCCAGTCGAGCCAGAGTACCAAATCTTGAAACCGGAATTCTCGACCTCTCTCGCCTTTTAACCCACCCATCTAGTTTCTTGTACACAAAGGATATTTACACATCTCTTAATTGCAACGCCCACTAACTCTCGCAGCTTTCCCGTCAAGGATCGTACATTCCATATACCCACCTAATGTCTAGTTTCCTTTGCTAGCTTCCGTACCCTTTGCCTTCGTCGAGTAAGATGCATAGACCCTTTCTCACTTATCACTACATCCGGTCAATGATGTAGCGTGCCACTAAGGTGGTGGCGATCCGGCTCTTGCCCATTTAACACCACATCCGGGTTCTGATATGGCGCGTCACTAAGGTAGTGGTGACCCGACCCTTGCTCACTGAACACCATACCCGAGTTCGGATATGGCGTGTCGCTAAGAGGGTTATGCCCCAACAAATTTTTAATGGGTTTCATTTCCATGAGAATGGATAAGTATAGTTGATGGCTTGCAGCGCCTAACACAAACCCTCCTCCTTTATTCGGGCTTGGGACTGACTATGTCATTACAATATAGGCGGAGTTATATTTGATAATAGTCCAATGAAAAACTATTTGCCGGAATGATTGTGTATTTGATAATCACTGGTGCCGCACTTGAGCGTGGCTTCAAAGACTAAAGACAACAAAAAACACATGTGAAGGGCGTGCAGGTCCATGGAAACAACAGCCGTGGGGATTTTCTCTATATTCGGTTAGAGTTTTATTCGTAGAATTGCATTACAATAATTTTATTAATGTACCTCTTTAATATATGGGTCTTGCTATTCGTTTTAGTTTTTCATGGACTGTTGTGATTCACTGTACTATGTAAACTATTGGCCATAACCTCAATTTTAGGGGAATGTCGGTTAATCCATTATTAAAAAAGATGAGCTGTTCGTGAGGGAGGAGGGAAATGTGATGGGCACCGGAGTACTGTACATGCGGTAAGTGATGTGATTTGAGTTGTTTCTTAGTTGAATAAAGATAATATTGATTTGTTAGATAGGATTTGTTTTATCAGAAGAGATAATGCGCCTACTATGTACAGGTAGGCAACCATAGCTCGTGTTATGGATTGTTAATAAAGGAAATTCATAATATTTACCACTATAAAACATAATTGGTAATTTAAACACATTTTATACTACAGGAAGCGCGATCAATTGCGACGGCTGGCCTTGAGCCGTCGCAAAGAGGGAAGCCGTCACAAATAAAGGTTATTAGCGACAGCCAACCCTAGGGCCGTCACAAATAAATAGGCTGTCACAAATAGGACTTTATTTGCGATGGCTTAGACCTGGGGCCGTCACAATTAAGGCGTACATCGCAAATTAAAGGCCATACCCTGCCCCGTCGGCCCCCGATAGACTCACTCTCACACACCCGACACTACGCGCCGCCGCCGCCCCCGCCGCCGCCGCCGCGCTGCCCCCTCCAACGCCGCTGCGCTGCCGCGCCGCCGCCGTCGATGACGCCACCGCCGCTCCTCCTCCTCTGTAAGTTGCTCACTCCCCTCTTTCTTACCTCCATAGCCGCCTCTCTCTCTCTCCATGGCCTCTCCACTCCATGGCCTTCCTCCTCCATAGCCGCCACCCGCTCCTCCATGGCCGCCCCCCTCCCCTTTCCATGGCCGGACCCCTCCTCCTCCATAGCCGCCACCCCCTCCTCTATGGCCGCCCCCTCCCCTTTCCATGGCTGGCCCCCTCCCCCCTCCATGGCCGGCCCCCTCCCTCCTCCATGGCAATAGAGAGATAGAGTGAGAGAGGGAGATAGATTGAGATAGAGAGAGAGGAACAAAAAGAGAGATGGAGAGAGGGATCTAGATGGAGATAGAGGGAGAGGAAGGGAGGGAGAGAGATGTTGATGCATTTATATTCTAACTCTAAGTTTTATTAATTGCAGGGATCTGCAACGGCTGCTCAAACTCCGTCGCTGTCGTTACTGCCAGCTGGAATGAGGCGCAACGACATCTTCGGCTTCAGAGGTGGCTTTGGAGGTCAGATGGGCGAGATAGCCCTTGTTTGCTTTGTTGATGGTGATGTGCGATGTATCGACGATGTTGTTCGTGATTGTGATATATTGTGATGCTATTTGTGATTGTGATATATTATATTTTCTATTATGTGATTCTGGCCATCGACCCGAGGAGCATTTTCTGTTTTTTAAAAAATAAAAAAAAACATTATTTGCAATGGCTTTTTATACAGTACCGACAAATAAGGCTTCAGGCCGTCGCAAACTTGCCTCTGTCATTTGCGACGGCCAGGCCATCTCAAATAGGGCCTTAATTGCAACGGCCATGCTATTGCAAATAGCCGCGTGGGCCCCATCGGATGACCGCGTGGAACCCATCAGCTGCCCTTATCAGCTGCCCTTAAACGGGTGGGGCCATCAGTCCCTTGGCAATAACTTGCAACAGCTACTGTGGGCCGTCGCAAATAGCATTATTTGCGATGATGGCCATCGCAAATAAGCTTAATTGTGATGAATAATTTGCGACGGCCATAAACCATCGCAAATAAGCAAAGCCGTCGCAAATAGCTTGTTTGCAACGGTTTTTACCTAGAACTGTCGCAAATCGTCGGGATTCCTGTAGTGTTACATATATTTTGGGTTGTGCAGACTTTCTCATGTAACGTTTCTTGTTTCTTGTTTTTCCATGTTGTGCACATCAAAATAGTCCGAGTTACCATATCTTTTGGTTGTGGAAACATAAGTGAATGTTTCCCATGATACTGGATGTTGCTTCAATTAAATCGTGTTACATTTTGAAAAAAATAAACTATCTCTCATGCCTTACTGCTGTGGGCAATATCGTTAGCTATACCTTCGAGCTCAGACCAAGCACAGTAGGGGTGCTTAGGTCAGCGTCTTTGTCTGCATGGAATACATTGGAGGTGTTTTCTTAGCGAGAGATGAGGTTCAGTTAAAGAAGTTTTAGTAGTTGTATTATTGGGGACTGATGCTCTTTAATAACTATCTCGTCACTAAGCTTTCTCAGTTTACAAATGCTGAACTATGAATTGTCTTTTTCAAATTAATGTCTAGAAGTTCCGACCGAAAGGAAGAGGTCTTCATTTCATAATCTATAACACCTATTTGCGTTACTCCCTCCGTTTTTAAATATAGTACGGTGTGAAAATGTTTCTTGGTTCAATTTGATTGTTGTTGTATGAAGGTTTCATGCTTGTGAAGGAGTATTTCATATAATCATTACTAAGCACCCGTAGGCTTATCAAGCCTTAGGGGGAAAATTAAGGGCGTGTTTGGCATGGCTCCACTCTACAGCAGAGCAACTCTACTCTGAAATGTTGGGGTGGAGCAACTCTATTATGGTGTAGGAGTTGCCACTAGAGGTATTTGGCTGGAATATATTTTCAGCTCTGAAAAGAAGAGATATTTGAATGAAATGTCAGTTGTACCCTTTTCTTTGTTGGACTTATACTGAGCTTATTTGTTTAAAAGGGCTCATCTTACGTAAGTTGCTGCTGGTGACTTTTTCTGGTTTTTTTTTTCTGCATTACGTGTTGTAGCTGGACATGGTGCATAATGTTTTTTTTCGTTTTTTTTCGTTTCAGCACTAGTGCTGTGCATACTGTACGTGTCTTCCATTTTTTTGTTTCGGTTGCAGTACATGTGTTTTCATTGTTTTCAGACTTGTTTCGGTTGCAGTACATACATGCACTTACAGACTTCATTGTTTTCAAATAAAAAATAAGCATAAAACATTTTATCACTCCCAACATTATCACAAGTATAAAAAATTATAATGTGAAAATTACAGATTAAATCTACGAAAGAGAAAGAGATGTTGCCACACTATCACGGAAAGCATCCATTGTGACAAAACTTGATTCTGAAGTTGAATCATCAGAAGCACGTGCTGGCACAACATATTTGTCATACCTATCAGGAATTGTAGGCACAAAGTCTGGATCTCGATCATAATTATCAAAATCAACATCACCACTTTAATGCTCACGGATGAAATTGTGAAGTACCATAGTAGCAGCAACAATCTTTTTTTGTGTGTCAACATTGAATATTTGGGCATCTTGTACAAGATTTGCCATTTCATCTTCCATAGCCCAAATGACCTCTCAATGACATTTCGAATAGATGAATGCACCCGATTGAACTTTTCTTTTGGAGTACTTGGTTCCATACCTCTATGCCACTCTGGTAAGTGATACCTTTCTCCTTTATATGGCGTTAGATATCCTGGTCGGTTAGGATAGCCTGCATCTACAGCATAGTACTTATATGCACATATACGATTAAACAATAAATAAACATGACATATGTGATAATCAAAATTCTGATATTAATATGTAACATGAAGATAACTTACCCTGTGGAGAATGTGGGAAGAATTCACCAGATTCTCTGAATGCATGATATAAGACACTTGTGTCATAGAACGAACCGGGTTGACCAGCAGACACATAAGTGAACCTCATATCAAAAACGCAAATAGCAAGCACATTTTGAGTTGCAATACCTGTCTTCCCAATGTACCTAACTTGCTCTTCAGGTGAAAGACATACGCGAATATGAGTACCATCTAGCGCACCAATGCAATCTTTGAAGTGGGGATATGCTCTTCTATCATTTCAAATCCTTTTGTGCACATTACGTAAATTGAGATCGGTTGGTCTCAAATAGTGTTCAGTCATTCTAATCAAAGCATCTAGCACTTTATGAAATTTCCTGCTTATTGTCTCACCAGAATGTTTGAATCTATTCTGCCCCTTTCTATTGGACTCACAACCAGCACAAGTGAATAGAAAAATTGCGAGCATCTCATAAGTGTTCATATGTTTTGATGATTGTAATCCATACCTCTCAACCAATGTATCATGAAGATCAACAAATATTTCCTTGTTCATTCGAAGCATTCTGTGGCACTCTCCTGGTGTTTCCATTGTCTTGCTTAACCAACCCATACCTGGTTGAATTGACATTCGTTGTGGTGCCTTACTCAAGTATAGATCAGAATAAATTTGTGCAAATTTAGAAGCAATGACCATTGCATCAAGAACATGCTCATCATCATCGCTAGACAAATCACTTTCACTATCAGTCATCTGCAAAAATAAAAAAACAAGAAAATAAATTAATATTGATCCAGCAAATTTAAACAAGTAGTACATAGGTAAAAAGACAACAAATATAAAACAAGTCTCACAACATGTTTCTCCAGGTAGCACTGATGCAGCAAGTAGAACATAGGAAATAGGAAATTGAAACAAGTCTCACAACCACATAATAGTCATACAAACAGATTCAAGTACCAAACGGTCTTACAATATGATAAAAGAAACAAGTGTCACAACCACATAAACGAAAAAACTCTCAAATGCACATAAAAGAAACAAGTATCCCAAACGCATAAAAAACAAGTCTTCCTAATTTCCAAACTTGTCCTTATACTTTCTAGTGAGCCACTTGAACCTAAGCTCATTACTAGGCAAGGTCATGAACATCTCCCTCCATTCTTTCTTCACAAATAGCTCCATGGCAACATAATGCTCATTGGTCTCATATGAGGCACCACAAGCAACCACATGCTCCATCACTTCTTCAATTGAATATTTTCCATCTTTCTTGGCAGCAAATGTGCTGGCTGATGTAGCTACACTAGATACTGCCTCTTGAATGAGTTGTGTCATCGCTGTCTTACACTTCTTCCCTTTATATTGCGACATTCGTCGAGGTCTCTTGCCATTTGCATTCACTGTAGGAGGAGCCTCTTGTACGTCCAGTGCCCCCCCCCCCCCTCCATCAACATCTACTTCTTCGTTTTGTATCTCATTAACAAAAGCATCCTCTTGTGAGACTTGTTGCTCCACATTGATTGAAGCATTGGCCATGTGAGGAGACCAATGGTCCATACCAATATTAGTTATATCTCCAAAACACTTTTGCAAATGTTCTTCATTCTGAAGGCCTAGTTTTCTAAACTTCCCACACCCCGGTACATCCTGAAAAAAAATATGTAATCCAAATCAAAACATAGTCCTAGAAAATAATGAAACAAAAAAATTAGCAAATACTTACAGCTCGAGCTTTCTTCCACCACTCATCATCCATAACAATGGTGCCCTTTATAGGACACCAACAGGTACCGGTCTGCCTCATCAATAATTTCCTCCATGCTTTGAATTCTTCCTTCAACTTATCCTATTTATTTATTATTTGTTGTTTAGTTGCAACAATACCAAGTATATCTTTCAATCCCTTCTCTACCTCGGCGTAACCGATTGGATTCAAATATGTATTAGGACGATTTCCTCTTGCCACTTGCTCCCCAAATAATTGACATAGGACACAGGTGTTCTCAGCATTCCAATCAATTTCCACCATCTAGAACCACGCCGGTATGAAAAGGACAGAAGCAATTTGATATATTATTGAAGGAAAAAATATGCAGTAAGACTTGTACAGAAACTGGTGTCAAATCCTGATAGATGAATAATTCTGCAACCTATGGGGCACTGTTATGGTACTTGGAAATAATACTTCAACCAATTGCAATCATATATGCAATAATACTTGGAAATTGGTGTCAACTACCGTAACATCATCTTCTGTACAGAAACGCTAATAGATGAAATTGGTGCCAACTACCGTAACATCATCTTCTGTACAGAAAAGCTAATTACTTTGATTAATTGGAAGAAAGAAATAAGAACAGCAACCTATGAGGGCGCAGATCCAAAACCGGGGAGCCAATAGATGAAATAGATTGAATGATTCAGGCTAACCTGCAATTACCAATGAAGATCACCGATTCCAAACATCCGAAGCATTGGCTAATCCAAAACAAAACAAAGATCGACCATTACCTTGGGCGGTGCCTGGCTAGGGTTGGAGCTGCGCCTGGGAACCGGCGTTGCGGCTGGAATCCGGCGCTCAGGGCAGCCGCGCTGAGGCTGTCGCGCCGATCGCGCTCGCCGCCGGAGCAACGCCGGTCCGCTCGGCGATCTCTGGTGCCGCGGCGGTCTCGTCGGCTGCGGTGACTCTCGTGCCGCACGATAGTTTTGACGGGAGAAAACAAAAAAAAACGATTCGTGTGGTTGTGTAACCAGTGGCATTGCGGGTAATTATCGCAGAACTCCGTGTCTACTTCGTTTTGGATCTGTTTTGGAGTAGGGAAAGAGGTACTCCAAAAAAATGAACTAGAGCTCTGAAAAATCCATAGAGTTGGACCCCTCCTTGGAGTTTTGGAGTTAGGGTGTTTGGCAACATTTTTTTTGCTCTTCCACGGAGTTTGGTTTTGGAGCCATGCCAAACACGCCCTAAGACTAATTCATACTCACTCGTTCCTAAAATGTTATTAGAACAATAAATCAAATTTCAAGTTAGATTAAAATTAATATCCTAACGACAAGAGTACATCATGAGTCCCATTACAACCACTGATGACCTTATCGGCATCACATAAGATGTTTACCATATGCCTTGTCATCACGTTGAGGACCCAGCAACATATAGAACCCAGTTGTCACGTGTTGTTTCATTTAGCAATGATCCACAGCCACATTACACTACTACAAAAAGCATTTTTACAGGCGCCTAGATATTTCAAACACAGGCGGTCTGTAAAAAATGCAACTGTGATGACGAATGATACAATAACCGCCTGTGATGACAGAACATCACAGACGGATTTTAAGAAACAACCGCCCATGAAAATCATGTATTTTCTCAGGCGGTTATTAATTAAGAACCGCCTGTGATGTAGCTAACATCACAGACAGTTCTTAATTAACCAACGCCTGAGAAAATACATGATTTCCACAGGCAATCATTGTTTAAGAACCACATGTGATGCTGCTAAGCTCCTATCAAGCTAATCACTGCACAACAAGCTCTTGTAGATGCAAGTAACACTCGTGGCTCATCATTTGGATTGTTGAAAGCATCAATTTGAAGCCTGACGATCCTTGGAAGGATTTTCCCATCAATTTGAAGGATTTCTTTCCCTCCTGTCCATTTGAAAACTTAGGAAGATGCTCATTTTTCAGTTTTAATGTCTAAATATATTAACTACAATCAGTAGCTACTTTCTTAGTGCTTCACACAAGCGAGTAAGCAAACAACTTCAATCACAAATCTTGTTTTTACACATTCATAGGGATTTAACCTTAATCTTTCAAGCATAGATTTATCAAATATGTGAAGCTTCCTTATCACACATGTTAATGACAGTTTTAAGTGAAGGATGTGTCGTAGCTAATGAAGTTTGAATCGGACTGAAGATAAAGAGATCCTGCATATGAGTGGCAATATCCAGGTTAAATAGCGTGAAGCTATGAGGACAACCTTCACCAACATGAAAAGTGATGCCAAGGTTATGCTTGCATCAACCAAGGCATGTAGTGAGGGTATAACACTTTTTGGGGCAAGCATAACCTTGGCCAAGGTTATGCTTGCTTCAACAAGTTTTATACCCTCACAACATGTCTTGGTTGATGCAAGCATAACCTTGGCATCACTTTTCATGTTGTTGAAGGCTGTCATCATAGCTTCATGCTGTCTAACCTAGACATTGTCACTCATATGCATCATCTTTTTATCTTCAATCCCATTGAGATTTCGTTAGCTTCGACACACCCTTCACTTGTAACTGCCATTAACATGTCTGATGAGGAAGCTTTAATTATTGATAAATCTATGCTTGAAAGATTAAGGTCAAATTCCTATGAAAATGGTAAAAACAAGATTTGTGATTTAAGTTGTATGCTTCGTCGCTTGTGTGAAGCACTAAGAGAGATGGTACTGATTTGTAGTCAATACATTCAACCATTAGAACTGATAAAGTAGCATCTTCGTAAGTTTTTAAAATGGAGAGAAGAGAAAGAAATCTTTCAGGACTTGTTTTGGGTGTTGAAAGTGCATCTAGGAATCCCTTGTGGGTTTCGGATGTTTTATGACAAGCAAATGAGATCCTAACCTCTTTGTTGAGACGAGCACATGTTTTAAGTTGAAAATAAGCAAAGTGCCAAAAAGAAGGGAGAATGAGGAGCAATGTGGAGAAGAGCTCAAGGAACAAGATTAGTAGATCATGGTGTGTGGAGTGTGTTAAGGAAACACACCCCAAGAGTTCAACCACAAGTAAACACACACATTGCACAAATTTATACAGGATCGAACTAGTCCGACCTACACTGGACTAGTCCGATATCCTCTCTGCACAAGATCGGACAAGTCCGATATCCATCAGACTAGTCCGATATTTCTCTGACTAGAATCGAACTAGTCCTCCCCAGTGCGGACTAGTCCCAAAAACACTTCACAAGTCACACAAAATCGGACAAGTCCGATATTTGCACGGACTAGTCCGAAATACTCTCTGACCTAAATCGGACAAGTCCTCCAAGTGCGGACTTGTCCTCATAACCACCTAGGGTTTCACTGTCCAGACAAGTCCGATGTCTATTGGACTAGTCCAAAGATTTCCAGAAGTGAAATCGGACAAGTCCGCTCCTAGCCGGACTAGTCCGATATTTCGGGACACTTAGGGTTTGCTACACATAGCACACCGGACTAGTCTGGTGTCCACCACGGACTAGTCCGATCTTTCTAAACCCTAACGGTCACTTTTAGAAACCCCATATAAATAGAGGTGCACGGCCCAACTTTAACCTCTCTCGAACCCTAGCGCCCTCACACCTCCCAAGAGCCTCAAAAACACTTTTCTCCACGAAATTAAGCGCAACAAAGATCAATCCCTTGAGGATACACTCTAGATCACTGGAGAGACACGTTCAACACTCATTGAGCTCTTGGTTTGATTCCCTAACACACTCCTGTGATTTTCATTGTAATCTTTTGAGTGTGTTCTTGGTGGAGTTGTCATTGTAATCTAGGGGAGCCCTCAACGTGTGAGAAGGCCCCTTGAATTCAGTTATTTACCCTTTGTGATAAGAGAAGAGGATTGGCCTTCGTGGCGATTCGACGAGGGTGGGGTTGGAGAAGACCCGGTCCTTTTGTGGACTCCTCAACATGGACGTAGGTTGCCTCTGTGGGAGCCGAACCACGGGATAAATCGTTTGTGTTCTTGCTTTGTGTTCATTGTTCTTATTCATCACGACAGTCTAGGGTTTGAATCAATATTGCTCACTTTACATTGAATCATTAAATATAAGATTGAATTGTGATATATCATAGTACATCATCTTGCAACACTTAAATTAACTGTATATTTCCGCTGCATACATCGTAGAATCAAATTAATCGATCAAACTTAATGAACCTAGTCGGTACACACCGGACTAGTCCGCACTTTACCAGAATAGTCCGATATCTCAAGTTTTGATCTGGTGATTAAGTGTTGCAGGTTCCGACAAATTTCAAAAAGGACTATTCGCCCCCCCTCTAGGCCACATTCAATTGGTATCAGAGCAGGTTCTTTAAGAAAGAGACTAATTACACGAAGAAGATCATGTCGGACATGAAGGACATCCACAGGAGCAACAACCAAGAAAAGGTTGATGATGACAAGAACTAAAAGGTGGAGAAGCTCCTCGAAGCCATTCAAGACTTCGAGGACGACGATGAGGAGACGCTGGAACTAAAGGCGCTCCTAAGAAAGAAGAAACTTTCCAAAGGGAAAGTAAAGATTGAAGAGAAGAAGAAGGGGAGTAGTCACACCGACTACTCCCAATATCCTTTCAACTATGATCGTCTCAATTCTAACAATAATCATTATTTGTCTATCCCACTTGGAAAAGCCCCACAATTTGATGGAAGTGATTACTCAATGTGAGGCAAAATATGAAAATGCATCTAATCTCTCTCAATCCAAGTCTATGGCATATTGTGTGCACAGGAATAGATATCCCCGACAACGACGAAGAGCTCACACCAAGCCAAGAGCAGTCAATTCACCGAAATGCTCAAGCCGCAGCAGTAATTACCTCTTCGCTCAGTCGAGACGAGTTCACCAAGGTGGATGGACTCGAGATTGCTAAGGAGGTATGGGACACACTGCAAACTGCACATGAAGGTGACCGACATGTGCGTGAAGCAAAGATCAAAATGATCAAAGGCGAATTAGGAAGATTCGCAGTCGAAGAAGACGAGTCACCTCAAGATATGTACAACCGATTAAAGACACTCGTCAACGAGGTTCGATCATGCGGAAGTAAGAAGTGGAATGACCACGAGGTGGTGAAGCTCATCCTTAGAGCTTTCATGCCTTGCAACGTCACCTTATGCTCAATGATTAGAGAAAGCCCCGAATACAAGAAAATGACTCCGGATGAATTACTTGGAAAAATCATCAATTTCGAGATGATGGAAAAACAAGCAAAGTATGTCAAGGAAATTGCCGACCTCACCTCGGCAAAGAAGAAAGGGGTTGCTTTGAAGTCCACCCTCAAGCCCCTATATAAAGAAGCTCGAGAAACTCAGCTAGAAGAAGACGGTGACGATGAGAGCAGTGAATTAGATGAAGAAGTCATGATACTGTTCATGAAGAAATTCAAGAGAATAATGAAGAAGAGACAAGGTGCTAAATCAAGCGAAGGGAAGTACAAGGAAAGAACAAAGCCAAAGTTGAGGCGGGCATGCTATAATTGTGGTGAGTATAGCCACTTTATAGTTGATTGCCCACGTGAAAAGAACAAGAAGAAGACCAAAGAAGCCAAGCCTCAACCCAAGAAATTCTTCAAGAAGAAGAAACAAGCCGAACAAGCTCACATAGGGAAAGAGTGGGACTCAAATGATGAGTCCTCATCATCCGAAGAAGAAGAGATGGCTAGCATAGCCATCGAGAAGACATCAAAGAAGTCTACTCTCTTCCCTACACTCGGCGCATGGAAGTGAAATGGCACTTGCCTCATGGCAAAGGAAGGTAAACGCAAGGTAAACACCAAAACCCATTCCGTGCATTCCTATTCTAGCAATGATGAAATCATTAGTGATAATGAGGACATGCGTATTGGATTAGATAGGAACACTGCCACAAAAATGAAATTTTTACTTGATCAACTTGTTGAGAAGGAGAGGTTGATACATCGTCAAGAGGACATGATTATCTCCCAAAAGGAGGAACATGTCGAACTTGACAAACTTTTAGAGCTTGAAAAGGAGCAAAGCAAGTCACTAGAAGTTGAGTTAGCTTCAAGCAAGGAAGCTTGCTTGGAGTTAAACGACTCAAATGCTGCAATCAAGGAAGAACTTGCCAACCTGTCGGTGTTTGGATCCGGCAGATCTCCTGACACTACCTTTGGTAGATCAAGGAGTTGTAGTTCGATAATGGGCGCGCAGAGATTCAAGAAGGTGAACGACAAGTGTACACATATATTTATGTGGTTCGGGCCGCCTGAGCGTAATACCGTACTCCACGGGGTGTCTTGGTGATGTATTAAGCGTGTGAGTCTAGAAGAAGCTGCAAAAGAAGAAGCTCGTCTAGCTCAGGGAGTTCAGTCTGGAACTGTCCCTTGTGTATCGTCAACCAGTCCTTTTGTAGTACAAGGACTGGTCGTTACACCGTTAGCCTGGCCCGACATGTGGCCCCGGCGGTTACACATGCTTGATACACAATAAATGAGGTTAATTACCCTTAATAGCCTGGTAACGGGCTTTAATAGTGCCGTTACTAGTATTAAGGGCCATCCGATCGTGTGTCATTAATATGGTATTAATGACACTTAATTGGGTCTAGAAGTCTTTGATTACTCCTTGGAGGTCCGGAGCCGTTGGGGGGTCCACCGGCCTGATTGTTGAAGTTGAAGGTCCGACGGTCGCCACGTGGCAGCACCGGAGCTTACTGTTGTGGACGAGTAGGTCCGGTGCTATTGGACATGTGTCCCGGAGCTTCCCTCTGTCTGGGGTTAGGTCCGGGGGTGCCATACTGGTATTCTGACCGGAGCTTCCCATGTGTGGGTGATAGCTCCGGTCTTATGATACACGTGGCAGCCCTGGGACTAACCATGTCGGGGAAGCAGGTTCGGTTACGCCTGACATGCGGGGCCTTTGGAGGTCTTAAAATCTAGTAGATGGAGTTTCCTTGTGATCTTTGCAATCCCAAGGGGTATCCGGTACAAAGGGTACCGACAGTGGCCCCCTAGGCTCACCTCCAGGAGAGACCTTTTGGATGAGGTCATTCTGCTGAAGGTGAGTCCATTATTCGGTTTTTGAGCCGTGTCTTCAAGGGTCTTCGGTCGTGCCGTTGGCGATAGTTCGCAGTTAAACTTCTGCCACGTGGCGTATCCGAAAGGCAGCAGGTGAGATCTCAGCGTTCGGATCTCACGCAATTGAAGGTCGCCGGTTCCCGATATGAAAATCGTATCGGTTCCGCGCGCCCTGTCAGGCTGCCGCCTTTGGGTTTCCCGCCTTTCATGATGACAACTGTTCGCCTGGGGTAAGAACCTCGACTTGATCGTCAGGGTGGCCCCGGGCCCCCTTGTCATTGGCGGGGTGAAATTTTTGACTGGTATCATCAGCTCCTCTGCGGTTTCCATCCAGGCGTCGCGGGGGCTTACTTAAGAAGGAAAGCACACACCGTTTGGGGTTCTTTATGCATTTCATTCGAACTTGTGCTCAAACCTTTCAAACTTTCACTTGCTTTTCCTCTCTTGCCTCGCTGTGCTGCGATGGAGTTGGGTCTCCGCCAGAGCCGTCTGAAGTCTGATAATGATTTGAAGAAGGTCCGGGCCCTCATGGGGTGGTCCGCTGACTTCTTCAACCACTTGGTCCACGCTGGCAAGCTTCCGTTCGAGAAGGAACACGCCAGCGACATGGTGTACTTCTCCGCGTACGCCATGGTGGGACTGATCCCACCTTTCTCCTCTTTCTTCTTGATGCTGCTAGACTTCAATGGTCTACAGCTGTACCACCTTGGCCCCCACTCCATTCTGTTGGTGTCAATCTTTGTCCACTTCTGCAAGATGTGGGTGGGCATTCCCCCCTGCATTGAGCTCTTCCGCACCTTCTTCACTGTCCAAACTACGGGCAGGAGTGACGAGTACCTTGGCTTCTACTATTTTGTGAAGCGCAAGAAGTGTCCGTACAAGTACTTGCGACCGTTCCCTTCTGGGAAGTGGGACGACTGGAAGAAGGATTGGATTGTCATTAGGGTGGAGGAGCACGAGAAGCTGGAGTTGCCGGAAGGCCTCTTCAACATCGACACTTCAGTTTGGAGTGAAGCTCTGGTGTTATCAGACGCCTTTAACCCTGCTCTGACCAGGATCCACCTGTGCATGGAAGGAGGGGTGACTACTCAGGCGGTGTTTTGCAACTTCCTCACCAATAGGTGGGCTCCACTGAAGAGGAGGGAGAAGCTTGCTTGGGCCCTCAACAGTATGCTGGACGACGAGCGGATCGAGACCGGTTTGAAGTCCAACATGGAGGGTGCAACTTTGGAGTTCCACCTCAAGAAGTTCCAACACGGTATCGATGTTGAGGGCGACGACTTGGCTCTGCCGGCAGCTTTCCCCCATCTGAATATGGAGGCAGAGTTCAGCAGGGAGCTTCGGCGGACGATGGTGGTGCTTGACGACCTTGGTGTCGTTGAGAGGTGCTCGACCACCGGGTTGGCGATCTTCGAAGCTCCTGAAGGTGGCTCCGTTCCCGCCCCTAAGCCAAGAACCAAACTCATCGGCAAGGGCAAGAAATTGGCCGAGCCCTCGAGCCGTAAGAGGAACCATGCCGACAGAAGGTCCGTCAGGCCTGCTTCTTCCGTGGCGGATCCTTCTCCCCGGAGGAGGAGGTCTACAACGGCGATATCTACTCTAGTAGTGGCATTTTACTAGGATGCTATATCCGGCCAAGTGACTCTGGTACCAGGGCCAGCTGAGAGCTCCGGGTCCGAAGGTCCTTCCCGGTCGAGGGGGGGCCTCGTCCAGAGCAATGCCGATAGCAGCAGCAAGCTCTAGGGGACCCTCTGGGACTACCACGCCAGTGGCGGGTGGAGCCAGTCCGGAGCGTCCGGAGAAGAGGTTCCATGGTAACTGGTGCGGAAGCCTTCCGAGGTAATTTTTGATTTTTTACCCCAGTCAGTTGTTTTATTGTTAACTATATTTTGAGTTTCTTCGTCCTTCATCCTCAGCGTGCCCAAAAGAAGGCTGAAGCTCCGGTCCCTGTTGCAGCGGTTGAGGTTGTGCAGGCTGAAGTTTCGGCTCCGATTCCAGCGCCGCCCCAAGAGGTGGCTGAGGCTGCGGCAGCCCCGGCGCTGGCTGTCGTGGTTTTGGACCTCGACTCATACCCAGAAGCTCCCATGGTAGCCCCGGACCATGGGAATGAAGATGTACCAGCGGCGCTAGCCCCGGAGGTTGAAGCTCCAGGCTTGGATGCTTAGATGTTGGATGCTCCGGCCACAGAGCCGGAGGTAGCTGCAATTCCGGCCCTAGAGCTAGATGTTGTTGAAGCCCCAGTAGTTGAGCTGGTGGTTGATGAGGTCCCGGCGGTAGAGTCGGGTGTTGATGAAGCTCCTTCACTTGTGCCGGTTGTCGAGGAAGCTCCGGCGGTAGAGCCGGTTGCTGCAGAAGTTCCGGCTGCGGAGCCGGCCGTTAAGAGGTTCCGGCGTCCGAGCCAGTTGTTGCGGAGGCGTCGGTGCCTAAGCCTATGGCGGTCGAAATGCCAGCGCCAGAGCCCATGGTGGTCGAAGCGCCAGCACCTGAGCCAGCGGCAGAGGAGGTGCCTGCACTGGAGCCAAAAGTAGCTTCTGCTCCGACCGAACCTTCAACACCCACTCCGGAAGTGGTGATCCCGGAGGTGCCCGCTGCTGAGCCAGGGTGCCAAGATGAAGCTGCTAGCCCCCCGCCTGAGGGGCCAGTTGTTGATGACCTAGCGGCTAGGCCTTTGGAGTCAATTCCGGAGGTTGGAACTTCGGCTGCAAGTACTTCCTCGGTGAAGGCCGAGGCTATCCTGGAGGACGGCCCTAGTGCCGTGGAAGCTCAGGGGACTGCTCTTGTAGAGTGGGACCCAATTTTTGTTGTTAAAGATCCGCTAGAGCCAGCGGAGAAAACCCCAGCAGGTCTGGACCCGATCCCCCTATCGTTGTCTATCGACAACGCCTGCTCCAGTCTTCGCCAGGTCCAGCTGGCCTTCTATCACGACAGCATGGCCCTCGAGGAGGAGCGCCAAACCCTTAGGAGGTGGCGCAACCGACTCCATTTCGAGACCAAGCTGGCGCAGTTGAGGCTGGCTGACGACAAGGAGTGGGTGCAAAGGGAGAAAGTCCGCCTGGAGTACTGGGGTAAGTTGTTGGATGAGAGGGAAAGCATGACGCGGACCCTCGACAACCAATCCCGGGCCATCTATGAGCAGGCCAAGGCTGCAATAGTGCAGCGGATGATCCCCAGGAAAGGCTCGCCGCCATCCACGATAGTCTCGTCAAGCGCCGGGAGGCTCTTGAAGCGCGGGAGAGATGGCTCGAAGATGAGGAGCAGAAATTCCTGGAGCTGCGGGATGACCTCGTGAAGAGGGAGGAAGAGATTGTCCAAAAGACAGCTCTGGCTAACAAGAGCCTCGAAGAACGCACCAAGAAATTGGAGGAGCGTTGCGAGGAGTAGGAGAAGAAGGCCTGGGAGCGAGGGCAAGATCTCTACAAGCAGGAGAATGCCATCACCGCCAGGGAGAAGAAAGTACGGGACCGAGAGAAGGATCTGGTCTGCCGTCGGAATGAGATCCACCTTCGGGAGGAAGAGCTCAGCAAACTCGAAAGGCAGGTTGCTGAAACGATTCAGCAGAATGCCAAAGAGGTGGAGCGTCTTTCTTGGGAGAGCTTGGAGCTTGCGGCGGCCAAAAGATCCTTGGCGGAGATGCATGGTGCAAGGGTTGCGGAGTCCCAACAAGTTTGGGACTTCCTGGGCAAGGCCAACGACGCGCTGATGCCAATGGGCTTCAGTCCTGTGCGTCCGAATGATCCGGAGCCGGAGCTGGACCAGGTGTTGGAGGCGCTGAGTTCAGCAGGCAACAAGCTCTCCAAGATGGGCGATGTCATCGCGGACCAGCTGGAAACAGAGGGTCAGTCCCTGGCAAAGAACGTCGCAGAGTTTGTGCTGACGTGCTACACCAGCCGGTACCCTCAATTCCCTCTGGACCCGGTGCTTGAAGGCCTCATCGAAGGAGAGGGTGAAGCCACCCGAGCTAGCGTGTCGAAGGTGGCCCAGAAGGTCGCCCAGTTCTTCCATAGGGTCTAGGACCATCTCTCTGTAGCTCCCGCTTGTATTCTCTCTTCTTCTTCTCCAATTTTGTAATCTCTTATCTCCAGATGAATGAAATCCAAATTTTTGTGAATTCGAATTTCATTTCTTGTCTTCAACACCACCTTTGTCTCACTTGCCCCCTGGTAGATGTACACAATTTGATTGTGAACATGTACCAAGAGGATGTAACGGTTGTTGAAGACTTGCGTGCTTCGAACTTGTAGAATGTAGGTTTGAAGTCTTCGATAGTGTAGGCCCCCTGAGGCTGTCGGAGCTTAGTGGATCCGACATTGACCATTGCCGGAGCTTAGTAGCTCTGGCAGTAGTCTCCATCAACGCATAAAGCATCGATGGTTAGCCTCCTGGGGTGTCGGAGCTTGGCAGCACCGGTAGTGACCTCCGTCAACACGTGTTGTGTCAACGTTAGACTCCACATTAGAGTCTTTCCACCATCTTCACGTTGACGGCTTTCCCCTTAGCTTTCCCAAAACTGAGTAGCTCCAGAGGTGCTCGATGTCAATGTTTGAACATCAACCACAAGCCGCCTAGAGGATGTCAGAGCTTATTTATTTTTCCTGCACACTGAAGTCAAGAAAAACAGTAAAATCCGTTTCCTTTCTATAACATCATTGCGGCTTACTATTCTCGAGAAAGCTTTAGATCGAACACAATTCCAAATACAATCAAGAGCGCCGTCTTGTTTCCTTCAGGTCCGATCGTTTCTGGACTTGCCTTACTTCGGCCTGGTGAGGTGTAGGTAGAGTGGCATACTTAGGGTGCATGACCAGGCTAAGTCGATAGCACACTCCGGCCCTAGATTGGCTTGGCGGCATTCAGACAAGTAGGCCATCAACAATGTTTGAATCCGGAAGGATAGACAATGCAACTCGAATTGTACATGAACTGGTCGAGCTAAAGTTTCTTAAGAACTGCACAACTTTGTTATAGACAAGAAAGAGAAAAATAAAAAATGTTGAGCCTGTACAAAGTAAATGCACGTGGAGTCTGTTTTCACACAATGATGTCTTTCATTATATGTCCGGGGTACAAGGGAAACAAGTACACTCTTAGGGTACGGAACCAGGCTAAGTGTGTTTCGTTTCTCATTTGAGCCAAGGTAGCTAGCTACACTTTTAGTTCTGAGACTGTGACAAGTGTTGCATGGACGTTGCGGACCTAACAGGGTAGGTCCGGCTGCCCTCCCGGAGGAGCTACCCGACTCTGTACAATGACTCTATAACATACATCACATGTAATTGCAGACTCACCTCCGTGATATTAAGTGTAGAACTTACGGAGGTGCTCAATGTTCCAAGGATTTGGGAGAGGTGTCCCATCCTCAGTTTCCAAGCGAACGCATCCGGGACGGGATACTTTGATCACTCAGAAGGGTCCCTCCCAGCTGGGGGAGACTTTGTTTAACCCTTCTCTGTATTGTATTCTTCGTAGCACCAGATCGCCTTCCTCAAGTTGTCGGCTGTGAACATGCCGTTGGTGATAGCGCTGAGGAGCTTGGCGGTATCGGACATTCTGAACAGCTGCTCGGCACCTTCCCTCTTCAAGGAGGTCAAGGTCTTCACGCCGGAGCTGGTCCTACGTGACTTCGTCAGAGGTCCGTACCCAGAGCGACCCCAAGGCGATTTCCAGAGGAAGGACTGCTTTAGCTCCGTACACCAGGAAGAAGGGTGTCTCTCCAGTTGACCGGTTTGGAGTTGTCCTGTTGGCCCATAAAGTGGGAAGAAGCTCTTCAATCCAGTTGGCTCCATGTTTTTTCAGGCGCTCATATGCGCGCGTCTTGAATCCTCTCAGGATTTCTACATTTGCTCTCTCGACTTGGCCATTGCTTGTCGGGTGAGCTACGGGGGCATAGCCGACTTGGATGCCGAGGTCTTCGCAGTATCCTTGGAAAGTAGAGCTTGTGAATTGGGTCCCATTATCTGTTATGATTTTGTTTGGGACTCCAAATCTGCATACGATGGACTGCAAGAAGTTGATAGCTGATTGCTTGTTTATTGTCAGAACTGGAGTTGCTTCCGGCCATTTGGTGAACTTGTCAATGGCGACATACAGGAACTTGTAACCTCCGACGGCTCTTGGGAAAGGTCCCAAGATGTCCATCCCCCACACAGCGAAAGGCCATGTAGGAGGTATCATTTGTAGAGGCTGAGCCGGTGTGTGAATTTGCTTTGCATGGAACTGACATGCTTTGCATTTCTTCACCAGCTCAGTTGCATCCTGGAGCGCTGTAGGCCAGAAAAAGCCATGCCGGAAGGCTTTACCGACTAGTGTGTGGGAAGACGCGTGGTTCCCACACTCGCCTCCATGGATTTCTACGAGGAGCTCACAACCTTCTTCCCTTGTGATGCACTGCATTAGGACGCCGTTGGCACCGCGCCGGTAGAGATCCCCTTCTACCAGCGTGTATCTTTTAGCCAATCTGACTATCCAGTCAGTGGATACATCATCGTCAGGAAGGATATTGACTTTCAAGTAGCTCCGGATCTCCGAGATCCATGCATTGGAGCTTTCTTGAACATTTGAGTCTTGCGTGCTGGGTTGCTCAGAGCTTCCGGCAGCACCTACGACCCTTGATGGCTGCCTTGGTAACAGGGCCATCAGGACTGCCAGCTTCGGGATGCTGGTCTCGCCCCCTTCGCTCAGTTCGGCAGGCTAAGCTGTGGGTTTTGACAACCTCCAGACGAAGGTTCCGTCAGGGGCCAGAGCTCCGGCTGACGCTTTCATCGAGAGTTCGTCAGCTTTAGCGTTATGGACACGCTGGACATGGTGGAGATCCATGACTTCAAAGTCCTTCTGAAGCCTCTGGACTTCAAGGAGATAAGCAGCTAGTTGGGGATTGTTACATGAGCATTCACCCTTCACCTGTTTAATGATGAGCTGCGAATCTCCCTTGACCAACAGCTGCTTGACACCATATGATAGTGCCACCTTTAGTCCATAAATGAGTGCTTCATACTCCGCCATGTTGTTGGTCGCCTTAAAGTCAAGGTGGACCATGTATTTTACATTCTCCCCGGTTGGAGCGAGGAGAAGGACTCCAGCTCTGGCCCCCTGCTTCTGCATGGAGCCGTCGATGTAGAGGGTCCAGTGAGGCTCGGTGAAGACTGGAGCCTTGAGTTCCGGCTTTTGGTCACTAGGGCCCACAGGGTTTGATGGAGAGGGGGTCCATTCCACCATGAAGTCTGCCAATGCTTGACTTTTGATTGCTTGTCTTGGGACGAATTCAAGATCGAATTCGGCCAATTCTGCTGCCCACTTTGCAATGTTCCCAGTAGAGTTGGGATTATGCAAGATCGCTCGCAGTGGGTAAGATGTCACCACTGAGATCTTGTGAGCTTGGAAGTAATGGCGAAGCTTCCCAGAGGCGATGAGAATTGTGTGGAGCAGCTTGTGCACCTCTAGGTATCGAGTCTTAGCATCATGTAGTGCTTCGCTGATTAAGTACATTGGGCGTTGGACTGTCGGAACCCTCCCGGAGGGGCCCGGAGCTTCCTCCACATCGACCCGGACCCTCCCGGAGGGGTCCGGACTTGCTTCGGGGACCTCCGGGTCCTTGCTGGAGGAACCCAGAGCTTCTATTGGAGCGACCCGGACCATCTCGGAGGGGTCCAGATCTTCTGGAATAACTCCCTGTAGATCCAAGTCTGGGGGCTGGGACCCAGACTCACCTTCAGGAACCTCCGGACCCTCACGGAGGGGTCTGGATTCCTAAACTTGGGATGGTTCTGGTCTCTCCGCAACCAGGACCATGCTGACAACCTCGCCGGTTGCTGAAATGTAAAGCAGTAAGGGCTCACCAGGGTTCGGAGCTACCAAGGTTGGTAGAGTGGCGAGGAGCTGCTTTAGCTCCTGGAATGCCTTTTCTGCTTCTTCAGACCATTGAAATGGTCCAGACTTCCTCGATAGATTGAAGAAGGGTAGCACCCGTTCCGCCAGTCTTGAGATGAACCAACTGAGGGCGACGAGACATTCAGTCAGTTTCTGGACATCTTTGATGCGGGCTGGTGGTCGCATCTCCTCTATGGATTTAATCTTTGCCGGATTTGCTTCTATGCCCCGGTGGTTTACCAGGAAACCGAGAAGCTTTCCGGAGCTAACCCCGAAGACGCACTTGTCTGGGTTCAGCTTCGTGCGGGTGACCCGCAGCTTGTCGAAGACAGCTTGCAAGGTGTCAAGGAGTGACTCCTTGTCCTTGATCTTGACGACGATGTCATCAACATACACTTCCACTACGTCTCAGATGAGCTCTCCAAAGGTTTTGTACATAGCTCGTACAAATGTTGAAGCTGCATTCTTGAGACCAAATGGCATGGCAGTATAACAGTACAATCCATCTACTGTGATAAAAGAAGTATGTTCTTCATCTTCCCTAGACATTCTGATTTGATGGTACCCAGAATATGCGTCTAGGAAACACAGTAATTCACACCCGGAGGTGGAATCCACTATCTAATCTATTCTAGGTAGTGGGAATGGATCTTTTGGGCATTCCTTATTCAGTGTTGTGTAGTCGATACACATCCGAAGCTTCCCGCTGGCCTTGGGTACAACAACTGGGTTTGCCACCCATTTTGGGTGGAAGACTTCTCGTATGAATCCAGCTTTGAGCAACTTCTTCACTTCTTGTCGTATGAAGTTCTGTCGCTCTACGGATTGCT
Organism: Tuctoria greenei; assembly: GCA_036927565.1. Lineage (NCBI taxonomy): Eukaryota > Viridiplantae > Streptophyta > Magnoliopsida > Poales > Poaceae > Tuctoria > Tuctoria greenei. Next base: position 144,301,832 of record JAYESD010000008.1, on the reverse strand, counting down.
TCTGAGGATTCTGATGTACGGGTCGAGCGTCAGGGTAGATCTTCAGATTATGCTCGATCACTAGCCTAGGGATCCCAGGCATTTGTGACGGTCGCCAGGCAAACACATCAACATTGGCCCGGAGGAAAGTGATGAGCGCGAGTTCCTATTTGTCATTCAGACCACCCGATATACGGGTGGTTGAGCGGCATTGGAACCGATTTGGATGACCTTGACGGGGATGTCGGTGTCGTCGCTTGGTTGCACGCGAGGTGCGAAGGTTGAGCCTCGTTGACGAATGCTCGGGGGTTTCGGAGCTTTTTCCTGCCTGGATTCTTCTTCCTGCGCTGTAGCAAGCGCATGAAGTTCTTCCAGGGCAGTCACTTCGACAGTACGGTCTCCGTGGATCCGGAGAACGGCAGCTGGTGTTGGCATCTTCGACACCAGTTATCCATAATGAGCAGCAGCCATGAACTTGTACAAGGCGGGCCTACCCAGAGTGGCGTTGAAAGTCAAGTTGATCTGCGCGACGTCAAAGATCAACTTCTCAGTGCGATAATTCTCCTAAGTCCCGAAGGTCATAGGGAGAGTTATGTCACCAAGTGGGGTTATGGCCCCCGGACCTACTCTGGAGAAAGGTCGGGAGGGGCGAAGGTCCGAAGGTCAGAGTTGAAGCTTGACAAAAGCTTCGAAGCTTATGAGATTCAACCCCGAACCTCCGTCCACCATTACATGGTGGAGTTGAATGTTATTGATGGTAGGTGATACCATCAAAGGTAGCTGACCAGCTCCGATCATGTTCCGAGGGCAGACCAAAGCATCAAAAGTGATGGTGGTGTCCATCCACTTTTGATGAGGCTCCGCCCTGGCTGTAGGAGCTACTGAGGCCATGTCCTGCCGCATGGTCTTGAGGACACGGCGGGAGGTGATGTCCCATGAACCACCAAAGATGGTGTTCATGGTCTTTCGACGCTCATTGTCAGAGACGTCGGAGTCATCATCGACGGAGGTGTAAACAGCCTTCAGGACCTTTTTAGGGTCCTGGAAGCCTAACTCCTCTTCACATGGAGCTTCATCAACCTTTCGTTTTCCTTCCCTCTGACGGAAAGGAACTTCTTCCCGGCGCTTGTTGTAGCGCTCGGCTAGGTTTTGGACCTCCCGGAAGTCCTCCAAGTTGTGGCCGTTCGACTTGTGGATAGGACACCACACTTTGGAATTGCCACCTTCTTCAGAGGACGGCCGAGGTTGTTTCTCGGGGCGTGGCCCCCGGCCACCTGGAGCTGCAGCAGCTGCTGCGATAGATGTGCCGGCCAACGGCTTCTTCTTGCCGTTGGACTTTTTCTTCTTTTTACCACTCCCAGAGGTAGTGTCTTCGCCTTTGGAGGATTTTTTGCCATCCTCCGGAGGTGGTTTGGAGTGCATTTCACGGCCCTCCGCAGATTTGGCACACTTGTCTGCCAAGCTGAAGAGCTTCGTGACGCTGGTGATCTCCTTGACCGCCAGCTTCTCCAGCATCTTCTTATCTCGTACGCCCTATCTAAATGACACGATAACAGAGGCGCTAGAGATAGAAGGAATGGTGTTTCGTACCTGGGAGAACCTTTGGATGAATGAGCGCAGGGATTCTCCCCCCTTCTGCACGACTGCAAAAATGTCCACTTCGGTGCCTGGCCGGGTGTATGAACTCCCGAAATTGGCGGTGAACTGTTGGCACAATTCCTCCCAACTATTGATGGTGTTGTGAGGAAGGCTCATGAACCAGGACCTGGCGGTCCCAGTCAAGGCCACTAGGAAGTAATTGGCCATTACGGCCTCGTTACCTCCGGCCGCAAGGATTGCGGTGGTGTAAATTTGGAGAAACTCAGCGGGATTAGCTGTCCCGTCAAATTTCTCCGGCAGGTGAGGCTGGAACTTTTGTGGCCATCTGACCATGCGTAGGTGCATGGCTAGTGCAGAACGGCCTCCTCCTACTCCCTCGGGAGCAAGACTGTCTCGAGCCTCTCGCCTTTCGTGAGCACGCTCGATATGGACACGACCGTCCTGTTGACGGTGAAGACGATCAAGTTCCGCCCGGAGGTCATGAGCTGAAAGCCTGGTTACCGTATGAGTACGTCGCGCCCCAGAAGGTAGCAACGTAACTTGCTGTGACGCAGCACTCCTCCTATTTTGGGAAGAATGCGGACCAAGTCTGCCAGACATGGTCCGACACTGCGATGGGGCCCACCCCAAAGGAGGAGGACCTTGGTTGCTGATGCGGTCAGCTACTGCTGCAACCAGATGTTTCACATCAGCCCTCCACTGCTCCATTGCACCCTGGGATGCACCTGGAGGTGGTGGACGTTGGAGGAGAGCATGCGCTGCATGAAGCGCGTGTTCAGGGTTGTTGTTATTCGCCAATGCGGTGATCGACGCCAATGCACCATCACACTGCCCATCTTGACGTGCTGGTGCAGGCGGTGGCAGTGGAGGCATGACTCCCGCTGGAGCCACGACACCTGCTGGTTGCTACATGTTGGAGGGATTGCCCCCAGCGGGTTGAACAGCAGGGTTGCCGTTGGATGATCCAGCAGCTGAGTTCACCATACTTGAAATCTTGGGCGCCCCTACCTGGCGCACCAACTGTCAGCATTTGGATCCGGCAGATCTCCTAACACGACCATTGGTAGATCAAGGAGTTGTAGTTCGGTAATGGGCGCACAGAGATTCAAGAAGGTGAACGGCAAGTGTACATAGAGATTTACGTGGTTCAGGCCGCCTGAGCGTAATACCCTACTCCACGGGGTGTGTTGGTGATGTATTAAGCATGTGAGTCTAGAAGAAGCTCCAAAAGAAGAAGCTCGTCTAGCCCAGGGAGTTTAGTAGTGTTCTGGAACCGTCCCTTGTGTATCATCGACCAGTCCTTTTATAGTACAAAGACTGGTCGTTACACCGTTAGCCTGGCCCGACATGTGGCCCCGGCGGTTACACATGCTTGATACACAATAAATGAGGTTAATTACCCTTAATAGCCTGGTAACGGGCTTTAACAGTGTTGTTACCAGTATTAAGGGCCATCCGGTCGTGTGTCATTAATATGGTATTAATGACACTTAATTGGGTCTTGAAATCTTTGATTGCTCCTTGGAGGTCTGGAGCTGTTGGGGGGTCCACCAGCCTGATTGTTGAAGTTCAAGGTCCGACGGTCGCCATTTGGCAGCACTGGAGCTTACCGCCGTGGACGAGTAGGTCCGGTTCTACTGGACACGTGTCAGTACCGGAGCTTCCCTCTGTCTGGGGTTAGGTCCGGAGGTGCCATACTGGTATTCTGACCGGAGCTTCCCATGTGTGGGTGATAGCTCCGGTCTTATGATACACGTGGCGGCCCTGTGACTAACCATGTCGGGGAAGCAGGTCCGGTTACGCCTGACATGTGGGGCCTTCAGAGGTCTTCAAATCTGGTAGATGGAGTTTCCTTGTGATCTTTGCAATCCCAAGGGGTATCCGTACGGAGGGTACCGACACAACCTAATCAAGGTTAACAAGATCCTTGAAGTGCAAGTTGAGTCACTCAAGCAAGGTGACCCTTCATCCTCCTCAAGTTCACCTTTTCAACCCATTAAAACTGAAGTTGCTTCTACTTGTACATGTAATAAAGTTGACACCAGTTTGAAAGACAAGCCAACCTCTACAAAGGATAAGCATCCTGCCCAAAGTGGCATATTTGACAAGGAGAAGATCAAATATGCACGTAGTGCATACTTGGTCACAAGACCTCCAAATGTCAAATATGGCATTGGTTACTCTCATGGTGAAAAACAACAAGCTAGAAGCCATAAGATTAACAGTGATAGCAATGTCTTTGTAAAGGGAGGAGCCTTCCAAACTGGAAAAATCAAAAATTAATAAGTACAAAACGCATGTCGCCGGACTAGTCCAGTGAGGGTCTGGACAAGTCCGGTACTCTGGACAAGTCCGGCCTCGCAGACTAATCCTGTATATAAACAACAAAAGTTACTTTTCAGTACTTTCAATGCATCGTATGTCCTAATGAGAAATAGTTTTGGAAAGTTTTATGCTCATTATGTTGGGCCACGCCATGAGAACACCAAGTCTCATGTGTGGGTGCCCAAATCTCTTGTGACTAACCTCCGAGGACCCAAGCAAGCTTGGGTACCTAAAACCAAGGCATAAATTGTTTTTGCAAGCCTATTCCTCTGGTGGATCTAAATGAGTGTTAGACAGTGGCTGCACCAACCATATGACCGGAGAAAGAAGAATGTTCGTTGAATATGAAGAGAATGATGATCCAAATGAGGGCATCTATTTTGGAGATAATAGTCAAGAGAAGGTGCTCGGTGCCGGTAAAATTGCCATATCATCTAAGCACACACTTTCTCATGTATTACATGTTGATTCCTTAGATTATAACCTGCTGTCCATATCTCAATTATCTGACAAGGGTTATAATTGCTTGTTCACTAACGAGGATGTGACCGTTTCTAGGAGGAGTGATGGTTCCATTGCATTCTAGTGTATGTTAAAGGGAAAGCTCTATCTTGTTGACTTCAACAAGGATAAAGCTGAACTTGACACATGCTTGATTGCCAAAACCAACATGGGTTGGCTGTGGCACAGACAGCTAGCGCATGTTGGTATGAGGAACCTTCAAAAACTCCTCAAGGGCGATCACATCTGAGGTTTAAAGGATGTTGTGTTTGAGAAAGACAGGCCTTGTAGCACGTGCCAAGCCGGGAAGCAAGTTGGAGCACCTCACCCCGCCAAGAACGTCATGACTACAACAAGACCGCTCGAGCTACTTCACATGGACTTATTTGGTCCAATTGCCTACATAAGCATCAACAGTTACAAATATGGTTTAGTAGTTGTTGATGATTTTTCTCACTTCACTTGGGTTTTCTTTTTCATGACAAGTCAGAAACACAAGGAACACTCAAGAAGTTCTTCAAGCGAGCTCAAAATGAATTCTCATTGACAATCAAGAACATTCGAAGTGACAACGGCATGGAGTTCAAGAAAACACAAGTGAAGGAGTACCTAGATGAAGAAGGCATATAAAGCATGAGTTTTCAGCTCCGTACTCCCCACAACAAAATGGAGTTGCCGAAAGGAAGAACCGAACACTCATAGAGATTGCAAGAACAATGCTCGATGAGTACAAGACCTCGAATCAATTTTGGGTGGAAGCGATTAACACCGCTTGCCACGCCATAAATCGACTTTATCTTCATCAGCTACTCAAGAAGACATCCTATGAGCTACTTATCGGTAACAAGCCTAATATTTCATATTTTTGAGTTTTCGGTTCTCCATGTTATATTTTAACCAAGAAGCCTAGGACTTCAAAGTTCGCTTCAAAGTCCGATGAAGGTTTCTTGCTTGGTTATGATTCTAACACTTACGCCTATCGTGTCTTCAACAAGACCTTCGGACTTGTTGAAGTAGCACGTGACATAGTGTTCGATGAAACTAATGGCTCCCAAAAGGAGCAAGTTGATCCATGTGTGCTAGATAAAGAAGAAGCTCCTTGCCAAGCATTGAAAAGAATGGCCTTAGGTGATGTTCGACCACAAGAGTCACCTCTACACGTGCATGAGGAAGATGAACCACAAGAGGAGGTCAACGATCAAGGGGGACCTTCCACACAAGATCAACCACAAGAATATGAAGATGATCAACAAATCAACGAGGACAACCATTTAGGGGGAGAAGAAGATGACCGTGAAGATACAACACCTCAAGTGCCACACCCAAGAGTACACCAATGCGTCCAAAGGGATCACCCAATCGACAATATCATCGGTGACATCCAAAAGGGAGTAACCACTAGATCTCGCATAGCTAACTTTTGTGAGCACTATTCGTTTGTATCCTTTTTGGAACCACGCAGGGTTGAGGATGCATTAAATGATCCGGACTGGGTGATGGCAACGCAAGAATAATTGAACAACTTCAAGCAGAACGAGGTGTGGGAACTCGTGGCAAGACCCAATGCGAACATTGTCGGCACCAAGTGGGTCTTCCGCAACAAACAAGATGAACACGGGATGGTCACAAGGAACAAGGTATGACTTGTGGCCAAAGGGTATTCACAAGTCGAAGGTTTGGATTTCGATGAAACCTTTGCTCCCGTAGCTACACTTGAATCTATTAGAATATTACTTGCATATGCTACTCACCATGATTTCAAGCTCTATCAAATGGATGTGAAAAGCGCCTTCCTCAATGGACCAATCAAGGAGGAGGTGTATGTGGAGCAACCCCCCGGGTTTGAAGACGAAGAGTTCCCCGACCACGTATTTAAATTGCGTAAGGCTCTCTACGGCCTCAAACAAGCTCCTAAAGCTTGGTATGAGTGTCTTAGAGATTTCTTAATTGGAAATGGCTTTAAGATTGGCAAAGTAGATTATACACTGTTTACAAAGAATTTTGACAATGATCTTTTTGTTTGTCAAATATATGTTGATGATATAATCTTTGGTTCAGCTAACCCATATTTTTGTGAGGAATTTAGTAAAATTATGACAGATAGGTTTGAGATGTCCATGATGGGAGAGCTAAAGTACTTCTTGGGATTCCATGTGCGGCAACAAAAGGAAGGGACATTCATAAGCCAAACGAAGTACACTCAAGACATACTAAAGAAGTTTGGAATGGATAAGGCGAAGCTTATAAAGACTCCCATGGCAAGAAATGGCCACTTGGATCTCAATGAAGATGGGCCTAGCGTCGACCAAATGGTATATCGCTCCATGATGGGATCTCTAAACTATTTATGTGCATCTAGGCCAGACATTATGTTGAGTGTATGTTTGTGTGCAAGATTTCAATCCAATCCTAAGGAGTGTCACTTGATAGCCGTAAAAAGGATCTTGAGATATTTAGTTCATACACCCAATCTTGGTCTTTGGAATCCAAAAGGCTCCAAATTCAACCTCATTGGCTACTTAGATGCAGATTATGCCGGATGCAAATTAGATAGAAAAAGTACCTTCGGTACATGCCAATTTCTAGGTAGATCCCTAGTTTCTTGGTCCTCCAAGAAACAAAATTCCATTGCCTTATCCATGTCCGAAGCGGAGTATGTTGCAGCCGGGAGTTGTTGTGCACAACTCCTTTGGATGCGACAAACTCTAAGGGATTACGGTTACAATATGAACCGTATTCCACTCCTTTGTGATAATGAGAGTGCTATTAAAATTGCCCATAATCCTGTTGAGCACTCTAGAACTAAATGCATAGACATAAGGCATAATTTTTTGAGAGACCACTCCATGAAAGGAGATATAGCCATTTCCCTTGTCTACACCCAAAAGAAATTGGCCGACATATTCACCAAGCCACTTGATGAAAAGCACTTTTGTGAACTACGAAATGAACTAAATATCCTTGATGCTCGGAGTGTGGCTTGAAAATTTGCATACCTGTATGAATTCTTCAAAATATGTTGATTGGATTGTGAAAATCATCTCTCTCAATTTTCTCCCGAAAACTATGTCAATTACTAGATCTTGATGAATTATGGTCATTGCTTGATTGTTGTATGCTTACTGATCATATTCATCAAGATTATTTGATTTGATTTGCCTCCCTATATTCTAAATATGTACCTTCAAATATATATGAATGGGCTAAGGAGTTCTTGCCAGGTGACCATGAACTAGTCCGTGGTTACCCGGACTAGTCCGCCAATGCACACTAGTCCACAGAGTGTCGGTTAGGCCGGACTAGTCCGGTAGACCACGGACTAGTCCGATATAGCCTCTGCAAAAGTTTGGACTAGTCCGATTTTTCATGTCCATAACCTTAGCCGCCGCCAAACCCTAATTTCTTCACCTCCACTCTTGCCTCACGCGTTCTCTCTCTTCGTGCTCGAGCTCCCAAGGCGATTTGCATCCCCTCCACCAAAAAGCTCCGCATTTGGGTGGAAATCAAGCTTCCTTGCTCGAAGATTGAAGTTATCGGACAAGTCCGGACTTCAACACCTCCTTCTTCTAGAATCAATCGATTTCTTCGGTAATTTTCACCCACACCCTATAAATCTCAATTTTCTTCATTGTTGATCGAATAGCCTAGCATCTTTCACTATATACATGCCTCCTTGATGTATTACGTTTATGCTAAGCTAGTTGTGCATTGGGAATCGCTGTTTTTCTAGTTGCCTAGGTTTTTGAGGATGAATACCGGACTAGTCCGGTCCATGCACGGACAAGTCCGGTCAACCAGACTAGTCTGTGCCTATACACCGGACAAGTCCAATTTTTTCTGAACTCAAAACCTAACCTGCAAATTCCTCAATGCAATGCTTTGTTATTCTTTCTCACCCATGCCTTGAATCATCAATACTCATTCATGCCTTACACAATTCATTCTCAGGACATGTCGAGCACAAATGTTGAGATTTCCGATTTCGAGGCCGAGATGGACCACGAGGTGGCACCTTGGCCCTCGACAAGCCGTGGCAAGAAATGCCAAGATCAACCTTCCGAGCCAGCTCCATCTCCTCCTCAGGCTCGGAGGAAGGTGCTTGCCAAGAAGCCAGCCTCCAGGGCAACTGCAGCAACAAGTGGCCCTCGCCAAGCTAAGGGCAAGGGCAAGGGAATACACTACAAGGATTCCAACCTGTTGCAACGATTGTACTGCAACGAATACTAAATCGTTGAAGTAAGCTTGGCTTTTTGCCACGATTCACTAGTTCGTGGCACTAGGATCTATCGCCATAGAACACAATCGTTGCATTAGGATCTGTTGCCACGATTCACTAGTTCGTGGCGTCAGGATGCTAATGCAACGGATCACAATCGTTGCATTAGGATCTGTTGCCACGAAATACTGGTTCGTGGTGTTACAACTTTATTGCCACGGAAAACAGTCGTTGCATTAGGATCTGTTGCAACGAATTACAGGTTTGTGGTGTTACAACTTTATTGCCACGGAACACAGTCGTTGCATTAGGATCTGTTGCCACGAAATACTAGTTCGTGGCGTTACAACTTTATTGCCACAGAACACAGTCGTTGCATTAGGATCTGTTGCCACGAATTACTGGTTAGTGGCGTTACAGCTTTATTGCCATGGAACACAATCGTTGCATTAGGATCTGTTGCCACGAATCAGCAAACAGTTGCATTTGGACCGTAATGCAACAAAATAGAATCATTCCATTAGGACGTGTTGCCACGATACTCTGGTTCGTGGCGTTACAGCTTTATTGCCATGGAACACAATCGTTGCATTAGGATCTGTTGCCACGAATTACTTGTTCATGGCATTACAGCTTTATTGCCACGGAACACAATCATTGCATTAGCATCTGTTGCCACGAAATACTGGTTCATGGCGTTACAGCTTTATTGCCACAGAACACAGTCGTTGCATTAGGATTTGTTGCCACGAGTCAGCAAACAGTTGCATTTGTATCGTAATGCAACGAAACAGAATCGTTGCATTAGGATGTGTTGCCATGAAATACTGGTTCGTGGCGTTACAGCTTTATTGCCACGGAACACAATCGTCGCATTAGGATCTGTTGCCACAAATTACTGGTTCGTGGCGTTACAACTTTATTGCCACGGAACACAGTCGTTGCATTAGGATCTGTTGCCACGAAATACTGGTTCGTGGCATTATAGCTTTATTGCCACGGAACACAGTCGTTGCATTAGGATATGTTGCCAAGAATCAGCAAACCGTTGCATTTGGACCGTAATGCAACAAAACAGAATCGTTGCATTAGGATGTGTTGCCACGAAATACTGGTTCGTGGCGTTACAACTTTATTGCCACCGAACACAGTCGTTGCATTAGGATCTGTTGCCACGAATTACTGGTTATTGGCGTTACAACTTTATTGCCACAGAACACCGTTGTTGCATTAGGATCTGTTGCCACGAATTACTAGTTCGTGGTGTTACAACTTTATTGCCACGGAACACAGTCGTTGCATTAGAATCTGTTGCCACGAATCAACAAACAGTTGCATTTGGACCGTAATGCAACAAAACAGAATCGTTGCATTAGGATGTGTTGCCACGAAATACTGGTTCGTGGCGTTACAGCTTTATTGCCATGGAACACAGTCGTTGCATTAGGATCTGTTGCCACGAATCAGCATACAATTTTCGTGTTCTCCTCGGCGCAGTGCTGATCAATGATGTTCATTACTTTTTGCCCCCTGACGGCTGAGTGCTGGACTAACGACGCTGGTGATCCAGAACATACTCAACGATGTACAACATCAGGTATTAACGCGTCAACAAATATGAGGGGGAGAATACCAACGCGCATATTTAAAAGTACCACAGGTGATTTCAATGCATGCGCTACGCACGTCTAAGGTGCCTTGGTGACTGGCGCGCACGTAAGCTCGATGCGCCCGGTCGCATCAGCCGCCTGTACAAATGGCTACGGCTTGATCGAAGGATGAAACCTTATGCGGCAAACAACAACGTATTATACTTCCTCCGCCCCAACTCAACTCTATTTCTGTTTTGGTCGAACTAATTACCTTTGACAAATGATTTATATGGAATTTATTAACTTCAATAAGATGTAGTACTAGATTGTATATTATGGAAATATTTTTCATGGTGAATCTATAAGTACAATTCTTGCATTGTTAAAACAGATCAAAATTGCGTAAATCTGAAAGATAGATTTGATGAAACCTAAGACTTCCCTTTGAAAAAGTTTTATACTGTATATCCCATATATATGCTACTACTACGTAAATTAGGGGTGGGCAAATAAACCGAGACCGAAAAACCGAAATCGATAAAATCGAGACCGGAACTGAAAAGACCAAAATATCGGGTATCGGGTACTTTTCGGGTAGCAAATATAAATAACTGAAAAATAAATGTCGGGTTCGGACGGATGAATTCATTGTGGAGCTACATGTCACATACTTAATTATACTAAAAATCATCATCTTCGCTATCGTCCCCCCACAATGGAGCTACATGACCATCATTGGTATATGTATCGTCATCGTCGTCGTCTTCATTTTCTGATGCAACTCCATCTACCTCAAACCGATCACCTGACGTTGTCATTATAAGAGTGGAGGCATCGCCGCTGGCTCCCTCAATGTCATTCCTAGCCCATGCGGTCGTATCCTAATTATTGATATCATCAGTAAGCAGATCATCATGCAATGTCTCAGCCTCCATCGTCTCAGTCACATTAATTTCACTGTCTCCAGGGGGCATGGCAAAAAGGTCCCGTGGCTTCATTTTAACAACTGTAGCCCATTTAGGATGCTTCACACTTGGAACATAAAAAACTTGTTCTGCTTGGGTGGCTAGAATGTAAGGCTCATACTAGAATCGAAATAGAGTAGTGTCAACATCTATCATTCCGTATTGATCCTTTTTGTAACCCCTGCTTTGGTTCTGACGGCTTCCAAAAGGCCGATCAAACCATTCACACTGAAATAACAGAACCTCTTGATTTTTTTTTTCAAAATCAACAGCAATGATTTTCTTGATTACTCCAAACCAATCATGATCAGTGCCCCGAACAACAATACCACTGTTTTGGGTCCGTAAATCTTTTTCCACATCTACAGTTCGAAAGAAGAAGCCATTGATGAATAACCAACTAAAAAAACATGCCCGACGATCAGGTCCTCAAGATAATGCATACAGATAATCGGTTGCTTTGCCTTCTTTGTGTAATGTCGTATTCTGTACACATTAGTATAACAGGGGTTATCGACGACAAACCAATTTCAGAACACATATTTGTTCAATATTTCATCAAAGTGCAAACTTGCATGCACTTACTCGTTTCTGAAACCAATCAACAAACTCATCTCTATGGCGTTTATCAACATCATGAGAACGAATCTTTTTTAGCTCTTCAATATGCTCACTAAAAAGGGTACAAAATTAAATAGCCATCTACAATAAGACATATATATAGTATACAACATCCGAGTTATACATTATTACTTGATCCATGGAGCGGCCTCTTCAACGTTAGTAATAAGATAATGCCTGATGTTATGTAGTTCCACCATAGTAAGTTGGTCCCATTTATACCTTTTTTTAGAATTATCAACTTCTGTAAATATTTTAGAATTATCAACAGAAGGTTCATTTGTAGCTGCAGCTTCATGAGGTTCTGGCCTATTACGCTTGGTGCTGATGTTATCCAAAAACTGACTACAAAAAGTCATACACTCTTCGGCAATATATCCCTCAGCTATAGAACCCTCCGAGTGAGCTTTGTTATGTACATTCCTCTTCAATGTACCAAGGTACCTCTCAATTGGATACATCCATCTATAAGAAACAGGTCCACCCAACCGCGCTTCTTCGGCAAGATGGGTTGGAAGATGTACCATGATATCAAAGAAACCGGGAGGAAACAACATCTCAAGCTTACAAATTGTTTCAGGAATTTTTTTGCTCATCTTGTCCAAATCTGGTTCCGCCAATTCTTTAGAACAAATTCCAGAAAAGAATGTGCTAAACTCAATTAAAGGTGCAACAACCTTTTCAAGCAATATGTTACGTATTGCAATAGGAAGGAGCTTCTGAAATATAATATGGCAGTCATGAGTTTTTAGACCCGATACCTTACATGCTTTTATGTCCACACATCTCTTGATGTTTGAGGCATAACCATCGGGCACCTTCACATTCCCCAAAAACTTGCACAAGGTGGTCTTCTCATCTTTGCCCATACTATATAGTGCTGGTGGGAATGTGTACTTGCTCTTTATGAACTTCGGATGTTGATCTGGCCATATACCCATATCCTTCATATCAAGACGAGCTTGTAGACTATCTTTTGTTTCACCATCCATAGCAAGCAATGTCCCCAATATGCTATCACAAATGTTTTTCTCAATGTGCATGACATCCAAGTTATGCCTTATTAGCAATGTCTTCCAATAAGGGAGGTCGAAAAATATACTTTTCTTCTTCCAATTATGCCATCTATTTTCCTCGGTGTGCTTTCTCTTATTATTCGTCGGTCCAAAACTCACTTGATCAAAACACTCATATTGTTGGAGTACTTCATCACCAGAGAGTGATGTTGGAGCCTCTCTATTCTCTGCCTTGTTGTTGAAAGAACCTTTGTTTCGACGCCATCTGTGATCCTGAGGTAGGAAACGACGATGACCCATGTAACAATGCTTTCGTCCATATTTCAACCAGATGGCGTCAGTGTTTATATGGCAGTATGGACATGCTAGCTTCCCTTTTGTGCTCCATCCACATAGAATTGCATATGCTGGAAAATCATTTATTGTCCACAATAAAGAAGCTCGCATGACAAATGTCTCTTTCTTTAAACTGTCATATGTTTCAACACCATCAGACCATAATTTCAGTAGCTCATCAATCAAAGGCTGCAGATACACATCAATGTTGTTTCCAGGTGACTTTGGCCCAGGAATTATCATTGACATCACCTAATAAGACTGCTTCATACACAACCAAGGTGGTAGATTATAAGGGATTAGAATCACAGGCCATGTACTGTAAGAAACATTCATTACTCCAAAAGGATTGAAACCATAAGATGCTAGCCCAAGTCTTATGTTGCGAGGATCAGATGAGAAATTTGGGTGAATGCTATCAAAATGGTTCCATGCTTTCGAATCGGCGGGATGGCGTAATATTCCATCATCAGTACGACCTTCTTTGTGCCAACGCATGTTTGATGCCGTTGATTCTCCCATATAAAACCTTTGTAGACGGGGAATAAGAGGGAAGTAACGTAGAACCTTGCGTGCTACAAGCTTCTTGGATTATCCACAAGGTAAAGCCTCTCTTGCATCCCCAGCAGTACTATTTTTCCATCTTAATTCACTACATTTTGGGCAACTATTCAGCAGAGAATAGTCCTTCCGGAATAACACATAGTCATTGACACATGCATCGATCTTTTGGTAGTCCAGCCCGAGGTCACGAACAACCTTTTGAAGTTTATCAAGTGTATTAGAATGCAGTGGCCCTTTGGAAGCGCAAATGAGAATAGTTCAAGAAACATCTTACAAGCTACTTTGCTCATACCAGTTAAACACTTTATCTGGTAGAACCTGACAATGTAGGATAATTGGGTCAGCTGCGAACAACCTGGATACAACTCCTTTTTGGCATCAGTTAATAAGTCATAGAATTTCTTTGCATCCCCAGTTGGCTCCTGCTGGTTTATAGCATTTTTTTGATCATCAACATCTGTTGATGTACCACCATGATCAGTGCCTCTAAGTAGACTGGACAACATATTTTGCATAGCACCATCATCAGAAATTATCTCCTCATTATTTGCTGATTCCTCAGTAATATTTTCTTGAACTCGTATTTCTCCATGGTGTATCCAACAAGTATAATCCAATAACATCCCATTTCTGAGCAGGTGTAAATGAACTCCCTTGCGTGTCTTGTGGCAAATATCACGACATCTCGTGCAAGGACAAGACATAGTTCCTTCTTCACGAGTGCCCTGAAATGCAAAATTTAAAAATGACTTCATTCCATCCTGCCACTCCCTCGTATGCCTGTCTTTTCCCATCCATGTCTTATCTTCTGACATCGCTTCCTACAATTCAATCAGCCATCAGCCTATCCGTAAGAGGATAAATGTACAAGAACACATTTTGTGAGCAATTGTACCTAGCTGTTGTTACTCCACGCGCTGCGGTCGGCGGATTCTCCTACAAGCGTGGTGGCCGGCGGATGCTCCTCCAAGCGTGGCGGCCGGCGATTGGTCCTCCAAGCTTGGCGGCCGGTGGATGCTCCTACAAGAGTGGCGGCCGGCGGATGCTCTTACAAGCGTGGCGGCCGGCGGATGCTCCTCCAAGCGTAGCGGCCGGCGGATGCTCCTCCAAGCGTGGCGGCCGGCGGATGCTCCTCCAAGCGTGGCGGCCGGCGAATGCTCCTCCAAGCGTGGCGGCCCGCGAATGCTCCTACAAGCATGGCGGTCGGCGGACGCTCCTACAATCGTGGCGGCCGGCGGATGCTCCTACAAGCGCGTTGCGGAGAGGGGGCCGGCATTGCGGGTCGAAGGGTACCGTAATAAAATATTATTTTTGTTTCTTATTTTCCTTCTTCATTCGGCGTGACAAAAATTTCCCGCCGCGGGCAGGCAGGCAGGCAGGACAAAAAAGCTGGTCCGCTTGTTATTTGTGGGCTGAAACTGCGCTGATTCACTTTATATTCAAGCTGGGCCTTCGCGCATTCATGACGCTTGCACAGAGCCAAAGGCCTTGAAAGGTCCGGTCCTATCACCGGATTTTCGTGAGATCCTCAAGGGACGCTGCTTCCGATGTTTGGCCTCTTCATCCTCGCCTTCTGAAACCCCTCCCCCCCCCCCCTATTGCTTCCAGGCTCAAGTTCCCGACTGATTCCCTTCCATGCTCCCGTGTGTTGCCTGAGAAGTCCTTTGCCTCTGTTGTCACAGCGCCATGCCTCGCAACCATGTTAGATGCGAGCAGGTACCTGCAGGCTCACCGTCCCTACGCCCTCATGAGGGGCAATGCATGGTGGTCAACAACCACCTCATGACGATGGAGTTTATCCGTTTGCGCCGCCAAGCAGCTGTTCTGGGACCCAGAGGAGGTTGCTGCGAGGCGACGCCCATGGAGATCACCCTGGCCATCCATCACCAACTTGAAATCCCGCATTGGGCTTTCACCGTGTCCACGTTTGGGGATGGTGAGTTCCTGGTGCGGTTTACCCGTGATGACTATCGGGAGCTCGCCATCGAGACGGCAATCATCTCCATGCCGGATGATAACCACTACTTCCGTCCATGGATCTTTAGCGTCGGTGTGCCGATCGTCGGGTGGTTCTTCCACGTGCAGGTTGTCATCGAGAACCTCCCTCTGCATGGCTGGTCTGCGGAGGGCATTAAACAGGTTCTGGATGACGTCTTCCTCTTTGATCACTTCGATGCTTCCACTTACCACCAGGAGCGCGCTGACCTGTGCACAGTCCTTGGGTGGATGAAAGACCCAAGTCTCCTGCCTCGGGCCAAAATGGCCACCTTCTTTGCAGGAAGTGACGGCCGGACTGGGAGTGACGGCGGGCCACTGGCGGAACCTTTCAACCATGCCGCAGTGGTCCGGCCTGGCGGCCTCACGATGGAGCTCATCATCCACCTGGATCACTACCTCGACTATACGCCGCCGGTCCACCCCAACTCCCCGGCCTCCTCGTCATCAGGCGACTCTTTTGACGGACACTCCTCGGTGTCCTCGAACTCTTTGGGGGACACCTTCCCGCGGTCGAAGAGATTCTACTGGCGACGTGGGGAAGTGGATGAGCCGGATAAGCAACTCTTTTAATATGGCTACCAAAGTGTCCTAGCTCATGTGTTACGTTTCCTATGAAAACTAAAAATCCTTTACAAATCCTATCCTTCAAAGGGAGCCTATGTTTGAGAGGATTACGACTGGATTAATTTCCGTGAAAATATTTCTTGCTTAACATTTCGGTTGTCCTTCCTTTTTTCAAACATTGTCTTCCTCGTATTGTCTTCACTTTTTTCTTTCCAGTCCTAGCTCCGGCCTATTGCATTTTCCTGTTACTACTACTTTACAGACCGCTTTGCGGGCCCCGCCGTGGGCGATCTCCTGGCAACTCCACCGGTTTGTGGACAAGGAGGAATTTTGCCTTTTTAAAGGACCCACATTTAATCAAGAATATCAATTAAGAAGAAGTAAATATCTTCACAGACGGTTAGTACTTAATAACCGTCAAGGAAGATTTTTATCTCAGTCGGGTATTACTTACCAACCGTCTGAGATAATGCCCGATACTGTTCTTCAGTTTCCTTATCCCTTGCTTCTTTTTTATTTAGATTCAAATATAAATACTCAAACATGTTTAGATTCTGCAAATCGTGTCCAAATTATATGATTCTTTCTTCTACATTTGTATAAAATTAACATCTACCACCTGAAAGAAAAATTTACTTGTATAGCTGACATTGTAATGTTTTGGTAAATATCAAATTAATTTCTACTCACATATTATTCACATTTGTGTATCTCGTAAAAAAAAGATCCTTCACTCAAATTTGTTTGTATGAACATATTTGTATCATTTATACATGTATGAATTTTGTTAATTTTTTTAAAAGCATTCCAACATGTCAAACTTCAAATTATCCATCATTTTAACTAAATGCTCATATACATATGAGGCATTCATCAAATTATGAACACACATTGATTCAAAAAAATTTAAAAAAATCTGAAAAAATTCATAGAGGTTGGTATGATCAGTAAAAATGTCCACTGAAAAATTAAATGAAAAAGGCATTATATTCATCAAGATAGAAAAATGAAAAATATCATTTGTTGTATGTTTTTTATGTTATGACCGATTTCAAAAGATTTATGAAGTGAAATTTAATGGTAACCTTTACTTATCAATAATATTACAAGAAAGTGGAATTTTGCCTTTTACAGGACCCACATTTAATCAAGAATATTAATTAAGAAGAAGTAAATATCTTCACAGGCGGTTGGTACTTAATAACCGTCAAGGAAGATTTTTATCTCAGTCGGGTATTACTTACTAACCGTCTAAGATAATGCCCGATACTGTTCTTCAGTTTCCTTATCCCTTGCTTCTTTTTTATTTAGATTCCAATATAAATACTCAAACATGTTTAGATTCTGCAAATTGTGTCCAAATTATATGATTCTTTCTTCTACATTTGTATAAAATTAACATCTACCACCTGAACAAAAAGTTTTAAAACTTGTATAGCTGACATTGTAATGTTTTGGTAAATATCAAATTAATTTCTACTCACATATTATTCACATTTGTGTATCTCCTAAAAAAAGATCCTTCACTCAAATTTGTTTGTATGAACATATTTCTATCATTTATACATGTATGAATTTTTTTTTATTTTTTTAAAAGCATTCCAACATGTCAAACTTCAAATTATCCATCATTCTAACTAAATGCTCATATACATATGAGGCATTCATCAAACTATGAACACACATTGATTCGAAAAAATTTACAAAAATCTGAAAAAATTCATAGAGGTTGGTATGATGAGTAAAAATGTCCACTGAAAAAATAAATGAAAAAGGCATTATATTCATCAAGATAGAAAAATGAAAAATATCATTTGTTGTATGTTTTTTATGTTCTGACCGATTTCAAAAGATTTATGAAGTGAAATTTAATGGTAACCTTTACTTATCAATAATATTACAAGAAAGTGGAATTTTGCTTTTTTAAAGGACCCACATTTAATCAAGAATATTAATTAAGAAGAAGTAAATATCTTCACAGGCAGTTGGTACTTAATAACCGTCAAGGAAGATTTTTATCTCAGCCGGGTATTACTTACCAACCGCCTGAGATAATCTTCTTCTTAGATGAGTTTGAATTACCAACCGCCTAAGATAATTAACTTATGATACCGGAGTCTGAGGAACACGATGAACACACTACACATTCATTCATTCACACAGTTGAAGAACACACAAGATAGATAGATGAACAAAGATAGATTTCATTCATTAACAATATTTACAAAACAGAAGCAACTAAAAACAACAAAGAAAAACTAATTTTTAGGATTCAAACCGCACATTAGTCAACACATAAACTTACCCTAACACCCTTCATCAATACATATCCTCCCACTTTCCATTCAATGCCAGTAAGTTGCTACGGCAACAAAGGACAGTAGCTGAAAATGTGCAGAGCACACATCTGACATGACCATACATTGAAAGTAAAGTTGAGCTGGGACAAAAAAAAATTGGCTGGAAATAACTGCCCACACACCACCATCCCTCTTCTCCGCGCGTACTAAAAATCACCGGGCGTCTCATTGTCTTCTCCGTGCGTACTAATAAAGAGTAGTAAGATGACACACCATCCTCTACTCCACCACACACACCATCCTCTTCTCCGCGCGTACACTTCCTCTCCATCACGCGCGCCCTCATTGGTTCCATTCGAAGCCCATGGAGTTCCCCTTGCCGCACGATATTGCGGTCCTGATCGCGGGGCGGGTCACCGCAACCTCCACCCAGCCCATAGATGACCTCTCCAATCTGCGCGCCACCTGCAAGGCCATGCACGCGGCGTGCCGTGATCCCACCGTGGGCAGGCGCGTGGCGCTGGAGCGGGAGAGCAGCTGGGAGTGGTTCCAATGGCATGGGAACGTGAGCTACGACGCCCTCGTGGAGCGCCTGGCCAACGTGAGCAAACCTCATGCGCGCTACATCACCGGGTTCAACCTCGTCTTCAACTACGGCCGCGTGCAGGCGCAGCGGGGCACTCAGTTCCTTGCCCGGGCGGCCGTGAACGGCCACAAGGTGGCGGCCTACATCCTCGCCATGCTCCGCTATGACGCTGATCGCGGGGACCGCGACGCCCTCGAGTATATCCGGCAGGTCGAAGGCGAGGCCCACGTCGGCGACTACGAGGCCGGGTCCGTCGCGATGAAGAGGACCAACACGTAATGCTGCCGGTTTCGGAATCAAGCCATGTAGAGGCTCGACGTTTTCGTGAGCTGGAGGTTTCAGCGTAGGCCTCCTCCGAAAGCACCGCCGGTGGTGCTGCCTGAAATTGACGATTACTTTTGCCGCTACCCAACAGGGGGGAACCAGGGGCCTGCCCGCTGCGGCCGGTGAGGGTCGTACGAGTGGACCGTCTTCTGTACTGAGAACTGTAGGATTGAGTGCGAGTATGACCCGTTCCGCCATAACGTGTTGTCTATATGGGTTATATTCCCTCCATTCCCTTTTGGATGCGCTACCCCTAGTTCTCCCAACGCCAGTGAAAAGTGAACAAAGGGAGTATTGTATATAAAATAGACTTGTATAAGGAATGTTGATGTGTTTCTCCTATATATGCATGCTCGTCTCTGATGAATGTTGCAGTTGTTGTGTTTCCCCTATACGCGCTCGTATTTTGTTTAGCCCCGTTTGCATCAAAGAAAACAACATGACAAAACGTGAAAAGAAAAAATATCAAAAAAACAAGAGAAACACAACATCACGACTGGAGATGTTTTTCGATTCACGCACGAAGTGGGTTAAAGGTTAAAACTTGGTGTCGTTAAAGGAGATGTTTTTCGATAAAAGGAGAATTTTTCGATAATACATCAGACACATTGTTCATGAACATAAAAGACATATTACATTAACATACTACCAACACATATATTACAAACAAGAGTAAAGAAAACATGGACGAAAAACACGTAGAAACAAGAACAAAACTACTCCTAATCTTATTCTACTCGGAGGCCTCGTCCACCTCAGCCGCCGCGCGCGCCGCGGCCGACGCATCCTCCGGCGGCTCCACCTCTGCCTCTGATGGCAGCGACGACTTCTCTTCCGTCTCCACACCGAGCTTACAGGCGACGCTGTGTAGAATCTTCCAGCGGCCCTGTACCCCAGCAACCTTCGCGATCGTCTCGTGGAGGGCGTCGAGACGAGCGGCCACAAAGCTTAACCCGAACAAGTAGTAGCCGGCGGAGTCCATGCTGGGGAGCTGGGGAAGCCTCCCAAGACCCATACGGCGACAGATGAGAGATGTATTGTTAAATACATCCCGCAACATTGTGTCCAGCGCTCTTGCATGTTCGACGGCGGAGGACACGTCGTCTTCGACATCTTTAATTCGGCGCATTAATTCGTCGATGCGGGCGGTAAAGAGGCGGACAGTCTCCTGTAACCAGTCGGGCTGAGGAGATGCGGGCGCCGCCATCAGTTCCACCGGCATTGCCGGCGGTGATGGAAACGGAGAAGGAGGTTCAGAGGACGTCGATGGCCTAGAGCGCTTCGGTGGGGGGCTACCCATTTGTGTGGCGACGGAGGTGCAGAGAAAGAGCGAGAGGTGGTCGAAGGTGGCGGGGGGGGGGGGGGGGGGGAGAAGTTTGGAAGCTAGGATCTAAGGAGCGGTGCGACGGAGAAGCAAGAGAACGGTGAGCCTTTATAGCGGGTCGTCGTCTCATAGCGGGCATGTGGTGAGGGGTCCCTGTCTCGGCGTCGGTTTTTCACAGGCGGTTTTTAAGTTTATCTCAGGCGGGTTTTACTTACCAACCGCCTGATAAGATATTTAATCAAGAATATTAATTAAGAAGAAGTAAATATCTTCAAAGACGGTTGGTACTTAATAACCGTCAAGGAAGATTTTTATCTCATACGTGTATTACTTACCAACCGCCTGAGATAATGCCCGATACTGTTCTTCAGTTTCCTTATCCCTTGCTTCTTTTTTATTTAGATTCCAATATAAATACTCAAACATGTTTAGATTCTGCAAATTGTGTCTAAATTCGATGATTCTTTCTTCTACATTTGTGAATGTAGGCCTAGAGGGGGGGGGGGGGTGAATAGGCCTTCTTGAATTTTCTCGGTTCCTGTAGCACTTCAACAAAAAGGTCAAATCCAGATATATCGGACTAGTCCGGTAAAGTGCGGACTAGTCCGGATTTCACGGGCTAGGTTGATCAAGTTAGGTCAATTTGATTGTTTCGTTGTCGTTTGCAGCGGAAATATAAACTTTAATGACAGTTCAATAGTTGTAAGTTAAGTTTTATTGCAAGTATGATTCTTGTTCAACTATTTAACTTGAATTCAACAAAATGAATCAAACCCTAGATAATGTTGATCAACTAGAATGATGAACACAAACGAACAAGACACAAGATTTATCCCGTGGTTCGGTTACCACGAAGGCAGCCTACATCCACGTTGAGGAGCCCACAAAAGGACCAGGTCTTCACCAACCCTTCCCTCGTCGGATCGCCACGAAGGCCAATCCTCTTCCACTAATCACACAGGGGTAAATCACCAAGTTGAAGGGGCGATCTCACAAGTTGAGAGCTCCCTTGATTACAAGTTTCAAAACCACCAATAACACACTTCGAAATATACAAATTGAGATGCAAGAGTGTGTCAGAGATTCAAACCAAGAGCTCAATCGTGTGCCAAGTGCCTCTCCAATGATCTAGAAGTGATCTTCAATGGATTGATTGATTTTTTCACTTAACTTCGTGGAGAGAGATGGTTTTTGAGTCTCTTGGGAGGTGTGACGGCGCTAGGGTTCGAGAGTGGTTAAAAGTGGGCCGTGCACCTCTATTTATATGGGGTTTCTGGAAGTTACCGTTAGGGTTCAGAAATATCGGACTAGTCCGTGGTGGTGACCGGACTAGTCCGGTGTGCTGTGTGAAGCAAACCCTAAGTGTCTAGGAATCTCGGACTAGTCCGGTTCAAAACGGACTTGTCCGATTTTGTCACTGGAAAGCTTCGGACTAGTCCGATTGACATCGGACTTGTCCGGACACATGAAACCCTAAGTGTTTAGGATGACAAGTCCGCACTTGGAGGACTTGTCCGATTTAGATCAGGGTGTATATCGGACTAGTCCGTGTGGACACCGGACTTGTCCGAAGTGGATCAGAATGAATATCGGACTAGTCCGGGTCACAACGGACTGGTCCGATTTTGTGTGACTTGTGCATTGAAAAGGACTACTCCGCACTGGGGAGGACTAGTCCGAAGTGGAACAGAAAATATATCGGATTAGTCCGGTGGTGACCGGACTTGTCCGATCTGGTGCAGAATGTGATATCGGACTAGTTTGGCTAATATCGGACTAGTCCGGTCCTGTATAGTTTTGTGCATTGTGTGTGTGTGATTAAGTGAGATTGAGCTCTTGGGTGTGTTTCCTTAACACACTCCATACATACTAAACAACTAATTTCTTCTCCTTGAGCTCAAATTCATTTTCCTTCTCAATTTCCCTCTTTTTGGTACTTTGCTCATTTTTCATCATTTTCCTGCATTCATCTCAACAAAAGGATTAGGATCCCAATTGCTTGTCATAAATCATCCAAAACCCACAAGGGAGTCCTAGATGCACTTTCAATCTCCCCCTTTTTGGTGATTGATGACAACCAATTGAGATTTCACAAAATGAGGTATAAAATGAGATTTTCATAAAGTATGCACATATGACTCAAAAATGCATCAGGCAACAAGATAATTATTCATATGTGCATTCTTTATGGTGGGATGCATACTAAGAGCATGAATGCATTAAGAATGACAGAATTTTCATTTACCAACTAATATCAAGTGAATATGGCACTTCAGGAGCAAAAACTCAGATTTCATCACACACTTGCAAATTAATTGAGCAATTCATCACAGGACCAAACATGATATGAAAAGAGAGTTAAGCAAATACAATCACAATTAAAAAACATAGAGAGCTCTCTCCTCGCATCCTATTCAGCTAAAGCTTAGACTAGAGACTCCCCCTCAATCTCTCCCCCTTTGGCATCAAGACACCAAAAAGAGAGAGAGGAAGGTCCTAGGGCTTCACTCTTCGCTGTCAGTCCTCTCGTCGTCTTCATCGTCTTCATCGCTTTCGGCTTGACGAGGTTGAGAGGTAGGAGGAGGAGCGGAGCTGCTCGAGCCCCCAATGCCAAAATAGGCAAGCTCGGAAGGAGTCAAGGGGCTGAGCTCGGTGATGTCTGGATCAGAATCTTCAGAAAGTACTGGAGATCCAATTGGATTGATCTCCAGCTTCTCACTCAGCTGCTTGACATTGGCTTTTATGTATCTCATGTCCTCCTTCCTCTGCTGATTTAGCTTGTGAAGCTTCTTCTTGCCTTGCCGGTGCCTCGGGGCTTGAGGCCGGCGATGGAGCAGCCTGGACACTCAAGGACTGAGGCTTCTGAGGCCTCAGTGGAGTGTGCTCCACATCCTTCACAAACTCGATCCCTGTGACCTTCTCAATCATGAACATCAAGTAAGGGGCATAGCCACAGGATCGGTTGGGGGTACTTGAGATATTGACCATATCATTCTAGATATAGTCTGCAACATCGAATTGCCTTTTCTTGCTGATGACCCTCATCAGGGTCCGGAGGTAGCCTTGCACACTCCCTGCATCCCCATCCTTGGGGGCAATCGTCTTCCTGAGAACTCTGTTGAGTACCACAAAGAAAGGCTTCATATTCTTTGTGGAGGGAGGGACATACTTGGAGGTGGTCTCATACATGAACTTCATTCCATCCCTCTCAATGACCCCAATGTTGTGGATAATGAGTTGGTCTTGTCCTTCAGAGTCAAGGTGCAGCAGGCGGGCAAACTCTTCCTGGGTAATGGAATACTTGGATCCATGAGTCATCCAAGTCACACTTTCTTCGTCTTCACTTGAGAAGTGGCACGTTGCATAGAATTGTGCAATCACTTCATCATTCCAATTATATCTGAAGGCAAACAAATCCTTCAGCCCATGTCTCTCTGCAGCTTGTATCACTTCATCAAAAGCTGCACATTTCCTCTTCTCAAGGTGGGCCCAGTCAATCCATTGACTGCGCACCACCGGGGTCTTCATCGGCAAGTAGACCAGCTTGTAGAAGTCAGCATGGAAATTTGACCAGAATCTGCCATCAGCTGCTTGCTTGGGCGTTGCATAGCAATCAACACTTCTCAACTTCATAGCCACATCGCTGCCCTTGCCATTGAATCTTTCCTCATTGGGGTCCCGGACCCCTTCTCTGGGAGTATGCAGCTTTAGGGGCCCAACAGGCCCTGTGGCAACCCCCTTGCCCTTCCCTTTAGCTTGGCGAGGGCCACTTGAAGGAGGAGCAGCCTTCGAGGCGGCCTTCTTGACACACACCTTCCTTCGAACCTGGGGAGGTGAGGGAGCAGGCTCGGAGGGTCTCTCTTGGCGTTTCTTGCCAAGACCCGCCGAGGACCGAGGTGCCACCTCGTGGTCCAACTCGGCCTCGAAATCGGAGATTTTGTTGTCGGAGCTCGACATGATCTGAGAATGAGTGATCAAGAGAAAGGACAAGTTATACAAGGTATTGGTGAGGTAAGATGGCAATGGAATGCATTAGGGAATTAAAGAATTAGGTTTTGGTTCAGAAACAACGAACTTGTCCGGTGCTCAGGCACGGACTAGTCCGGGGGACCGGACTTGTCCGTACCT
The DNA here is from genome assembly GCA_036927565.1 of Tuctoria greenei. Classification (NCBI taxonomy): domain Eukaryota; kingdom Viridiplantae; phylum Streptophyta; class Magnoliopsida; order Poales; family Poaceae; genus Tuctoria; species Tuctoria greenei. The sequence continues at coordinate 144,276,894 of JAYESD010000008.1, read as the reverse complement.
GGACCGGACTAGTCCGGTGTTCATCCGCAAAAACCTAACAAACTAGATAAAAATTGATCCCTAATGAAATAACTAGTCTAGCATACACATAGTACATCAACTGGACATGCAACTAGTGAAGAATGCTAGGCCAAACGATAAGCAATAAAGAAATTTGTGATTTCTTAGGGTTTTGAGGAAAATTTACCAAGAAATCCAAGGAAGCTTGAAAATGTGGGGGTTGGAGGCCGGACTTGTCCGCTAACTTCAATCCCCGAGTCTTCAAGCTTGATCTCCGCCCAAGATTGAGGCTTTTCGACGGAGGAATCAAGGATTCGCCTTGGGAGCTCGAGCGCAAGAGAGAGAAAGCTTGGGGGAGAGTGTGGGTGAAGGGATTAGGGTTTGGTGGCGGCTAGGGTTATGGACACCAAAAATCGGACAAGTCCGGACAAGACCGGACTAGTCCGAAGTCCTCCAGAAACCTAAATCGGACTAGTCCGTTGTCTGTCGGACTAGTCCGGCCTAACCGGCACACTGCGGACTAGTCTGCAATGGCGGACTAGTCCGGGTAACCACGGACTTGTCCGTGGTCACCAGGAGAGAATTGCATAGCCCATTCATATATATTTGAAGGTCCAATAATTGAGGGTAGAGAGGCAAAACAAATCAAACAATCTTGATGAATTTGACCAGTAAGCAAACAACAATCATACCATGATCAAATATTCATCAAGATCTAATAATTGACATAGTTTTTTCGAGAGAAAAAATGAAGAGGGATGATTTTCACAATTCAATCAATATTTTGAAGCAATCATACAGGTGTGCAAATTTTCAAGCCACACTCCGAGAATCAAGAATGTTTAGCTCATTTCGGAGTTCGCAAAAACGTTTTTCATCAAGTGGCTTGGTGAATATGTCGGCCAATTGTTTTTGGGTGTTGACATGAGAGATGGATATGACTCCTTTCATGGAATGGTCTCTCAAGAAATTGTGTCTTATGTCAATGTGTTTAGTTCTAGAGTGCTCAACTGGATTGTGGGCTATTTTAATGGCACTCTCATTGTCGCAAAGAAGAGGAATACGGTTCATATTGTAACCGTAATCCCTTAGAGTTTGTCGCATCCAAAGGAGTTGTGCACAACAACTCCCGGCTGCAACATACTCCGCTTCGGCTGTGGATAATGCAATGGAATTCTGTTTCTTGGATGACCAAGAAACTAAGGATCTTCCTAGGAATTGGCAAGTGCCAGAAGTGCTTTTTCTATCAACTTTGCACCCGGCATAATCTGCATCGGAATACCCAATGAGATTGAATTTTGAGCCTTTTGGGTACCAAAGACCAAGGTTGGGTGTATGAACTAAATATCTTAGGATTCTCTTTACGGCTGTCAAATGACATTCCTTAGGGTTGGCTTGAAATCTTGCACACAAACATACACTCAACATAATATCTGGCCTAGATGCACATAAGTAAAGTAAAGATCCAATCATGGAGCGATATACCTTTTGGTCGACGCTCGGTCCATCTTCATTGAGATCCAAGTGACCATTCGTTGCCATGGGAGTCTTTATGGGCTTTGCCTTGTCCATGCCAAACTTCTTGAGGATGTCCTGTGTTTACTTGGTTTGGCTTATGAATGTTCCTTCCCTTTGTTGCCGCACTTGGAATCCCAAGAAGTACTTCAATTCTCCCATCATTGACATTTCAAATCTGTCTGTCATAATTTTACTAAACTCTTCACAGAAAGATTGGTTAGTTGATCCAAAAATTATATCATCAACATAGATTTGGCAAATGAAAAGATCATTATCTAGATTTTTTGTGAATAATGTATAGTCTACTTTGCCAATTTGAAAGCCATTATCAATTAGAAAATCTCTAAGACACTCATACCAAGCTCTAGGAGCTTGTTTGAGGCCATAGAGAGCCTTACGCAGTTTATACACGTGGTCGGGGAACTCTTCATCTTCAAATCCGGGTGGTTGCTCCACGTACACCTCTTCCTTGATTGGTCTGTTGAGGAAGGCGCTTTTCACGTCCATTTGGTACAGCTTGAAATCATGATGAGTAGCATATGCAAGTAATATTCTAATTGATTCAAGCCTAGCTACTGGAGCAAAAGTCTCATCAAAATCCAAACCTTCGACTTGTGAGTAACCTTTGGCCACAAGTCGTGCCTTGTTTCTTGTCACCACCCCGTGTTCGTCTTGTTTGTTGCGGAAGACCCACTTGGTGCCGACTATGTTTGCATTGGGTCTTTTCACAAGTTCCCAAACCTCGTTTCTCTTGAAGTTGTTCAACTCTTCTTGCATTGCTACCACCCAGTCCGGATCCTTCAATGCATCCCCAGTCCTGCGGGGTTCCAAAAAGGAGACAAACGAGTAATGTTCACAGAAATTTGCTATACGAGATCTGGTGGTTACTCCCTTTTGGATGTCGCCGATGATGTTGTCGATTGGATGATCCCTTTGAATGCATTGGTGTACTCTTGGGTGTGGCACTTGGGGGGTCGTATGTTGGTGTTCATCTTCTTCTCCCCCTGAGTTGTTGTCCTCGTTGATTTGTTGATCATGTTCATATTCTTGTGATTGATCTTGTATCGAGGCTCCCCCTTGATTGTTGATCTCCTCTTGTGGTTCACTTTCCTCTTGTATTTGTGCCGATGACTCTTGTGGTCGTACTTCGCCTAGAGCCGTCCTCTTTATTGCTTGATAGGGGCCTTCCTCTTTACCTAATTCACATTGATCAACTTGCTCCTTTTGGGAGCCATTAGTTTCATCGAACACTACGTCACGTGCCACTTCAACAAGTCCGGAGGCCTTGTTGAAAACACGATAGGCGTAAGTGTTCGAATCATAACCAAGCAAGAAACCTTCATCGGACTTCGAAGCGAACTTTGAAGTCCTGGGCTTCTTGTTCAAAATATAGCAAGGAGAACCGAAAAGTCGAAAATAAGAAATGTTCGGTTTGTTACCGGTGAGTAGCTCATAGGGAGTCTTCTTTAGTAGTCGATGAAGGTAGAGTCGATTTGTGGCATGGCAAGCGGTGTTGATTGCTTCCGCCCAAAATCGATCCGAAGTCTTGTATTCATCGAGCATTGTTCTTGCCATCTCTATGAGCGTTCGGTTCTTCCTTTCGGCAACTCCGTTTTGTTGTGGAGAGTATGGTGCTGAGAATTCGTGCTTGATTCCTTCCTCATCAAGGTACTCCTCCACTTGTATGTTCTTGAACTCCGTGCCGTTGTTGCTCCGAATACTCTTGATTGATAGTGAGAACTCGTTTTGCGCTCGCTTGAAGAATTTCTTGAGTGTTCCTTGTGTTTCTGACTTGTTATGCAAAAAGAACACCCAAGTGAAGCGGGAAAAATCATCAATAATGACTAAACCGTATTTGTTACCGCCTATGCTTATGTAAGCAATTGGACCGAAGAGGTCCATATGAAGTAGTTCGAGCGGTCTTGTCGTGGTCATGATGTTCTTCGCGGGATGTTGTGCTCCAACTTGCTTTCCTGCTTGGCACGCGCTACAAGGCCTGTCTTTCTCAAACACAACATCTTTCAAACCTCGGATGTGATCGCCCTTGAGGAGTTTTTGAAGGTTCCTCATACCAACATGTGCTAGCCGTCTATGCCACAGCCAACCCATGTTGGTTTTTGCAATCAAGCATGTGTCGAGTTCGGCTTTATCATTGTTGAAGTCAACAAGATAAAGCTTTCCCTTTAACATACCCTTGAATGCAACGGAACCATCACTTCTCCTTGAGACGGTCACACCCTCGTTAGTAAACAGACAATTATAACCTTTGTCACATAACTGAGATATGGACAGCAGGTTATAATCTAAAGATTCAACGTGTAAAACATGCGAAAGAGTATGTTCAGAGGATATTGCAATTTTACCGGTACCGAGGACCCTTCCTTGACTGTTATCCCCAAAGTAGATGCCTTCGTTTGGGTCCTGGTTCACTTCATACTCCACAAACATCCTCCTTTCTCCGGTCATGTGGTTGGTGCATCCACTGTCCAGCACCCATTTGGATCCACCGGAGGAGTAGGCCTGCAAAAACAAATTACGCCTTGGTTTTAGGTACCCAAGCTTGCTTGGGTCCTTGGAGGTTAGTAACGATACATTTGGGCACCCACACATGGGATTTTGTGTTCCCATGGCGTGGCCCAGCCTAATAAGCATACACTTTACCAACATTATTTTTCATTAAAACATAGGAGGCATCAAATGTTTTAAACAGAAGTTGCTGTTGATTATGGGTCGGACTAGTCTGTGTGACCGGACTTGTCCGGATGACCGGACTTGTCCGGACCACAACCGGACTAGTCCGATTTTCATGAGAGTTCAGATTTTTAGTTTTCGAGTTACCAGGTTGTGAGGGTCCTCCCTTCACAAAGGTGATCCTTCCCTTATTATTCTTATGATTTCCAGCTCTTTGCTTTCCATCACAAGAGTAACCAATGCCATACTTGACATTTGGAGGTCTTTGGACCAAATATGCACTACGTGCATAGTTGATCCTCTCCTTGTCAAATATTACACATTGGGTAGGATTTTTGTCCTTCGTGGAGGTAGGATTTTCCTTCAACCTGGTGTTAGTTTTATCACATTTGCAAACATGAGCGATATTAGTTAAAGTGGGTTGAGAAGGTAGGGTTGAAGAGGAGGAAGGTTCACTAAGCTTGAGTGACTCAACCTGCACTTCAAGGATCTTGTTGACCTTGATTTGGTCATCAAGTTGATTCTTGATTGCAAAATTTGAGTTGGTTAACTCCAAGCAAGTTTTCTTGCTTGAAGCTAGCTCAAGCTCTAGTGAGTGATTTTTCTCCTTTTCAAGAACTAGAAGATTGTCAAGTTCGACATGCTTCTCCTTTTGGGAGATAATCATGTCTTCTTGACGATCAATTAGCTCTTCCTTCTCAATAAGTTGGTTAAGCAAGAATTTCATTTTTGCAACAGTTTTTCTATCTAAACCAATTAGCATATCTTCATCATCACTGTCTAGATCATCATCACTTGAGTAAGAATGCAAGGAAGGGGTTTTGATGTTTACCTTGCGTTTACCTTCCTTAGCCATGAGGCAAGTTCCATTTGCCTTCTTTGCACCGAGCGTGGGGAAGAGTGTGGGTTTCTTGGGCATGCTTTCAATGGCTATGCTAGCCATTTCTTCTTCATCGGACGATGAGGACTCATCGTTTGAGTCCCACTCCTTTCCGATGTGTGCTTGTTCAGCTTGTTTCTTCTTCTTGAAGAACTTTTTCGGTTGAGGCTTGGACTCTTTACTCTTCTTCTTGTTGTCCTCATATGGGCAATCAACTATGAAGTGATTGTACTCACCACAATTATAGCATGCCCGCCTCATCTTCGGCTTTGTCTTCTCCTTGTATTTTCCTTCACTCGATTTTGTTCCTTGTCTTTTCTTCATAATTCTTTTGAACTGCTTCATGAACAAAATCATATCTTCTTCGTCCAGCTCGCTGCTTTCATCATCACTGTCCTCCTCAAACTGAGCTTCTCTTGCTTCTTTGGATAGAGGTTTGAGTGTGGATTTTAAGGCAACTCCCTTCTTCTTGGCCGATGTGAGGTCAGCTATTTCTTTGACGTGCTTGGCTTGCTTCTCCATCATCTCAAAGTTGATGATTTTGCCAAGCAGTTCATCCGGAGTCATTTTCTTGTACCCGGGACTTTCTCGGATCATAGAGCAGAGTGTGACGTTGCGAGGCATAAAGGCTCTAAGGATGAGCTTTACAACCTCGTGGTCATTCCACTTTTTGCTACCATACGATCGAACCTTGTTCACAAGAGTCTTCAGTCTGTTGTACATGTCCTGGGGAGATTCATCTTCCTCAATCGCGAACCTTCCTAGTTCGCCTTCAATCATTTCAATCTTTGCCTCCCGCACATGCCGGTCACCTTCATGTGTTGTCTGTAGTGTGTCCCAGATTTCTTTGGCAATTTCCAATCCGTCCACCTTTGTGAATTCATCTCTACTTAGAGATGAGGTGATAACGGCTGCGGCTTGGGCATTCCTGTGGATGGCTTGCTCTTGACTTGGCGTGAGTTCTTCATCGTCATCAGGGATGTTTATTCCTGTGCACACAATATGCCATAAACTTGGGTTAAGGGAAATCAAGTGCATCTTCATGTTTTGCCTCCACATGGAGTAATCACTCCCATCGAAGTGTGGGGCCTTTCCGAGAGGAATGGATAGATAATGACTGCTGTTAGAATTTAAACGGTCATAATTAAAAGGATATCGGGAGTAGTCGGTGTGACTACTCCCCTTCTTCTTTTCTTCAACTTTAGCTTTCCCTTTGGAAAGTGCTTTCTTTCGGAGCAGTGCTTTCAGCTCCAATGTCTCATCATCATCATCATCGAAGTCTTGAATGGCTTCGAGATACTTTTCAAGCTTTTGGTGCTTGTCATTGTTCATCTCTTCCTGGTTGTTGATTTTCTGGGCTTCCTTCATGTCCGACATGATCTCTTCGAGTGGTTGCACTCTTTCTTGAAGAACCTGCTCTGATACCAATTGAATGTAGGCCTAGAGGGGGGGTGAATAGGCCTTCTTGAATTTTCTCGGTTCCTGTAGCACTACAACAAAAAGGTCAAATCCAGATATATCGGACTAGTCCGGTAAAGTGCGGACTAGTCCGGATTTCACGGGCTAGGTTGATCAAGTTAGGTCAATTTGATTGTTTCATTGTCGTTTGCAGCGGAAATATAAACTTTAATGACAATTCAATAGTTGTAAGTTAAGTTTTATTGCAAGTATGATTCTTGTTCAACTATTTAACTTGAATTCAACAAAATGAGTCAAACCCTAGATAATGTTGATCAACTAGAATGATGAACACAAACGAACAAGACACAAGATTTATCCCGTGGTTCGGTTACCACGAAGGCAGCCTACATCCACGTTGAGGAGCCCACAAAAGGACCGGGTCTTCACCAACCCTTCCCTCGTCGGATCGCCATGAAGGCCAATCCTCTTCCACTAATCACACAGGGGTAAATCACCAAGTTGAAGGGGCGATCTCACAAGTTGAGAGCTCCCTTGATTACAAGTTTCAAAACCACCAATAACACACTTCGAAATATACAAACTGAGATGCAAGAGTGTGTCAGAGATTCAAACCAAGAGCTCAATCGTGTGCCAAGTGCCTCTCCAGTGATCTAGAAGTGATCTTCAATGGATTGATTGATTTTTTCACTTAACTTCGTGGATAGAGATGGTTTTTGAGTCTCTTGGGAGGTGTGACGGCGCTAGGGTTCGAGAGTGGTTAAAAGTGGGCCGTGCACCTCTATTTATATGGGGTTTCTGGAAGTTACCGTTAGGGTTCAGAAATATCGGACTAGTCCGTGGTGGTGACCGGACTAGTCCGGTGTGCTGTGTGAAGCAAACCCTAAGTGTCTAGGAATCTCGGACTAGTCCGGTTCAAAACGGACTTGTCCGATTTCGTCACTGGAAAGCTTCGGACTAGTCCGATTGACATCGGACTTGTCCGGACACATGAAACCCTAAGTGTTTAGGATGACAAGTCCGCACTTGGAGGACTTGTCCGATTTAGATCAGGGTGTATATCGGACTAGTCCGTGTGGACACCAGACTTGTCCGAAGTGGATCAGAATGAATATTGGACTAGTCCGGGTCACAACGGACTGGTCCGATTTTGTGTGACTTGTGCATTGAAAAGGACTAGTCCGCACTGGGGAGGACTAGTCCGAAGTGGAACAGAAAATATATCGGATTAGTCCGGTGGTGACCGGACTTGTCCGATCTGGTGCAGAATGTGATATCGGACTAGTCTGGCTAATATCGGACTAGTCCGGTCCTGTATAGTTTTGTGCATTGTGTGTGTGTGATTAAGTGAGATTGAGCTCTTGGGTGTGTTTCCTTAACACACTCCATACATACTAAACAACTAATTTCTTCTCCTTGAGCTCAAATTCATTTTCCTTCTCATTTTCCCTCTTTTTGGTACTTTGCTCATTTTTCATCATTTTCCTGCATTCATCTCAACAAAAGGATTAGGATCCCAATTGCTTGTCATAAATCATCCAAAACCCACAAGGGAGTCCTAGATGCACTTTCAATTTGTATAAAATCAACATCTATCGCATGAACAAATAATTTTAAAACTTGTATAGCTGACATTGTAATGTTTTGGTAAATCTCAAATTAATTGCTACTCACATATTATTCACATTTTGTATCGCATAAAAAAAAGATCCTTCACTCAAATTTGTTTGTATGAACATATTTGTATCATTTATACATGTATGAATTTTGTTAATTTTTTTAAAGCATTCCAACATGTCAAACTTCAAATTATCCATCATTCTAACTAAATGCTCATATACATATGAGGCATTCATCAAATTATGAACACACAATGATTCAAAAAAAATTAAAAAAATCTGAAAAAATTCATAGAGGTTGGTATGATGAGTAAAAATGTCCACTGAAAAAATAAATGATAAAGGCATTATATTCATCAAGATAGAAAAATGAAAAATAGCATTTGTTGTATGTTTTTTATGTTTTGACCAATTTCAAAAGATTTATGAAGTGAAATTTAATGGTAAGCTTTACATAACAATAATATTACAAGAAAGTGGAATTTTGACTTTTTAAAGGACCCACATTTAATCAAGAATATTAATTAAGAAGAAGTAAATATCTTCACAGGCAGTTGGTACTTAATAACCGTCACTTTTTTCTTTCCAGTCCTAGCTACCGGCCTGTTGCATTTTCCTGTTACTACTACTTTACAGACCGCTTTGCGGGCCCCGTTGTGGGCGATCTCCTGGCAACTCCACCGGTTTGGGGACAAAGAGGGTTTGGCGATCGGAAAATTAGAACTAATTTTGCACAGATAGTACATCCATGAACAAGAACACCAAGTACATTTAACTTAAAAACATTACTCCCTCCCACCCAAAATACTACTTGTCCCTTTCGATGGAGGGAGTATCTCCGTCCCAAAATACTTGTCGCTTTGGATGGAGGGAGTATATTACAAACACAAGAAAAGATAAACTCTAACTAAAACCATGAAATGAAAAACTACAACTAAAAACATGAAACGAAAAACTACAACTAAAAACATGAAAAGAAAACACCTAAATACTACTCTACTCGGCCTCCACCTCCTCCTCCTCGGGTGGGTCCTCGGGCTCCTGACCCTCCTCTAGCGCCTCAGGCTCCAGCGGCGGAAGGTGACCCAGTCTCAAGGCCGCCGCCACGACGAGGTTGCGATGACCGGTGACGCCGAGCTTGGCCGCCATTGTCTCCCAGAGGGAGTCGAGACGAGAGGCCACGTGCGAGAGGCCGAAGACGTAGTGGCCCGTGGTGTCCATTCCAGTACTTTGTGGAAGGGTACTGAGCCCAAGGCATTCCATGGAGTGAGATGTATCCGTAAATACGTCTTGGGCCATGTTGAACAGGAGGGTATCCTTCACGCGCGGCGCCGAGGGGGGGTCCAGCCGCGGCCACTTACCGGCGGCCAGGACCCTCGGCGGGCTCGGTGGTGGAGGGTTGCTCGAGCTCGATGTATACTAGTCGCGGCTAGGTTTTGTGGAGAGAAGAGAGGATGTTGGAACGGTTGTGCGGAAAAGACAATGGCGCGGGTGACCATCTTATACTCCCTCCATCCCAAGTAAATATCTTCATAGGCGGTTGGTACTTAATAACCTCCCGAGAAGATTTTTATCTCAGTCGGTTATTACTTACCAACCGCCTGAGATAATGCCCGATACTATTCTTCAGTTTCCTTATCCCTTGCTTCTTTTTTATTTAGATTTTAATATAAATACTCAAACATCTTTAGATTCTGCAAATTGTGTCCAAATTATATGATTCTTTCTTCTACATTTGTATAAAATTAACATCTACCACCTGAACAAAAAATTTTAAAACTTGTATAGCTGACATTGTAATGTTTTGGCAAATATCAATTTAATTTCTACTCACATATTATTCACATTTGTGTATCTCATAAAAAAAGATCCTTCACTCAAATTTGTTTGTATGAACATATTTGTATCATTTATACATGTATGAATTTTGTTAATTTTTTAAAAGCATTCTAACATGTCAAACTTCAAATTATCCATCATTCTAACTAAATGCTCATATACATATTAGGCATTCATCAAATTATGAACACACATTGATTCAAAAAAATTTAAAAAAATCTGAAAAAAATTCATAGAGGTTGGTATGATGAGTAAAAATGTCCACTAAAAAAATAAATGAAAAAGGCATTATATTCATCAAGATAGAAAAATGAAAAATATCATTTGTTGTATGTTTTTTATGTTCTGACCGATTTCAAAAGATTTATGAAGTGAAATTTAATGGTAACCTTTACTTATCAATAATATTACAAGAAAGTGGAATTTTGCCTTTTTAAAGGACCCACATTTAATCAAGAATATTAATTAAGAAGAAGTAAATATCTTCACAGACGGTTGGTACTTAATAACCATCAAGGAAGATTTTTATCTTAGTCGGGTATTACTTACCAACCGTCTGAGATAATGCCTGATACTGTTCTTCAGTTTCCTTATCCCTTGCTTCTTTTTTATTTAGATTCCAATATAAATACTCAAACATGTTTAGATTCTGCAAATTGTGTCCAAATTATATGATTCTTTCTTCTACATTTGTATAAAATTAACATCCTCCACCTGAACAAAAAATTTTTAAACTTGTATAGCTGACATTGTAATGTTTTGGTAAATATCAAATTAATTTCTACTCACACATTATTCACATTTGTGTATCTCGTAAAAAAAAGATCCTTCACTGAAATTTGTTTGTATGAACATATTTGTATCATTTATACATGTATGAATTTTGTTAAATTTTTTTAAAAGCATTCCAACATGTCAAACTTCAAATTATCCGTCATTCTAACTAAATGCTCATATACATATGAGGCATTCATCAAATTATGAACACACATTTATTAAAAAAATTTAAAAAAATCTGAAAAAATTCATAGAGGTTGGTATGATGAGTAAAAATGTCCACTGAAAAATAAATGAAAAAGGCATTATATTCATCAAGATAGAAAAATGAAAAATATCATTTGTTGTATGTTTTTTATGTTCTGACCGATTCCAAAAGATTTATGAAGTGAAATTTAATGATAACCTTTACTTATCAATAATATTACAAGAAAGTGGAATTTTGCCTTTTTAAAGGACCCACATTTAACCAAGAATATTAATTAAGAAGAAGTAAATATCTTCACAGGCGGTTGGTACTTAATAACCTTCTGAGATGTTTATCTCAGTTGGGTATAACCTACCAACCGCCTGAGAGAATCTTCTTCTAAAACGAGTTTGAATTACCAACCACCTAAGATAATTACCTTATGATACCAGAGTCTGAGGAGCACGATGAACACACTACACATTCCTTCATTCACACAGTTGAAGAACACACAAGATATTCATTAACAATATTCAATCACGCATCTCACAAAAGAACACAAGATACACAAGTAATATTCAGTCACATAGATGAACAAAGATAGATTTCATTCATTAACAGTATTTACAAAACAGAAGCAACTAAAAACAACAAAGAAAAACTAATTAAATCCTACTCCTACTCCTACTCCTCTTCCTCCTCCTCGTCCTCCGGCGCCTCGGGGCCAAGAACCTGGGCCATCGTCGTGAACAGAATGTCGAGACGATCAGCCACCCCTGTGAGGGCGTAGAGGTAGTGGCCGATGGTACTCATTCTAGTATACTCTGAAAGGGTACCCATCCCCAAGGCACTCATGGCGTGAGACGTATTGTTGTACGCCTCTTGCGCCATGAGGAGGCGCTGCTGGGTGTTGAACCTCTCGGGGGAGCTGCAACATAGTTTCTTGCAAGGTGGCTCCTTCGGAGGGCTTGGCGGCGGAAGGTCGGCCATAGTGGTGTTGGGTCGTCGGAGCGGAGGAAGATGAAGAAAGGAAGAGGATTCAAACTGAGCGACACGCTTGTGGAGAACTAACGGGTGATAGCGCGTCTTTAAGGCCGTGCTAGTGGAAGATGGAGCAGTTGGTTTACCGCGCATTGAAAGGTCGCGCCTCGGGGAAAAGAAAGGTCGCGCACGGTCGTCGACACGTCTTCATAGGAGGTTGGTGAGGGGTCTTTATGTAGGCGTTCATCAAATTATGAACACACATTGATTCAAAAAAATTTAAAAAAATCTAAAAAAATTAATAGAGGTTGGTATGATGAGTAAAAATGTCCACTAAAAAAATAAATGAAAAAAGCATTATGTTCATCAGGGTAGAAAAATGAAAAATAGCATTTGTTGTATGTTTTTTATGTTCTGACCAATTTCAAATGATTTATGAAGTGAAATTTAATGGTAACCTTTACATATCAATAATATTACAAGAAAGTGGAATTTTGCCTTTTTAAAGGACCCACATTTAATCAAGAATATTAATTAAGAAGAAGTAAATATCTTCATATACGGTTGGTACTTAATAACCGCCCGAGAAGATGTTTATCTCGGATGTTACTAACCAACCGCCTAAGATGTTTATCTTCTCAGGCGGTTGGTAAGTAAAACCCGCTGGAGGTAACCATCTTCTGAGACGGTCGATACTTAAAATCCACCTGAGAAAATTGGAGTTTATATATACCCTCGGTAGCCAAGTGTTCGCCCTCGTCACTTCCAGGTAGGCCGTCGAGCTTCGCCGTCGCCGCCGAGCTTCGCCCTAGTCACTTCCAGGTATGCCCTCGTCGCTGAAAAAGAGTGTCTCTTCTCGCGTGCAGCTACCTCGCCTCGCCTCACCTCACCATCCAAATCCAAGTGCCACACTTTGCGATTCTTGATACTAGAAAAAGGCTGGAGGATTTGCTTTTTGTCCCTTGCTTGATCAGTTATAGGTCCGGAGCTAGGCGTCGTCTAGTAAACCTCAAGAACGTGGTCGCCACTCTGAATGAAGCTAGCCTATTTAGAATAAGAAGATAAAATTGCCATTGCTGGTGAGCAACTTTAACATGCTTCTCACCCTTGCAATGTATAGGAACCTTTTGGTCAGTCGCCTTAAACCCTAGAATGCCTTATCAAATCCTAGAATGCTTCCATCTTTTTCTTCATGCAACACCTTATGTAGAGTTAATATGACATTTATTAGATTTTTTGTCTTATTAGTTCTAGCACGGAAAGCCCTAAGAGGACTGGTCATGGTAGTAACAATAAAGAAGACAATATGGAGTTTACTGACTCCAGCAGTTCAGGCTCCTATCACAGTCCATCGGATCCTTTTCCGAATATAAAAATTAAAAAGACTTCAGTGGATCTAGACCCGGAATATGATCCTGCCGACGAGGTATGGATCACGAATCTTAACTTCAGCAGTTCAAGTTAATGTTGGTTGTCAAGTATACGAAGTCTTATAATTTTTTTCTACCTAGATTAATCGCGAAGACAATGAGGTGACATCGGCTCCTAAAACCGCGGAAGGTTCTCCAATGGATGAATCCTCAACTTCACTCAAGCAGAAACGAGGGCAACGAGGTCCCAATAAGGGTCCATTGGACCGCACCATGCACATAACAAGGGTCGGTCCAGGTGGGCTTCCCCTAGAACCACTGAATTCAGTTACCAAGTACCGTAATGCATGCGGTTTTCTTGTTAGGGAGGTTGTGCCGATTACAACTGAAAATTGGAGGAAATTACCCAAGCAGACCAAGAATGAGTTGTGGGAAAGGATAAAGAAACAATTCAAGTTCCCGAAAGGCACATAAGAAAGCAACATTGGTCTCTTGCGGTAAGAAGTTTCGATACTGGAAGAGTGAAATGAATGCTTATGTTAAGGCCGATAAGGTCCCTAGCCCGAGGAAGATGGGAAAAATCACACAAGCTCAGTGGCAAGAGTTTGTTCGTCAAAAGAGCACACCTGATGCTAAAGCTCTATGTGCAACTAGGTCAGAGCTTGCAAAAAAGAATAAATACCATCATCACTTGGGGTCTGCCATATATGCCCCCAAAGTCCAAAAATGGAATAAGATATTAGACGAAATTACCAGTAAGGGCAATCCTCACCCATTAGAAGGGTGCGATGAGCGAACTCAATGCTGGGTCTTTGCTCGGTCTGGTTTGACCAGCGAGGGCAAACTTGAAAAGCCCGACTCTCTAAATGAAGTAGAGGATAAAATGAAAGAAGTAATTGAAAAGCAACAGAAGGGTCTCTTTAAGCTGAAGAGGGAGAATGACCAACTTACCGCTATCTTAGGAAACCCTGAACACAGCAGACGGGTTCGAGCGGTCTCTTCTCAAATGTCTTGGCTAGATGGTTTCCCTAAAGATAAAGACACATATAGAAGACGTGAGAAGTTTAAGAAAACACTTGATGAAACGATTGCTCAAAAGGTCAAAGAAAATATGCAAGAAATAATGGAACAACTTAGATAATCGGGACAATTAGTGGCACCGAGTACAGTGATGGTTCCGGTGCAAAAGGAGCAATTAGTATCTCCAACTGCCTACCCTAGCAGCGTTGGTTCCGTGCCAGGCTCCGGGTCAACCCATAAGTTCCCTGTCGATGATATTGCTAACGACAAATCTTGTTGTCTTCTTGTCCCGATAGACAGAGCAGGGAACAAAACCAAACAGGTTGCCACTGCTATGGCAAAGCCTGATCGTGACTTCAACGGGAATCCACTTCCGTTGTATTATGCTGTGGTGCAAGTTCTTCAGATCATTGATAATGATTATGAAGATTATGAAATAGACCACGTCACACCTGAGGTGATCGCGACTCTGGGGCAGGCTGTCAACCAATTAATCCTTTGGCACCGATGCGATATCGTGTTGGACGATGAGCCAATTTCTTTTAAGGCGAAAGTGCATGAAGATCCACTCCTAGTCCAGGAAGATCCACTCCCCCTATGTCTCAGCAAGGATGATATCCAAGAGCAACAAGTTGGACAACAGCTTCAAGCAGTACCAGAGCAAGTTGTTGCTAGTAAGGAGCAACCAGTTGAACAACAGATTGAAGTAGTACTAGACCCAACTGCTGGGAGTAAACAGCAATCAGTTGAACAACAGGTTCAACAACAATCCAGTGTCCAACTTCCGACGACTACTCCTCGATCATCAGTGCCTATCAAAGTTACCTCATACAAAAATAAGAAACCTTCACCAGAAGTGTCAAAATATTTGGAAACTATGAAGGAAAATATTATAAAATTGAGTGCATATCGTTCTTCTCATGAGCCATCATTAGGAGATATCGAGGAGTGGGAAGAAGACGGTGTCATGTATAATCGGCGGACGTCTTTAGTTAAACCAGGAGTTCCAATATACAAGCTCGAGGATGTTCCTACTGAATTTAAGAATGGGAAGCCGTTCATGACATCCGTACAACTTAGCAAACAACCCGTCCAGCTCAGAAGAATGCATGAGTGGCACATCCTTGCCAGCACAAAATATGGTCTTAATTGCGTCACATTTCGTATTCCAAAAGAAGCATTCTGGAGCACTGGAGTGGATAGATGAGTCATTTTATTTGAAGAGCTGCATGCCCTTTTCCATCGGGGCATGCTCGAAATCAACCTGCTGCTCGTCTGGTGCTTGTAAGTGCTCTAATATTTTGTATTTGCTTTTCTTACTACACGTATACACATTTCATGAGATTATAACAATTCTGGACTTCTTCAATAGGATGCAATACATGGATAATGAAAAGTTGGAGCGCAAGACAGGTATCCTTGACCCTACTAGGATTGCAAAGGTGCTATTCAACGTCCAGGCGGATCAAGACTCAGCACAGTTCAAACACATGAAAAGAAAAGACTTTGAAAAAGCAATCGCAAAACATAAGAAGGATAAAAGGAGAGAAGTTGCAGCTTACATAGGACATGCGATGTTTAACTTTGTCAGAGACGGCAAAAACCTCGTAAAGGCTCCATACCACTTCGACTAAGTTCGACACATGACATTGAAATAGCAATTAATGGTAATTGTTAACACGTGTGTTTGTATGTTTGCAGTAATCACTACATAATGATCTTCATCAAGCCAACACAGGGAATGACAACAGTCTTGGACTCGGCCGATTTCTCACCAGATCGTTACAAAGATTTCCTTTCCATTTTGAAATCGTACATTTATTCAATAATTTTAATTTACACACATTTAGAATGTGTTGACAAGTTTTATATGACATTTCTTGTATTACAGCGCTTGGTGGTTTTACGCGGAACGGCTTGGCGGTGAGAGACCTTCCAATACGAATGCATTGGACATTAAAACATATTATGCTTGTCCGAAGCAGCCTGCTGGGAGTGTGTTATGCGGGTATTATGTATGCGAGCATCTTCGGACCGCCGGAGTATATAGAGTGAATCGTGAGGATGTAAGTTATCCTTAACGTCGATACCTTATTTTCTTACTTTTGTGTTTCATTTTCATTGTAACTAGCATAGTTTAGTACTTATATTCTCTGCTGTTCAATATTACCAAAAACATTATTTTAATCTTTTGATTCCAACTTCAAAATTCAATTGCTCATAGTACAACTGCTCCAAAAATACCAAATAAATTCCTGTATACTCTCACTTGGATCTATACTTTGAGATTGTTCAAACCAATGCATTCTAAACCTTGTTATGTGTTATATTGCAGCACACGAAGAATCTGAATGAAGAATGGCCAGTTTGTAGAAGTATTCCTAGTGGAGGAGACGACATGATTGCTGCTGAACTCTGTCAATTCATTCGTCACGAAATTTTGCACAAAAGAGGGGAGTTCTTTGATGAGGATGGTGCAGCAGCTGATGTGCCAGAACTTTGCCACTATGCCAATAGAAACAGTTTTTAGTGAAAACTTGTAAACTTTGAGATGAATTGTATCTGTAACTTGTACATATGTATTTTTTTTAGTGAAATTGACTTCTGTGATGATAATGTTGTTGACTTTTGTTCTGTGATGATATTATTGATTTTGGTTCTGTGATTATATTGAATTAACCTAGAAATTAGAAATAACAGCAGTAGTACTGCATAGGTTATACCTTATTATAGGTGGTTATTAACCAACGACTAGGCATGTCTGTGAAAAACAATTATCAAAGACGGCTAGATACAAGTAAAGAACCATCTGCGATAACCTAATTATCTCAGACAGTTACTGTTATGGTAGAAACCGGCTACGGTAAAAGGTCTTCACAGAGGAACAATGGCATTGAGTTCATTGACATAAAACAATACTACTACAAAACAAGAAAAACAACATCACGAAACAAGAAAACCAACATCACAGACCCTTTCTTCCTCGCGCCGAGGGCGAGCACGCGGCGCCGCTGTGGCGGGGCTCACCGGGCCCGGAGATCTCGCCGCTGGCCTTTCCAGTGCGCCAAGTAATTGACGCGCCGCACGAGGTCTGTGGAGAAGTTAAGAAGCCGTGGTGCAGGGACGCGTGCACGACGTTCCACATGGATACTGAAATCCCCTGCAGTACTGCAGGTGCATTAGAAGTCACTGACATGTGGGTCCCACAGTGCATAGGGCCCACATGTTAGTGACCTCTAATGCACCTGCAGTACTACATGGGATTCGGGTCCACAAGAGAGATGGAAGGATCTCTAAAGATTGTCTTCCACAGTGGTTTAATTGCGCCGCACGAGGTCTGCAAAGAGTTCAATGCGTGGGAAACGAACTGCTCCCTCGTCTACTCCGCACATACCATATAGGCGCGTTGTGGGTTATGTACAAGCACATAACTTTTGCACTCCTTTCTTCTTTTTCCATCGTTCCACCTCCTAGCCCGGCGCCGACGAACCACCACAACCATGGCCAACCTTCCGCCTCCTAGCCCGCCGAGGCAGCCACCCTGCAAGCGGATATGCTGCAGCTCCCCCGAGAGGGTGAACAATGACCAGCGCCTCATTATGGCGCGAGAGGCGTACAACAGTACATCTTGGGCCTTAGATGCCTTGGGTCTTGGTACCCTTCCCGAGTTTCCGGGAACGGATACCACCAGCCGCTACCTCTACGCCCTCACGGGTGTGGCCGATCGCCTGGACATCTTGTCTGGGATGATGGCCCAGGAGCTCGGCACCGAGGGCCGTAGTGCCCTGGTGGCGGCAACAGAGAGGAACTTCCATCGCGGCAGGGTTCCACCGCAGGTGCAGCCAGAGCCACCGATGCAGCCGGAGCCACCGGTGTAGCCGGAGCAATCGGCTCAGCCGGAGCAGCCGACCCACTCTCTTGCTGCATCATCGCCGGAGGAGGAGGAGGAGGAGGACGACGACGACGACGACGACGATGATGATGACGACGACGACGATGATGATGACGATGACGACGGATACGACGACGGCGACCACCACCACCACCACGACGATGACGACGACGAGGATGAGGAGGACCGTTTGTCGTGGTTTGAGAAGTTGGGGGAGAGGGCGGAGGAGGCGGGGCCGGCATAGTAGTTTTAGGAGTTCTTGTACATATTTCTTTTGTAGTTTCAGGAGTTCTTGTACATGTTTAGCTTCAATTCTGTTCTTGTACATATTTTTGTGTTTTGTAATATATATGTGTTCATTCGTGTCAATGAATACTCGTGTGTTAGAATTTCTGGATTTCAATCAAGTGAATGTGCTCTAAGTTTAGTGATGTGTTAATCTGTCACAAGTGAACCAAGCAAATTGGACAAAAACAAAAGATCTTAGGGTTTGAAGCTCATCTCGATTTGTAATTGCAAAGCTAAAGGAGACAAACAATGACTTTAAGCGCGTCTCGCATCACTTTGTGATTGATGGACATCCGATCTGTCGCCCATCGTTGTCTCCTATTTGGGTTTCTTATGTAGTGTAATTGGTTGATCATGTTTGCGGTCCGTGCATGTTAGACATAGCTAGAATTAAAACACCTCGGTCATGTTTAACAACACTAACATGCATGCATATATATATATATATATATATATATATATATATATATATATATATATATATATATATATATATATATATACCTCAAACCTCGATAATGCATGCAGAACTAGGCCCATGTTCGCTGCAAGGCGTCCCTTGGCACGGACGCGCGGTCACGAAGTTGTCTTAGGCGTGTACGGACGGATTTTTTTATATAACGAAAAAATTGTTTTTCCCCGCGTGTAAATTTACTCCTAATGGGACGCGTCGAGCCGATGGGACCGAGAGGATGCAAACCGCGGTTTCGAGGAAACAGGGGCCACCGACCGGTTCATAATTAAGCGCAGTTTCCTCTAGCGTCCGATCATCTCGACACGCCCGCTTAGACAACGACCCGCTATAAAGGCTCACCGTCCTCTTGCTTCTCCGCAGCACCACTCCTTAGATCCTAGCCTCTAAACTTCTCCCCCCGCCTCCGTCGACCACCTCTCGCTCTTTCTCTGCACCTCCGTCACCACACAAATGGGTAGCCCCGCGCCGAAGCGCTCTAGGCCATCGACGTCCTCCGAACCTCCTTCTCCGTTTCCATCGCCGCCGACAATGCCAGTGGAACTGATGGCGGCGACCGCATCTCCTTCCACGGTGCCTGCACTTCCTCATCCCGATTGGGTTGAGCAGACTCTCAGACTCCTCACCGACTGCATCGACGAAGTCGATCGGCGCCTTAAGGTGGCCACCGATGCCAAGTCTGCCGCCGCTCATAGCGCACTAGCGCTCAACGCAGTGGCGCGGAAGGTCTTTTCCGACACAGATCACTCGTGTCGCTGTCTGGGACTTGGGACCCTTCCCCTCCACACGAGCATGGACACCACAGGCCACTACTGCTACGGGTTGATGACTGTGGCCGGCCGTCTCGACGCCCTCCACGAGACGATCGCGGAGGTTGCTGGGGTAGAGGGCCTCTTGAAGATTAAGTGCCGCGTCGCCGGGAAGCTTCGGACTATGACGGACGTTGAGGAGTATGAGGCGGCTTGGGCAGCGGCGGCAGCGGAGGAGGCGGAGCAGGAGGCGTCTCTTGAGGCAGAGGTGGAAGCAGCTATGGAGGCAGCAGCGGCGGCGGAGGCGGAGGCGGAGGCGGCAGCAGCGGCGGAGGAGGAGGAGGAGGAGGAGGCGGCACCGGCGGTGGAGGTAGAGGAGGTGGCAGCGGCGGAGGAGGAGGACGTGGTTTTCTCCCAGTAGAGCAGTATTAGGAGTGGTTTGTCTATTTCGTGATCTCTGAGTACAGTAGTATTAGGTGTAGTTTATCTTGTTCTTGCTGTCTACTACGTGTTTTCCTATTACTTGTTTGTTAATGAAATATGTCTTTATGTTCATGAACAATGTGTTCTATATATGCAGTATCGAAAAACTTCTTTTATCAAAAACATCTCCTTACAAGTAATAGAACTAACAACAGACATGATGCATAATTAACTTGATTAGGAAATTACGTCATCTAAATTTCTAACTAGTCCATCGCCTGATGCAACAGGTGCATGAAAAGTACTTTATCCGTTGTAACTAATATCTGATGACATTGTTGATATATATATCGTATGTACCTGTGATACTCGTATCACATGCGGCTTTGGATCGACGGCCTGAAGATTAGACATCACCGGGGAATTTTTTTTGTAGTAGTAGTATATACTCTGTATATGTTATCATTTCATTGCAACGAATGTTATATATAAAATGCTGATTGTTTACCTTTTACTAAACCATGGATTTGCCGTCCTCCTTTCGTGGACTTGGGTGTTCTCTGTATTTGCATGTCGTTTGCATTAGCACAATGATACATTTGGCGATTCATATTTTTGTTCATATTTTTTTTGGAATGTCCCACTACCACATGACTGCTTTTACATCTCCATGAAAACAAAGATGAACGGCAGGTAGCGGTCCCTCGAAAAATTTTTCATTCTTCTTGGCGCGCACAATTGAGATTTTCACTATTGAAACTTCACTCCGTGCGCCTAAAATTCCAGTCCCGCCCATTTGTAGCAAGCCACGACGAATATAAATGTGCATCTCCCTCTAATCACGTAGTGGCTTCCGTTCCCGGCACACATTTTCCCCTCTTAGTGCAGTGTTCAAAACTTGCATTCCTAAGAAATTCCCGTGTGAGTGGTGGTGGGGACTGTGGGTACAACGTCGAGCGACCAAGTTTGACGGGCTCTACCGAACCTCTTCGTTGCCGACCCCGCCCTGCGACATCCTGGACTCCAGTTTTGTGCTACGTAAGTTCTATACGATCCATGCCGTCATTTTATAGAGCTACTCCCTCCTTATCTCTTTAGTTGTCGTCCCAACAGCTGCAGCCAGTTCATTCCTAGTTGTCGTACCAACTCCTTCTTATATGCTCTTATGTTTCATGAATGTCTAGTATAAAATCTGATTAATGGTGCAATCGTGCAATCAACTATCCTCAATCGTTAGATCTGCATCCTACAGTCAATTCATCTTTTTATTTTACCCTAACATCTGATTGCATTCTACTTTTTTCCATATATAAAATACACTACACCTCTGCCCCAAAATAAATGTTGCTCCGACAGTTTATGGTAGTGTATTTCTAGTACATTTCCATGTCAGGAAAGATAACTATTAAAAACAGCATGTACTATGTAATTTCTAGATTTAGAAGTAAATGACGCCAGGGTTATCTTATCAACCACTACCAATGTTGTACTCTCATTCCTGTGTTCCAAACTTGTATTCCTAAGATTTTCAGTTCCCACGGTTTATACACGTTATTTTGTTTTTCTTTCTCTGATTGTACGGTTTTTTTCCTACTCCTTCATTTCTAATTCCTCCGTTCAAAACAAACATTTTCAGTTCATAGAAACCACACCGCCCGATATAAAATACACATCCTCATGTAATCTGACGTTATTACTATTACTTACTATATATACTCTTTACTTTAGGAACAAGACACCAGACCGTCATGTCATCTACAAGTAATCGTGATGGGCAACAAGCACCTGGTATAACTATAAATGTGTTTACTATCAAAATACACACATTTATAACACGTTAATTCCTTTGCATCGTATGCAGAGAATATTGCAGCACCTGATGCTCAGGAACCCCAAGATTCGTCATCCCATGCTGGTACTACGAGTATAAATATGTACCGGGCTCTACTAAATATTTTAGCATTGCGATTGTAGTTTCCTAGTCCCAGTTAACAGTTAATCAGTATATGTGATGGCGTGATTTATTGATGCCTACACACGCACGATGGGCTCTCTCGCCGCCGGCCACTCCGGCACCGGCGACCACACCCTACTGCTGCTCACTTCAGTGTCCTCCCCGACGCGTCTCCCTCCACCATCACAACGTCCCATCCTTCGTGTGTCATGATGACCCCGCCGCCCGCAAACCCCTGTCGCTGCCGGTCACTCCGGCACCGGCCAGCGCCCACGCCCTGCTGGTGAGTATATGTGATGGTGTGATTTATTGATGCCTACACGCGCATGATGGGCTCTCTCACCGCCGCCACTCTGGCACCGGCGACCACGCCCTGCTGTTGCTCACTTCAGTGTCCTCAGAAAAGTGTCTCCCTCGACCATCGCCACGTCCCATCCTTCGCGTGTCATGATGACCCCGCCGCCCGCAAACCCATGTCGCCGCCGGTCACTCCGGCACTGTCCGGCGCCCACGCCCTGCTGGTGGTCACTTCACTGTCCTCCCCAACGCGCCTCCCTCCATCTCCACATCCCATCGTTCGCGTGCCATGATGACCCCGCCGCCCGCAAACCCCTGGCCATTACGGCGTACCTACATGCTATGCCCCATATGACATGGCATACCCTGTTAAAAATAGTCCAATATCATTAACCCCTGTCCACTAAGAAATGTTAGCATCATATAGTTTAGAGATGCATGAGGGTTCATTGCTGCTTATATGATCTCAATTCCGTTTTTTACACTGCCAAATGCATTGCTGATGTCTGGTAATTAACGCAAGATTATATTCATGTATCCGTTCTAGTAGCACTTTAGGGCGAGATGCTAACATGCAGAGCAAAATATCAGTATGCAATCCACCTAAATTTAATTCCTAGATCTGCCACACTATCCTAGCCTCGAGACATGCTCTGGGGTGATATCAATGGACGCAGATCACCTGACTTATATGTTTTTACTGCACGCGATGCAGTAAAGATCCAACAGAATCACACCGTTGGATCTTTACTGCATCGCCTGCAGTAAAAACATAATTCACGTGAGATCACCGGTGTGATCTGGACGTCGATCCCCTGACTTAAATGTGGTCACTGTACTGCCAGACCGAACCCTAGCTTTGTTAAACGTCGTAAGCTGCCCGCCTCATCTGTCTTGCATCCTCTACCTGCTAATACCGCTGATGTCCATGACTCGCCCTACCACCAATTCACCTCGAGACGCGCTCCCACTGTTGTCGGTCAGACCGAACTGGCAGTACTGCAGAGGATGAGCACCCGACAAACCCTCTCTTTCTCTAGCATCGCCAGCTACTGTATTGCCTGCTTCGCATCTGGACTGAAAATCCCCTGCAGTACTACGGGTGCTGTAGCGCCACTGACTACTGCCTGATGCCTGATTGTAGGGTATGAACAGCAACAAAGAAGTCAACAAGTCGATGCATCGCCCAATATGGAGCAAAATGCTGTTGCGACGCGATGTTCACACGCTCGTATTTGCCGCACTCGTCCTGAAGATGGTAAAACATCAGACTTCTTCTTCTTTCACACTATTTGTACATGATACTAGGCCTGGTCAGTTGCTAATTTTCTTTAAACGTTTACCGTTTAAATGACACTAACAGAAGGAAAGAAGTTTGGAAGAGGGGTTGCTAAAGGACTTAAGGTTGCTAAATTGCGCTACCTAGCATCTGCAAATAGAACGAATGATCAGATCAGAAGCTACAAATTCAGTGGTCCGATAGGTTGGGTGCTACGGTTGGTCCTAATCAGCGGCACTTTGTCGATGATGTGGTTATTACCACAAAAAAATGCACCCCTCGCTGGTGTAAGGAAGTGGGCAGAGGTTGGCAATACTTCGAAGAGCAATATAGTGAGAGACATTCTGGTTAGTGTTGTGACAACCCACATAAGTATTTTTTTCTAGCAACCTCCATCTTGTATGTTTATAACAGTGTGATATACAATGTACAGAATGCCTGGGACTTGGAGGACACAGATGATACCAGAAGAAAAATATTGAAGATTGCTGGTGAGCGCTACAAGGGGTGGCGATCAACATTGCATGCCACCTATAAGAAGTATTCGACCGATGAGGAACGTATACAAAACAAGCTTGTTGACATAGCAGATTCCGATTGGTTGGCGCTTATGGACTATTTTGGGTCCGAGCGATTTAAGGTCAGCTAGCTTACTAATACCTTCATATCTTTCAAAGACTATTTGATAACACCCATTCGTGAAATTAATTCTTAAAATTGCAGTCAATAAGCAGAACCAATTCACGAAATCGAAGTACTCAAAAGACAAAACACTTGCTTGGCTCGAAATCCTACGCCCAACTTAGTTACGAGAAGGTATGAAAACTAAATCATGCTTTTACTTTGCACTGCAATCATTCAATCAAATTTTACTTGTATTTGATGTAGCGAGACCCAGAGACCGGAAAAGAACCCGATGACATAAAACTGTGGGAGGCAAGCCATGTGAAGAACGGTCAATGGGCAAACGAGCAGGCATAAGCTGTACATGTGAGAAACACTTCAAACAGTCCCCATTTAAATAAATATTTGCAATGTACATGTGACTTTTCTTTTTGTATAGGCACGTGCCCAAATCAACGTCAAGGAAGCTGAGCTGGGAGTCCCAATCCTAGATGAGAAAGAAACAACATCTTCTAGCTTACTTATATATCCGCATCCGATTTTGGAGGATCACAGTTTTGGGGGCGTGGTTATATGGCTAAACCTAATGTTTCTGAAAGACTGCGTATCCAGATGTCTGACCAGCTCGGCTAGCAAGTTCGATCCTTGCAAAATAGAATTGAAGACCTCATCTCTCAGGTGCAAGAGTTGGAAGGAAGAAATGATTATATGACCTCCCAGATGGATGGCTTCGTCCAGGCAAATGAACAGCTCAACCACGAAGTCCAGGCTTTACATGATCAGATGGCAGCCAATTCTGCACGGCAAGAGAAGGAGCTAGCAGACATATGCATAATGATGGAGAGCTTGCAAAATCAACAACGGCTAGCAGCAACTCCACAAAAGGCTTCTGCTCGTACCAAGTCGAAGTTGGATGTTCGAGAAACTATTCCTAATACTACAACTCGTCGTGGTGCTCTTTTAATGGGTACAATGTTGCAACCTGAAAAAAACTGTAACTAACATCGTCTCTCAATGACGCAAGGGTCCTTGAGCATTGCATCAATTGCTGGATGTTTGTTGTTAAGTCGACAAACGTATCGTGTGCGAATAAATTGATTCTATTGCCACTATTTTCAAACCTAGTGCATTAGGATTCTAGTGCCGCTAATTATAAAACGTGGCATTAACAGATTATTGTGGCAAAAATAAATTGTTGCAATAGGAAGCTAGCTATTGCCACAAATTATAAAACGTTGCACTACAAACATCTGGCTACGACCAAAAAAGCGTTGCACTAGACTGCTATTGCCACCACCCAGAGAACGTCGCATTACGACCCTATTGCAACAGATTTGAATATGTTGCACTACGAACCTATTGCCACACATCAGAAATCGTTGCAATACAATACTGTTGTCACAGTTATGAAATCGTTGCAATACCGTACTATTCACCATGAACGTGAAATCGTTGCATTACTGTATTATTGGCCACGGCTATGAAATCATCGCGATACCATATTATTTGCCACGAGTGTGAAATCATCGCAATACCGTACTATTTGCCACGGAAGTGAAATCGTTGCAACACCGTAGTATTCGCCACGAATGTGAAAACGTCGCGATACGATATTATTTGCCACGAGTGTGAAATCATCGCGATACCGTACTATTCGCCGCGGATGTGAAAATGTCGCGATACCATATTATTCGCCATGCGTGTGAAATCGTCGCGATACCGTACTATTCGCCACGGATGTGAAATCGTCGCAACACCATACTATTCGCCACGAATGTAAAAACGTTGCCATACCGTACTATTTGCTATGGATGTGAAATCGTTGCAACACCGTACTATTCGCCGCGAATGTGAAAACGTCGCGATACCATACTATTCGCCACAAGTATGAAATCGTCGTGATACCGTACTTATCGCCACAGATGTGAAATCATCGCAAATAACATACTATTCGTTGCAATACGTTAAATCGTTGCAATACGTTAAACCATTGCAATACCATACTATTTGCCACGAATGTGGAGTCGTTGCAATACCATACTTTTTGCCACGAATGTGGCATCGTTGCAACACCGTTATTTTCGTTGCAATACGTTAAATCGTCGCAATATGTTCAAATGTTGCAATACCATACTATTTGCCACGAACGTGGAGTCGTTGCAATACCATACTTTTTGCCACGAATGTGGCATCGTTGCAACACCGTTATTTTCATTGCAATACGTTAAATCATCGCAATACGTTAAACCGTTGCAATACCATACTATTTGCCACCAACGTGGAGTCGTCGCGATACCATACTATTTGCCGCGAATGTGACATCGTTGCAACACCGATATTTTCGTTGCAATACGTTAAATCGTTGCAATACGTTAAACCGTTGCAATACCATACTATTTGCCACCAACGTGGAGTCGTCGCAATACCATACTATTTGCCACGGATGTCAAGTCGTCGCAATAACCTATTGCCATGGCTCTTATTGCCACGAGTCGGAAAAACTATTGCGACATTCTATTTCGTTGCAACAACAACGTATCGCGACAAATTTCGACCTATTGCAATGATTTTTTTCGTCGCAATAACCCGGAATCCTGGTAGTGATAGCAACGGGCCCGGTTGGCCCCCTGAGGCTGCATGCTCCAAGGGAAGGGGTCAGGGACACTACTGAAGACAGATTCAATGGAAAGGGCGGTGACTCGGCGGCGAAGTTCAGAAGCATTTATTGGTATGGCTGTCTGAAGCAAGCTGCCGATGGCAGATTTTGGAGCAATTTCCATGCAGATTTCTACAAATCTGTGTACCTTCCAATGAAGACCCCAGTAGTGCGCAGTCAATGGATTGATTGGGCAAATTTTGAGAAAAAGTGCTGCTCCCCGTTCATTGAAGTGGTGGAAGAAATTGAGAGGCATGGACTGAAGGACCTTTTTGCCTTCAGAAACAATGTAAATGACGAGGTCATAGCGCAATTCTTTGCGACATGCCACTTCTTGAGTGAATATGAAGAGAGTGTTACTTGGATGACTCACGGATCCAAGTAGAGTATAACTCAAGAAGATTTTGCAAGCCTGCTCCACCTTGACACCTCAAGGCCTGACTGCTTGATCATCCACAACATAGGTGTCATTGAGAAGGATAGGATGAAATTCCTTTATGAGCCAAACTCAAAGTTCAACCCTCCCTCCACAAAGAAAATGAAGCCTTTCTTTGTCGTCCTGAATAGAGTCTTAAGGAAGACGATTGCTCCCAAGGATGGAGATGCTAAGAGTGTGCAGGGTTATCTTCGGACCCTGATGAGAGTGATAAGCAAGGATCGTCAGTTTGATGTGGCTAACTACATTTGGAATGACATGGTGAACATTACCTGCACACCTAACAGGTCATGTGGATATGCTCCATATCTGATGTTTGCGAGTGAGAAGGTCACCGGGATTGAATTTGTGAAGGATGTGGAGCATATACCTTTGAGGCCTCAGATGCCTCAGAAGCCAAGCATCCAGGCTGCTCCCTCTCCGGCCTCTAGTCCTGAGGCTCCGGCGAGAAGAAATGAAGATGCAAGGGCTGCCCCCGCCACTAGGGCAGCTCCTCAAAGGGGATATACAAGTGGGATCTTCATGTACTTGGCTGCTATATTTGCTTCCCGCAAAAAGGCCGAAGTGAGGGCCCACAAGCTGAACAAGAAGAGAAAGGAAGATATGAAGTATGTCAAGGCAAATGTGAAGCAGATTTGCCAGAAGCTGGAGATCGACCCCACTGGATCTCTAGTGATTTCTGAGGACTCTGACCCTGACATCACTGAGCTCAGGCCCTTGACCCCCTCTGAGCTTGCCTACTTTGGCATTGGGGGCTCGAGTGGCTCCGCACCTCCTCCTCCTCCTCCTCATCAGCCCGAAGACGACGATGAAGATGATGAGAGGACCGACAGCGAGGAGTGAAGACTTTAGGTCCCTCCTCTCCTTCTTTTTGGTGTCTTGATGCCAAAGGGGGAGAGATTGAGGGGGAGTCTTAGTCTTAGCTATAGGCTGCGAGGAGAGAGCTCTCCTTTATGCTTTTTGACTAGTTTGAGGGTTGTAAAGCTTTTACTGTGTTCTTATGATGATTATGGTCCTGTGATGCATTTTTTTGATCTACATGAGAAGTAATTGTTGAAAACTATGTTGTTGCTCCTAGAATGACATATATGCTTGGTTTTGGTTGATCAATGTCAATTATGTCATTCTCATTGTTTTAATGTACTTAATCATGCATCCCACCATAAAGAATGCACATATGGACTATGTTTTCATTGCTTGATGTATTTTAGACTCATATGTGCATACTTTATGAAAATCTCAATTTTTATCATATTTTGTGAAAATCTCAATTGGTTGTCATCAATCACCAAAAAGGGGGAGATTGAAAGTGCATCTAGGAATCCCTTGTGGGTTTGGATGATTTATGACAAGCAAATGAGATCCTAACCTCTTTGTTGAGATGAGCACATGTTTTAAGTTGAAAATAAGCAAAGTGCCAAAAAGAAGGGAGAATGAGGAGCAATGTGGAGAAGAGCTCAAGGAACAAGATAGTAGATCATTGTGTGTGGAGTGTGTTAAGGAAACACACCCCAAGAGCTCAATCACAAATAAACACACACATTGCACAAACTTATACAGGACCGGACTAGTCCGACCTACACTGGACTAGTCTGATATCCTCTGTGCACAAGATCGGACAAGTCCGATATCCATCAGACAAGTCTGATATTTCTCTGACTAGAATCGGACTAGTCCTCTCCAGTGCAGACTAGTCCCCAAAACACTTCACAAGTCACACAAAATCGGACAAGTCTGATATTTGCACGGACTAGTACGAAATACTCTCTGACCTAAATCGGAAAAGTCCTCCAAGTGCGGACTTGTCCTCATAACCACCTAGGGTTTCACTGTCCGGACAAGTCCGATGTCTATCGGACTAGTCCGAAGCTTTCCAGAAGCGAAATCGGACAAGTCCGCTCCTAGCCGAACTAGTCCGATATTTCGGGACACTTAGGGTTTGCTACACATAGCACACCGGACTAGTCTGATGTCCACCACAGACTAGTCCGATCTTTCTAAACCCTAACGGTCACTTTTAGAAACCCCATATAAATAGAGGTACACGACCCAACTTTAACCTCTCTCGAACCCTAGCGTCGTCACACCTCCCAAGAGCCTCAAAAACACTTCTCTCCACGAAATTAAGTGCAACAAAGATCAATCCCTTAAGGATACACTCTATATCATTGGAGAGACACGTTCAACACTCATTGAGCTCTTGGTTTGATTCCCTAACACACTCCTGTGATTTTCATTGTAATCTTTTGAGTGTGTTCTTGGTGGAGTTGTCATTGTAATCTAGGGGAGCTCTCAATTTGTGAGAAGGCCCCTTGAATTTGGTTATTTACCCTTTGTGATAAGAGAAGAGGATTGGCCTTCGTGGCGATCTGACGAGGGTAGGGTTGGAGAAGACCCAGTCCTTTTGTGGACTCCTCAACATGGACGTAGGTTGCCTCTGTGGGAGCCAAACCACGGGATAAATCATTTGTGTTCATTGTTCTTATTCATCACGACAATCTAGGGTTTGAATCAATATTGCTTACTTTACATTGAATCATTAAGTATAAGATTGAATTGTGATATATCCTAGTACATCATCTTGCAACACTTAAATTAACTGTATATTTCTGCTGCATACATCGTAGAATCAAATTAATCGATCAAACATAATAAACCTAGTCGGTACCCACCGGACTAGTCCGCACTTTACTGGACTAGTCCGATATCTCAAGGTTTGATCTGGTGATTAAGTGTTGCATGTTCCAACAAATTTCAAAAAGTCCTATTCACCCCCCCCCCCCTCTAGGCCACATTCAGGTGTACTGGATCTAGTTGGATTGAAGTGGATTGAAGTGAAGAATGAACTAATTTTCTCCTCAATCCACCTCAAACCACTTATATTGAAGTGGATCCATTCCTATCCAAACAAGCCCTCAAATGGATGGGAAGTATCGTCAGACATCAATTGAAGCTTTTAACAATCCAAATGTTGAGTCTCGGCTATTACTTGCATGTACAAGAGCTTGGTGTGAAGGGATTAGATTGACAGGAGCTTCAAGAGTTGTGCTTCTAGATGTTTTTTGGAACCGAGCTGTTGGAAGGCAAGCTTGATCATCATAGGTCAGAAGAAATTTATATACACATACTGAATTTAATAATTTTCGAAACAGAAGCTGAATTTTATGATGTTCGAAACATGCTATCTAAAGCAGAAATAGAGCATTGTTCTAAGTTGATTTCAGAAGATACAAATATATACAATATATATCATACATTTTTTCCAGCATTGACATCTTCTTGCATATAGGATTTCAAATTCTTTTTAATGTTTCTCTCTATGCGCTTGATGTTTTCTGGTTCGTTGAAAAGGTACATCCCTTCATACTAATTATATTCCTCTTCATTATCTCCCACATTCTCAACCCCAACAATATTTTGCTTTCCAGAAACAACTACGTGCATCTTCTCAGATTCTGGATCTTGAACGTAAAAAACTTGTGCAACTATCAGAGAGACCCCACAAGTCATCTTTATAACTCACTTTATTCAAGTCTACCAGTGTCAGCCCTTAATTGTCCACTTTCACACCATCATGATGTTTGACCCATTGGCACTTAAATATGGGCATTACCATTCTTTCGCCATAATCGAGTTCCCATATTTCCTCGATGAATCCAAAGTATGTGGTCTTTTGCCCTTTGAATCATAAGCCTCAATACGAACACCACTATTTTGTACAACACTCTTACCATCTTTTTCTTTAGTGTAAATGTGTAACCATTGATGTCATATGCTTGCCATGATGTCACCAAAGCAGATGGGCCAGAAGATAACTTCTTCATTGTTGCCTCTTCTATAGTGTTTCCGTATGGTATATTTTTGTCCATTAACCATTCAGTGAAACATCTTTTGTGCTCTTTCATGATCCAGTCCTCTATGCGGTCTTGGTTTTTATCACGAAGCTCAATTTGGTGTTTCTCGATGTACGACTCGGCTATTGTGAGCTGTTGTAGTACACCAAAATTTGCACGGTGTACATTCTTATAATCTTGAACGATAAATGTTTTCTTACCCACTTTGCCTCTCCCACGTAGTCTATCCTCATGTACTGGTATAGGCACACGTATCGATTTTCCGTCTTTGATGTAATCAGCGCAACCCTCAATCACTTCTTCAGTGGTGTATCCTTCCATAATTGAACCCTCTGGATGAGCACGGTTCTGCACATAACCTTTTAAGACTCCTAAATATCTCTCCAACAAAAACATATGATGTAAATATAGTGGCCCCAATGCTTTTATCTGATCAACAAGATGTATGATTAGATGTAACATCATCTGAACCTCTCATCATCTTTATCCACATCATGTGTATCTAACTAACCATGCTCTTTCCATATTGTGTAGTTTTTTTTTGAAACCTCTTTTCACCAAATGAGATTGGATTACTATAGTATCCGTCCATGCAATCTTATTTTTGCAGTCGATACATGGACATAATATGTCATCTATCTTTTGCAACTTCGCATGTCTCTTGGATGCTTCAATAAAATTTGCAACATTATGAATGTACATAGGATCGGGTCTTGGCATGTTATACATCCACGCTCGACGGTCCATGCTTCAATAATAGAATTTTTGTAAGATTTACAAAATTTGGCCACAAATATTCCCTAAAGGTATTCTATAAAATGATTTTACAGAGATGGAACAAGACTGTATTATATGAGTGAATACTAGTATAATGCAGGTCTGTTCATTAGAGCGACTAATCGACCCTAGTCGATGGCTAATTGATGTCCGGTCGTCCTCAAGGTTTTTACGGTAATACCAAGTTGATACAGAGTTGTAGAGAGAGGTGGCACATAGGAGAGCGGTGGAAACGTCAAATAAGACTCTGAGATCAACGACGAACAGAAAGCGTGGCGCACGGGAGGCGGCGGCGTCGAGCGGAGTCTGGAGGAGACGGGCGACGTCTTGAGGCGGACAGAGTTAAAGGCGTCGGGCGCAGCAAGCGGGGGTGAAGGATTGAAGTCGTGGGGCAAACAAGCCTGGTAGCATGGGCTAGGTCTGGGTGGGATCCAGTCCATTATATCTTGACGTCGGATCCCATCCAACATGGTAACTAAATGGGTGAGTTATAAATCCATCTCCCTAGAAAGCTAACCTAACCACTCCTTCGAAATATATGCAAGTAGGAGGTACGCACACACAAGTAACATATCGAAAAGGAAAACACATAAAACTACAATTACAAGTTCGGGTAAACTTCATGCATCTTATATATATATTACAACATCATCTGTTAATTAAACATCATATTCATGTCACATAATAGGTACAAACTACAATAAGCTTATTACAATATAGTCCATACATCAATATCTAAATGACCAAACTAGCAGAACATAGAAAAAGGACACAATCCATATAGTCCATACATCAATATAGTCCTTACACATGCAAAAGGGCACAGTCCATATACCAGAACACATAAAACTAGTAGCTTATCAGCTAATGAAAATATACAAAGAGAAAGTAAGGAAACTACATGTACCTTGTGGCGCTGGGCGTCAACATGGTGGGGCGGCGATGTTGGGCTGGGTAGAGGCGTGCCTCTGCGGGGCTGGGTGGAGACATGGCGGTGCCGGGCTGCGCGGCGGCCCGACTGTGCGGGTTGGGCGGCGGCGCGGTGGTGGGAAATTTCGACAGCCTTGCGGCATCGATGGAAATTCTCCAGGGTTACCTTTTGACTGTGGTGAGGGGTCTTTATATAGGCGTTCGTTTTTCAGAGGTGGTTTTTAACTTTTTCTCAGGCGGTTGGTGCTTAATAACCTCCTGAGAAAAAGATTATCTTAGGCGGTTATTACTTACCAACTGACTGAGATAATTGCCCGAGCCTCTTCAGTTTCCTTATCCCTTGCTTCTTTTTTATTTAGATTCCAATATAAAAACTCAAACATGTATAGATTCTGCAAATTGAGTCCAAATTCGATGATTCTTTCTTCTATATTTGTAAAAAATTAACATCTACCACCTGAACAAATATTTTAAAACTTGTATAGCTGACATTGTAATGTTTTGGTAAATATCAAATTAATTTCTACTCACATATTATTCACATTTGTGTATCTCCTAAAAAAAGGATTCTTCACTGAAATTTGTTTGTATGAGCATATTTGTATTATTTATACATGTATGAATTTTGTTAATTTTTTTAAAGCATTCCAACATGTCAAAATTCAAATTATCCATCATTCTAACTAAATGCTCATATACATATGAGGCATTCATCAAATTATGAACACACATTGATTCAAAAAATTTAAAAAAATCTAAAAAAATCATAGAGGTTGGTATGATGAATAAAAATGTCCATTGAAAAAATAAATGAAAAAATCATTATATTCATCAAGATAGAAAAATGAAAAATAGCAATTGTTATATGTTTTTTATGTTCTGACCAATTTCAAAGGATTTATGAAGTGAAATTTAATGGTAACCTTTACTAATCAATAATATTACAAGAAAGTGGAATTTTTCCTTTTTAAAGGCCCCACATTTAATCAAGAATATAAATTAAGAAGAAGTAAAGATCTTCTCAGGCGGTTGGTACTTAATAACCGCCTGAGAAGATGTTTATCTCAGGCAGGTTTTACTTACCAACCTCCTGAGATAATGCCGGAGCCTGTTCTTCAGTTTCCATTTCCCTTGCTTCTTTTTTATTTAGATTCCAATATAAATACTCAAACATGTATAGATTCTGAAAATTGGGTCCAAATTCGATGATTTTTTCTTCTATAATTTTCAAAAATTAACATCTACCACCTGAACTAAATATTTTAAAACTTGTATAGCTGACATTGTAATGTTTTGGTAAATATAAATTTAATTTCTACTCACATATTATTAACATTTGTGTATCTCCTAAAAAAAGTACCTTCACTAAATTTTTTTGTATGAACATATTTGTATTATTTATAAATGTATGAATTTTGTTAATATTTTTAAAGCATTCCAACATTTCAAAATTCAAATTGTCCATCATTCTAACTAAATGCTCGTATACATATGAGGCATTCATCAAATTTTGAACACACATTGATCCAAACAAATTAAAAAAAATCAGAAAAAAATCATAGAAGTTGGTATGATGAATAAATATGTCCATTGAAAAAATAAATGAAAAAATCATTATATTCATCAAGATAGAAAAATGAAAAATAGCAATTGTTATATGTTTTTTATGTTCTGACCAATTTCAAAGGATTTATGAAGTGAAATTTAATGGTAACCTTTACTAATCAATAATATTACAAGAAAGTGGAATTTTTCCTTATTAAAGGCCCCACATTTAATCAAGAATATTAATTAAGAAGAAGTAAAGATCTTCTCAGGCGGTTGGTACTTAATAACCGCCTGAGAAGATGTTTATCTCATGCAGGTTTTACTTACCAACCGCCTGAGATAATTGAATCTTTGCAGGCGGTTGTTAAGTAAAACCTGACTGAGATAACCATCTTCTCAGGCGGTCGGTACTTAAAATCCGCCTGAGAAAATAAGTGTCTATATATACCCCTCGGACTGCGTTGGAAAACCTAACCCGGGTGAAACACTTAGACGCCGTCAGGGTGACAAAATTTCATTTGTCGCCAAGTGTTCGCCGCTATCATCGCCGAGCTTCGCTGTTGTCGGTTTGCTTCGCCCTCGTCACTTCTAGGTACGCCAAGTGAAGCCATTGCCGTCGCCGTCGAGCTTCATGGTAAACCCTAAACCCTTCGACCTTCCCTCCTCCGTCCCCGTGCCACCTCCCTCCTCGCCCTCGCCACAGCCGAGTCAATTGATGCCTTGCATAGATTTCCTTGGTTAGGGTTCGGGAAATCGAAAAGGGTAGGCATCCTTGGTTAGCCTTCTGTAGCGAGTCCTCTACATCTTTTCTATTGAAATCCAGGTCAGAATCCTCAAGAAACTTGCTGTCAAGTTGTGATGTTATCTGTTTGAAAATCAAGGATCAAACTAGCCACAAATAAAGTAAAATTTGTCAAATTCACTTTTGAAATCTGGTAGCTGTGTCCAACTTTAAAAATCCAAATCTTTGCAACCTAAAGGGCTATGGAGGCAAATGAATACTTTTTAGAAATCTCTTGAAGTATTCTGTATGTTTGCTATTGACCTTCAAGCCAAAAGACCGTTGTAAGGTGATGAAAATCTTCTCTAACTAAATCAGCTACTGTTCTGAAACTGTATGAGCAAGCATCTGAATTTTTGCCTTAATTATATGTAGAAAGCTCTTCTAGTCTATTATGATACATTTTTTGAAAGGGGAAGAGCTATTATACAACTTTTCTATTCATTGTCACCTTAAATTCGGTTTAGAACTAATTATAAACTGGAGTTGAAGTTAGTACCTGTGTCCAGTGCTATCTGAAACAGCCAGAAAATTTCTGAACTTTGAACAGCCATAATTCTTAAATTATAAAAGCAACCTATGCATATGTATATATGTATGGAAATCTTAAGGAGTCCTCTATCAATTTGCAATTCAACACTAAGGCTAAAACACGCAATAACCAGGTCTAAATTGAAGTACCATTTAAGGTGCCGTAACAGTCCAGAATCTGGACAGTTATGTATTCAGTTGTTGTATGGATCGTAATTTCTAGTAGGATAATCAAAAGGCTTCATAATTTACATTTATGGAATACTGAGGATGTGTGTAACAAGTTTGCAATATATTGTTTCTGCAAATATCAAAGTTCTCTATTTGAAAATTGTGGACAAAATCCGCAACATACAAAGGAAGCTCTGCCAAATTTCAGTTAAAAATCTGGCAACTTGGAGGTAACATGAGTGGATAATAGCATCTGTACTGAAAATAGAGTGTAGTCGCCCCGCACTTCATCTCACAGGGTTGTGCTCCTTCGAGGTCGGTGTCGCTATCCTTTTGCCATACAAAGAAATGTGCTCGCATACGGCTGTTGAACATCGCTTGTGCTCAGAACACAGATACAAGTAACTGCCTATTTAGAATAAGAAGATAAAATTGTCATTGCTGGTGAGCAACCTTAACATGCTTGTCACCCTCCCAATGTATAGGAACATCTTGGTTAGTCGCCTTAAAACCTAGAATGCCTTATCAAATCCTAGAATGCTTTCATCTTTTTCTTCATGCAACACTTCATGTAGAGTTAATATGCCATTTATTATATTTTTTGTCTTATTAGTTCTAGCATGGAAAGACCTAAGAAGACTGGTGCTGGTAGTAATAATAAAGAAGACAATATGGAGCTTACTGACTCTGGCAGTTCAGGCTCCTTTCACAGTCCATCAGATCTTTTTCCTAATATAAAAATTAAAAAGACTTCAGAGGATCTCGACCCGGAAGATCCTACCGACGAGGTATGGATCACGAATCTTAACTTCAGCAGTTCAAGTTAATGTTGGTTGTCAAGTATACAAAGTCTTATAATTCTTTTCTACCTAGATTAATCGCGAAGACAACGAGGTGACTTCGGCTCCTAAAACCGCGGAAGGTTCTCCAATGGATGAATCCTCAGCTTCACTCAAGCAGAAACGAGGGCGATGAGGTCCCAATAAGGGTCCATTAGACCGCATCATGTACATAACAAGGGTCGGTCCAGGTGGACTTCCCCAAGAACCACAGGATTCAGTTACCAAGTACCGTAATGCTCGTGGTTTTCTTGTTAGGGAGCTCGTGCCGATCACAACCGAGAATTGGAGGAAATTACTCGAGCAGACCAAGAATGAGTTGTGGGAAAGGATAAAGAAATAATTAAAGTTCCCGAAAGGCACGGAAGAAGCTGTAAAGAAAGCAACATTGGTCTCTTGCGGCAAGAAGTTTCGTGGTTAGAAGAGTGAAATGAATGCTTATTTTAAGGCCGATAGGGTCCCTAGCCCGAGGAAGATGGGAAAATCACACAAGCTCAGTGACAAGAGTTTGTTCGTCAAAAGACCACACCTGATGCTAAAGCTCTAAGTGCAACTAGGTCAGAGCTTGCAAAAAAGAACAAATACCATCATCGCTTGGGGTCTGCCAGATATGGCCCCAAAGTCTAGAAATGGAATAAGATATTAGACGAAATTACCAGTAAGGGCAATCCTCACCCATTAGAAGGCTGCGATGAGAGAACTCAACGGTGGGTCTTTGCTCGGTCAGGTTTGACCAGCGAGGGCAAACTTGAAAAGCCCGACTCTGTGAATGAAGTAGAGGATAAAATGAAAGAAGTAATTGAAAAACAACAGAAGGGTCTCTTCAAGCCGAAGAGGGAGAATGACCAAGTTACCGCTATCTTAGGAAACCCTGAACACAGCGGACGGGTTCGAGCAGTCTATTCTCAAATGTCTTGGCTAGATGGTTTCCCTAAAGATAAAGACACATATAGAAGACGTGAGAAGTTTAAGAAAACACTTGATGAAACAATTGCTCAAAAGGTCAAAGAAATTATGCAAGAAATAATGGAACATCTTAGACAATCGAGACAATTTGTGGCACCGAGTACAACAATGGTTCCGGTGCCAAAGGAGCAATTAGTATCTCCAACTGCCTACCCTAGCAGCGTTGGTTCTGTGCCAGGCTCAGGGTCAACCCATAAGTTCCCTATCGATGATATTGCTAATGACAAATCTTGTCATCTTCTTGTCCCGATCGATAGAGCAGGGAACAAAACCAAACAGGTTGCCACTGCTTTGGAAAAGCCTGATCGTGACTTCAACGGCAATCCACTTCCGTTATATTATGTTGTGGTGCAAGTTCTTCAGATCATTGATAATGTTTATGAAGATTATGAAATAGACCACGTCACACCTAAGGGGATCGCGACTCTGGGGCAGGCTGTCAACCAAATAATCCTTTGGCACCGATGCGATATCGTGTTGGACGATGAGCCAATTTCTAGCCCCGTCGCATCTCGAAATACTGCAACCCCATCTTCTAAGGCGAAAGTCCAGGAAGATCCACTCCCAGTCGAGGAAGATCCACTCCCCCTATGTCTCAGCAAGAATGATAGTAACCTTGCTAGTAAAGATATCCAAGAGCAACAAGTTGGACAACAGCTTCAAGCATTACCAGAGTAAGTTGTTGCTAGTAAAGAGTAACCAGTTGAGCAACAGTTTGAAGTAGTACTAGAGCCAACTGCTGGGAATAAAGAGCAATAAGTTGAACAACAGGGTCAACAACAAGCCAGTGTCCAACTTCCGATGACTACTCCTCGATCATCAGTGCCTATCAAAGTTAGCCCATACGAAATTAAGAAACCTTCATCAGAAGTGTCAAAGTATTTGGAAACTATGAAGGAAAATATTAGAAAATTGAGTGCATCTCGTTCTTCTCATGAGCCAGCATTATAAGATATCGAGGAGTGGGAAGAAGACAGTTTCATGTATAATCTGTGGACTACTTTAGTTAAACCAGGAGTTCCAATATACAACCTTGAGGATGTTCCTCCTAAATTTAAGAATGGGAAGCCGTTCATGACATCTGTACAATTTAGTAAACAACCTACCCCGCTCAAAAGAATGCATGAGTGGTACATCCTTGCCAGCACAACATATGATATTTCTTGCGTCAAATTTCATATTCCAAAAGATGCATTCTGGAGCAGATAGACGAGTCATTTTATTTGAAGAGTTGCATCCCCTTTTCCAACGGGGCATGCTCAAAATCAACCTGCTACTCGTCTGGTGCTTATAAGTGCCTCTAATATTTTGCATTTGCTTTTCTTACTACACACATACACATTTCATGAGATTATAATAATTCTGGACTTCTTCAATAGGATGCAATGCATGGATAATGAAAAGATGGAACACAAGACATGTATCCTTGACCCTACACGGATTACAAAGACGCTATTCGATGTCAAGGCAGATCGAGACTCAACAAAGTTCAAGCACGTGAAAAAAAAGAATTTGAAAAAGCAATCGCAAAACTTAAGAAGGATAGAAAGACAAAAGTTGCAGCTTACATAGGACATGCGATGTTTAACTTTGCCAGAGATGACAAGGACCACGTAAAGGCTCCGTACCACTTCGAGTAAGTTCGACACATGACATTGAAATAGCAATTATTGGTAATTGTTAACACGTGTGTTTGTATGTTTGCAGTGATCACTACATAATGATCTTCATCAAGCCAACGCAGGGAATGACAACAGTCTTGGACTCGACCGATTACCCACCAGATCGTTACAAAGATTTCCTTTCCATTTTAAAACTGTACATTTATTCAATAATTTTAATTTACACACATTTAGAATGTGTTGACAAGTTTTATATGACGTTTCTTGTATTACAGCGATTGCCAGTCTTACGCGGAACAGCTTGGCGGTCCGAGACCTCCTAATACGAATGCATTGGACATTAAAACGTATTATGCTTGTCCAAAGCCTGCTGGGAGTGTCTTATACGGGTATTATGTGTGCGAGCATCTTCGGACTGCCAGAGAATATAGAGTGGATCGTGAGGATGTAAGTTATCCTTAATGTCGATATCTTATTTTCTTACTTTTGAGTTTCATTTTCATTGTAACTAGCATAGTTTAATACTTATATTCTCTGCTGTTCAATATTACTAGAAAAATTATTTTTATATTTTGATTCCAACTTCAAAATTTAATTGCTCATAGTACAACTGCTCCAAAAATACCAAATAAATTCTTGTATACTCTCACTTTGATCTATACTTTGAGATTGTTCAAACCAACACATTCTAAACCTTGTTATGTGTTTCATTGCAGCACACGAAGACTGTGAACGAAGAATGGCCAATTTGTAGAAGTATTCCTGGTGGAGGAGCTGACAAGATTGCTGCTGAACTCTGTCAATTCATTCGTCGCGAAATTTTGCACAAAAGAGGGAAATTCTTTGATGAGAATTGTGCAATAGCTGATGTGCCAAAACTTTGCGACTACGCCAATAGAAACAGTTTTTAGTGAAAACATGTAAACTATGAGATGAATTGTATGTGTTACTTGTACATATGTATACTGTTTTAGTGAAATTGACTTCTGTGAGATGACTTCTGTGATGATATTATTGACTTCTGTGATGATATTGTTGACTTCTTTTCTGTGATTATATTGAATTGACCTAGAAATTAGAAATAACAGCAGCTAGTACTGCATAGGTTATACGTTATCACCGGCAGTTGTTTACCAACGGCTAGACCTGCCTGTGAAAAACAATTATCACAGGCGGCTAGGTTTAGGTAAAGAACCATCTGTGATAACCTAATTATCACAGGCGGTTACTGTTATGGTAGAAACTGGCTGCGATAAACTGTCTTCATAGTTGGCTTGATGTAGGTCAAGATCCGCCTGTGATAACACTATTATCACAGGCGGTTATATATACTGCACGACTTGTCTGTGATAACTTATCTTCACAGGCGGCTAGCCTAAGTAAAAAACTGCTTGTGATAATGTGTCTTCACAGGCGGTTTCACTTCTCCGCCTGTGAAATTGCGGATTATCACAGGCTCTTCGTTTCAGGCGGTTTTAAAAACAGTGTGTGATAATAGGTTTGGAGCCGCCTGTGATAAGGCTTATTGTAGTAGTGTTATCAGCCACCTGATTCTAAATTGGGTTCTACATGTCTTGCTGATATGGTGAAGTTGTCAATGTACACGTGGCTATTGAGGTGCAGGTGCTATCTGTACAGTAGACAAAGATGAACGGCGCAGATTTACAATCCAGATGCTTAAGATACAGAATAACAGATCTGCACTGTCCATCTACAGTTCTATGATGCAGATAGCACCTGCACCTTGACGATCGAGAAAATCTAAACAGTTATTAGGTTTTACATTTTACAGACGAGTTCAAACTTCCAACACCGGAGATAAATAATACACCCTCCATTTCAAAATAAATGTCACTCGCTAGTTCATTTTGGAACTAGCCGGTGACAATTATTTTGAAATGGAGGGAGTACATGTTTCCGCAAATGACAATACTCTCTACCTCTGAGGTACTGCTGTCTCAATATGCATTGGTCAGTATCCTAGGCTGATATCTGAATCAATTGTGAATCCTGTCATTGAGTACTTAGAGATGGGATGAAGGCCAACCATCTGGTGGTGTGATATTGCCAGCACACCAAGCGTTCGCAGGAGGATAAGGGTTGGAGTCTGTTGGTTCAATAGAATCTGTTAGTCTGTTGTCCAACAGATTAGGTGCCTCTTGCTCTATAACAGGGGTAGCCCATGACCTGTAATCAGATTATAAAAGAAAAGGAGTTTCTCCTGGTGGGCGGTTGCTTTGATCACCCTAGCTGGTGTTAATTGGTATGGATGCCATGCCTCTCAAGGCCACGGTGTTCACATTATATAGCAGTGGTCAGATACAAGATTAGGTAGGAGATTACACACGTATCGTAGGAGATTATACACAATGTGAGATCTATGTGCGCTGAATACATTGGCTATGACGATAAAAGTTTTGAATTTGCCAAAACACCCGTCTTATCTAGGTCCGAGCTCCTGCAAGGTCCGACGATAAGTCCGCTTGATGGGTAGCTCTGTCAAGGTCTGACTTCAGGTCTGACTTGCTTTGGCTAGGTCCGACTTCTTTGTCTAGGTCCGACATACTTTGGTAAGCTCCGGCTCTAGGTCCGACTAGCTTTGGTAAGCCCCAGCGCTAGATCCTGCTAGCTTTGGTAAGCTTCATCTCAAGGTCCGGTTAGCTTTGGCAAGGTTCGGTGCAAGATTGCAATAGTTCTGCCTTTAATTAGCAATGTTTCAAACTTGCTGTTTGGATTATGGAAAGCTTGCTTGGTATTTTTTACTAAGTTTTTGGTGTGTGTTGGCGGTTATGGCTGATATTGTTTTTCTATAGTTTGCAACATGCTTATGTGAGGTGCTCACGTAAGGTGTTGTGGTTATCAGAACTAACGAGAGTCAAGTCGATGACTTGTTCTCGAAAGTATCAGTTATTTATTCATGTGCAGGTGTTGTTTAAGTTCAAGACAAGGCTGGTGACGGGATCCATTGAAGTAGTCATAGGGAGAAGATGAGGTTCAACAACCAATTTCGGGAGGAATTATGGTTGAGTTGATCGGAAGGTTGCACAACATGTTTGAATCAATAACAATGCATATGAAGGTATCGCGGATGTCGTTGGAAGATGTTTGCACATGTGCAAGGTGTGCATGGACATGGCTACATAGTTCCAAAGCGTGATGAAGAGATGTGGACGTAAAGAATTGGTCAGAAAGGTCCAACCGACTAGGTTATGGACTCAGGCTGCGGCTGAGTCCGGTTTGACTCAAATATGGAAAGATTTGAGTTGGTTACATTAGAATTTTGTGGTGATCACGAAGTTGAGTTGTTTTAGGAATGTGGGATTCGTTCCCCTAAGGTATTTTGAAGTCTTAAGATTGCTTCTATTTTGTATAGAAGAGTCTTGAGAAGTTATGGAAAGTTTCAGTGAAAACTGAGTAGGATATGAGTCCTAGTTTGGTCTGGGTTGGCCTCATGGCTGGTTATATAAGCAAGAGAGGTCACAGCTCGTGGTACACAGATTTTGGTATGTACCTCTTGTGTTCTATTAAATAAAGATCGTAGTTTAATGGAACTTTTATGCCTTGTTCGTCTGACTTGTTTCAGACAAGTTTTTCTCGTCGAGTTTCTGCACAGCACTACCTTACTTTGGTGGTTTTATTATAACTCGAGTTTTACAAATCCAATTGATGTGATTCTTTTTGGTTTGTCTTCACAACTTGATTATCTATCATCTATGAAAATTACACGGTCATTGGATTCGTGATTTCTGATATACACAAGTTTCCTTGCAGTGTTGCAGATCTGGTTTTTCTTGGGTAGAACAGATTGACCTTTGTTCGATTTATCGATCGTAACTTGAGTTTTTCTCAATGGATTCTTGTGATTCTTGTTGTGACATCTTCGTTACTTGATTCTCCACAATATATACTGGTTTTGTCACAATTTATCACGTTTAGATTAGTCGCACACATGATTTCTTTAATAGATCAATTTCCCGCCGAGGGATTTTTGTTGCTTCCGCTGCAAAACGTTGTAATCTACCGTTCACCCCCCCCCCCTGTGGTAGCTTTTCACGTGCTCTTTGATCCTACAATTGGTATCAGATCTATGGTGCTCTAATCATTGTGATTTGCACTTGTTTTGAATAATCATCATAGAGAAATACTCTGACAAACCTTGTGTGTTTAGTTGTATTGATTTTCAGGTTTGGAAGGCACGCATGGAGGCTTTCATCCAGGCGCAAGGCTTTGTAATATGGGAAAAGTTGTACAAGCCTTACGAAGTGCTGTCAAAAGATCATGTTACAACTACAAATATGAGAGATATGGACAACAACAACAAGGCTCAGAACTTGATCATATAAGGATTAACTAAAAGCGACTTCGACCGTGTTGCTCAACTCTTATATGCGTATGATGTTTGAAAAGCTCTATGTGATTACCAGAAGGATCCAACACAATCAAGGAGGTAAGGAAAGACATGTACAAAAAGGAGTGCATGCGCTATGAGATGCAACAAGGTGAGTCCATTGATGACCTCTTTGCTCGGTTTAATAAAATTATTTGCGACTTGCATAGCATCAATGTTAAATTTCAGATGCTGAGAATGCTAGACAATTACTAACTGCATTAGACATGTCAATTTGGGAGATGAAAATCACATCTTTTCATGAATATACTGTCATGAGTACACTTACTTTAGATGTTCTATATTCTAAATTGAAAACTCATGAAATTGACATAATCTCACGTAAGAACCCCAACAAGTCTCTTGCATTTGTTTCTCAATGTGACATGCCTAGCTCCAACCAATCTTCATCTTGTGGAACACTTTCTTTGTTGTCCTCTCTAACCCTTGAACAGATTGAAGAGTTTCCAGAGGAAAAATTTGCACTCATCTTTACTCGGTTCTCAAAAGCATTACGAAATGTGAGAACTAGAAGAGAGGGAGTGCAGAACCTCAATGATGCTTCGAATGTGGTAAGACAGGACATTTTTGCATGGGTTGCCCTAACCTTTCAGGTACTACTTCACGTGATGAAAAGCAAACAAGAACGAAGCACTCTTCTGCAAACAACAACAAGAAAAAGAAGAGTTTTACAGGACACCAATTGGTGAATAGTTTTATCTCTGGACTTCAAGAACTTGGATCGAGCGATGTGGACACTAGTAGTCAAGAAGATGAATAAGATTTGGTAAACTTGTGCTTCACGACGGGCAAGTCAAGATCAAGTATGGAGGAGGCAGAACACAACAGCGACAATGAATAGGTATGTCCTACTTGTGAAGAAATGTGTGATGCTATTTCTCGTGCCACTGTT
Source organism: Tuctoria greenei (assembly GCA_036927565.1). Classification (NCBI taxonomy): domain Eukaryota; kingdom Viridiplantae; phylum Streptophyta; class Magnoliopsida; order Poales; family Poaceae; genus Tuctoria; species Tuctoria greenei. The sequence goes on along the minus strand of JAYESD010000008.1, from coordinate 144,232,204 downwards.
ATACTTAAGAAAAAGAAAAAATAGCTTAGGGACAGTGCTATTAAAATTGAGTCACTAGAATCTGAAATTAATTGTTTGAAATCTTTGATTCCTAGTGATTATTCTTGCTCCTCATATGATTTAATATATGAACAACTGTCCTCTCTAAGAAGTGCACACACCTCCACACTTCATAAACTTGAGTGATAAATTGATAAGACCAAAAAGCTTGCTGCACTTAATTATAAAAATATGAAAGATGCTTGTTGTTCTACAATTGATTTGGATTGTTCTACTTGTGATGATCTTGATAAGAAACTGCAAGAAGCTATGCATGAAATTTCTATATTGAACAATGCTTTACGTTCTCATGAAGTTAAATATTGTTATAGAACACTAAAAGGAAAAACTTCATGTGAAAACAGCCTAGACTTGTCAAAGAAACTTGATGACATGAATCGGATACTAGAGCAGTTTTGTAATGGGAATAAGAATCTAAACTTGCTGCTAAATTCTTCTAAATGTTGTAATGATAAATCTGGTTTATGCTTTGATTCCCATGCTCATGCTAAAGCACATCCACCTAAAATTGTGAAGTAATTAGGAAGTGGTTTGATTAAAACAGTTCCTAAACAAAAAGGAGTGGTTTACAAATCTGCAGGATTGTTGTCTCATTTGGTTGCTAATAAACATGTTGCTTGCTCATCTATACATGAACACAAAGTTAAATTTCATTGTACCTATTGTGATAAAGATGATCATGTTATATATTTTTGTTATAGACTAGCTAGACAACATAAAAAAGGAAAGAATGCAAGCTAGATCTCATAACTCTCATGCAAAATTTGCCACACATGCTAAACCGGATGTTATGAAGTTGCAACCTGCTGCAATGAGTCGAAAACATGCAAAGATGTAACACATCGTAGGTCAGTAGTTGGGTACAAGAATTCTCAAAATTGGGCTCATAAACATGCTATTTTATCTCAACTTTCACGTGTTATTCCTGCTGGACATTGTGTGACTCAGTACTGGATTCCTAAATACCTTTTGACTTACCCTAGTATTGAGTTATCGACATATTGTACTTCTATGTAGGTTACACGCTTGAGGAAGGAGAACATTTTGATTGTGGATTCAGGTTGCTCACGCCACATGAATGGCAACAAAGAATGGTTCGACTCCCTCTCTTTTGTGTCACGCGTAGAGAATGTTACTTTTGCAGATAATTCTTCAACTCCTATAATTGCTAAGGGTTCGGTTACGGTAAATGATCACTACACTTTGAAAGATGTGGCACTTGTCAAAATTTTGATACACAACTTGCTTTCTGTTTCACAATTGCTAGATGAAAATCTAGAAAATATTTTCACTATAAATTGCTGCAAGGTTGAAGATTCAAACAGTGAGCTTAATTTTAACATTTCTCAATTTGGAAGAGTTTTTAAAGCTGATTTTGATATGTCATCCTCTAAGCTTAGGTGTCTAGTTGCATATGAATCGAAGGACTTATATTTTTGGCATCGTAGACTTGTTCACGTAGGCTTTGATCATCTAACGCGTGTTAGTGCTCTTGATTGCATACGTGGGCTGCCTAAGCTTAAAGGGGACAAAGAAATGGTGTGCTATTCTTGTGACATGCTATGATGGTTGCAGGTTCACATGCCCCTCTCACAATGACGATGACAATTGAACCGAGTCAACTTCTGCACCTTGACACCGTAGGACCTTCACGTGTTCAATCCTTCGGAGGTAAAATTGTATGTTCTTATGATTGTTGATGAGTTTTCTAGATACTCTTGGGTTTACTTTATGAAATATTAGAATGAAGCTTTTAGTCACTTTAGAACATTATTTCTTAGATTATCAATTGATCACCCAAGATTTTTAAAAGCAATTAGAAGTGATAACGAAACCGAATTTAAAAATCAATTGTTTGATCACTTTTGTTCTGAAAATGGAATAGATCATCAATTTTCTTCACCTTATGTACCTCAACAAAATGCTGTTTTAGAGAGAAAGAATAGAACCTTAGTTGAGATGGCTAGGACTATGCTTGATGAATATCAAACTCCTAGAAAATTTGGACAGATGTAATTGCAACCGCTTGTTATGTCTCAAATCATGTTTTCTTGTGTGCTAAGCTTAGAAAAACACCATGTGAACTTTGGTTTGTACATATGCCTAGTGTCACACACTTTTGGGTTTTTGGTTGTAAATGCTTTGTTAAGAAACATGGTAATCTTGCTAAATTTGAAGCTAGATCTATTGATGGCATGTTTCTTGGTTATCCATCTCATACTAGAGGATATCGTGTGCTTTTACTTGACACTAGCAAAATTGTGGAGACTTGTGAGGTTTCTTTTGATGAAGCTAGCACAGGTACTAGCTCTAATATTGCAGGTCCAGATCCATATCCGCAGGGGGGGGAGTATTATCATCGAAGAAGACGAAGAAGTGGTGTTGCTGCCCGGAAATTCAGAAGCAAATGACGTTCATCACGCTGCTGATTTTGCACCACAACCAACACTAGCAACTACTACATCTGTTACAGATCATCCTCAAGCCACAAGTTCATTGATCTGTGATGAACATGAAGAACAAGGAGCTTGTGAAGTGTCTACTCCCCTCCGAATCTTCAAAAGTCATCCTCCACAACAAATAATTTAAAGCTTGCACAAACGAGTCACATGGTCCTGGTTTTGCGAGCCAAACTCTCACGCTCATTCTGCTTTTGTTGCTTCTTTTGAACCCAAAGATATATCACACGCACTCACTAATGAATCTTGGATTATTGCCATGCAAGAAGAGTTAGATAATTTTGAAAGAAATAATGTTTGGAAAATTGTACATCCACCTCAAGGTCACACTTTAATTGGAATTAAATGGGTGTTTAAATATAAACAAAGTGAGGATGGGGTTGTGGTTAGGAGTAAGGCTAGGTTGGTTGCTCAAGGTTTCACACAAATTGAAGGTCTAGATTTTGATGAAACTTTTGCTCCTGTTGCTAGATTAGAAGCCATAAGAATTTTGTTAGCTTTTGTTGCATCTAAAGGTTTCAAGTTATATCAAATGGATGTTAAAAGTGCTTTTCTTAGTGGCTATATAGATGACGAGGTTTATGTGAAGCAACCACCAGGTTTTGAAAATCCAGATTTTCCTACTCATGTTTATAAACTGTCCAAAGCCTTGTACGGTCTCAAACAAGCCCCTGGAGCATGGTATGATAGGTTGAAATCATTCGTACTTGGAAAGGGGTTTACCATTGGCAAGGTTGATAAAACTCTTTTAGTGCTTAAGCATGGAAATCACTCATTATTCGTTCAAGTGTATGTGGATGATATTATCTTTAGTTGTGCTTCTCATGATCTTGTGTCCAAATTTTCAGCTATGATGAGTTCAGAATTAGAGATGAGTATGATGGGAGAACTCACATACTTTTTAGGGCTGCAAATCAAGCAAACCAAGGAAGATACATTTGTGCATCAAACGAAGTATACAAGAGACCTTCTTAAGTGCATCGACATGGACAAAAGCAAGCCTCTTCGGACACCAATGGGTACAGCAATGACACTCGAACTTTATGAAGATGGTGAACCCATGGATCAAAAAGAATATAGAAGCATGATCAGATCACTTTTGTACCATACGTCATCAAGACTAGACATAGAATTCAGCGTATGTCTTTGTGCACGGTTTCAAGCTTCCCCACGTGCTTCACATCGTCAAGCCGTCAAAAGGATTCTCAGGTACTTACATGGAACTCAAGAATTTGGTATTTTTCTTCCTTCTTCCTCAACCGTTACTTTGAAAGCTTTTTTGGATGCCGATTTGGGGTTTGTAGGATTGATAGGATAAGTACTTCGGGTGCTTGTCATTTTCTTGGTAATTCACTTGTTGCTTGGTCCTCTAGAAAACAAAGTTCAGTTGTACAATCCACAGCCAAATCTAAATATGTGGATGCTACTTGCGCTTGCTCACAAATTCTTTGGATTGTTCAAGCACTTAAGGACTATAAGGTTGATCCAGATAGTGTTCCACTGTTTTGTGATAACACTAGTGCAATTTGCATTGCTAAAAACCCCATGCAACATTCGAGAACAAAGCACATTGACATTAGATATCACTTTCTCCGTGATAATGTTGAAAAAGGAAACATTGTGCTTCACCATGTAGATATCGAACAACAATTGGCTGATATTTTCACAAAACCTTTGGATTTCACTCGTTTTTGTTTTTTTTTCATAGTGAAATAGGGGTTATGCATCCTCATGGCTTAAATTGAGGGGGAGTTTTGAAACTTGGGAAGTCTATGTGGGGATCTGAGTTTAAATGTAATAAGAGCATTGTATATATATGTATATATATATATATATATATGTATATATATATATATATATATATATATATATGTATATATATATATATATATGACTTTGTGATTCCTTTTACATGCTGAAAGTCCTTACTACATTACTCATGTTATACATTTTGTAGTTTTTGTCGTCACTACTGGAAACACGATCATTTGAGACGGCTAGTGTTATTTGCGACGGTCGGCCATTGCAAATAAATTAAATTGCAATGGCCCACCTCTGACATTCGCAAACAAGGAGGACGTCGCAATTAGGGCCGTCGCAAATAGCCTCTTATTTGCGACGGCCAACCCTAGGGCTGTTGCAAATAAAAAATTATCGCAAATAGGAGGTTATTTGCAATAGCCAGTAAAAAAATTGTCACAATTAACATAAATTGTGACGGCTAGCCGTCACAAATAAGCAAGCTGTCGCAAATAAATGGGATATAGACGGCCCCATCGGCCCCTGACTCACACTCACCCACACAAAATGCCATCCCCGCCGCCATGCGCCCGCCGCCGTCCCTGCCGCCGCATGCCCGTCTCCGTCGTTGTCGCTACCATGGCTGCCGCCCCTCTGTAAGTTCTTCTACTCCCCTCTCCTCCATCTCCATGGTCGGCCCCCCTACCCCCTCTCCCTCTCTCCATGGCCGCCCCCTCCATGGTCGCCCTCCCCCTCCTCCCTCCCCCTCTTTCCATGGCCGCCCCCTCTATCCATGGCCGCCCCACACACCGTCCTTCCTAGCTGACACCCCTCCCCCCTCCATGGCAGCCTTTCTCCTCCTCCCTCCTAGCCGGCCCCCCTCCCCCTCCAATGTCGGCTCCCACCCCCCCTCCATGCTGCCCCCTTCCCCCCTCCCCTCCTCCATGGCTTAGGTTAAATTTGTTAATCATGCTTAAGTTAAGTTGATATGTTTAGATAAATTTCTTGTTAATTATGCTTAGTTTAATCATGCTTAGGTTTTTATTTATGTTAATCATGCTTTGGTTATTTATTTATAATGAACTGATATGTTAATCATGCTTACCTAGGTTTAGGGTTAACTATGTTTAGGTTTATTTATGCCTAGGTTCAATTTTTTTGTTACTTGAGTTTAAGTTTGCTAAGCTAGGTTTAGGTCAATACTTTTGTCTATGTTTAGGATAAAATTGTTTAGGTTTAGGTTTATGTTTATTAATTGATAAATTACAATTTAATAATTGTTATGTTTAAGTTTAATTGACTTTCTTTGTTTTTTAGATTATGGTTATAATTTTTAATTTGATTGCTTGAGTGTTACTATATGTACAAAAATGGGATTCGGGTCGGCTTGACCCGACAAAACCATTTAGGGCCCGACAAGGCCCATTTAGTTAGAAGTTAAATTATGCGTCTAAACGGACACAAAGACGAACGACAATGGTGCAGATGGCAAGCACCTGTGTGTGTGGATGGCGGACCTTGACGGACCCACTTCCCTATTTCTCTCTCATTCTTTCCTCCTCCCATGTCTTAAAGAGCTGCAGCCCCCGCCGAGCGGCATACACGGTGGCTCCGAGACGGCACGGAAGTGAACCACAACCGTATCCATCGCAAATAAAGTCTCGTAGCCATAATTGGCGACGGTAACTGTCGTTAGTCAACATGATGTCGTTACTTATGAAAAGCTCCCTTTCGTGGACGGATGGTTTTTTCCTGTTCATTCTTCCTCTTTCGTTCTTTCATTGCCTCCTCTGTTGTTGTTGGACAGATGCCCCACAGCTTGAAGAACTGCACCATTTCGGGGGTGCAATGTAAAACCAGCGAGGTTATGCTGCCGAAATTTTAAACTGCATACATTAACGATAATTTCTCCCGCTTTAAACTGCAGAGTGAAAGATGGGTGAAGACCGCAGTTGGATGTATACTGGCTGGAAGAGCAAAACCTGTGGCCACTCGGATGAGTGGTACATCAAGTTAGATAAATTTTTGGATCAAGTATTTTCATTTCAACGGATGATAAGGTGCAGTGCCCATGTACGAAATGCCAGAACACCGAGTTTTTGAGCATATTGGATCTTTTGCTTCACTTATGTCGAAACGGTTCCACGCCACATTATGAGGTGTGGACCTTCCACGGCGAGACCAAATCTCGAGTCATAGTAGAAGTGTATGAGGATGATGATATAACGGGGGTTAATAGGATGGATGAGATGCTAGAAGCTCTAGAAGCAAAGGATCCTTTTATAAAGGAGGTAGCCAAGTTCTTCGAGGAGCTCACGAAATCACAACACCCTTTGCATGAACACATGGTTTTGACCGTCCTTGCTTTCTTAACCAGATTTATGGCAATTATGTCTAAGTACTTTTTCCATCGACTACTACAATGATCTCATGAAATTGATCTGTGATATCCTTCCACAACCTCACAAAGCGCCTAAAGATATGTATCACTCAAAGATCTAGATATCTGGTCTCGGTGTGGACTATAAGAAAATCGATGTGTGCACAGATAACTACATGCTATTCTGGAAAGAGCACGCCAATGAGAACATGTGCTTGAAATGTGGTAAACCGAGGTATGTCAAAGTTGTTAATGACGATTGCGATAATGTGATGACAAATGCCGCACATAAGCATCTTCGTTACTTGCCTGTCACACCTCAGTTTAAGCGGTTGTTTCTTTCAAAAAGAACTGCAAGACACATGATATCGCACAAAGAAGGTAAATGTTAGAACACATAATTCTTGATGCATCCATCCGACGGTGATGCATGGAAGGCGCTAGACCGTTTCGATCCAGATTTTGCTCGTGATGCGAGAAATATTTGATCGGGTTAGCGATAGGCGGATTCTCATCGTTCAGTACAAACGCCACACCATACTCCTGTTGGCCCATCTTTGTCATTCCGTACAACCTGCCACCGGCTTTGTGTATGCAGAATGAATTCATGTTCCTCAGCCTCATTGAACCTGGACCTGATCATCCCGGATCATGTCTCAACGTGATGTTGAAACCGCTGATCGAAGAATTGAAAGTGTTGTGAACAGAAGTCGAAGCGTACGACAGTTACAGGAAGCGGAAATTCAACCTTCGAGCTGCTTATATATGGCCCGTCCATGATTTGCCGGCATACGACATGTTTTCTGGATGGAGCACTCACGGTCGTCTGACATGTCCGATATGTGCTTCAGATACGGATTGCTTTCGACTAACTCACGGAGGCAAGATATCTTACTTCGATTGTCACAGACGTTGGCTGCCTCTGAATCACATATTTAGGCAACAGAGGCATGTCTTTAAAAAGAACACCATTGCCACTAAAGGACCACTGAAACATCTCAATGGGTCATAGATTTCTGATATGTTGGACAAATTGGTGCCAGATGAAGGTCGTCCTGAATATTTCGTAGGTTATGGAAAGGAACACAATTGGACTCATGTATGTGGACTTTGGGAGCCACCATATGTGAAGTCTTTGATTCTAATGTACAAAATTGATGTCATGCACCAAGAGCATAACATGAGCGAAAGTATCATAAGCACATGCATGGATATGTCTGGCAAAATGAAAGACAATTTCAAAGCTAGACTAGATTTGGCAGACATTTGTCACCGTCCAACTCTTGAAATCTCTAAAAGTGGTTGTAAGCCATGTTCTTCTTTGTGTCTTTGATCTTAAGAAAGGAAAGAAGTCATGAAATGGTTGAAAAATTTGAAATTCCTACATGGTTATGCAGCTAGCCTGAAACGAGCTGTAAATGTGAACACAGGAAACCTCACTGGGTTGAAGAGTCATGATTATCACATTATCATGGGAAGACTCTTACCTGTTATGTTTCGAGGCTATCTAGATAATGCGGTGTGTAAGGTTTTAGCCGAGCTCAACTATTTTTATAGACAACTTTGTGCTAAATAAATCAAGATAGGGATTATGGATAAGTTCGAGAAGGAGGTACCCGTACTTTTATGTAAGATGGGAAAATTTTTCCACCGGGTTTCTTCAATCCAATGCAAACTGTGCTTAACCATCTCATTCGAAGCTAAAGTTGGCGCTCCTGTGCAATACAGGTGGATGTATCACATTGAAAGAGCGCTACAATATTTGAAACCAATGGTTGCCCACAGGGCAAAGGTGGAAGAGTGCATCGCTAAAGCATATGCTCTTAAGAAATAGGATACTTTTCAATTGTCTACATTGCAGAAGAACACAATGTCAATATTTGGCGATGCGGTACAATGTGGACAAAGCACCTCCTTTAAGCGACCTCTCCATTCTTCAAATGAGAAGCACTACCGTTGGTCACTACACAACCTACGTCCTACCCGAACGTGACAGGACTGTTGCTTTACTCTACATGTACGCAAATATAGAAGGCATGCAGGAATATTTCGAGTGAGTGTTTGTCATACATTTATGCTAATCAACATATTTTTCTTCACATGTATTCTAAAAGATGGTTTTTCACGTTCAGCGAGTTCCACAGACAATGTTGGCCACATAGGCATCAAGCTACGACCAAACAAGTAGAAGGGATCTGACAAGAAGGAACAAATGGAGGGTCGGGTTTCCTATCCTGGTTTCAAGATTATGTAATACTCTATCGTCTTCTACACGACATATTAAAGAAGCATTATTTTAACTTACGATCATATTTGACAGTGTCAGACTCACAATGTCCATTATGATTTGCGGCAGCTATCTTATTTATTGGTGAATGTTAGAAGATATGGTCGATATGATGTAAATGGCTTTCGATTCCGTACAACTCATTTTGAAGCTCTTCGTCCTCTCGAGGCAACATCAAATACCAATGTTGTGATGAGGGCAATTGACCCTCAAGGGAATGAAACCAATTATTATGGGATCGTTAACAAAATCCTTGAATTTACATTCACCAGAAATATGACCCTTCGAGTGGTCTTCTTTGACTATGACTGGTTTGATAGCACTCATGGAACTCGAGAAAACAAATTTGGAATGGTGGAAGTGAAACATAAGGACCGACTACGAGGTTACGATACATTTGTTCTTGCACATCAAGTGGATCAAGTGTATTATCTACTTTATCCATGCATAAAGCTCAGTGCTTGGTGGGTGGTATATAAGGTGAATCCTCTTGAGCGGTTATATACTCCACGAGATGATGGTTACCATGATAGTGAAGACATTGAAGAAGTGTACCAAGAAGAAGAGTTGCCATACACTTTTATTGTCGAGCCTGGTGCAGTACTCGATCCATTAGTTGGAGATGTTGAAATGTTGAAGATGTAGAGACAGATGATATGCGGAAACGGAAATTAGAACAGGTCACGATGGAAGATCGTTGGGCTGGTTTAAGGAGTAGGGCACATGATAATGATATTGATGAATTTTGAAAGTGATTACAAGTAATGTTTTCTTGAAGATAGTAACATGAATTTTGTATATCTTATTTGCATATTTACTGATTATCTATTGAAACAGGATGGTGTCAAGGAAGGGTAAGAAGGTGGCCCTGACGAAGGAGTTCTTCCCCTATGGAGTTGAGGACGCTTTCGCTGGTGCCTCATCGATCGGGAGCAGACACTCTTAGCTGTTGGGGCACGTTCTGAGCAGCTCTAAGGCTTTGTCACAAGTAAATTTCACTCGTCTTTCCAAATTCTTTAAATTCAATTTCCAATTAAACTTACTTATGAATCATTTGAATGTTGTAGTCCTCACCGACTGTCTCAGAGGCTACGGCGCTAGGTGAGCTTGGTTACCCTTCGGTGAGCCAACCCTCGGCCAGCCAGCCCTCGGCTGTCGAGCCTTGTGTTCCTGAGCCCTTTGGCTCGGGTGTTGACGAGCCTTCTAGGTCACCAAACATGGAGACCGAGCAGAAGCGGAGGACAAGGAGGACTCACTTTGTCAGTCCTCCTACGGTCCATTCATAGAGGATCGTGATTCGTCCAGTCAGAGACAGGTAATAAAATCATAGTTTTCAATTCTGGTTTCTTTTGGTTACTTAAATAATGAATCAATAAATATCTTGCAGTGCTTGGTACGACGCGTCTTTCACCGATAATAGACACCACGGACCGGTGAACGGTGTCCTTGAGGCCTTAGTGCGTTTGCACTATCCCGGGGTAATCGATGGGGTGCCTCCTCTTTCGTGGGAGGACTACGCACGCGCCCATCACCAGGAGCACAACAACGATCAGGAGGCTGTATGGGATGATTTTATGGTAAGTATGCTAAATAAAGTTTTTAAGTTTTAACCCTTAAACTCTTTTAATAAACATCTCTTTAGTATATTCTTTATCAAAGGCAATGTATATTTTAGAGGACCCGGATGACCCTCGCATGTTTGAGGATGCGAGGAAGTGTTTCACGTCAATGCTGCGCAGGCGGTTCGACAAGATTTGTTGAACGCTCGTATTCAAGTTATCAATGAGCACTTGAAGGCGAACCAGCACCACGTGTGTGGGGACCGGAATCCCGACATCCAAGGATCTCATTGGGTGGTGTCGTGCGATGCGACACCCAATAGTATACAAGAACAGAACGAGAATAAAATACAAGACCAAGTCTTTTATTTATCATACAGTGGAAGTTTTACAATACTAGCGGAAGGAAATAAACTTATATATCATAGCTATGCTCTCAGCACTAGCAATGCAAAAGCAAAGTCATTCATGTCCTGGATACTTCGCACTAGCAACACCCAAATCACGGCGGGGTGCAGGGTTCCCACTCGGCTGTACACCCTGGAGGGGGTGCAGCCTCGTCATCAAACCCGTCCTCAATCGTATAACCTGCAAAAACTCGTTAACTGCAAACATGAGCATAAGGCTTAGCAAGACTGACCCGTCTCACTAGACATATGCAAGGTTGAATACTAAGCATAGGTAAGGTGAAGCATAAACGACTCGCCTACAAGTGGATCCTTATAGTCGTATTTTAAGTAGAAAATGACATTCTCCAAGCACGGCACATCATAGAATCCACAATCAAACAAGAAACGCTTTACCGATGATATGACATGCCCAGAGCACATAATGCTATTACAGCTAAAGTATGGGGAAACTGTAAACTTTAATTTTGCTATCTCTAAGTCACACATGGTTGCAAGGCAATTATAATTCAATACAACATATTCTTCTGGCTTCTTTAGTTTCTTACTACGTCACGATGCAGTGAACAAGTGGTACTCTATTACCACGAGGGACGGTGATTGCAATCAGGACACACCCGGACAAAATGACACATACGCACATTCGGAAGTGTCAGCGAGTACATGATTACCTACATAACACGTCATTACTAGTCGTATATGGCCACCTTTCACAAGAAACTCGAACCTGTCTCACCTCCGCGAACAGAAGGTCTCCGCACGGAACACCTCTATGTCCACCGACCGATTTACACCTTACTGTCCTCAACCCACCCCTATCGATGGTGAGTTAATGGCCTCGACATCCCAATTATCGAGTTACATCAGTTTACTGGACCCCATAAATCCAGTATGTCGCCGGTACAATTCAAGCTTGTTCCAAGGGGCCGCATACAGATGAGCCTTAACTGACCAGTCAGAGCTATGCGACCAAGACCACGCCTTGCCGCTTCCTATCCATCTCTGACCGGTCTCAAGTTTAGATTTAACAGTCATTCTCTATAAATGTTAACCCAGTGTAGATGAGTGTCAACTTTCTATCTCGCGAGTAGATTCCAACTACTCGACTTCTACCGGTTCACCTACAACATTAGCATAGCAGTTCTCCACGTCGAGCTATCAACCTACTTAATTAAGCAATGGGATTGTGGGTCATGCATCTGGAGTATTCAAGCATCCTGAACGTAATGCACAATTCATATGCTAATCAACATAGTGATAAAGCAAAACTTTATAAACGACTTAAATGCAAACCGGGGCTTGCCTAGATGTAGGTCCAAGTTGTGTTAGTATCCGACAGGTGTACCTCCAAGGCCTCCGGTTCCTCCTCGACTTCGGTCACTACCCAATATGCATATAATATGTATATGAATGACTTTGAAAAATAATTACTACTAAGACCATAATCTAATCTATGGTGATCATTATATGATAATGATCTTAATTGGCTTTTGGACTTTGATGGTAGATACTAAGGAATATGATAGAAGCTCTGGCAAAGAACAGGAGATGATCAAAGTAGGTTGTTGTCTCTAAAGTTATGGTAAGCAATAAACTCCCAAGAATTTTAGAGAAGAAACTGTAGCTTGAACATAGCTGCCAGCTATTGATTATGATAGAGGAGGTTGTCCTGGTTCTAGCAAAAATTGGTTTCATAAAGGTCTAAGCCTTGGTGAAGGAGTTATTGAATTTCAAAGTTGGCAAGACTTTCTGGAATTATTATATAATTGAATTTTAGCTTTTCATTTAACATTCAGTTGGCAACTAAAGTAGGACTAGGACACTAAGTCAATTAAATCGAAGATTTTTACAGGAACTAGTGCATGACAAAAGGAAGGTTCAGTCCAAATTTGGGGCATAATAAAGCAACAGAACATCTGTAAAAATTCAATGACTGGAAAAGGTAATTGAACTATACAGAGGGTTATATAGGTGCAATGGCTCCTAAACTTTTTTTGAGAATCAATAATAGGACAATGTATTTTATGTGAATTTTGGGGATGTTTCCAGTTGAAAGTTCACCTGCAAAAATTGTATTTGTATTTCGAAAGATTGTTTTCTACAGAATTTACAAGTAAGTTTCACAAAACCTAATTGGAACTAACAGAAACTATAGCTCAAGGGATGTCAAACAAAATTTGTTTGAAGATTTTGGGAGTAGTCTACAGAGAGATATTGATTTTTCAAGTTTGGAAATGGTTCTGCATAAATTTGGAATTTCCAGCTTTTAAATTTGGCGACTGGGCCCATCAGATTTAAATCAGCCAACCAGGAGGCAGCCACACCAGAGGCCATAAACATTTCCACGTGGCCACACTAGATCCCTTGGCCACAGGCTGATCCCAGAAGCGCTGCACTCACTGGCAGGTGGGACCCGCGCCCCCTCTTTCTTCTTCCTCTGGCCACGGACTCGGGCGGCGGCGCCCACGCTGGCGCGCGGCGACGCTCTCACCGGCGACGGTTTCCGGCCCACGGGAAGCCTCGGAACTCGCCTCCCCACCCTACCTTCGCGTGGGAAACACGTTGGAGTACCTCCAGACGGTGATGGGTGATTGGAAGTCCACTCCCGACGGCGGCGACGGGTGCTAGGGTTCCGGTCATGTCAGAACCCTCAATTTCCTAGCGAAAGCTCTCATATGAAGGCTCGGAAAGCATCTTGGGAGCATGGGAAAAAGGTTAGGAGGGTCTAGAACTCGTGTCTTAGCCGGCAACACTAAGGTCGACGGTGAACTGAGGAGCTTCAATGGCGGAAGGGGAAAAAACTGGATAACTCGTTAATTACTCAATGGTTCCTTTTGATTTTTGGAGGGAAGGTGCGCTAGGAGACGTTGATCATGTCGTCTAACTGGATCAAAGAATTATTGTGCATACAGTCGGAATTAAACCGACGAACTAGCTCCAAAGCTACAAAAGTGTTTCGGTTTTTCACTAAATATGGGCGCTAGGATGCACAAGATGAGTTCAAACTTTACCAGCAGCTACACGAGATCATGGCGCACCTTTTTCCTAAAGACTGCAGAGGACGAGGAAGCTTGTAGTGGCGGCGAGGCTAAGAGGCATCGGGCGAAACTGAAGTGGTCGCGGTGGCGAGCAACTGAGCAGGGCGAGCGAGAGGGAGCCGAGAAGTGACTGAGGTCAACAGTGGAGTGAATAAAATGCCTTCACCGCAGTAGGTAAGGAGGCTGGAGTAGCTGGAGGCGACCCACGGCCGAACAGGCGCGCTGGCGGCATGCAGGTGTCGCGGTGTCGCGCGGAGAAGGAAATCAGAGGCGGTGAAACGGTTCCCTGGCTGACATGTGGGCCCCACTGCTCCCTCTTCTCTGTTCCTCTAAATTCCACCTCAAACATTGCCCCAAAATTCCCAAAATTTACAGACGGGCTAAGAAAAATATGAGAAACCCAAATCTGCAATCAGATTTCAATTTGGACACAGTTTCTTTCAAATTCAAAATCAAATTCGAAACCAAACTTGTTTATAAACCTTATTGAAATAAATAGTAACTGAGGTCCATAAATCCCCAAACTTTGAAACAAAGCTCACTGAACCATAAAAGGTCTTAGGGAAAATTGTGGTTTGATTTGGACAAGGTTAAGTGCAAAGCTAAATTTTGAGATCGACGCGAAATAAACCCTCTGTACGTGTCCACCTAAGTGGAAGACGTGCTTCAAAAATCTTGAAAATTTACTGAGAAGCTATTTAAAATATTTAAGAGGCCAATGAAAAGTTTGGAGCCTTGGATTTGAATCTTTTTGTCAGGGCCAGATATACATATCAACATAATCAATTTACATTTGTTTTGATTTTATATAATGCTGCAATAGAATTTTCCCTAGCCATCCCATTTAATTAAATTCCCAATTTTGCAGAAAGGTTTAATTAAATTGTTATAGTATTAGTGGTGAAGTCCAATCCTCATGTTAATAAAATTAAACATGAGTAGAAAGAAAACTTTCTAGTGAGGTCAAGTTTATGTGTACAACTATATTGATCTCCATTATGTTTGATAAACAACTTGTAGCTGAACTTCACATGAAAGGAAAAAGTGGGATTTTATATTCCTCCCCCCTTAAAAGAATCTCGTCCGGATGTTAAAGAAAAGACAAAAGGTAAAGATCTACTGAACATGTGCCGCTAATAAGTTCGGATAGTTCATTTTAAGATACTCCTCGCTTTCCCACGTGGCTTCTTCAGCACTGTGGTTGCTCCACAAGACCTTGTAGAAACGCAAGGTGCGGCTCCTTGTTGTGCGAGTTTTCTCATCAACGATCTAGGTTGGATGCTCGGAATAAGTAAGATCTGGTTGGAGAGCCTCCAAATCCTCAATACGTACATTCGTTGGGGCTTTGAGACATTTCCGCAACTGAGAAATGTGAAACACATTGTAGACCCCTGCCAGCGACGGCGGTAACTCCAATTGATATGCCACGGGTCCGCATCTTTCGATTATTGCGAACGGCCCAATGAAACGTGTAGCTACCTTCCTTTTCACTCCGAATCGATGAATTCCCTTCATTGGGGATACCCGGAGATAAACTTGATCCCCAACCTTGAAGTGAAGAGGTCGACGTCGTTTGTCTGCATAGCTCTTTTGACGAGACTGAGCAGCTTTGAGATTTGCTTGAATAATGCGTACTTGCTCTTCGGCTTCATTTACCAAGTCGACGCCATATACCATTCGTTCACCAGATTCGCACCAGTTCAATGGTCTGCGACACATCTGGCCATAAAGGGCTTCATATGGCGCCATCTGGATGCTAGCCTGGTAACCGTTGTTGTACAAAATTCCGCCAATGGTAGATGATCATCCCAGTTCCTACCATGGTGGATGGCACAGGCACGAAGCATATCCTCTAGCACTTGATTCACCCGTTCAGTTTGTCCATCAGTCTGAGGATGATAAGCCGAGCTCTGAATTAGTTTGGTACCTAATGCATCGTGGAGATGCTCCCAAAATCGAGCAACGAAAATAGATCCACGATCTGAAATGATGGTGCGGGGTAATCCATGTAGGCACAAGATTCTGGAGATATAAAGTTCTGCATACCGCTTTACATCATACTTGACACTGACTGGTATGAAATGAGCTGATTTGGTCAACCGGTCAACGATCACCCAAATTGACTCGTGCTTATGGAATGTGGGAGGCAACCCAACAATGAAATCCATGCATATCCTCCCATTTCCAAGCTGGTATGATTAAAGGTTGAAGCTGTCCAGCTGCCTTCATATGGTCGGCTTTCACTCGTCGACACGTATCACATTCGGATACGTATTTTGCTACTTCTCTCTTCATCCGAGTGCACCAGAACTTCTTCCTTAAGTCTTGGTACATTTTTTTACTTCTCGGATGAATGAAATACTTGGATAAATGAGCTTCATCCAGTATCTTCTTCCGAAGTTCCATATTTCGGGGTACCGCATTGCGGTTTTTAAACCAGAGGATACCTTCATTGTCACATCGGAAACATTTCATCTCCCCCTTTTCCATTCTTTGTCGAATGTGCAACAACCCTTTGTCCTCCTTCTGACCTGCTATAATATCCTCCTTGATAGTAGGAATGAGAGCTAGGTTGTAGAGTGCCCCATATGGAACCAAGTAGAGACTCGGTTCTTCTTCTCCCATTGAGGTGATGGAAAGGCTGTTGACATGGGACTTGCAGCATAGTGCATCTGCGACTACATTCGCCTTGCCTGGATGGTAGTGGATCTCAATCTCATTATCCTTGATTAATTCCAACCATCTATGTTGTCGCATATTTAAGTCCTTTTGGGTGAAGATGTACTTCAGGCTCTTGTGATCGGTGTAGAGATGTACTAGATTACCCAGTAGATAATGTCTCCACATCTTCAATGCTAGTACCACAGCAGGGAGCTCTAGATCATGAGTCGGATAGTGCTGCTCATGGTTCCGAAGCTGCCGTGATCCATAAGCGATCACTCGTCTGTCCTGCATCAACACACAACCCAAACCAATTCTTGATGCATCACAATACACGTCAAATGATTTGGTTGTGTCTGGTTGATCTAATACTGGTGCCGTTGTGAGGTGTTTTACCAATGCCTGGAAACCTCCCTCACATGCCTCTGTCCATACATACTTCTTCCCCTTTTTCAAAAGTTTTGTCATTGGTTTAGCTATTTTGGAGAAACTGGGAATGAATCTCCGGTAATACCCAGCTAAACCCAGGAAACTTCAAACTTCATGTACAGACATTGGTGACTTCCATTTGAGTACTTGTTTTATCTTGCTTGGATCAACTGCAATCCCTTCTGCGGATATGATGTGCCCTAAAAATAGCACTTGGCTGATCCAGAATTCACACTTGTTGAACTTGTCATATAGCTGATGGTCCTGTAATCGTTGAAGCACGATACGCAAGTGTTGAGCATGATCTTCTTCGGATTTCGAATACACAAGGATGTCATCAATGAAGACCATGACAAATTTGTCCAATTCCGGCATGAACACCGAGTTCATGAGATACATGAAATGAGCCGGTGCGTTGGTCAATCCGAAGGACATAACAAGGAATTCATACAGTCCATACCTCGTCGAGAATACTGACTTAGGTATATCTTCTGGCCAGATTCTAATCTGATGATAACCAGAATGAAGATCCATCTTCGAAAATACTTTAGCACCCACTAGTTGATCGAAAAGAATATCAATGCGTGGTAGTGGATACCTGTTTTTTATAGTGACAGCATTAAGTGGACGATAGTCCACACATAGTCTCAAGGTCTTATCTTTCTTTTCCATGAACAATGCAGAATAGCCCCATGGTGATGAACTTGAACGAATGAAACCCTTGTTCTCAAGTTCCGTTAACTGCTCCTTTAGTTCTGCAAGTTCCTTGGGTGCCATCTCGTAGGGCTGCCTTGAGATCGGCACTGTTCCTGGTACAAGCTCAATCTTGAACTCTATATCTCTTTCTGGTGGCATACCAGGAAGATCTTCAGGAAACACGTCCGGATACTCACATACTACCGGAATATCCTTAAGTTCAATAACCTCGGTATTGTGAGTAGATGGATTCACTAGAACGATTCTCTCAAGATTGAGGACTTGGGAATGATGAAGTGGAGAATTTAGATATATTTTTCGAGGAACGAGATCTAGAATAGCGCCATGGTATTGTAACCACGCCATTCCCAAGATGACATCTAGCCTCTGATTCTCTAGTATCAGAAGCAAAGTAAGATATATAGTCCCCTCTAGGTTAAGTGGTATCCCAGGAACCATCTCATTTGTTACTGTCTTCCCTACCGGAGTGCAAATCACATACGGAGTTTTTGTGGAGATAATAGGCAACTTACTTTTAATGACAAAACACTTGCAATGACATTGTGGGAAGCTTCGGAGTCAAAGAGTATGACTACGGGATGATCAAAGATAGAGAACGTACCCGTGAGTGCGGGTGCGCCTTCCGGAATGTCCTCAATGGCGAGGTGGTGGACGTTGCCGAGTCTGGGGACTGGCTTCTTGGGCTGGTTGCGGGGTTGGTTGGTGCCCTGGTACGATGATTGTCCTCCGCCCTGCCTATTCTGTGGGCAGTCCTTGGCAAAGTGCCCCGTGTTTCCACACATGAAATACGTGTACGGGGTTTGGCCGGTACGAATGGGAGGACGGAATCCCGGTGCACGTGGTGGAGGTGGAAGTGCATGTGGGATCATCCACTGCTGCTGCTGCAGTCCAAAACCGGCGTTGCCGAACTGGCGACCACTAAACATCGGTGGTCGCGATGGCGGTTGCCACCTTTGGCCGGATGGTGATTGATACACCATTCGGTACTTCTGAGGAGCACCACCTCCACTACCCTGCGGAGCACTCCTCTTCTTCTTGTCTGAGGACAACTCTCGAGTAGCATCCTCTTGTACGATCGCTGCGTTGACAATGTCGTTGAAGCTTCCGCGGTTGAACAAGGCAAGCTTGTCCTTCATCTTGGGGTTCAAACCCCGGTAGAAGCACTCTCGCTTCCTGTATTCCATGTTCACTTGGTTCTGTGCATACTGGGCCAAGTGGTTGAAAGTCTTGGAGTACTCGTAAGCACTCCTTCCTCCCTGCTTCAGCTCCATGAACTCTTGAAGCTTCCTCTTCATAATCCTGGGAGGGATATGGTAGGCGCGAAACTCCTCCTGGAATTCTGCCCAGCTCACGACATAGTCTGCGGGCGTGTGGCGAGGTAGTTTGCCCACCATGCACCAGCAGACCCCTGCAGTTGTTGAGCTGCAAACAGAGTCTTCTGTTGTTCGGTTATCTCGAGTAAACCGAACTTCCCTTCAATGGAGCAGAGCCAGTTGTCCGCCTCCAAAGTTTTGTCGGCATCCCTGAAGACCGGCGGATGCAACGATGTGAAATCCGAGTAGGAACTCGGATATGGCCGACGTGTCCCATCATATTGTCATCCCCCATGACAGGATGAATGTTGTACAAGGGTCCGCAAAAACTCGGTTTGCTCGTCGCGCGAGCTGAGTACTGTTGCGAGAACCTCCGAGAGACTTTTGGGAAGTGTAGGTGGAGGTGGTGGAGGTGGCTGTGTCTGGGGAATGTTCTGCCCCGGTGGTGGGGTGTCATCCCCCTATCCCCCACTTGAGCCTCCCACTTCCTGGGTTGTACGTGTACGCACCATGCCCCCCGAAAAGTTTGTTATACAGGTATCGCGCACGAATTCACAACCATGTGCAAACTGCTTCAAGTTCTGGACTGCCCTGATGGTCAAGAGAAAAGTTGTAGAGGTCTTCACGAGCTTTCGATCCATATATGATACCCTTATGTTATCTATCAGATAACCAAGATTACAACCCGGCGAAGTCGAGCCAACTTTCGCCAGAAATGAAGAATCTTGATTCTATCTACCCTATCGAGTTGGAGTCCCTTTTACGGAGTCCAAACCTACCAACATCTGATATTTGGACTTTCCAAAACATAATGCATCCATTCTGTCATTTGGGATGGTCAAATATCATGTTTGATACTGACGGTACTACGTACCTCACCAAAGAAAATTTTCTATAGGTGGTTCCTATATCGTTCTCTCGCAAACGGTTTCTACACGTCTTCTACCGTAGTTAGTGTACCTGCAGAAGACAAGCAATCCCCTATCACACCTTCACACCTCAAGGGCAGCACGGGGAAACACGACAGACAGTCATAATAATACATATGAAAATAAATGCATACGACTCTGGTGTGAGTCCCCCTCGAGCGAGATCATGTCTCGAGGTACATGGCTATAAATACGTCTGTACAGCAAAGACACCCGTACGATCTGGCTTATACACGCTCAGGCCTACGTGTTTCGCATGCTCCCATAGAACATGAATGGTTCTAGAGATGCATACTATCGGGTTATAGACCACCTGACGGGGGCTCCCACAAACTT
Organism: Tuctoria greenei; assembly: GCA_036927565.1. Lineage (NCBI taxonomy): Eukaryota > Viridiplantae > Streptophyta > Magnoliopsida > Poales > Poaceae > Tuctoria > Tuctoria greenei. The sequence continues at coordinate 144,211,889 of JAYESD010000008.1, read as the reverse complement.
TGAAGCACGCTGGGGTACCGCGTGTCATAGGTTCTCAGAAACATAGAAAGCTTCAGAGACTCCTATTAACAATTCCGTGCTAAGACACAGAAAACTTCCATGCTACCTCTCGCATGGTGAGCTTACCGCAATTGACCCGCTTACCTTACCTCTTACTTGACGTCGGAACATCGTTACAGAATTAGTAACATATAAGTTAGTTTACCACCTTTATATATTATACTATTAATACTCCTTATGAGGGCATATATCTAATTCCTCACTCAAATCCTAATTTTTGAAAATATGTTCTTTTCAGGTACACTGTTCCCAATGATGCTCTGATACCATGACTGTGGGGACCCGAATCCCAACATCCAAGGATCTCATTGGGTGGTGTCGTGCGATGCGACACCAAACAATATACAAGAACAGAACGAGAATAAAATACAAGAATAAGTCTTTTATTTATCATATAGCGGAAGTTTTACAATACTAGCGGAAGGAAAGAAACTTATATATCATAGCTACGCTCTCAGCACTAGCTATGCAAAAGAAAAGTCATCCATGTCCTGGATACTTCGCACTAGCAACACCCAAATCACGGCGGTGTGCAGGGTTCCCACTCGGCTGTACACCCTGGAGGGGGTGCAGCCTCGTCATCAAACCCGTCCTCAATTGTATAACCTGCAAAAACTCGTTAACTGCAAACATGAGCATAAGGCTCAGCAAGACTGACCCGTCTCACTAGACGTATGCAAGAGTGAATACTAAGCATAGGTAAGGTGAAGCGTAAACGACTCTCCTACAAGTGGATCCATATAATCGTATTTTAAGTAGCAAATGACATTCTCCAAGCACGGCACATCATAGTCTCCACAATCAAACAAGAAACGCTTTCCGATGATATGACATGCCCAAAGCACATAATGCTATTACAGCTAAAGTATGGGGAAACTGTAAACTTTAATTTTGCTATCTCTAAGTCACACAAGGTTGCAAGCCAATTATAATTCAATACAACATATTCTTCTGGATTCTTTAGTTTTTTACTACGTCACGCCGCAGTGAACAAGTGGTACTCTATTACCGCGAGGGACGGTGAATGCAATCAGGACACACCCGGACAACACGACACATACGCACGTTCGGAACTGTCAGTGAGTACATCAGTACCTACATAACACGCCAGTACTAGTCGTATATGGCCACCTTTCACAAGAAACTCGAACGCCGAACCCGTCTCACCTCCGCGAACAGAAGGTCTCCGCACGGAACACCTTTGTGCCTACCGACTGATTTACACCTTACTGTCCTCAACCCAACCCTATCAATGGTGAGTTAATGGCCTTGACATCCCAGTTATCGAGTTACATCAGTTTACTGGAGCCCATATATCCAGTATGTCACCGGTACAAGTCAAGCTTATTCCAAGGGGCCGCATACAGACGGGCCTTAACTGACCAGTCAGAGCGATGCGACCAAGACCACGCCTTGCCGCTTCCTATCCATCTCTGACCGGTCTCAAGTTTAGATTTAACAGTCATTCTCTATAAATGTTAACCAAGTGTAGATGAGTGTTAACTTTCTATCTCGCGAGTAGATTCCAACTACTCGACTTCTACCGGTTCACCTAAAACATTAGCATAGCAGTTCTATACGTCGAGCTATCAACCTACACAATTAACCAATGGGATTGTGGGTCATGCATCTGGAGTATTCAAGCATCCTGAACGTAATGCACAATTCATATGCTAATCAACATAGTGATAAAGACAAACTTTATAAACGACTTAAATGCAAACCGGGGCTTGCCTGGATGCAGGTCCGAGTCTGTGTTAGTGTCCGGCAGGTGTACCTCCAAGGCCTTCGGTTCCTCCTCGACTTCGGTCACTACACAATATGCATATAATATGTATGTGAATGACTTTGAAAAATAATTACTACTAAGACCATAATATAATCTATGGTGATCATTATATGATAATGATCTTAATTGGCTTTGAGACTTTGATGGTAGATACTAAAGAATATGATAGAAGCTCTGGCAAAGAACAAGAGATGATCAAAGTAGGTTGTTGTCTCTAAAGTTATGGTAAGCAATAAACTCCCAAGAATTTTAGAGAAGAAACTGTAGCTTGAACATAGCTGCCAGTTGATGATCATGATAGAGGAGGTTGTCCTGGTTCTAGCAAAAATTGGTTTCATAAAGGTCTAAGCCTTGGTGAAGGAGTTATTGAATTTCAAAGTTGGCAAGAATTTCTGGAATTATGTTATAAATGAATTTTAGCTTTTCAATTAACATTCAGTTGGCTACTGAATTAGGACTAGGAGACTAAGTCAATTAAATCCTAGATTTTTACAGGAACTAGTGTATGACTAAAGGAAGGTTCAGTCCAAATTTGGGACATAATAAAGCAACTGAACATCTGTAAAAATTCAATGACTAGAAAAGGTAATTGAACTATACAGAGGGTTATACAGGTGCAATGGATCCTAAACTTTTTCTGAGAATCAAGAATAGGATAACGTATTTTATGTGAATTTTGGGGATTTTTCCAGTGGAAAGTTCACCTGGAAAAAATGTATTTGTATTTGGAGAGATTGTTTTCTATAGAATTTACAAGTAAGTTTCACAAAACCTAATTGGTACTAACAGAAACTAGAGCTCAAGGGCTTTCAAACAAAATTTGTTTGAAGATTTAGGGAGCAGTCTACAGAGAGATTGATTTTTCAAGTTTGGAAATGGTTCTGCATAAATTTGGAATTTCCAGCTTTTAAATTTGGCGCCTGAGCCCACCAGATTTAAATCAGCCAATAAGGAGGCAGCCACACCGGAGGCCATAAACATTTCCATGTGGCCACACTAGATCCCCTGGCCACAAGCTGATCCCAGAAGCGCTGCACTCACTGTCAGGTGGGACCCGCGCCCCCTCTTTCTTCTTCCTTTGGCCACGGACTGGGGCGGCGGCGCCCACGCCAGCGCGCGGCGGCGTTCTCGCCGGCGACGGTTTCTGACCCACGGGAAGCCTCGGAACTCGCTGTCCCACCCTACCTTCGCGCGGGAAACACGTTGGAGTACCTCCCGACGGCGATGGGTGACAGGAAGTCCACCCGACAACGTCGGGGGGTGCTAGGGTTTTGGTCATGTCAGAACCCTCAATTTCCTAGCAAAAGCTCTCATATGAAGGCTCGGGAAGCATCTTGGGAGCATGGGAAAAAGGTTAGGAGGGTCTAGAACTTGTGTCTTAGCCAGCAACACTAAGGTCGATAGTGAACCGAGCTCCTTCAATGGCGGAAGGGGAAAAACTGGATAACACATTAATTACTCGATGGTTCCTTCTGATTTTTATAGGGAAGGTGCGCTAGGAGACGTTAATCATGTCGTCTAACTGAGCAGCACGAGCGAGAGGGAGCCGAGAAGTCACTGCGGTCGACGGTGGAGTGAATAAAAGGCCTTCACCGCAGTAGATAAGGAGGCTGAGGCAGCTAGAGGCGACCCGCGACCGAACCGGCGCGCTGGCGGCATGCAAGCGTCACGGTGTCGCGCGGATTAGGAAAACAAAGGCGGTGAAACTGTTCCCTGGCTGACATGTGGGCCCCACTGCTCCCTCTTCTCTGTTCCTCTAAATTCCACCTCAAACATTGCCCAAAAATTCCCAAAATTTACAGACAGGCTAAGAAAAATATGAGGAACCCAAATCTGATATCAGATTTCAATTTGGACACAGTTTGTTTCAAATTCAAAATCAAATTTGAAACCAAACTTGTTTATAAACCTTATTGAAATAAACAGTAACTGAGGTCCATAAATCCCCAAACTTTGAAACAAAGCTCACTGAACCATAAAGGGTCTTAGGAAAAATTGTGGGTTGATTTGGACAAGGTTAAGTGCAAAGCTAAATTTTGAGATCGACGCGAAATAAACCCTCTGTACGTGTCCACCTAAGTGGAAGATGTGCTTCAAAAATCTTGAAAATTTACCGAGAAGCTATTTAAAATATTTAAGAGGCCAATGAAAAGTTTGGAGCCTTGGATTTGAATCTTTTTGTCAGGGCCAGATATACAAAGAAACATAATCAATTTACATTTGTTTTGATTTTATAAAATGCTGCAATAGAATTTGCCCTATCCATCCCATTTAATTAAATTCCCAATTTTGCAGAAAGGTTTAATTAAATTGTTCTAGGATTAGAGGTGAAGTCCAATCCTCATGTTAATAAAATTAAACAGGAGTAGGAAGAAAACTTTTTAGTGAGGTCAAGTTTATGTGTACAACTATATTGATCTCCATTATGTTTGATAAACAACTTGTAGCTGAACTTCACATGAAAGGAAAAAGTGGGATTTTACAACTTGCTACACTTCTGGCAAGAGAGCGAGAGGCACCTGACGGAGAAGGAGTACGTGCAGGTACGTGGGGTGTAGTAAATATTTGTTCTGATAATTTCCTTAATGGTGCTTTTAACAACCTACAACTATGTGAAGGGCCACATGAGCTGGTTGCAGGGTCGGTCCGATGCATTTCGGGCCCTTTGTCAGTACTGGGCTAGCGATGAGTTTAAGGCTATCTCCCATAAGGCTCGAGAGTGCAGAGGGGTCGAGGGGAAGCACAACCAAGATAATCACTTATGTTTAGCTAAACGCATGGTAAGTGTATGTAACTTATGTTTATATATTCATAATATATTGTTCATACTAACACGTATTGACAGGAGCGCGAGACAGGGGTGCCGTCGACCCCTGTTGAGATCTGGAAGAGAGGTCGTAGGGACCTTTCGCAGCCTTAAGGGTGCAGTTAGGCCGCAGCCGAGCGGTTGGTAAGTTTAGAAATCATTCATATCAAATATAACTATATAGATTGTTTAACTTACACGGTTTTCTTGTTTTTCAGGCTAGGTACGGGGAGGAAGCTAGAATGATACACGGTCCAGGTTTTGATTGGGAACATGATCCAATCAATCCTCAAGCCGCGTATGCAAGTGGAGGTGGAAAAGCCCACGGGAGGTGGATTCATAAGTCATTTAATCATTTTCAATTCAAAATATTCAAGATATTTCAATTTCATATTACTGATTCTTTTTTATAGGCTCGCCATATTCGACGGAGTTGTCGACTCAAGGGCGGCGAGACCTGCGAGAGGCTACTCCACGCAGTCTTCATCGGTGAGCACGTCAGGTTGCCACGTCCCGTAGAGAGACATTGAGATGCAGTCGCTCCGACAAATCGTAGAAGAGAACCTCAGGCGACAGGAGGAAGAAAGGAGGGAGGTGGATCGGTAGAGGATCGCGATGGAGGCCAAGATCAATTCCCAGGCAGCCTAGATGGTGCCGATGCGGGACAAAATGGAGGTAACAAAATGAAAACTAAAGTTATCATTAATTCATCGTAAATGACTTACTAATAGGTAACATATAATGTTTGCAATGACAGGCCACGACTCAGGCGCAAGGTCTGGGGATCCAGCTACCGCCACTACCGGTCGTTCAGGCGACCCTTCTTCTGCGGGTCAGGTAATTTTTTATGTCAACTTAAGAATTCTAGTTTTACCTCAACTTAGCTAGAAATAGAGCAAGGAAAGAGATTGAGAGTGAGAGATAGTTATATAGATTGAGAGATAGAGTTAGAAGAGGGAGGAAGATGGAGGGAAAGGAATAGCGATGTGGAGATAGAGTGGGAGAGAGAGATAGATTGAGATGGAGAGTGAGCAATGGAGAGGGAGAGGGAGAGAGAGTAAGAGACTGAGATAGAGAGAGAGGAATGAACAGGGAGATGTAGACGGAGATAGTAGGAGAGGAAGGGAGGGATAGGAGAGGGAGAGAGAGATAGATTGAGATAGAGAGAGGAATGAAGTGGGAGAGAGGGAGATGTAGATGGAAATAGAGGGAAAGAGGGAGATGTAGATGGAGATAGAGGGAGATGAATGGAGGGAGAGGAAAGGGAGAGAGAGATTGAGATAGAGAGATAGCAATGAAGAGGGAGAGAGGGAGATGTAGATGGAGATAGAGGGAGAGGAAGGGAGGGAGAGGAGAGGGAGAGAGAGAGATTGAGATAGAGAGATAGCAATGAAGAGGGAGAGAGGGAGATGTAGATGGAGATAGAGGGAGAGGAAGGGAGGGAGAGAGATGTTGATGCATTTCTATTCTAACTCTTAGTTTCATGAATTGCAGGGATCGACGACGACTGCTCAAACTTCGTCGCCGTTGTTACCACCACCTGGAGTGAGGCGCGACGATGGCTTTGGTGGCTTTGGAGGTCAGACGGGCGAGTGAGCCCTTATTCGGTTTGTTGACGATGATGTGATGTATCGACGTTGTAATGACGATGTGTATAGTGTCTATTATGTTGTACTGTTGATTATGTCTGTTCTGTGTTTCTAGCAATCGAGCCGGGTAGCATTTTATACTTTTTTTTTAAAATTTTAAAAACCGTATTTGTGAAGACTTTTTATACAGTACAGTCACAAATAAGGCTTCTAGCAGTCACAAATTAACGTGTGTTATTTGCGAAGGCCAGGCCGTCGCTAATAGGTACGTAATTGCAACATTCGGCCATGGCAAATCGTGTTGTGGGGCCCGTCACGCTGGGCCCAGGATATAGTTTGCAACGGCTAGGCCATCGAAAATAGGTCCTTAATTGCGACGGCCAGGCCATCGCAAATAGACCTGTGGGGCCCACCATCTGGCCTCGGGCTATAGTTTTTGAGGCCGTCGCAAGCCGTCGCAAATAAGATAATTTGTGACGGTGGTCATCGCATATAAGCTTAGTTGCAAAAAGATACTTGCGACGGCCAAAAACCGTCGCAAATAAGGAAAACTGTCACAAATTGCTTATTTGCGATGGTTTTCTTCTTATTTGCGACGGTCGTGGCCGTCGCAAATCACCAAGATTCCTATAGTGCATGACTAGTAATTGGAATAACTACTTACACTAAATATGGTCATTATTGAACTTTCTTGCAATTTTAAACTTGTTGCATGCTCACAGGTGTTTTTAATAATGAAAAATTAATCAACCAACTATCCACATGTTGAGCTTTTATGATCAAATAAAAATGAGAAAAGATCAAGAGAATATTCATGAATCACACTTCTTTTGAGATAAATTATCATTGCACTTAGATATGAACTTGGAAGAAGTTGTGTATGACTAAAACCATGTCCTTAAGCTTCTGATTGTGAAATGACATAGGCTTGGCTTGGTTGGTTAGAATAAGGCAAATGCAACATATAATCTCTAGCAAATGTTATAATATCAGAATTTGTGTTAAAATAATATTGAAAAAGTTAAAAATGCAGCAACAAGTGTCATGCTTTCAGGTTTTGAAATAGTTAAATTTGTGAGATCATGACTTGCTTAAATTGAAAATTACATTTGATCTCTAGCGTGGCTTACACTACTTTATGTATTTTATTGATGTGATAGTGTAAGTTACTTGATAGTATGACTTGGAGAGCTTTGTTTTATATGTATATGTTACAATATGCTCATAACAATTGAAATTTATCTTTTGAACCTTGCTGAATACATTGTCAAAGGGGGAGAAATTGATCACACATTGCACACATTCACAAGTGTTTTGGCACGATTCTTCTCAGGGGGAGAGTTTTTGTATGTCTTCTCATTTTATGTTTGATTTACAAAGGGTGAGAAATAAGTATAGGGGGAGAAATATTTGTTTTGAAATTTCTTTCTTTCTCATTTGATTTTTTCAAAACTTTTCATAAGACAGTGTTCGAATTTTAAGTGGTGTTGCCAATGCATTCACCAAGGGGGGAGACTGTGAGACCTATGTGTCCTAAATACATTGGTTATGACGATAAATTTTTTTAATTTTTCCAAAACACCCGTCTCATCTAGGTCCGAGCTCCTGCGAGGTCTGACGATAGGTCCGTCTTGTTTTGGGTAGCTCCGGCAAGGTCCAACGTAAGGTACGACTTGCTTTGACTAGGTCCTACTTCTTTTTCTAGGTCCGACTAGCTTTGGTTAGCTCTGGCGCTAGGTCCGACTAGCATTGGTTAGCTCTGGCGCTAGGTCCTACTAGCTTTGGTAAGCTTCATCTCAAGGTCCGGTTAGATTTGGCAAGGTTCGGTGCTAGATTGCAATGGTTCTGCTTTTCACTTGCAATGTTTTGAATTTTCTTTCTGAATTATGAAAAGCTTTCTTAGTATTCTTTTACTAAGTTTTTGGTGTGTGTTGGTTGTTATGGCTGATATATTTTTACTATGGTTTGCAACATGCTTATGTGAGGTGCTCAGGTAAGGTGTTGTGATTATCAGAACTAATGAAAGTCAAGTCGAGGACTTGTGCTTGAAAGTATTGTTTGTTTATTCATGTCTAGGTGTTGCTTGAGTTCAAGACATGGCTGGTGACGGGATCCATTGAACTAGTCTTAGGGAGAAGATGAGGTTCAACAACCAAGTTCGGGAGGAACTTTGGTTGATTTGATCGGGAGGTTGCACAACATGTTTGAATCAAGAACAATGCATATGAAGGTATCATGGACGTTGTTGGAAGATGTTTGCATGTGTGCAAGGAGTGCATGGACGTGGCTACATGGTTCCAAGGCGTGATGAAGAGACGTGGATGTAAAGAATTGGTCGGAAAGGTCCAACCAACTAGGTTATGGACTCAGGCTACGGTTGACACTACATAAGAAAGAGTCATATGAGACGGGCCCGAATGAAGAAGGGAGACGAACAAACTGTGTGTCTCCGTTGTCGTGTCTCGTATTACGTTGGCATCAGAGACGGGCTTCAAGGCGTGTCGCCGATCGAACTAGGTGCGAGACATGCTCAAAAGAAGCGCACCTCCTTTCCTTTTTTTATAACTGACGATCTTTACGGTGTCATTGGAGACGCCGCTGGCGTGCGTCGCCCACCAGCTTACAAGCGTCACAGGCCTTACAAAGCACGTCGCAAATATACTGACTAATCGAGACGCTCTGTTATGTATCGCGTCGCAGATTCATTAACTTATGTGAGACAGGCTTTATAGAAGCTTGTCTCTTTTATTTGGGTTATACAAAACGCTCTCTGCTACAGCTCATCGCAGATTGTTTATAGGCACTATTATTAGGAGCTAGCCAGGATTTGGCAGCCGTATTACCAATGTCAGCAACATACTTGCCAGTACCCTGCGTACCGGGTATCCCTCGGTACCGCGAAGAGTACATGGGAGTTCTACCTAACAGAGTTGAAGGTCTTCGCAGGCCCCATATGTCGCATTGCACCGGACCCGCTCTCCATATATGGGTAGCTCCTGGGTAAACACGTGTAAAGGAAAACCCGAACTAAAATCCCAATGAAGGAAAGCTTCGGTGACAACACGTGTACAACAACCCCAGACCTAACCCCCAGCAGAGAGGAGCTCCGGTGCCGACACGTGTACAGTAGCCCCGGACCTACCCTCCCACAAGGGAAAGCTCCGGCGCTGCCACGTGTGGAGTCTCCAGACCTGCTTCACCAACGAGTACATTGGCGGACCTCCTTTTGCACGAACAATCAAGGGCGATTAAAGCAACAGTTACAAGACCTGATTAGTGTCATTAATGCTATATTAATGATACACGATCAGTGTGATGTTAATAGGGGTAATGCAAGCATTGAGGCACATTATCACACTTTTAATCATGCTTAATACCCTTTAGACAGTGTATTAGGCCATTAAATACGCTAGGGCCACATGTCGGGCCAGGCAAACTTTGTAACGGTCTGCCCTTAGAACTATAAAAGGGATGTGTTGCACGATCCCAGGAACATCGGATCCAAGCTAACCCGCATACTAGGAAACAGACTCATAAAATACAACAACACAAACCCTGTGGAGTAGGGTATTACGCTCAGGCGGCCTGGACCACATAAATCTCTGGTGTCGCCATCTTGATCCTGATCTCTGCGTACCCCAACCATAACAAGAACCTCCGCGGGCTACACTTTAGTAGTACAAGAACCATAACAATGCTGGTCAATAAGATGGGCTTCTGCGTCGATCACTTCATCAAAAAACCACAACCCTAAGCACACGCTCATTGCTGCGCGAGCTCTCCTACAACGCCCACCACCTCTAGGTGCACCCTAGGGTGTTATGGAGTAGTGGAGGGCCGATGTTGACCATCTGGTTGCAGTTGCAGCTGCAGGCATTGACACTCAAGGTCCTCCCCCTTAGGGGCAAGCACCATCACAACGACGTACCTTGTCCGGCCGACTTGGTCCACAAGTCTCGCGACAAAGAAGACGTGTTGCATCCCATAAGGTGACTTCGTTGCCTCCCGGGGCACGACGCACCCATACCATCACCAGGATTCCGACCCATGACCTGCAGTCGAAACTTGATCGCCGTTATCGGCAATAGGATGGCCGTGTCCATATCGAGCGGGCTCGCGAAAGGTGAGAGACTCAGGACAACACTGCTTCCCAGGGAGTAGGAGGAGGCTGTTCTGCCCTGGCCATGCATTTACGCATGGTCAGACAGCCACAGAAGTTCCGACCTCACTTACCAGGAAAATTCGATGGGATTGTCAACCCCGTCGAATTTCTTCAAATTTCCTCCACTGCCATACTGGCAGCGGGATGTGATGAGGCTGTGATGGCCAATTACTTCCCGGTGGCTTTAACTAGGAGTGCAAGGTCCTGGTTCATGAGTCTTCCACGTGACTCCATTAATAGTTGGGCGGAGCTTTGCCAACAATTCACTGCCAATTTCGGGAGTTCCTACACCTGGCCTGGCACTGAATTGGATTTGACTGCTGTAAAGCAAACATCGGGGGACTCACTGTGATCCTTTATCTAGCGGTTTTCTCAGGTTCGGAATACTATTCCTTCAATCTCGAGCTCTTCTCTTATCGTTGCATTTAGACAGGGTGTTCAAGATAAGAAGATGCTAGAGAAGATGGCCATCAATGAAGTCACCAGCGTCACGAAACTCTTCAGTCTAGCTGACAAATGTGATAGAGCTGCGGAGGGACGTGAAATGCACTCCAAGCCAGCTTCGGAGGCCAACAAGAAGTCCTCCAAAACTGAAGCCGCTACCTTCGGTAGTGGCAAGAAGAAAAAGAAGCCCAACGGCAAAAAGAAGTCATCGACCGGTGCACCGACTGCTGCAGCTGCTGCAGCTCCGGTGGCCGAGGGCAACGCCCCGAGAAGCGACCTCGTCCTTCGTCAGAAGACGACAACAGTTCAAAGGCATTGTGTCCGATCCAAAAGACAGACAAACACAGTCTGGAAGAATGTCGGGAGGTCTAGAACCTTGCCGAGCGTTATAACAAGTGCCGGGAAGAAGCTCCTTTTCGTCAACGTGAAGGAAAGCAAACCGTCGACGAAGCTCCCGCTGAAGAGGAGCTAGGTTTCTAGGACCCCAAGATGGTCCTGAGAGCTGTTTACAACACTGTCGACGACAACTCTGACGTCTCTGACAACGAGCGCTGGAAAACCCTAAACACCATGTATGGTGGTTCTTGGGACATCACCTCTCGCCGCATCCTCAAGACAATGCGGCGGGATGTGGCCGTGGCAGCTCCCACTGCTAAGGCGGAGCAACATCGGAAGTGGATGCATACTCCCATCATTTTCGATGCTTCGAACTGCCCCCGAAACATGATCGGGGCTGGCCAACTCTCGTTGATGGTGTCACCCACCATTAACAATATTCAAATTCACCATGTAATGTTGGACGGAGGTTCGGGGCTAAACCTCATAAGCTTTGAAGATTTTGTTAAGCTTCAGCTCCGACCTTGAGACCTTTGCCCATCTCGACCTTTCTCTCAAGTAGGTCCGGGAACCATTTCACCTCTCGGTTCCATCACACTCCCAGTGACCTTCGGGACTCGGGAGAACTACAGAACTGAGAAATTGGTCTTTGATGTCGTGCAGAGTCTGCCGTTCAATGCCATTCTTGGCAGGCCAACCTTGTACAAGTTCATGGTCGTAGCTCATTATGGGTACTTAGTGTTGAAGATGCCAACACCCACGGACGTTATCCGGATCCACAGAGATCGCACCGCAGGAGTTGCTCCTCTAGAAGAACTCTATGCGCTTACCACAACGCAAGAGGAAGCATCTGGTAAGGAGCCAACTCCGAACCCTCCGAGCATTTGTCATAAAGGCTCTACATCTGCACCCCGTGTGCAACCAAGCGGCGACACCGACGTTATCGTTAAAGTCATCCAAATTGGTTCCAACGCTGCTCAGACTACCCGTATATCAGCAGGTCTGAACAACAAATAGGAACTCGCGCTCATCACTTTCCTCTGAGATAGTGTTAACGTGTTTGCCTGGCAACCAGCACAAATGCATTGGATCCTTGGGGAGGTGATTGAGCACAATCTGAAGATTTACCCAGACGCACGACCTGTACACCAAAAGTCCTGGAAGCAATCAATCGATCGACAAAACTTCATCCAATGGGAAATCAAGAAGTTGCTCGAAGCTGGATTCATCCGGGAAGTCTTCCATCCAAAAAGGCTGGTAAACCCAGTTGTTGTACCCAAGGCCAGTGGGAAGCTTTGGATGTGTATCGACTACACCACCTTAAATAAGGCATGTCCAAAGGATCCATTTCCACTACCTAGAATAGATCTGATAGTGGACTCCACCACTGGGTGTGAGCTATTGTGTTTCTTAGATGCATATTCTGGATATCATCAAATCCAAATGTCTAAGGAAGATGAAGAGCATACTGCCTTAATAAAAGTAGATGGATTGTACTGTTATACTGCCATGCCATTCGGTCTTAAAAATGTTGCTTCAGCATTTGTACGAGCTATGTACAAAACATTTGGAGAGCTAAATAGAGACTTAGTGGAGGTGTACGTCGACGACATCGTTGTGAAGATAAAAAATAAGGAGTCACTCCTTGACAACTTACAAGCCATCTTCGACAAGCTGCACACCACGCACACCAAGCTAAACTCGGACAAGTGTGTCTTCGGGGTTAGCTCCGGGAAGCTTCTGGGTTTCTTGGTGACCCACCGAGGAATTGAAGCAAATCTGGCGAAGATCAAGACCATAGAAGATATGCGGCCCCCAACTCGCATTAAGGATGTCCAGAAGTTAACTGGATATCTAGCTGCGCTCAGCCAATTTATCTCAAGACGGGTAGAACGGGCGTTACCCTTCTTCAAACTTTTGAGGAAGAGCAGACCATTTCATTGGTCTGAAGAAGCAAAAAAGGCGTTTCAAGAGCTGAAACAACACCTCACCACACTACCGATATTGGTAGCTCCTAATCCTGGTGAGCCTTTACTGCTTTACATTTCGGCAACCACCGAAGTTGTCAGTATGGTCCTCATTGCAGAAAGACTGGAGCCACATCCAATCCTGGAGTCTAGACTCCTCCGGGAGGGTCCGAAATTATGTGAAGGCGTGTCTGGGTCCCAGCTCCCAAACACGGAACCTCAAAACGAAATGCTAGGAGATCAACCTCATTTGTCTAAGGAGGTTCACCTGGCTGACCAAGATCATTTGGATCCTTCCAGCAAGATCTGGGTCGAACAAGAAGAAATTTTAGACACTTCCGGGAGGGTCCAAGAAGCACAACCTGAAGGTCTGGAACCCTCCAGCACGGTCCGGGTCAGTGGAGAAGAAGCTCCGGGTCCTTATGAAAGGGTCTGGACCGTCCAACACCCCGTCTACCTCATCAGCGAGATCCTCCACGACGCCAAGGCAAGATACATAGAGGTGCATAAACTTCTTTACATAGTTCTTATTGCCTCAAGAAAGCTTCGTTGCTACTTCCAAGCCCACAAAATATCAGTGGTAACTTCTTTCCCACTGCGTGCTATTTTTCATAACCCTAACTCTACCGGGAACATTGCAAAGTGGGCAGCGGAATTGGCCGAATTTGATCTAGAATTCGTGCCACGACAAGCAAACAAAAGTCAAGATTTGGCTGACTTTGTGGCGGAATGGACTCCCTCTCCATCAAACCCTGGGGGGCCACAATGAGCAGAAATCAGAACCCAAAGTTCCGATATTCACCGAGCCTCACTGGACCGTCTACTTCGACGGCTCCGTGCAAAAGCAGTGGGCCAGAGCTGGAATCCTTCTTCTGGCTCCGACTAGGGAGAAAGTCAAGTATATGGTACACCTTTATTTCAAGGCAACCAACAACATGGCGGGGTATGAAGCTCTCATCTATGGCCTCAAGGTGGCACTATCTTATGGTGTCAAACAGCTGTTGGTGAAGGGAGATTCACAACTCATTATCAAATAGGTTAAAGGTGAATGCTCCTGCAACAATTCTCAACTAGCAGCTTATCTCCTTGAAGTCCAGAGGCTTCAGAAGGACTTCCAAGTCCTGGATCTCCACCATGTTTAGCGTCTTCATAACGCTGAAGTCGACGAACTGTCGACGAAAGCCTCAGCTGAAGCTCAGGCTCCTGATGGAATCTTCGTCCGGAGGTTGTCAAAACCAACAACTCAGCCTGCCGAACTAAGTGAAGGGGGCGAGACCAGCACCACGAAGCTGGCAGTCCCGATGGCCCTGCTACCATGGCATCCACCAAGGGTCGTAGGTGCTGTCGGAAGCTCCAAGCAACCTAGCACGCAGGACTCAGAAGCTCAAGTAAGCTCCGATGCATGGATCTCGGAGATATGGAGCTACTTGAAAGACAATATCCTTCATGAAGACAGTGTATCCGCTGACTAGATTGTCAAATTGGCTAAAAGATACACGTTGATAGAAGGGGATCTCTATCAGCGCGGTGCCAATGGCTTCCTAATGCGGTGCATTACAAGGGAAACAGGTCGCAAACTCCTCGCAGAAATCCATAGAGGCGAGTCTGGGAACCACGCTTCTTATCGCACGCGGGTTGATAAAGCCTTTCAGCATGGCTTTTACTAGCCTACATCACTTCAGCATGCGGTAGAGCTAGTGAAAAAATGTGAAGCGTGTCAGTTCTACGCAAAACAGATTCACACACCAGCTCAATCACTACAAATGATACCTCATACATGGCCATTCGCTGTGTGGGGCATGAACATCTTGGGACCTTTCCCAAAAGCTGTCGGGGGTTAGAAGTTCCTGTATGTCGCCGTCGACAAGTTCACTAAGTGGCCAGAAGCAACTCCAGTTGTGACAATCAACAAACAAGCAGCAATTAAGTTCTTGAAGTCCATTATATGCAGATTTGGAGTTCCAAACAAAGTCATAACTGACAAGAGAACTCAATTCACAAGTGCGGCATTCCAAGAATATTGCGAAGACCTCGGCATTCAACTTAGCTACGCCTCTGTAGCTCACCCAACAAGTAATGGACAAGCTGAGAGAGCAAATGTAGAAATATTAAAGGGACTTAAGACGTGCACGTACGAGCGCCTAAGAAAGCATGGACCCAACTGGATTGAAGAGCTTCCGTCAACACTACGGGCGAACAGGACAACACCTAACCGGTCAACTGGGGAGACTCCATTCTTCCTGGTGTATGGAGCTGAAGCAGTCCTTCCTCTGGAGATCACCTTGGGGTCCCTCCGGGTCCGGACCTTCGACGAAGCCACGCAGGACCAACTCCGGCGTGAAGACCTTGACCCCGTTGATGAGGGGAAGGTGCCAAGCAACTGTTCGGAATGCACGTTATCGCCAAGCACTCCGGGGCTATCATCAAAGGCATGTGCGCAACCGACAGCTTGAAGAAGGCGACTTGGTGCTTCGGAAGATACTAACCAGTGAAGGGATGAACAAACTTTCCCCAGCTGGGAATGTCCCTTCCGAGTAATTAAAGTATCTCGACCCGGATGTGTTCGCTTGGCAACAGAGGATGGGACCCCGCTTCCCAATCCTTGGAACATCGAGCACCTCCATAAGTTTTATGCTTAGAATCACGGAGGTGAGCCTATAATTACACATGATGTATGTTATAGAGTCGATAAACAGACAAGGGCAGGTCCTCCGAGAGAACATCCGGACCCCTCCGGGAGGGTCCAGAAAGTTCAAGTACACTTCATATAGTCACTGCACTCAAAGTGTAACTACCTATCCTGGGTTAATACAAGATGTATAGCGCACTTAGCTTGGTCCCGCACCCTAAGTGTGTCCTTGTCTCCCATGTAATCCAGACCTATAATGAAAGACATTGTCGTGTAAAAATAGACTCCACGTGCATTTTTTTTGTACAAGGCTCAATCTATTTATTTATCGCTTTTAACCTTCTTGTCTATAATGAAGTCGTGCAATTCCTCTTGAGTTTTTACCAAGTTACTCATATGCATTTCAAGTTTATTGTTAGTCTCTTTGGGTCTTAACATGCTGTACAGTCTACATGCCTGAATGCCAAGCCAACATAGGTCCAGAGTGTGCTATCGACTTAGCCTGGTCCTGCATCCTAAGTACGCCACTCTACCTACACTCCGGCAAGCCTAAGTAGGGTGAGTACTAAAAAAGCATATGGGTCTGGAAGATTTACATCAATATACTCGTTACCATATCGAGTTGCTCTTCGGAATAAAACTCAAGTAAGAACAATAAGACACAAACGATTTATAGACAAGAGGACGAATTTTACTTTTTCCTTGTATTTAATGTGCAGGAAAAATAGAAATTCAAAGCGGTGGTGGTAGGCGTCGGAGCTACTAAGCTCGGACAACCCCTGGGGGGCCTAAATTCAACTATTTGTGCGGCAACATCAGGAGCTACCAAGCTCCGATCGTCAACGTTTATATGTTGATGCTGGGTACTGTCAGAGCTACTAAGCTCCACCAATCTCAGGGGGCCTACCGTCGATGCCTCAGAATTGAATACTTCGGACCTAAAATCTACTAGTACGAAGCCTTCAAGTCACCAATATATTGTCAAAACCTTTGGTACATGTACACACTTTAATAGTACACATGTACCAGGGGGCCAACAAGACAGTGCACATTATATTGAAGACAAAAATAAAGTAAAGTTCATGGTAAAATGGATTTCATTAATTTGAAGCACTGGATTACAAAATTGGGATTACAGTAGAAGGCAAAAGGCAGAAGTCCTAGCTACTGGAGGATCTAAGTCCTGTAGAAGAATGTGGCGACTTTCTGGGCAACCTCTTGGAGGATGGCCTTGGCGGTGTCTTCCTCTTCGGCGATGGGACCTTAAAGCACTAGGTACATGGAGAATTGGGGGTCTTGGCTTATGTAACACTTCAGCACATATTCTGCGACATTAGTAGCCAAACACTTCCCCTCTATCTCGAGCTGGTTTGTAATAACGTCGCCCATTGCATCGAGTTTTCTGCCAGCACCATTGAGGGCCACCAGAGCTCGGTCCAAGTCCAGCTCCGGGTTGTCCAGACGTACGGGACTGAAACCTAGTGGTGTTAGTGCGTCATTGGCCCGCCGCAAGAAGTCCCACACTTGAATGGACTCCATCTCCTTCAAGCTCCGCAGATCCTCCAGTGACTTCTGGTCAGCCGCAAGCTCCGAACCTTCCCGAGCAAGGCGCTCGACCAATTTAGCATGTTGCTGCATACTCTCAGCAACTTGCTTCTCACGGTCAGACAGCTCTGTCTCCCGGAGGTGGATGCGGTTCCACCTTTCCGCCATGTCCTTCTCTTGCCTTCACCTTCCTTTCCCTGGTGGCAATGTCAGCCTCTCTTTTCGAGAGCTTCTGCCCAGTTTCCAGTACTTTTCTTTCTCTTCTTTGCTCCATAGATCCAGCTTTTTACTGCGATCCACCACATTTTGTTCACCTAGAGTCAACTTCTGGGTGACCTCCGCCTCCATTTTTACAACATCCTCCTGCTGCTTCAAGAGCTTCTCCTCCCTCGCTTCCAGGTCCACCCGACGATTCAAGAGAACTTCATTCAATTCATTGAGGTTTTCATGACGCTCATCAGCGGCATCACGCCTCTCCTTGGCTTGCTCAAGGATTTCCATGGAGTTATCGTCGAGCACTCAGATGGAGGCCTCCTTCTCCTCAAGCAGCTCGTCTAAGTATTCTAACTGAGCTTTCCCCCTTCTTTACCACTCCTTCTAGTCAGCTAACCTTGTCTGGGCAAGCCTGGTCTCAAGATGGAGTTTGTTGCGCCAACACCTCAAGGTGTTGCGCTCCTCCTCCAGGGCTTTTCTCTCATGATCAAAGGCAAGTTGGATTTGTCGAAGAATGGAGCAGGACAATGCCAGAGGGATAGGCTCTGGACCTACTGGGACCATCTCTGCAGGCTCCAGAGGGTTCTCCATTACAAAAAAGGGTCCCACTCTACAAGAGAGGACCCTTGAGCTCATGTGGCACTGGGACTGCTCTTCGAGAGCACTTCAGCAGCAGCAGAAGAGGAACCCACCAGAGGAACTCCCACCTCCAAAGCAGAAGTTGAAAGTGCTACCTCCGGGCTCTCAGTTGTTGGCTCCGAGGGTGGAGGACCCATCACTACTTCTTCGTGCCGCTCCGGCTCTAGCCCAGGCACCTCCGGGACAGCTACTTCCGAGGTAGCGGTCGGGGCTTCATCCGGTGCCCCTACCAAAGCCGGCTCAGACACTGGCGTGTTGGTCACTTCTGGTCCAACGACCGGAACTTCAAACATTTCCGACTCAGCCGCCAAATCTTCAGCATTTCTGACCCAAGGGTCGGACCTTCAACCATATCCGACTCAATGGCTAGGGCTTCGATTACCTCTAGATCAGTGGCCAGGGCTTCGACGACTTCCTGCTCAAAGGCCAGAGCTTCTGGCATCTCCGGTGCTGGAGCATTAGCCTCCGCCACCGTTGCTAGGGGTACATCTTCAACTTCTCCCCTGTGGTCCGGCGCTACCACAGGAGCTTCGAGGGAGGACACCAAATCCAAGTCCACGACAGCTGGCGCCGGAACGGCCACAACTTCTGCCACCACTTGAGGAGGAGGCTCGGTGCTTGAAGCCGGAGCTTCGGCATGTGCATCCCCAGTCGTTGCGACAGGCGCCGAAGTCCCTGACCCCTTCTTCGACACCCTAGAAATAAAGGGAAGAGAAAATTAAAGACACTTCAGAAATAATACTAGCATTTTAAGGTGAGCAACCAACGCTTACCTAGGGACGCTACCATCCCAGTCACCTTGGAACCTCTTCTTCTGAGGTCCGGAGCCAGAGCCCACCAAGTCTGATGAGACAATTGCTTCATACCTCAGTTGTGGGCCACTAGCAGCAGCCGGAGTCTTCTCGGACGGAGCTTCTCTTGGCCGGGATGAACTCCCGGACCTGGAACTCTTAGCCAGCACTATGCCCAGTGTTGACTCCCCAGAGCTGGCGCCTCTTGAAGATGCCTGCATCGGACAAGGTGCAGTCGCAGAGGACCGACCCCGCCAGGGAGAAGGAGCCTTCATAGAGGGAGCAGCCCTAACGAACCCCCCGTCAGCGTTCTTTACCTTCCTCTTCCGGTTGGAGGGTTTGTCTGGCTCCTTGCCCTTGCCTTTGCCTGTGTATTCAACCCTCCGGCCTGGGGCAGAAGCAGGCCCACCCTAGGAAGCTCCGAGGATCACTACCCTGGTGGTCGGACGCCTTTCCACCTCACCAAGGTCGTCAAGCGCCAACATCTTCCTCCGAAGCTCTCTGCTGAACTGCACCTCCATGTTCAGTGGGAGGAAAGCTGCCGGTGGAACTAAGTCATCGCCGTTGACGTTTATCCCATGCTGGAATTTCTTGAGATTAAGCCTTAAAGCTTCGTCATCCAAGTTGGATTTCAGACCAGTTTCAATCCGGTCGTCATCCGTCACACTATTGAGGGCCCATGCGAGCTTCTCCCTCTTCCTCAGCGGAGCCCATTTGTTGACTAGGAAGTTGCAGAAGACCACCTGAGGAGTCGTGCCACCTTCCCACGCATTTGCGGATCCTGGTCAAGACGGGGTTGAATGCATCCGACAGCATCGGAACTACACTCCAAGTGTCGGTGTCAACGTTGGGGAGGCCTTTGGGCAGCTCCAACTTCTCGTGCTCCTCCACTGCAATGATGACCCAATATTTCTTCCAGTCATCCCATTTGCCGGAAGGAAAAGACTTCAAGTATTTGAAGGGGCAGTTCTTGCACTTCACGAAATAGTAGAAGCCAAGAAGCTCAGTCACCTTGCCAGTGGTGTGGATGGTGAAGAAGGTGCAGAACAGCTTAACGTAGGGGGGAATACCCACCCACATCTCACAAAAGTGGACGAACGTCGCCACGAGAAGAAGAGAATGGGGGCCAAGATGATACAGCTGGAGACCATAAAAGTCTAGCAGCATCAAAAGAAAGGTAGAAAAAGGTGGGATCAATCCCACCATGGTTTACGCTGAGAAGTACACCATGTTGCCATTGCGCTCCTTCTTGAACGGGAGCTCGCGGCGCGAGTCAAGTGGTTGAAGGAGTCGCTGGACCACCCCATATAGGTCCGGACCTTCTTCAGATCATTGTCACTCTTGAGGCGGCTCTTGGGAAGACCCAACTCCATTGCGGCAAAGCGGAGCAAAGGAAGGGAAGTTAGGCGGAGTTTGGGAGGCTCTAAGCGCAAATTTGATCGAAGGCGTAAAGAGTCCTAAAACCATGCGCACTTTCCCTCTTAAGTAAGCCTTCGCGATGCTTGGATGGAAACTGCAGTGAGAACGAAGGCACTTTTAAAAAGTCTACCCCGTCAATGACGAGTGGGCCTGGGTCCACCCCGACGAAGAGATCGAGGTTCTTACCCCAGGTGAACCGTTGTCATGATGAGCGGTGGGAAACTCGATGGCGGCACCCTGACAGGGCGCGCGGAACCGATACGGTTTTCATATTGGGAATCAGCGACCTTCAATTGCGTGAGATCCTCACTCAAAGATCTTATCTGCCGCATTCATAACAAGCCACGCGTTGATGGTTCACTACCGGACCATCGCTTCAATAGCACATCAGAAGACTCTTGAAATCGGATCGCGAGAATCGATAATGGCACCACCTCCGGTATAATAACTTAACCCAAAGGGTTTCTCCCAAATGTGGGCCTAGGGGCCACTGTCGGTACCCTGCGTACCGTGTACCCCTTGGTACTGCGAAGAGTACAAGGGAGTTCTACCTGACAGAGTTGAAGGTCTCCTCAGGCCCCACATGTCACATTGCACTGGACCCACTCTCCTCATATGGGTAGCTCTTGGGTAAACACGTGTAAAGGAAAACCGGAACTAAACTCCCAATGAAGGAAAGCTTCAGTGACAACACATGTACACGACCCCGGACCTAACCCCCAGTAGAGAGGAGCTCCGGTGCCGACACGTGTACAGCAGCCCCGGACCTACCCTCCCACAAGGGAAAGCTCCGGAGCTGCCACGTGTGGAGTCTCCAGACCTGCTTCACCAAAGAGTACATTGGTGGATCTCCTTCTGCACGAACAATCAAGGGTAATTAAAGCGGCAGTTACAAGACCTGATTACGTGTCATTAATGCTAGATTAATTATACACAATTATTGTGCTGTTAATAGGGGTAACGCAACCATTAAGGCACGTTATCACACGATCAATCATGCTTAATACCCTTTAGAGAGTGTATTAGGCCATTAAATACGCCAGAGCCACATGTCGAGCCAGGCAAGCTTTGTAATAGTCAGCCCTTAGAACTATAAAAGGGATGTGCCGCACAAACCCAGGAACATCGGATCGAAGCTAACCCGCATACTAGGGAACAGACTCATACAATACAACAACACAAACCCCGTATAGTAGGGTATTACACTCAGGTGGCCTGAACCACGTAAATCTCTAGTGTCGCCATCTTGATCTTGATCTCTGCGTACCCCAACCATAACAAGAACCTCCGCGGGCTACACTTTAGTAGTACCGGGGGAAGTGTCATTGCTACACTTCGACAATACTATTCATGAACATATGCATAGACAAAATTATCACATGTTAAATTATAATGACCAATCAAATATTACCAAAGTGTCAATCGTGGTTATAAAGTATACTAATTACACAACAAAGACTGTTCATCCTGATTACATTGTAACTAATTACACACATCATAACTGTCATGTCTAATCCTATAGACCGTAATGAAAATTCTCCCGATCAATGACATCATTGACGATGAGCCTTCATAGCCTTTAATGCTCCGACTGAGACATCCTAAAATTCAACTGTAATAAACACAAGAACAAATTGGTATACTGTTGTAATAAACAAAGGAACTGTTAGGGAATGGAGAATAGAGCTTACTTGTAGCACATGCAGTTGGTGAGCATCTGCAAGGCATCAACAGAGAAATTGTTCTCATGGTAAAAGACATGGTACTGAGCTGGTTTGCTTGTCCCCTAAAAAAACAAACAATTTACATTGCACTGATGCTTTTATATCCTGATATCAAAAACTCGTGAGAGAAACACCGATTATCGCAAAGGTACCTTGATTCTAGCATGGCTGCAGAGGTAGAAATCAAACACAGTTGGATGGCAAATGCTAT
Organism: Tuctoria greenei; assembly: GCA_036927565.1. Lineage (NCBI taxonomy): Eukaryota > Viridiplantae > Streptophyta > Magnoliopsida > Poales > Poaceae > Tuctoria > Tuctoria greenei. Next base: position 144,189,565 of record JAYESD010000008.1, on the reverse strand, counting down.
TGTCAACTACAGTTCCCGCAGTAGGGTTTGCGAATCAGAATTTATTATATATTGATAGTCCAAACAAATACATTACTTTTGCATTGGACATAAACAAGGAAGATGAATGTATACCATAATGAAAATTCCCCCTTTGGATCAATGACTTCATTAATGATGAGCCTTCATTGGACATCCCCAAATTCAATAAAATCACTGGAATGCACGCTCTGAGGGCAGGGTCGAGGCGGAAGCGTGCTCAGGGGACAGGGGATGCGGCGGCATGCTCTGGGACGAGCTGGCGAAGTTGCCGGAGTGGCAGTTCCTCAACTCTCTCGTGACAGCAGGCCGGCGTGCTCCTGGGACAGGGAGAACATACCGATTACCGAGGTTGGGTCGAGGCGGTGGTGTGCTCCGGGGACACGGGACGAGGCGGTGTGCTCTAGCGTGCTCAACTCTCTGATGAAGAAGGTTGGGGTTGATGGCAGGGTAGGGGTTGACGCCGACATCGCGACAATGACGAAGAGCGGATTGAGAGAGAGGGACGGCGGCGGCGTGCTCCGGGGACAGGGGATGAGGCAGCGTGCTCGAGCCTGCTCAACTCTCTGATGACGCGAAGGTCGGGGTCGACGGCGGCGGCGTGCTCTAGATCTGCAGTTTATAGGTCGAGAGAGCACGCAAAAGCTAAAAATTTTCACCAAATGTTGGGAGAGAGCGCGCGATAGACAAAAGTTTTAGTCTTAAATCGGAGACGCGCCAATGGAACACGTGTCTCGCATTAGCTCTTCGTTAGGAATTGGAGTCGGGCGTATATAACGCCTGTCTCACACTATTTTGTCGGTAGAACGGGCATCCAATATGCGAAAGATGCGCAACAGTGCTGAAGCAAGGAACATCATTCCCATATTGGATGCGGACCAACTGCAACTGTGTGCAATCTCTTATATGATCGTTGCAACGCGCTTAGCTTTCCATGGTGGGACAAAAGATCTTCGGCGTAAATTGGAGACGGGCCAACGGAAGGCGCGTCTTATATTATTTTGATGCCCCGGACACCCTAGAGTGCCCTAGATGCGCCACGGTGTCCTGAAGCCACTAACAACATTCAGGACAGTCCGACGTGTCCAGCTGGCAATTGTGCGGAATGCCTTATATGATCGTTGCATTGCGCTCAGCTTTCCGAGGTGGAACAAAAGATCTTCGGCATAAATCGGAGAGGAGCCAACTGAAGGCGCGTCTAGCTTTAATTTGTGGTTGAACAGCCATGTCGTATGTCAAAGATGCGCCACTGTGTGCTTGATCCAGGAACATCTTTGGCATTCGGGCATGTCCAACAGTCAACTGTGCGCAATGCCTTATACAATCTTTGCAACGTGCTCAGCTTTATGAGGTGGGACAAAAATGGAACAAATCGCAGACGAGCCCGTGTGGGGCCCGTCTCCCTTTTGCCGAATATCAGGTATCTAAGATGCGCCTTTCTAAAGTTTGTCTCTCATTCTCTCGCCACATTGCCACTTGGAAGAAATTGTGAACCGTTGCATGGATAAACAAAACATTACAATTCACGGGTTAATTGGAATTTACGGATAAACAAACGCAATGACACTGCAACTAAGAGATAATTTGCAACTCAATGAATTTTATAGTTCATACATCGCGTGCCCTCTAAACTAATTTCGAATCTAAACTTATTCCTAAAGCTCCCACTGATAAATCTAAACTGTACTGTCCAGCTTGCTCCCAAACACGTCTCTTATATTCCCCTCGATCCTGAAAAATATTGACATTCTTTTAAATTAACAAATGTCGAAGGAGGAATGAATAACCTACTCAAATGTCACTAACTCAAAGTGTCATCCAACCTTGATAAGTAGATTATAGCAATCATTTTCAACATCGGGCGCATTTGGCTGAGCAGCAAACGCTAAACTTCAAGTAGTATAGTTTTGATTGTAAAACCAGTCCACCACCCCTACGAAATATAATTTAAGCAACATAAGAAAACAGTTCAAATAAGTTTGGCAACAATTAAGTACTAATTACACAAGCAGAATAGGTCTATCTTATAGTCTCTTGATCAAGAATCCCGATGCAGAGTGCTCCTGAGCGATGGACATTTGGGTGGAAGAACCCACTTGGAAAGGCGCATCTTGGAGGCACCAAGGGATAGTCCTCAGAGAAGGAGATTGTCAGGGGGTAGTAACCATCTTCCCATTCAGTCTACAAAGGAAATTCATTAATAGGAGGACGATGGTTAAACTCATATTGTGCTTGTTCTTCATGACTTACCCCTTCTTTATTGGGGACGATGCACTGCCACTTCAATAAATCTCCTGATTCAGGCTTCAAAGATAAACCCTACGTAGAGAAATTGAAAATACCAAAAACAAACAAGACAGAAAAACAAAACTACAGCTAAGTTCATCAGTCCATTGCAGATCAATGTATAAACAACCATGCGACCGGTGTGCCATATGTACATACATGGGTATGGTTCTTGCACCACGCCAAGCGCTCCTCCTTCAATCGACTATGCGCCAACCCGATACCAGCCATGAACAGTGACGATGACAAGGAAGAAGGCAACGACGATGATGAGGATGGCGACGATGACGATGACGAGGATGGCGTCGACAACGACAACGGCGATGGCGAACAGAGGAGATGGTCCCACTGGAGTTGGTCGATTAGTAAAGGACCATTGGTCGATTAGTAAAGGAGCACCGAAGGTAAAGAGATGAGGGAGATAAATGCGAGACGCGCTATAACAATGAGAGACGTGCGTTAAGCTAAAACACATCTTCCATTGTCAAAGAGACGAGGGAGATAAATGCGAGACGCGCTGTAACAAATAGATATGTGCTTTAAGCTAAAACGCGTCTTCAATCGTCGAAAGAGAGACGCGTGGCACGAGGTCTGCGGAGAACTTAATTTCGGTGGCGTGGTGCAGAGATGTGTTCGACGTCCGTGCGGGACCTTTCATTTCCCCAAGGCGGTATCGATGCATCCCATCGTTCCATCAATGCGCGGGAAACCAACCGCTCCCTCGACGACTCCGTGCGGACCTTATTTAAGATGAGCCATCACCAGTGAGTTCTCCACAAGAATGTCGCTCACTTTGAATCCTCTTCTTTTCTTTGATCGTCTTCTCCGCCCTGACGACACACCACCACCATGGTCGACCGCCCGCCGAGAGAGCCACCCTGCAAGAAACTGTGCTACAGCTCCCCTGAGAGGTTCGACACCGAGCAGTGCCACCTTATGGTGCAAGAGGCATACAACAATACGTCTCGTGCCATGAGTTCCTTGCGTTTGAGTACCCTTCCCCAGTTTACTGAAATGTGTACCATCGGCCACTACCTCTTCGCCCTCACGGGGGTGGCTGATCGTATCGACGTTCTGTTCGAGACGATGGCCCAGGTGCTTTTCCCCGAGGGCCGTAGAAACCTGGTGGAGGCGACGGAGAGCAACCTCGTTCATAGGGTTGCACCACCGGTGCAGCCGGCGCAGCAGGAGAAGTCGGCCCAGGCTCCTGTTGCAACGATGCTGAAGTCACCACCGAAGGACGAGGAGGAGGAGGAGGAGGAGGAGGAGGAGGACGAGGAGGAGGACGAGGAGGACGAGGAGGATGAGGAGGAGTAGGAGTAGGAGTAGGAGTAGGAGTAGGAGTAGGAGTAGGAGTAGGATTTAGTTTTTCTTTGTTGTTTTTAGTAGCTTCTGTTTTGTAAATATTGTTAATGAATGAATTCTCTTGAATATTATCTTGTGTGTTCTTCAACTGTGTGAATATTATCTTGTGTGTTCTTCAACCGTGTGAATATTATCTTGTGTGTTGTTCAACTGTGTGAATGAATGAATTTGTGGTGTGTTCGTCGTGTTCCTCGGGTATCATAAGGAAGGATGTGATTATATTCAGGTATCAAGTGAGAATGTGCTCTGAGTTCAGTGATGTGTGATATCAACAGCAGCGACAACAACAACAAGGCTCGCAACTGGATCACACAAGGATTTACTCAAAGCGACTTCGACCGTGTTGCTCACCTCTGATCTGCATATGATGTGTGGAAAGCACTTTGTGATTACCACAAAGGATCCAACACGATCAACGAGTTAAGGCAAGACATGTTTAATAAATAATACATGCGCTTTGAGATGCAACCCAGTGAGTCCATTGATGACCTCTTTGCTCGCTTTAATAAAATTCTCAGCAACTTACGTAGTGTCAATGTTAATTTTTCAGATGCTGAGAATGCTAGGCAATTACTAAGTGCATTAGACATGTCCATTTGGGAGATGAAAGTCACATCTATTCATGAATCTACTATCATGAGTACACTTACTTTAGATGTTCTATATTCTAAATTGAAAACTCATGAAATTGACATAATCTCATGTAAGAACCCCAACAAGTCTCTTGCATTTGTTTCTCAACGTGACATGCCTAGCTCCGGCCAATTTTAATCATGTGGAACACTTGCTTTGTTGTCCTCTCTAACCCTTGAATAGATTGAAGACTTTCTAGAGGAAGAACTTGCACTCATCTCTACTTGGTTCTCAAAAGCTTTGCAAAATGTGAGAACTAGAAGGAGAGGAAGTGTCGGACCTCAACGATGCTTTGAATGTGATAAGACAGGACATTTTTGCACGGATTGCCCTAACCTTTCAGGTGCTACTTCCCATGATGAAAAGTAAACAAGGACGAAGCACTCCTCTACAAACAACAACAACAAAAAAGAAGGGTTTTACAGGATGGCAATTGGTGAATAGTTCTATCTCCATACTTCAAGAACCTGGCTCAAGCGATGTGGACATCGGAAGTGATGAAGATGAAGATGAATTGGCAAACTTGTGTTTCTTGGCGGACAAATCAAGATCAATGAGGAGGTAGAACACATCAGCGACAATGAAGAGGTATGTCTAACTTGCGAAGAAATGTGTGATGCTATTTCTCGTGCCACTGTTATAGTTAAGAAAAAAGGACAAAAAGCTTATGAACAATGCTAATAAAATTTAGTCACTAGAATCTGAAATTAGTCATTTGAAACCATTGATTCCTAGTGATGATTCTTGTTCCTAATGTGATTTTAATATATGATCAATTGTCCTCTATAAGAAGTGCACACACCTCCACACTTGATAAACTTGAACTTTAAATTGAAAAGAACAAAAAGCTTGTTGCACTTAATGATAAAAACTTGAAAGATGCTTGTTGTTCAACAAATGATTTGCATTGTTCTACTTGTGATGATCTTGATAAGAAACTACAGAATGCTATGAATGAAATTTCTATATTGAACAATGCTTTATGTTCTCATGAAGTTAAATATTGTTCCAATTGCAAACTGAAAGGAAAAACATCATGTGAAAACTGGCTATACTTGTCTAAGAAACTTGAGGACATGAATAGGACACTAGATCAATTTTGTAATGGGAATAAGAACCTAAACTTGCTGTTGAATTCTTCTAAGTATTGCAATGATAAAACTGGATTAGGTTTTGATTCTAATTCTCATGCTAAGGCACATCCACTTAAAATTGTAAATTCATTAGGATGTGGTTTGATTCAAACAGTTCCTAAACAAAAAGTAGTTTTCAAATCTACAGAGTGTTGTCTCATTCGGTTTCAAATAAAAATGTTGCTTGCTCATCTAGACATGAACACAAAGTTAAATTTCATTGTACCTACTGTGGTAGAGATGGTCATGTCACAGATTTTTTATTTATAGACTAGCTAAACAACAGAAAAATGAAAGAATGATTGCGAGATCTCATAACTTTCATGCAAAATTTGTTGCATATGCTAAACCAAATGATAGGAACATGCAACCTGTTGTAATGAGTTGGAAACATGCAAAGTTTGCTCCCAAACCTACTGTTTTTAGTGCTACTTGTAGGTCAGTAGTTGGGTACAAAAATCCTCAAGCTTTGGCTCATAAACCTGTTGTTTTATCTCAGCTTTTGCGTTTTATTCCTGCTGGACGTCGTGTGACTCAGTATTGGATTCCTAAATGCCTTTCGACTAACCCCAGTATTGAGTCATCGACGTATTGTGTTTCTATGTAGGTTACACGCTTGAGGAAGTAGAACATTTGGATTGTGGATTCAAGTTGCTCACGCCACGTGACCGGTAATAAAGAATGGTTTTTGTCCCTCTCTTTTGTGTCACGTGTGGAGAATGTTACTTTTGCCGATAATTCTAAAACTCCTATAATTGCTAAGGGTTCGGTTAGAGTAAATGATCACTACACTTTGAAGGATGTGGCACTTGTCAAAAGTTTGAAATACAACTTGCTTTCTATTTCACAATTGCTAGATGAAAATCCGGAAATTATTTTCAATAGAAATTGCTACAAAGGTGTTAGGTTGAAATAGTGAGCTTATTTTCAACATGTCTTGGTTTGGAAGAGTTTTTAAAGCTGATTTTGATGTGTCTTCTTCTAAGCATAGGTGTCTAGTTGCTAATGATTCAAAATACTTATATTTTTGGGATAGTAGACTTGGTCACGTAGGCTTTGATCATCTCACGCGTGTTAGTGCTCTTGATCGCATACGTGGGCTGCCTAAGCTTAAAAGGGACAAAGAAATTGTGTGCTCTTATTGTAGAAATGCTATGATAGTTGCAGGTTCACATGCTCCTCTCACAATGACCGTGACAACTGAACCGGGTCAACTTTTGCACCTTGACACCGTAGGACCTTGACGTGTTCAATTCTTCGGAGGTAAAATTGTATGTTCTTGTGATTGTTGATGAGTTTTTTAGATACTCTTGGGTTCACTTTATGAAATCTAAGAATGAAGCTTTTAGTCACTTTAGAACTTTATTTCTTAGATTATCAATTGATGACCAAGAATCTTTAAAAGCAAATAGAAGTGATAACAAAATCAAATTTAAAAATCAATCGTTTGATCACTTTTGTTCTAAAAATGGAATAGATCATTAATTTTCTTCACCTTATGTACCTCAACAAAATGGTGTTATAGAGAGAAATAACAGAACCTTAGTTGAGATGGCTAGGGCTATGCTTGATAAATATCAAACTCCTAGAATATTTTGGGCAGATGCAATTGCAACCGCTTGTTATGTCTCAAATCGTGTTTTCTTGCGTTCTAAGCCAGGAAAAGCACCATATGAACTTCGTTTTGGACATAGGCCTAGTGTTACACAATTTCGGGTCTTTGGTTGTAAACACTTTGTTAAGAAACAAGGTAACCTTGATAAATTTGAAGCTAGATCTGTTGATGGCATGTTTCTTGGTTACCCATCTCATAATAGAGGCTACTGTGTGCTTTTAATTGACACCAACAAAATTGTAGAGACTTGTGAGGTTTCTTTTGATGAAGCAAGCCTAGGTACTAGCTCAAATATTGCATGTCCGGATCCATATCCGCAGGGGGAGAGTATTTTCGTTGAAGATAAGGAAGAAGAGGTGTTGCTGCCCGAAAATTCAGCAGCTAATGACATTGTTCTAGCTCCTGATTTTGATCCACAACCAGTACCGTCGACCATCATTGCTGGTCCAGATCGTCCTCAAGTCACAAGCTCATCGATTCGTGATGAACATGAAAAAGAAGAAGAAGCTTGTGAAGTGTCCACTCCTGTTCGGGTTCTCAAAAGTCATCCTCCACAACAAATTATTGGAAGCTTGCAGGAATGAGTCACACAGTCAAGGTTTTGCGATCCAAACTCTCATGCTAATTCTGCTTTTGTTACTTCTTTTGAACCCAAAGATATATCATACGCACTCACTAATGAATTTGGGTTATTGCCATGCAAGAAGAGTTAGCAAATTTTGAAAAAATAATGTTTGGAACATGTACCTCCACCTCAAGGTAACACTTTAATTGGAACTAAATGGGTGTTTAAAAATAAACAAATTGAGGATGGGGTTGTGATTAGGAATAAGTCTAGGTTGGTTGCTCAAGGTTTCGCACAAGTTGAAGGTCTAGATTTTGATGAAACTTTTGCTCCTATTGCTAGATTAGAAGCAATAAGAATTTTCATAGCTTCTGCTGCATCTAAAGGTTTCAAGTTATATCAAATGGATGTTAAAAGTGCTTTTCTTAATGGCTACATAGATGAGGAGGTTTATGTCAACCAACCACCGGGTTTTGAAAATCCAAATTTTTTGAAACATGTTTACAAACTGTCCAAAGCCTTATACGGTCTCAAACAAGCCCCTAGAGCATGGTATGATAGGTTAAACATTCTTACTTGAAAAGGGGTTTACCATGGGCAAGGTTGATAAAACTCTTTTTGTGCTTAAGCATGGCAATGACTCATTATTCGTTGAAGTGTATGTGGATGATAATATCTTTAGTTGTGGTTCTCATGATTTTGTGTTCAAGTTTTCAGCTATGATGAGTTCAGAATTTGAGATGAGTATGATGGGAGAACTTATGTACTTTTTGGGGCTGCAAATCAAGCAAACCAAGGAAGGTACCTTTGTGAATCAAACGAAGTATACATGGTACCTTCTTAAGCGCTTCAACTTGAACAAAATCAAGCCTCTTCGGACACCAATGGGTACAACGACAGTTGAACATGATGAAGATGGTGAACCCGTGGATCAAAAACAATATAGAAGCAGAATCAGATCACTTTTGTACCTCATGGCATCAAGACTGGACATACAATTCAGTGTATGTCTTTGTGCACGTTTTCAAGCTTCCCCACGTGCTTCTCAAGAATTTGTTATTTTTCTTCCTTCTTCCTCAACCGTTACTTTGAAAGCTTTTTCGGATGCTGATTCTGGGGGTTGTAAGATTGATATGAAAAGTACTTCGGATGCTTGTCATTTTCTTGGTAATTCTCTTGTTGCTTGATCCTCTAGAAAATAAAACTTAGTTGCACAATTCACAGCCGAATCTGAATATGTAGCTGCTGCTAGCGCTTGCTCACAAATTCTTTGGATTGTTCAAACACTTATGGACTATGGGTTTGATCTAGATAGTGTTCCACTGTTTTGTGATAACACTAGTGCCATTTGCGTTGCTAAAAATCCCATGCAACATTCGAGAACAAAGCACATTGACATTAGGTATCACTTTCTCCGTGATAATGTTGAAAAAGGAAACATTGTGATTCACTATGTAGATATTGAACAACAATTGGCTGATATTTTAACAAAACCTTTGGATTTCACTTGTTTTTGTATAATTCGTAGTGAAATAGGGGTTATGCATCCTCATGGCTTAAATTGAGGGGGAGTTTTGAAACTTGGGAAGTCTATGTGTGAATCTGAATTTAAAATAATATGAGCATAGTATTTCATACATATATGAATTTGTGATTCCTTTACAGACTGAAAGTTCTTACTACATTACTCATGTTATAAATTTTGTAGTTTTTGCCATGACCAGTAATTGGAATAATTACTTACACTAAATTTGGTCATGATCGAACTTTCCTGCTGTTTTGAACTTGTTGCATGCTCACAACTGCTTTTAATAATGAAAAATTAATCTGAAAAAGTTGTAATCTACCATGCACCCCCCTCTCGTAGCTTTTCACGTGCTCTTCGATCCTACAGTATTATCTATGACACGGGTGGGAATGCGGTTAATGAGGTATGCAGCAGTAAGGAAAGCCTCATCCTAGAATTTCAGGGGCATGTGAGCATGAGCAAGGATGGCTAGGCCAGTTTCGACTATATGGTCGTATTTTCGTTCGGGAGATCTGTTTTGCTTATGTGCGTGGGGACATGAGACACGATGATCAATACCAAGAAATTTTAAAAAGGTGTTATGCATTTTGTGATACTCGCTACCCCAATCCGACTGGACACATTTAATCTTAGCATCTAAGAGGCGCTCAACATGAAGCTGAAATTCATGAAAAATGTGCATAGCTTGAGTTCGATCATGCATCAAGTAAATCCAGCAGAATTTGCTAAAATCATAAATAAAGCTAATGTACTACTTAAAACCACCGAAATATTTTGGAGCTGGTCCCCAAACATTAGAAAAAAATCATTTGTAAAGGTGCTGAAGATTGATGACGAACCAAAGAAGTATGAGGAAGTTGATGAATTTTTGCTAACTGGCATGCATTACAAACAGGAATAGAAGACTCTCTAGAATACGAAATATTACTTAAAGGCAGAATTGATTGAACAGTTTGAAAAGAGCATTGTCCTAGTCTTGCATGACATTGAACACGACTAGTAGACTTGCTTAGCAATGCTTGATTGAGTCTAGCAGCATCAAAGAGTTTGATTGGATAAAGGCCCTCCTCACACTGCCCGTCCAGAAGGCTTGTCCCCGTTTGTCGATCCTTAATGGAAATATGTCGGGTGATATTCAAAAAAGACATTATTGTCACGAGCAAGTTTATGAACAGAAATTAGATGTTTGGATATTTGAGGGACATGTAAAATATTATGCAATGCAAGTGAACGAGAGACAGTTCTAAGGGAAGCATGACCAGTATGCAAGATATTCAAACTCGTATCATTGCCCACATGAACTTTATCACCACCGTGTTAATGCTCACGAACAGCTAGACAGTCGAGATCACTTGTGATGTGGTCAGTGGCACCTGTACCAACCAATTTGGATCACTCTTGTAAGACGACGTAGCAACCATTGCCGAGGCAGAGGGATCTTTACAATAAGACTCATCCATCTGATGCCAGCAATGAAATGTAGTATGTCCTTCCTTGCCGCAGATCTGGCAAGTAGGACGTGGACAACGATCACCAGAAGAACGAGGTGCTGCATCACTCTGTGAATGAGAACGCCCGCTGCTAGAATGTCCACGACAACGGTTGCAGCCACGAAAATTCCCACCACGACCAGCAAAGTGTGGCGATGATGTTGCATTGAACTGCTGTTCAGACTGATGCTTGTTTTGATGTGCTTCAAACGTCATTAGATTTGCGTACACGTCATCCAAGGTGAGGGACTCCTTTGTGGTCATGGAGGTGACAAAAAATCATAGTCCGGACCAAGTCCGACAAGTAGATACACGATTACTTCATCATTAGTAAGAGGTGAATTGGCAGCAGCACGTTCAGATGTGAAGCCCATAATGCGGCGAAAATAATCACTGGCCGATGAACCTTCCTTCCTGGCCGTGGCTGAACAACGCGAGCTCGTGTAGCTGAGCCGAACATGCGCTGCAACTTATCCCAGGCTTCTTTGGACGAACTGGCATCCACAACATCAGGACGAATTTCCTCAGGCATGGAGGAAAGAAGCCCACTTAGCAATTCTTGATCTTGGTTGAACCACTAAATATACTCAGGATTAGGCACCAGATCTGCACCTGCAGCAGACAAAGAAGCAATCTGCTTGGAGGGTGTCGGGAACATGCCATCAAGAAATCCCAGCAACCGGGTGCCGCGAAGATAGGGCAAAAATTGATCGTGCCAAATAAGATAGTTAGCCTTCATGAGGCGAACAATAACAGCATGATGTATAGGGGTTAAGGCAAAAGAGGTCGCCATTGACAACAAGAGAGAGGAGGTGGTGGTGGAGGAGGAAGATTTAGTAGAAATGGGTCAAGAAAAAAAATCCTTGGCTCTAATACCATGTTAATTAGTTTGGATGTCATCCTCTCAAGGCCACGGCATTCACTTTATATAGCAGTGGTCAGGTACAAGATTAGGTAGGAGATTGCACGCGTATGGTAGAAGATTATACGCAATCGACAAGGAGACGAAGCTCCTAAATATAGAAGATTACATGCCAAGAAATAGGAAGAGTTTCTATCTTTAACAGGTGCAACTTCATCCAACGTAGGGAACTCAAGCTAACAGCCACCCAACAGGATTCCATACCTTCGACGTTTCACTTGCCCAATCATATATTACTACTTCACTCCCCTACCCATACACTAAGGCGCTAGAAACACAAAAAAATGGTATACGGGTTTATCAGAGCATCGACAATGGTGTCCAGTTCTGAGGTCGATCTTGAGAGCCTCACAGATTTTGCCAAGTGTTGACGGCTGTTATATACAAATTTCACCCGTCAATATAACTCAATTATGTGTGGGAAATATCATTTCTTGCACACATCATCTTTCTATTTAACCTATTTCCACTTGTCCTTGGAGAAATTAGTGCATGCAGGTATTTTACACAGTATTGATGTGAAACAAGGGAATGAGTCTTATAAATTATCATTCCAGCCAATCAAGCGCCAATATGTGGCACCACATGGATCAAATGGAGCACAACAGCCAATCAAGCGCCAATATGTGGCACCACATGGATCAAATGGAGCACAAACAGAAGTATATGAGGCCATCCAATAGTGTAGGACCCATATCAGTTAATGGGACCCACCTGGAAGCCACCTAGAGAAAGCACAGGCTGTTTGGAGTGAGGACCAGGTCGGCTGACCTGGTGGTTCGGCCGACCCCTTCCTAGCGCCAAACCCAATCAACTTCCACGTGTTGGCTCCTCCCGGCTTCAATAAGTCAGTGGTGACTGATTCAGACGCTTTTGGTGGAGGGAACCCTTCTCCAAGCTATAAATAGGATCCCTCACCCCTCACTTCAACATACACCACTTGAGTATTCATCCATTGTATCCACTACTCTCCATAGGTTGGAGTATAGGCTGTAGAGAAGAGAGCCTCTAGTCCATAGTCCAAGTAGGAGAGGAGTATTAGGAGTCTCTTCCAAATTCCTAATTGGAGCAGGTATGGCTCTTATATTCCTATTTGTATTTGTGAAATCGTTCTTAATAAAGATAGTATCTTTAGTCATTTATTGTTCATATACTTGGATGAAGCGTTTCTTGTTTGATAGTGGATTCCATGTATATGGTAGGAGTAGTATTTATGATTATGCTATACCATTCTCATTATATCATCATAAACACTACAAACCCCCACTATAGTCTAATTAGCTATGACATTATTATGTTAACATGAATCACTTATGCTATGAATTAACATTGGTTCAACAATGACTTACTTCATTGCCTTAGGATGGCTTGTGCCTAGGCTCTTAAGGTAATTGCTTAATATCCTAGCATTGTGCTAGGATAGAAAGTAGCGGTGAATGTCTGGTAGACCCACGGATTGAAGAGGTAGGAAGTAGGTGGTGACAACCCTATCTGTTCTTTTCAATCCTCCACGTTCGGCTATGCCACAGGCTCTTGGTAGGAGTTATCCTAGTATTGCTAGGGGTAAACCCATGCCCGATGTGTTAATCCACTTAGCATGAGAATTCACAATCAATATTATCTTTCGTAACTAACTTAGACTATGTATATGTACATTAGAAGCATAGTAGGAGTATCTACCTAACTCTTACCCTAGTCCCTTTTTACCTCATTTACCCCCCTTAGGGTAGAATGCTCTTGTGTGTGTCACACTACCTCCAATTATCATTTATCCATCCTTGCTAGAACCTAACCTAGACCAACCTAGCCTCTCCATTTGATGATTGCTTTACTTACACCTAGCCTTCCTTCGGGAGAATATAAATGACACCCTTTAGAATACTCTTAGAGGGGAAATGCTACATCGATAGATTATGTGCGCTTGCGGATTTACATGTGTAATCTAAAATCTATTAACAAGAATTTCTAGCACCCCTACTAGGGATGAATTGTTAGTAGAGCGTAGGAAAAGTCAACAAGCATTTCTTGCGCCGTTGCCCGGGAAGGCAGCCGAAGTGTTGCATGTTTGAGTGAATTTGATAGGACCTTGGTAGGTTTTAGTAGGATAACCCTTCTTTGTTTTCGCATTTTATGTGAAAATAGGGTAGTGTATGTCCGGTTTCCGCTTGCCGGAAAACTTTGTTGAAGATCTTGAATCCCTTCCAAGAGATCGACCTCGTGTTGTTACTCCTCAAAAGCTTCGAGCGGCAAAGAAAGCTAGCATAACTGCACCAACAACCAAAATGCCAATGGCCCAGAAGACCCTTCGTGAGTTTTCAGCTCTCTCTGCTAGCAATGTGCCTGTTGGGCCCACTTTTAACATGGAAGAAGTGAACTTCGAAATCAAGACTGGCCTAATAACTATAGTGCAAGACAACCCATTTTGTGGGAAGGCTAACGAGGATGAAAGTGCTCACCTGCAACAGTTCCTTGAGATCTACAGCATTTTTAAGACCAAGGATGTATCTCCTGATGTTGTTCATCTTAGGCTGTTTCCGTTCTCTCTTCCTGGGAGAGCGAAGCAGTGGTTCTATGCGAAAAGAAGTGCTATAGACACTTGGGAGAAGTTCTATGTCATTCCTCGCCAAGTTTTTCCAATTGGGAAAGACCAATGCTTTACGTGGAAGAATTTCCAGCTTCTAGCACGATGCCAAGGAATCTATTCCCGAGGCTTGGGAAAGGCTTCAAGAGCATATCCTAGCCTGTCCCCAGCATGGGATGGATGATTGGCTAATTATACAAAACTTCTACAATGGGCTAATCCCTTCCGCCCGTTACCATGTTGATGCTGCTGCTGGAGGAACCTTCTTCTCATTGACAGTGCCCAAAGCCAAAGATTTGATTGAGAAGATGGTGTCAAACATGGGATGGAACAACGAGCGTCTCCATACACGCCAGCAAGGCATGCACACCTTGAATTAGGTGGACATGATCACTGCCAAATTGGACCTGCTTATGAAGAAAATTGATGGATAAAACAATGGTGAAGTATGTGGCAATGCCTATGCCTTAGACTCTCACATCACTTGTGAAGTCTGTGGCAACATGGGCCATTTGGGCAATGACTGCCCTGAAACCCATGAGGATGCTTTATACGTAGCCAACAATGGCAACAACAATGGATATCATCCAGGAGGTCAAGGGTGGGGCTACCCAAACCCATTCTTTCAAGGATGGTACAAAAACAATAGTAATAACTGAAATCAACCCAACTTGAGAGAACTTGCCATTGGCTAGCTGAAGATCAATGATACTATATCCAAGAAGTTGTCGGCTAATGACAAGACCCTAGAGAGCATTAATGCCATGATCGAAGGACTATCCTCAGCCTTCAAGAATCAATTGAGTTTCAACAAAATGTTGGAAACGCAGTTGGATCAAATGGCGGCTAATGTTCCTCCAATAGAGAATGGCAAAATGCTAGGATAGCCTGAACCTGTAGTGGAGAATGTCAACATGATTTCTCTACAAGGAGGCAACTAGTAGAAGGACCCCGAATGTCCTACAATTTAATGCTCAATTGGGCCTCACCACTTTTATAAGGCCCTTCGTGACCTTGGAGCAAGTGTGAGTGTGATGCCCAAGGTGGTTTTCGACCAGCTAAACTTCACAAAGCTTACTCGAACACCAATGCAGCTCTAACTAGATGATTCTTCAATTTGTTATCCGCCAGGTATCACCGAAGATGTTTCGGTGAAAATCTAAAATTGCTTCATACCCGTGGATTTTGTGGTGCTCGACGTGGAGATAGAAAAGGATATGCCGCTCATTCTTGGGTGACCATTCCTTAGCACCGTGAAGGCTCGCATAGATGTGGGAGCTAGAGAAATCCACTTCCATATCAATAGCAATGAGGAGAGGTTTAACTTTCACCCAAAGTTGGAGCAATGCTCCATGATCAGTATCAAATTTGGGTCGAATGTTAAACACATTCAAGAGGTCCAAATCACACCTCCAAAGGTGGACCCGCTCATTGCATTCATGAGGAATTTAATCTATGCGAAGAACCCGTCTTATCGTCCATACCGACACCCCAAGAAGACGGAGAAGTCCGGGCCTCTCAAAAGGCCCAAGTCTACCAAGCCGCCAAAGAAGGAATGGCGGAAGAAGCAAGACTAGCCATCCGAGCCCATCCCTCCAGGCCCGGATGTCAAGAAATGAAGAAGGAGGAATGTCCATCTCATCGGACGGTGGTGAGACCTAGCCAACAGGTTAAATTGGTAGTTATCCTTTTCTTTAATTTTTCTTTTCTCTTCATTTTGTTTTCCCCATTTGATTTTATTTTTTTCCCACTGCATATTCATTTTTCCTTAGCAAGTTGAGAATCCTATATTCTCAACTATAATTTTTATTTCTTTTATTTTTCATAGAAAGAAAATTGTTGGATTTTGAAAAAAGAGTTTTTATTTGAAAAAACAGTTTTTCTGAGTTGCAAAAGTGGTAATTCACCAACATACTAGTTCCATAGCTGTTGGGGAGCCACTTGCCAAAAGGTAGAACAAGAGGGCCACTTGTCAGTTCAGCCAACCCCCTTTGTTCGGCCGACTAGGGGAAAGAGCCATTTTGCTCTCTCTCTCTCTCTCTCTCTCTCTCTCTCTCTCTCTCTCTCTCTCTCTCCCTCCAACGGATACATTTGGTACCCTAGTGACCGTTGGGGAGTGCACACTATAAATGGTTGCTGTGAGGGGCACTTCTCCTCACACTTCACCTCATTTCATACCTCCCCAAAACCACTCTTGCTCACATTGTTTTTCTTTCCCATCATTGAAGTGCTCTTGCTCAAAATCCAACTCAAAAATATTTGCTTTTATTTGCATTTGCATTTTCTCTCAATTTCTTCATGGGAAAATTCGTCGGGGGTTTTGCTTTTACTAACATCACCTCTTTCGAGTTTTTGCCTTGTGTGTGTTTGTTGTGGCCATGAAAGGAATGAGAGGTTGTTTGGAAAGAGGAAGGAAGCTGCAAGCTCAAGCAGTGGTGGAGACTCAAGTGCACGCCCCTCTTCCGTTGCTACACCAAGTTCACGGAGGAGGAGTGTAGGTGAGGACACTCCCATGGGTGAGAGAAGCAACCCTCATCAACTTCTTCACGACGACAACCTCGACATTAAAAAGTGAAGTTGAAGATCAAACACGCAAGCTCCTCCAAGATCGTGAGTTTTCTCATACGAAAGCTTATGATCCGGATTGATCACAAAATAGATATGGATTCCGAATTATTTTCTATTCAGCGGGACTAGGATGGGACAACTTTGCTCACATAGAGGAGAGAGGTTCACGCCTTCTCTCCATACAATTCCTTTGCACACTCAAAATAGGATTTGATGGTTTTACTTTTAGAATATTTTGAAAAGAATACAACATCCTATGGAAAGAATTAAGTGAAATCCTAGGCTTCCATAGACACTGTTTGCTAGATTTAGACATTTTGCCTATGTTTGACATACATAGTTTTATGCAAGATTTAACTAGTGAGGTCAGATGTAGCGCACCTAGGAATAGCCACTTACACAACCCTACTTTACGCTTCATGCATAGATGGGTGGCTATGACTAAGTTCTCTAGAGGAGACGTAAGGGTAGTGCTTGATGATGATCTGAAAATTTTATTTGCCATGATTAAAAAAGATAAAAGTTGCTCCAGTTATTGCCATGATGACACAGTGGTTAGATTACATTCCAATAACAGGGCTATTTGAATGCACTTCATTGATTACTCGTATTGCTACTAGGGTAAGAGCACTAGAATATTCTTCATTTGAGTATATTGAAAATGAATGAGAATTAATTGATGAAGATTATTTAGTGCAAGGACATACCCTTAAGCATGATCAAGATGGCTCTTTGTTATTTTATTATCCCGACTTCGTCAATGAAATTCGGTCACCTAACCTATATTATCATTTGTACAAATGCCAGAAGCTAACCATTGACCTTCTCCCCATCGAGGAAGCATGAAGAAGTAATGTCTCTGGCAGGGTAACTAGAAGCCGTGCAAGGAGAGCGGCCATGTCCCCGAGAACCTCCAGGGTCTTTGTGTACGAAAGAGAACCCAACGGGTGATGCACCAGGATGGACTCAACCTCCGTCGTATGAGACCGAAGGTTCGTCTTGGCATGGATGGCCAGGTGCCACATGGGAGCCTCCCCTATTCCCTTCACGATCTAGCAGCTTGCCTCCAATTTCCATGAGAAGATGTCGTTTCTCTTCTGCTAGAAGTCACCATGACTATAGCCAAGGAATGACGGATCTCACTAGACGTATGGAAGAGCTTGAAGTGAGAACGGGTGACATCTACAACACTCTCCAAAGGCATGTCCAAGGTACCCAAGACTGGCAACAACACATGGACGCTCAATTCACCAACTTGAACTCCATGCTACAACAACAACATGCCGATCTCGCAGCATACTTCTGTCATCAAGGGTTCAACCCTCATAACGGAGGTGAGTGAAGAACAAGATTGGGGGAGCACCCCCACTTGAGGTAAATTGTATCAACCCCTTTGCATATCATTCAACCATCATCCACTTTGCATATATATATATATATATATCCACTTTGCTCTATTGTAATTTTCCTAAGTCCCTAGTTTACAACTCACTACTTTCCAACATATTGCTCTCATTGGCTAAAATTGCTTTTGCATTGAATTGGAAATTGTGGGTAGCAAAATCTTAATCCATTCTAAGTTGTTGTAAGATATGATATAATGATAGGACTGCTATTCCTAGTTTGAAAGTGAAACATAGATTTCCAGAGAAATACTAAAAAGATTTAAGTTACTCTCATGTGATTGGAAATACCTACCAAAGACATATGATACTTCATAAGCATGAGAAAAAAAAAGAGAGAAAGAAAAGTGGCTGTCGGTACCCTGCGTACCGGATACCCTTTGGAAGTGCAAAGAGCACAAAGCAACTCCACCTGTCTGATTTGAAGACCTTCGAAGGACCCACGTGACATACAGAACCGGACCTGCCTCCCTTCTATGGTTAGTCCCAGTGCTGCCACGTGTATCATAAAACCGGAGCTATATTCCATACATTGGATAGCTCCGGACTAGATACCTGTGTGGCACCCCCGTACCTAACCTCTGACAGAGGGAAGCTCTAGTACCGACACGTGTACAACAACACCGAACCTACTCATCCAGTATGGTAAGCTCTGGAGTTGTCACGCGTCCAACCGCCGGACCTTCAACCTCAACAGACATACTGGTGGACCTCCAACGGCTCGGACCTTCGAGGAACATTAAAGACTCCAAGACCTGATTATGTGTCATTAAGGCTACCTTAATGACACACAATCAGAGGAACCTTAATACCAGTAATGCCGCTATCAAGGCGCGTTACCACGGTGTTAAGGGAATTAAATACATTAACTGTGTATTGAGCATCAGTAATTGCCAGGGCCACATGTCGGGCTAGGCTAATGATGTAACGGCCAGCCCTTGTACTATAAAAGGACTGGCCGAGCGATACAAAGGGGGATCCTCTCTTCTGGCTCCCAGACACTCTTGACGTTGGACTCACACTCTAGCGCTCATACGCTCAATACAACAACAACAACACACCCGTGGAGTAGGGTATTATGCTCAGGCGGCGCGAACCACGTAAATCCTCGTGTCAAATTGCTATCTTGCTCTGAATCTCTGCGCACCCACAACCGAACTAAGAAACTTTGCAATCTACTAACCGTACTGCCGGGAGAATTGCCGGAACCATCCTCCGATAGTTGGCGCGCCACGTAGGGGTCACCTGTGATTCGAAGATGGTGAATTCTGCTGCTGGATCATCAAACAGTAACCATGCTGTGCAACCTGCTGGAGGTAATCCCTCCAACGTGCAGCAGCCAGTAGGTACTCTGGCTCCAGCAGGAGTCATGCCACCGCCGCCACCGTTCGTACCGGTGAATCAGGCTGGACAGCGAGATGGGGCGTCCGTGTCGGTCACTGCATTGGCGAACAACAACCCTGAACACGGGCTTAATGATGCGCGTGCTCTTCTCCAATGTCCACCGCCTCCACGGGCACCCCAGGGAGCGATGGAACAGTAGAGAGCTGATGTGGATCATCTGGTTGCAGCAGCAACCGATCGCATCAGCAATCAAGGTCCTCCTCCTCAGGGCAGGCCCCATCGTAGCGTCGGACCTTGTCGGGTAGACTCGGTCTGCAAGCTTCACAGCACGGAAGGCGCGCTGCAAATGTGTGACTTTCTCATATGATAATGAGACTTTTGACTCATGACCTCTAGGCGGAGCTCGATCGTCGTTACCATCAACAGCATGTCTACATCGAGCGCGCTCGTGAAAGGCGAGAGGCTCGGGACAGTCCTGCTCCTGAGGGAGTAGGAGGAGGCTGTTCTGCCTTGGCCATGCATCTACGCATGGTCAGATGGCTGCAAATGTTCCAGCCTCATCTGCTGGAGATATTTGATGGGACTGTCAGTCCCGCCGAATTTCTTCAAATCTATTCCACCACTATCCTTGCGGCTGGGGGAAATGAGGCCGTGATGGCCAATTATTTCCCTATGGCTTTAACCGGGACCGCTAGGTCTTGGTTCATGATCCTTCCGCCTGACTCCATCAACAGTTGGGCGGAGTTATGCCAACACTTCACCACCAATTTTGGGAGCTCATACACGCGACCAGGCACAGAACTGGACCTTTTTGCTGTCAAGCAAAAAGGGGGAGAGTCCTTGCAATCATTCATACAGAGGTTCTCCCAGGTACGAAATACCATTCCTTCTATCTCAAGTGCTTCTGTTATTATAGCATTCAGATAGGGCGTTCGAGATAAGAAGATGCTAGAGAAGCTGGCAACCAAAGAGTCACCAGCGTCACGGAACTCTTCAGCTTGGCAGACAAGTGTGCCAAAGCTGCGGAGGGCCATGAAATGCACTCCCAACCACCTCCGGAGGCCAACAAAAAATCCTCCAAGGGTGAAGCCACTACCTCCGGGAGTGGCAAGAACAAGAAAAAGTCCAACTGCAAGAAAGAGCCGTCGGCCGACACACCTACTGCTGCAGCTGCTGCAGCTCCAGGTGGCCGGGGGCCACGCCCCGAGAAACGACCTCGGTCATCGTCTAAAGACGGTGGCAGCTCCAAGATGTGGTGTCCCATACACAAGACATACAACCACAACCTAGAAAACTGTCGAGAGGTCCAGAACCTCGTCGAGCGCTACAACAAGCACAGGGAAGAAGCTCCTTTCCGTCAATGGGAAGGAAAACAAAAAGTCGACGAAGCTCCGGCTGAAGAGGAGTTAGGCTTTCAAGACCCCAAAAAGGTCTTAAAGGCTTTTTACACCTCTGTTGACAACGACTCTGACGTCTCCGACAATGAGCATCGGAAGACCATGAACACCATCTTTGGTGGTTCGTGGGACATCACCTCCCGTCGTGTCCTCAAGACAATATGGCAGGACATGGCCTCTGTAGCTCCCAACGCCAGGGCGGAGCCTCATAAGAAGTGGATGGATACAACCATCACCTTCGATGCTTCAGACTGCCCGCGGAACATGATTGGAGCTGGTAAACTTCCACTGATGGTATCTCCGACCATCAAAAACATCCAGCTCGACCACGTAATGGTGGATGGAGGTTCGGGGTTCAACCTCGTAAGCTTTGAAGCTTTCGTCAAGCTTCAGCTCTGACCTTCTGATCGTCGCCCCTCACGACCTTTCTTCGGAGTAGGTCCAGCGGCCATAACTCCACTCGGTGCCATTACACTTCTGGTGACCTTCGGGACCCGGGAGAATTACAGGACTGAGAAGTTGCTCTTCGACGTGGCACAGATCAACTTGCCATTCAACGCCATCTAGAGCAGGACAACCTTGTACAAATTCATGGCTGCTGCTCATTATGACTATTTGGTGTTGAAGATGCCAACACACTCAGGCGTTCTCCGGATCCGCGGAGACCGCACCGCTGGAGTTACTGCTCTGGAAGAACTCCACGCACCTGCAACCATCGCAAATGCCTGGGATCCCTAGGGAAGTGATTGAGCACAATCTGAAGATTTATCCTGATGCTCGGCCTGTACATCAGAAGCCTCGAAAGCAATCAGTAGAGCAACAAAACTTCATACTTCAAGATGTGAAGAAGTTGCTCGAAGCTGGATTCATCCGGGAAGTCTTCCACCCAAAATGGCTGGCAAACCCAGTCGTTGGACCTAAGGCCGGCGGGAAGCTTCAGATGTGTATCGACTTTACAACACTAAATAAGGAATGTCCAAAGGATCCATTCCCACTACCTAGAATAGATCACATAGTAGATTCCACCTTCGGGTGTGAATTATTGTGTTTCCTAGACGCATATTCTGGTTATCAGCAAATCAGAATGTCTAAGGATGATGAAGAGCATACTGCCTTCATCACAATAGATGGATTGTACTGTTACACTGTCATGCCACTCGGTCTCAAGAACGCTGCTTCAACGTTTGTGCGAGCTATGTACAAAACTTTTGGAGAGCTCACCAGAGATATAGTGGAAGTGTACGCTGATGACATCGTTGTCAAGATCAAGAACAAGGAGTCATTTCTTGACACCTTGCAAGCTGTCTTCGAAAAGTTGTGAAACACACGCACCAAGCTGAACCCAGACAAGTGTGTCTTTGGGGTTAGCTCTGGAAAGCTTCTTGGATTCTTGGTGAACCACCGAGGAATAGAGGCGAATCCAGTGAAGATTAAAGCTATTGAAGACATGCGGCCACCAGCCCACATCAAAGATGTCCAGAAGCTGACTGGATGTCTAGTTGCCCTTAGCCGGTTCATCTCAAGACTGGCGGAACGGGCGCTACCCTTCTTCAAATTATTGAGGAAGTTTGGACCATTCCAATGGTCTAAAGAAGCAGAAAAGGCTTTCCAAGAGCTAAAGCAGCTCTTCACCACTCTACCAACTTTGGTAGCTGCAGATCTTGGTGAGCCACTTCTGCTTTACATTTCGACAACTGACGAAGTTGTCAGCATGGTCCTAGTTGCGGAAAGACCAGGACCATCCCTACTTTAGGAATCCAGACCCCTCCAGGAAGGTCTGGAACTACCTGAAGGCAAGTCTGGGTCCCAGCTCCCAGACCCGGATCCTCGAGGTGAAACGCTAGAGGATCAACCTCCCTCAAATGAAGGAGTTACTGTTGCTGAACAAGAAGATCTGAACCCCTCCGGGAAGGTCCGGGTCACTTCAAAAGAAGCTTTGGGTTCTTCTAGCAAGAACCTAGAGGTCCCTGAACAAGGTCCGGACCCCCTTGGGAGGGTTCGGGTTGATGAGAAGGAAGCTCCGAGCCCCTCCGGGAGGGTCCGGACAGTCCCGCGCTCAGTGTACTTCATCAGCGAAGTACTTCATGACGCCAAGACTCGGTACCTAGAGGTGCATAAGCTGCTCTACGCAATTCTCATCGCTTCTAGGAAGCTATGTCCCTACTTCCAAGCTCATAAGATTTTGGTGGTAACCTCTTATCCACTGCGTGCCATCTTGCATAACCCCAACTCTACTGGGAACATTGCAAAGTGGGCAGCAGAACTGGCCGAGTTCGATCTCGAATTCATCCCAAGAAAAGCGATCAAGAGTCAAGCATTGGCAGACTTTGTGGCGGAATGGACCCCACTCCATCAAATCCTGGGGGCCCCAGTGAGCAGAAGCCGAAACCCAAGGCTCCGGTCCTCACTAAGCCTCACTGGACTCTTTACTTCGACGGCTCCATGTAGAAGCAGGGGGCCGGAGCTGGAATCCTTCTCCTCGCTCCGACCGGTGAGAAGGTCAATTACATGCTTCACCTTGACTTCAAGGCGACCAACAACATGGCGGAGTATGAAGCATTAATCTATGGGCTCAAGGTGGCACTATCATATGGTGTCATGCAACTGTTGGTAAAGGGTGATTCGCAGCTCATAATAAAACAAGTCAAAGGTGAATGCTGCTGCAACAACCCTCAACTAGCTACATATCTTCTTGAAGTCCAGAAGCTTCAAAAGGACTTCGAAGTCCTGGATCTTTGCCATGTCCAGCGTCTCAATAATGCTGAAGCTGATGAACTCTCGACGAAAGCTTCAACAGGAGCTCCAAATCCTGACGGAACCTTCGTCTGGAGATTGTCAAGACCAACAGCTCAGCCTGCTGAACTGAGCGAAGGGGGCGAGACCACCACCTCGAAGCTGGTGGTCCCGATGGCCCTGTTACCATGGCGTCCATCAAGGGTCGTAGGTGCTGCAGGAAGCTCTGAGCAACCTAGCACGCAAGACTCAGAAGCTCAAGTTAGCTCTGATGCATGGATCTTGCAGATCCGGAGCTACTTGAAAGACAACATCCTTCCCGAAGATAATGTACCTGCTGACCAGATAGTCAGATTGGCTAAAAGATATACACTGGTAGAAGGGGATCTCTACCGGCGTGGTTCCAACGACATCCTTATGCGGTTCATTACAAGGGAAGAAGATCACGAGCTCCCCGCAAAAATCCATGGAGGCGAGTGTGGGAACCACACGTCTTCCTGCACGCTTGTCGATAAAGCCTTCCGACATGGTTTTTACTGGCCTACAGCACTCCAGGATGCAACCGAGCTAGTGAAGAAATGCGAAGCATGCCAGTTTCATGTGAAGCAAATTCACACACCATCTCAACCCCTACAAATGATACCTCCTACATGGCCATTTGCTGTGTGGGGGATGGATATCTTGGGACCTTTCCCAAGAGCCGTCGGAGGTTACAAGTTCCTGTACGTCGCCATCGACAAGTTCACCAATTGGCCGGAAGCAACTCCAGTTGTGACAATAAACAAGCAATCAGCTATCAATTTCTTGCAATCCATAGTATGCAGATTTGGAGTCCCAAACAAGATCATAACTGACAACGGGACCCAATTCAAGAGCTCTGCATTCCAAGGATATTGCGAAGACCTTGGCATTCAAGTAAGCTACGCTTCCGTAGCTCACCCGGCAAGCAATGGCCAAGCTAAGAGAGCAAATGCAGAAATCCTAAAAGGACTCAAGACGCGCACATATGAGTGCCCGAAAAAACATAGAGCCAACTAGATTGAAGAGCTTCCGCCCACCTTGTAGGCAAACAGGACAACACCAAACCGGTCAACTGGAGAAACACCTTTCTTCCTGGTGTACGGAGCTGAAGCAGTCCTTCCTCCGGAAATCACCTTGGGGTCGCTCCGGGTCCGGGCCTTCGACGAAGCCACGCAGGACCAGCTCCGGCGTGAAGACCTTGACCACATTGAAGAGGGAAGGTGCTGAGCAGCTGTTCGAAATGCACAATATCGTCAAGCGCTTCGGCGCTATTACCAAAGCCATGTGCATAACCGACAGCTCGAGGAAGACGATCTGGTGCTACGGAGAATACAAACTCGAGAAGGATTAAACAAACTTTCCCCCAGCTGGGAAGGACCCTTCCGAGTGATCAAAGTATCTCGTCCCAGATGCGTTCGCTTGGCAACTGAGGATGGGACACCGCTCCCTAATCCTTGGAACATTGAGCACCGCCTTAAGTTCTACGCTTAATATCATGGAGGTGAGTTTGTAATTACATATGATGTATGTTATAGCGTCATTGTACAGAGTCGGGTAGCTCCACCGAGAGAACAGCCGGACCTTTCCCGGAAGGTCCGCAAAGTTCAGGCAAAACTTGACACAGTCTCAGAACTAAAAGTGCAGCTAGTTACCCTGGGTCAAACAAGGAATGTAACAGACTTAGCCTGGTTTCGTACCCTAAGAGTGTACATGTTTCCCCCGTACCCCGGACCTATATCGAAAGACATCAGTGTGTGAAAACAGACTCCACGTGCATTTATTTTGTACAGGCTCATTCTTTTTTATTTTTCTCTTTCTTGTCTATAAAAAAGTTGTGCAATTCTAAAGAAAATTTAGCTCGAACAATTCATATATAATTCAAGTTGCTTTGTTAATTCTTTCGGGTCTTAACATTTTTGAATGGCCTACTCGCCTGAACGCCAAGCCAATCTAGGTCTGAAGTGTGCTATCGACTTAGCCTAGTCCTGCACCCTAAGTATGCCACTCTACCTACACCCTGGCAGGCCTGAGTAAGGTGGGTCCAAAAAACGATCGGACCTGGAGAAGATAAGCAAATGCACTTGATTGTATATAGAATTACGGTCGACCTAAAAAATTCTTTTGGGAATAGTAAGCCGCAAACGAGTTATAGATAAGAAATGGATTTTACTATTTTTCTTGACTCCAGTGTGCAGGAAAAATAAAAATCTCATGATGATGGTGGATGATGCTGGGGCTATCAAAGCTTCGACAGCCCCTAAGGTGGCCCGTTGTTAGTGTTTTAAACTGATAGTAGGCATCACTGGAGCTATCAGTTTCCGACAAATCCAGGGGGCCAGCCGTCAACGTGAAGAAAAAATGGTGGAAGGACACCCTAACGGGGTTTACCGTCGACGCTTTGCGTGTTGACAGTAGTCGCTGCCAGAGGTACTAAGCTCCGACAACCCCAAAGGGCCAACTGTTGATGCTCTACGTGTTGACAACAGTCGCTGCCGGAGCTACTAAGCTCTGATAAACTATGGGGGCCCCTGCTGTCGACGAGTTCTGACCTACACTCTACAAGTTCGAAGCACTCAAGTTTTCAACAAAATGCTACATCCTTTTGGTACATGTTTGCAATCAAATTGTGTACATCTACCAGGGGGCCAAGTGAGACAATGGTTGAAGACAAAAAATGAAATTCATAAATTTCTTGGATTTCATTCATCTGAGGACAAGAGATTACAAAATTGGAGAAAAGAAGAGAAGATACAAGTGGGAGCTGCAAGGAGAAATTCCTAAATCCTACGAAAGAACGAGGTGACCTTCTGGGCAACCTCCAACATGCTGGCCATGGCGGCATCTCCCTCTCCATCGATGGGACCTTCAAGCACAGGACCTAGTGGGAAATGAGGATCCCGACTTGTGTAGCATGTCAGCATGTATTCTGTGACGTTCTTTGAAAGGGATTTCCCTTCAGTTTCCAACTGGTCCGCGATGATATCGCCCATCTTGTTGAGTTTGTTGCCAGCCGAGCTCAATGCCTTCAACGCCTGGTCCAGCTCCAGCTCTGGAGCGTCTGGATGCACGTGACTAAAGCCCAGTGGCATCAGCGCGTCATTGGCTTTGCCCAAGAAGTCCCATACTTGTTGGGACTCTGCAGGCCTTGAGCCTCGCATTTCTTCCAAGGACCTCTTGGTCGCCGCAAGCTCCGAACCCTCCCGGGCAAGGCGCTCAACCTATTTGGCGTGCTGCTGAATCTTTTCAGCAACTTGCCTTTCGAGTTTTGCGAGCTCCTCTTCCCCGACGTGGATCTTGTTCCAGCGGTCAACCATGTCTTTCTCTCGGCCCCGCACCTTCTTCTCCCTAGCAGCGACGTCGTTCTCCCTCTTGGTGAGGTCCTGTCTCCGCTGCTAGGCCTTCTTTTCCTCAATCTCGCAGAGCCCCTCCAACTTCTTGGTGCGCTCTGCAAGGCTCTTGTCGCCTAGTGCCAGCCTCTGGGTGAGCTCATCTTCCCTCTTCACGAGGTCATCCCTCAGCTCCAGGAGTTTTTGCTCTTCATCTTCAAGCTTTTTCTCACACTCCTCAAGAGCCTCCCGACGCTTGACGAGACTCTCGTGGATAGTGCTGAGCTTCTCCTGGCGATCGTTCGCTGCTTCATTAGTGTTGACGGCTCCTAAGATATACTAACAAATCAACCCCGGCAACGGCGCTAGAAATGCTTCTTGACGGCTCCTAAGATATACTAACAAATCATCCTCGGCAACAGTGCCAAAAGTGCTTGTTGGTATTTCTTATGCACCATTAACTAAACATCTCCAACTGATGTGTCAGAAATGCTTGTTAACGGTTCTGTTGGATCACAGAGTGAATTCCGCAAGCGCACGGAGATATCATTGTAGCATTTCCCCTTAAGATTATTCCCAAGGGTGTCATTTATTTGATCCGAAAGGAAGGCGGGGTAGAGATATAACAATCATCAAGTGAAAAGTGTAGAAAGGTCTAGGTAAGAATCTAGTAAGGATGGATAAAATAATAGTGGAGGTAGTGTGACACACACAAAAGCATTCAAGTCTAAGGGGGGTAAGAGGATCCTAGAGGTTAGTTAAGGTTGAGAGTTATGGAGGTAGTCCTACTATGCTCTAATGTACATATACATAGTCTAAACTAATTATTCATAAGCTAGATCAATAGTGAATACTTATGCTATGTGGTTCAACACATCGGGCACGGGCTTACCCCTAGCAATACTAGGGCGACTCCTGCCAAGAGCCTGTGGCTTAGCCGAACATGGAGGATTACAAAGGACAGATAGGGTTGTCACCACCTACTGCCTACCTCTTCAATCCGTGGGTCTACGAGACATCCAATGCTACTTAGCAATCCTAGAACCATGCTAGCATATTAAGTAATTACTTTAAGAGCCTAGGCACAAACCATCCTAAGGCAATGAATTGAATCATCATTGAACCAATGTTGATACACAACATAATTATCCATACTAACCTAGTTATGTTATAATTAACTAGACTATAGTGGGGGTCTATAGGTTCTATGATAATGAGATATGTTCATGATGAAACAGTCATAGAAGCTATACCTTCCACATACATGGACTCCACAATCAAACAAGAAACGCTTTGCCCAAGTATATCTATAAGTAGAGACTAAAGATAATATCTTTATTATGCATAAAGTCACAAATACAAGAAAGAATACATGAGCCATACCTTTCCCAATGTGGGATTGGGAAAAGAGAGACTCCTTACTCCTTTCCCAATTTGGACTTGGGACTAGAGACTCTCCTCTCTACAACCTAACTCCTCTAAGTCTATGGATGATAGTGTATACAATAGAGATGAAGCTCAAGTGGTGTGTGTTGAAGTGAGGGGTAGGGGGTCCTATTTATACTAGTGTTGAGGTTGGTTCCCGCCACCAAAAGCGTGTGAATCATTCACCATTGACTCCAGGATGCCGGGAGGAGCTAACACGTGGAGGCTGACCGAGTTTGGTGCAGAGACCAGGTCGGCCGACCCCCTGGTTCGACCGACCTGGTCATTGCACCAATTCTCGTGTGCTTTCTTCAGGTGGCTGCCAGGTGGGTACCATTGATGTATATGGGTGATACACCATTGGATCTCCTCGGATACTTCTGTTTGTGGGCCATTTGATCCATGGGATGCCACATGTCGTCGCCTGATTGGCTGGGATGATATTTTATAGGATTGGTCCCTCTACATTTCCTCATTTCCTGCATAAAATGCTGCATACACATATTTCTCCAAGTCCAAGTGGAATTGGGTTAGATAGAAAGGTGATGTGTGCAAGAAATGACAAATCCTTCACATAATTGAGTTAAATTGACGGATGAAATTGGTATATAACAGTCGTCAACAAACTCCCCCAAGCTTATCATTTGCTCGTCCCGAGCAAAGTCATGACTTCAGGTTGATGACCAGGAGTTGCTACAATATCTTATTTTCAAAAGTATCTAACGCACAACAAGATACTCTACCTAGTATTGCAGAAATTGGCTATGATACCCTACCTTTCTTAAGTTATCATGGGGCTTATGCTTTTTCATATTCATGAGTAGTTGAAAGGTAGAATAGCAATTGGAGCAAACATAGCCTAGAAATCAAGTTCCACTTAAATCCCGGAGAATTCAGTTTAGATATTAAGTACCTCAAATTGATTCTCTCAGTCACTCCTTTGTGGATAGTGGAAATATTTTCTCACCAAAGCATTGTGCCTCTACTATTCCTACTCATTGAATGTGTCTTGTATGTGGAGCTTGGTAAGGAAAGTAAGTAGGCATATTTGCATCACATATATTGCTAAGTCAAAAGAGTAAGCCTTAGGAGCATTCAAATCAAAACATTTTGATTCAAGACTAGTGCATGTGTGATGGAGTGGAAGTGGATGTGGATACTTGAGATAACTCCTTTTTGGTATATTCTCTCTTTCTTTTGTAGGGATGAAACATGGCTACTTTTTTTTCTTTTCTCTTTTTTTTCTCATGCTTATGCTGTAAGCATGCTTCTTTTTTTTCATTTTCTTTTTGTAGCAATGTCTTCTACTCCCTTTCTTTGCAATGAATTTTGAAGAGAGTGCTAAACATGAATAACATGGAGTTTCTCTTTTTGTTGTGGTATGGTGGATATGATGGGCGTTTTGCTTACTTCTAGTGTTAAAGTATAGCATGTGCAAGTGAAGTCTTGAATTCAAAAAGAGTTGAATGATTTCTCACATAGGTCTATACTACTTTGACTAGACTCAATGTGAAAGAAAATAGCATATGCATAAGGTTTTGTCTATGTATAAACATCATATGGATTTGGTAGGTATTTCCAATCAATTGAGGGAAACTTAAATCTTTTTAGAATTTCTCCAGAAATCTATGTTTTACTTTCAAACTAGGACTAGTAGCCCTATTACCAATTCTAATCTTGCAACAACCTAGAATTAGATCAAGCTTTTGCTACCCACAACTTCCAAGTTAAGGTAAAGGTATTTCAAACCAATGAAAGCAATATTCAGAGAGTAGCAAGTTGTAAACTAGAGACTTAGGAAAATAAAATAGAGCAACTATCATCATTTCATCTATGTGAATTCTAAATCATTCTTACCGCACATCTTTATTTGATGAAAGCAAATCTAACCTATTTTTTTTAAATGCAAGGTAGATGACTGATGGAAAATAAATATGCAAGGAATGTGATACATGTTACCTCAAGTGGGGGTCCTCCCACAAGCTTGTTCTTCAACTACCTCTGTGATAAGGGTTGAACCCTTGATGACGGAAGTATGCTTGAACATGCTCCTGGAGTGTGCTGTAGATGTCATTCGTTCTCACTTCAAGTTCTCCCATACGTCTAGTGAGGTCCGTCATTCCTTGGCTATAGTCATGATGACTTCTAGCCGAAAAGGAACGACGTCCTCTCATGGACGTTGGGGGCAAGCTGCTAGAGCTTGAAGTGGATAAGGGTGGATCCCTTTGCCATTCTTGCCAAGATGATCTCCCAGACTCATACGTCGGAGGTTGAGTCCATCCGGGCGCACAGCCCATTGGGTTCTCTTCCTCTTGGTATTCATGGACCGGAGAGATTATCGGTGGCATGCCTGTGGCTGCAGCCCTCGCACGATTCCTTGTTACCCTGCCAAAGACATTACCTCTTCTTGCTTCCTAAAGGGGAAGAATATTAATTGTTAGCCTCCGGCATTTGTACAAATGAAAATCCGGGTTAGGTAACCGAATTTCATTGACAAAGCCAGGATAGAAAAATATCAAGGACCCATCTTGATCATGCTTAAGGGTATGTCCTTGCACTAAATGGTCTTCATCAATTAATTCTCTTTCAGTTTCAATATATTCAAATGAAGAGTATTTAAGTGCTCCTTACCTTTTAGCAATATGAGTAATCAATGAAGTGCATTCAATTGGTCCTGATTTTGAAATGTAATCTAAACATTGTGTCATCATGGCTTTGACTGGAGCAACTTTTATCTTTTAGTCATGGCAAACAGAATTTTCAATTCATCATCTCGCATAACCCTAACATCTCCCCTAGGGAACATAGTCATAGCCACCCATCTATGCATGAAGCGTAAGGTATGGTTTTGGATGTGGCTATTCCTAGGAGCCCTACATGTGACCTCACTAGTTAGCTCATGCCAAAAACTTTGTTTGTTAAACTTAGGCAAATTGTCTAAATCTAGCAAACACCATTTATGAAAGCTTAGGATGCTACCTAATTTTTTCCATAGGATGTTGTATTCTTTTTGAAATAATCTAAAAGAAATACCATCAAATCCTATTCTTAGCGTGCAAAGGAATTAAATAGTGAGAAGGTGTGAACCTTTCTACTCTATGTGAGCAAAGTCATCAAATCCAATTGCATGCCAAATGTAAAGAAATTTGGAGTCCATACCTATTTTGGAGATCAAATGTGGATCGTAAGCCTTGGTATGGCGGAACTCACGATCTTGGAGAAGTCTGCGTGCTTGATCTTCAACTTCGCTTTGTATGTCGAGGTTGTTGTCATGAAGAAGTTGGTGTGGGTTGCTTCTCTCTTCCATGGGAGTGTCCTCACACACACTTCTCCTCCTCGGGCTTGTACCCATGGAAGAGACGCATGCACTAGAACCTTCACCATGGCTTGAGCTTGCAGTCCCCTTCCTCTTTTCGAACAACCTCTTCATGTCTTTTTGAGTTCAACAAGCAAGAACAAAACAAGGTGAGAAAAATCTGAAAAGAAGCGATGTTGGAAAACAAAACTCTCAACGAATTTTCTCCTCTTGAAAGCTTGAGTGTAAATGAAAATGCAAACAAAAGAAAATCTTTTTGATGATGGATTTGAGCAAGAGTGTTGCAATGAAGAGCAAGAAAAACAAGGAGACCTAGAGAGTGACTTGGGGAGGTGTAAGATGATGTGGTGTGTCAAGAGAAGTGCTCCTCACGGCCACAATTTATAGGTTGCACCTTCCAACATCACCTGGGGTTCAAAATATAGCCGTTGGAGGAAGGGGGGCCAATTTGGCTCCACTCCCTGTTCGGCCGACCTGACAGGTGGCCCCCCTGGTTCCCCTTTTGGCAAGTGGCTCCCCAACGGCTATAAAGTTAGCACATTGGTGAAATGCCACATGTGCAGCTCAGGAAAAATTGTTTTTTCAAAAAAACCTTTTCACAAATCCAATAAAATTTTTCTTTTGAAAAGAAAGAAAGAAAAATGATAGTTGAGAATATAAGATTCTCAACTTGCTAGGAAAAATCAAATATGCTATGGGAAAATCCAAATGGGGTGGAAAAAGAAAGAAATAAAAATAAAGTGGGATAACTACCAATTTGACCTATTGGCGTAGGTCTCACCACCGTCCGATGAGATGGACATTCCTCCGTCTTCATTTTACATCTGGGCCCGGATGGATAGGCTTGGACGGCTTGTCTTGCTTCTTCCGCCATTTCTTCTTTGGTGGCTTGGTGGACTTGGGCCTTCGGGAAGGTCCAGACGATTCTGTCACCTTTGGATGTCGGCGTGTTTGAAACGACGGATTCTCCTCGTAGATTAATCTTCTCATGAATTCAATGAGTGAGTCCACCTTTGGAGGTGTGACTTCGACCTCTCTGATGTGTTTATCATTTGGTCCATACTTGATTTGAATTATGGAGCATTCATCTGATTTTGGCCGAAAGTTAAACCTTTCCTCCTTGCCATTGATATGGAAGTGGATTTCTCTAGCTCCTACATCTATGTGAGCTTTTGTAGTGATTAGGAATGGGCACCCAAGAATGAGTGGTGTATCTTTCTCAGTGTCCATGTCTAGCACCACAAAATCCACGGGTATGAAGCAGTTTCGGATCTTCACCGGGACGTCTTCAGCAATACCCGCTGGATAACAAACTGAAGAGTCAGCCAGTTGTAGCTGCATTGGTGTTGGAGTCAGCTATGTGAAGTTTAGCTGGTCGAACACAACCTTGGGCATCACACTAACACTTGCTCCCAAATCATAAAGTGCCTTGTCAAAGTGGTGAGCGCCGATTGAGCATGAAATGGTAGGACATCCAGGGTCCTTCTGCCAGTTGCTCTCTCGTACTAAAATCATGTTGACATTTTTTGTCAGAGGTTCTGGCTGGCCTGACATCTTGCCACTCTCCATCGGAGGAATAGCAGCTGCCAGCTGAGCCAACTGAATCTCGAGCACCTTGTTGAAGCTCAGTTGATTCTTGAAGGCTGAGGATAGTCCTTCAATCATGGCATTGATGTTCTCTAGGGTCTTGTCATTAGCTGACATCTTCTTGGATAGGGTATCGTTGATCTTGAGTTGGCTAATGGCAAGTTCTCTCAAGTTGGGCTGATTTCCAGGGTTGCCATTATTGTTGTACCCTCCTTGAAAGAATGGGCGTTGTTGACCCCACACTTGACTTCCTGGACGATAGCCATTGTTGTTGTTGAAATTTCTGTTGTTGGCGAAGTATAAGGCATCCTCACGAGTTTCTGGGCAATCATTGCCCATATGACCCGTGTCGCCACAGACTTCACACGTGATGTGAGAGTCTATGGCATAGGCATTGCCAGACACTTCACCACTGGCGTATCCATCAATTTCTTCATTAGGAGGTCCAATTTTGCAGCGATCATGTCCACCTCCTTCAAGGTGTGCATGCCTTGTTGTCGGGTATGGAGACGCTCATTGTTCCGTCCCATGTTGGAAACCATCTTCTCAATAAGATCTTTAGCTTTTGGCACCGCCAATGAGAAGAAAGCTCCTCCAGCAGCAGCATCCAAATGGTCTCGAGCTGATGGGATCAGCCCGTTATAGAAGTTTTGAATAAGAAGCCAGTCATCCATCCCATGGCGGGGACAGGCTAGGATGTAATTCTAAAGCCTTTCCCATGCCTCGAGAATAGATTCCTTGGGCTCTTGCTGAAAGCTGGAAATCCTTCCACATAGGGCATTGGTTTTGCCCAACGGGAAGAATTTGGCGAGGAATGCCATAGAACACTACTCCCA
The DNA here is from genome assembly GCA_036927565.1 of Tuctoria greenei. Classification (NCBI taxonomy): domain Eukaryota; kingdom Viridiplantae; phylum Streptophyta; class Magnoliopsida; order Poales; family Poaceae; genus Tuctoria; species Tuctoria greenei. Next base: position 144,155,473 of record JAYESD010000008.1, on the reverse strand, counting down.
AGTGTCTACAGCACTTCAGTTCGCATAGAACCACTGTTTCGCTCTCCCAAGGAGAGAGAATGGGAACAGTCTCAGACGGACCGCATCCGAAGACACGTCCTTGATCTTAAAAGTGCTGCACATCTCGAGGAATTGTTGCAAGTGAGCACTTGCATCCTCGTTAGCCTTCCCACAAAATGGGTTGGCTTGCACCATAGTGATAAGGCCATTTTTGATCTCGAAGTTCACATCTCCCGTGTTAACATTGGGCCCAATAGGCATATTGTTAGCATAGGGAGCTGAGAACTCACGAAGGGTCTTCTCAGCCATTGGCGTTTGGATTATTGGTGCAGAAATGTTGGCTTTCCTTGCCGCTCAAATCATCTGAGTAACAACACGGGGTCGGTCTCTGAGAAGAGATTCGGGATGCTCAATAAAGTTTTCCGTCAGGCGGAAACCAGACATACACTATCCTGTTTTCACATTAAAAATGCAAAAACTGAAAGTGCATCTAGGACTCCCTTGTGGGTTTTGGATGATTTATGACAAGCAATTGGGATCCTAATCCTTTTGTTGAGATGAATGCAGGCAAATGATGAAAAATGAGCAAAATGCCAAAAAGAAGGGAAATGAGAAGCAAAGTGAATTTGAGCTCAAGAAGAAGAAAATAGTAGATTATTATGTATAGAGTGTGTTAAGGAAACACACCCAAGAGCTCAATCACTTTCAAGCACACACATACAATGCACAAAGTTATACAGGACCGGACTAGTCCGATATCAACCGGACTAGTCCGATATCACATTCTGCACTAGATCGGACAAGTCCGGTCTCCACCGGACTAGTCCGATATCTTTCTGATCCACTTCGGACTAGTCCTCCCCAATGCGGACTAGTCCTCAACACAATGCACAAGTCACACAAAATCGGACAAGTCCGTTGTGATCCGGACTAGTCCGATACTCATTTCGATCCACTTCGAACAAGTCCGGTGTCTACACAGACTAGTCCGATATTCACACTGATCTAAATCGGACAAGTCCTACAAGTGCGGACTTGTCATCCCAAACACTTAGGGTTTCATATGTCCGGACAAGTCCGATGGCAATCGGACTAGTCCGAAGATTTCCAGTAGCGAAATCGGACAAGTCAGTTTTCAACCGGACTAGTCCGATATTCCTGGACACTTAGGGTTTGCTACACACAGCACACCGGACTAGTCCGATGACCACCACGGATTAGTCCGATCTTTCTGAACCCTAACGGTCACTTTTAGAAACCCCATATAAATAGAGGTGCACGGCCAACTTTCACAATCTCTCGAACCCTAGCGCCGTCACACCTCCCAAGAGACTCAAAAACCATCTCTCTCCATGAAATTAAGTGCAAAATCAATCAATCCATTGAAGATCACTTCTAGATCATTGGAGAGACACTTGGCACACATCATTGAGCTCTTGGTTTGATTCTCTAACACACTCTTACGTTTCAATTTGTAATTTTCGAGTGTGTTATTGGTGTCATTGTGAGTTGTAATCAAGGGAGCTCTCAACGTGTGAGAACGCCCCTTCAACTTGGTTATTTACCCTTTGTGATTAGTGGAAAAGGATTGGCCTTCGTGGCGATCCGACGAGGAAAGGGTTGGAGAAGACCCGGTCCTTTTGTGGGCTCCTCAACGTGGATGTAGGTTGCATTCGTGGTAGCTGAACCACGGGATAAATCGTGTGTCTTGTCCTTTTGTGTTCTTCATCTAATTTGATCAACTTAATCTAGGGTTTGATTCACTTTATTCAATCTAATTCTAATTGTTGATCAAGAGCTTTAACTACAATAGAATCTGACATACAACTATTAAATTGAGATTCAAGTTTATATTTCCACTGCAAACATTAACGAATCAATCAAATTGTCTGAACTTGATCAACCTAGCCCGTGAAAACCGGACTAGTCCGCACATTACCGGACTAGTCCGATATCTCTGGTATTAACCTTGTTGTTGAGTGTTACAGGAACCGAGAAAAATCAAGAAGGCCTATTCACCCCCCCTCTAGGCCTACATTCAATTGGTATCAGAGCAGGTTCTTCAAGAAAGAGTGCAACCACTCGAAGAGATCATGTCGGACATGAAAGATGTTCAGAAAATCAACAACCAGGAAGAAGTAAACAAAGACAAGAACCAAAAGCTGGAAAAGTATCTCGAAGCAATTCAAGACTTCAATGATGATGACGAGGAGACGCTTGAGCTGAAAGCACTACTCAGAAAGAAAGCACTTTCCAAAGGGAAAGCTAAAGTTGAAGAAAAGAAGAAGGGGAGTAGACACACCGACTACTCCCGATATCCTTTCAAGTATGATCGTTTAAATTCAAACAACAGCCATTACCTATCTATTCCTCTTGGAAAAGCCCCACACTTCGATGGGAGTGATTACTCCATGTGGAGGCAAAATATGAAGATGCACTTGATTTCCCTTAACCCAAGTTTATGGCATATTGTGTGCACAGGAATAGACATCCCAGATGACGACGAAGACCTCACTCCAAGTCAAGAGCAAGCCATCCACAGAAATGCTCAAGCCGCAGCCGTGATCACCTCCTCTCTAAGTCGAGATGAATTCACAAAGGTGGACGGACTGGAGATTGCCAAGGAAATATGGGACACACTACAAACAGCCCATGAAGGTGACCGGCATGTGCGGGAGGCCAAAATTGAAATGATTGAGGGCGAACTAGGAAGGTTCGCAATTGAGGAAGACGAGTCTCCCCAGGACATGTACAACCGATTGAAGACACTTGTAAACCAGGTTCGATCATATGGGAGCAAGAAGTGGAATGACCACGAGGTTGTAAAGCTCATCCTTAGAGCCTTTATGCCTCGCAGTGTCACACTATGCTCTATGATCAGAGAAAGTCCCGGGTACAAGAGGATGACTCCAGATGAATTGCTTGGCAAAATCATCAATTTTGAAATGATGGAGAAACAAGCCAAGCACGTCAAAGAAATAGCCGACCTCACATCGGCCAAGAAGAAGGGAGTTGCCTTAAAGTCCACACTCAAGCCTCTATCCAAAGAAGCAAGAGAAGCACAGTTTGAGGAGGATAGCGATGACGAAAGCAGTGAGCTGGACGAAGAGGATATGATTTTGTTCATGAAAAAGTTCAAAAGAATAATGAAGAAAAGACAAGGAATAAAATCAGGTGAAGGCAAGTACAAGGAAAGGACAAAGCCGAAGATGAGGCGGGCGTGCTATAATTGTGGTGAGTATAACCACTTTATAGTCGATTGCCCGTATGAGGACAACAAGAAGAAGAATAAAGAAACCAAGCCTCAACCGAAGAAATTCTTCAAAAAGAAGAAACAAGCTGAACAAGTACACATTGGAAAGGAGTGGGACTCAAATGATGAGTCCTCATCATCCGATGAAGAAGAGATGGCTAGCATAGCCATTGAAAGCTCGTCCAAGAAACCCACACTCTTCCCCACGCTCGGTGCAAAGAAGGGACATGGCACTTGCCTCATGGCAAAGGAAGGTAAACGCAAGGTAAACATCAGAACTCCTTCCATGCATTCGTACTCAAGTAATGATGAACTAGATAGTGATGATGAAGATATGTTAACTGGATTAGATAGAAAAACTGCTGCTAAAATGAAGTTTTTACTTGTCCAACTTGTTGAGAAGGAATCGCTAATTGATCGTCAAGAAGACATTATTATCTCCCAAAAGGAGAGGTATGTCGAACTTGACAATCTTCTAGTTCTTGAAAAGGAGAAAAACAACTCACTAGAGCTTGAGCTAGCTTCAAGCAAGAAAACTTGTTTGGAATTAACAACCTCAAACGTTGCAATCAAGGATCAACTTGATGACCTGATCAAGGTCAACAAGATCCTTGAAGTGCAAGTTGAGTCACTCAAGCTAAGTGAACCTTCCTCCTCTTCAAGTCTACCTTCTCAACACACTTCAACTAATCCTGTTCATATGTGCAAATGTGGTAAAGTCGACATCAGCTTGAAGGAAAAGTCTACCTCCGCAAAGGATAAAGATCCTACCCAATGTGGAATATTTGACAAGGAGAGGATCAACTATGCACGTAGTGCATACTTGGTCCAAAGACCTCCAAACGTCAAGTATGGCATTGGTTACTCTTACGATGGAAAGCAAAATGCTGGAAGTCATAAGAATAACAAGGGAAGGATTAACTTTGTGAAGGGAGGACCCTCACAACCTGGTAACTCAAAAATTAAGAATCTGAACTCTCATAAACGCCGGACTAGTCCGGTGGAGGTCCGGACAAGTCCGGTCATTCGGACAAGTCCGGTTACCCAGACTAGTCCGATCCATAAACAACAGCAACTCTTGTTCAAAACCTTTGATGCCTCTTATGTATTAATGAGAAACAATATTGGTAAAGTTTATGCTTATTATGCTGGGCCACGCCATGGGAACACAAAATCCCATGTGTGGGTGCCCAAATGTATTGTAACTAACCTCCAAGGACCCAAGCAAGCTTGGGTACCTAAAACCAAGGCATAATTTGTTTCTGCGGGCCTATTCCTCCGGTGGATCCAAATGGGTGCTAGATAGTGGATGCACCAACCACATGACCGGAGAAAAGAGGATGTTCGTGGAATATGAAGAAAACGAGGACCCAAACGAAGGCATCTACTTCAGAGATAATAGTCAAGGAAGGGTGCTCGGTACCGGTAAAATAGCAATATCCTCTGAACACACTCTTTCTCATGTTCTACATGTTGAATCCTTAGATTATAACCTGCTGTCCATATCTCAATTATGTGACAAAGGTTATAATTGCTTGTTTACTAACGAGGGTGTGACCGTCTCAAGGAGGAGTGATGGTTCCGTTGCATTCAAGGGTATGTTGAAGGGAAAGCTTTACCTTGTTGACTTCAACAAGGATAAAGCCGAACTTGACACATGCTTGATTGCAAAAACCAACATGGGTTGGCTGTGGCATAGACGGCTAGCACATGTTGGTATGAGGAATCTTCAAAAACTCCTCAAGGGCGATCACATCCGAGGTTTGAAAGATGTTGTTTTTGAGAAAGACAGGTCTTGTAGCGCGTGCCAAGCCAGGAAGCAAGTAGGAACACATCATCCTGCAAAGAACATTATGACTACGACAAGACCGCTCGAACTACTTCATATGGACTTGTTTGGTCCAATTGCTTACATAAGCATCGGCGGTAATAAATACGGTTTAGTCCTTATTGATGATTTTTCCCGCTTCACTTGGGTGTTCTTTTTGCATGACAAGTCAGAAACACAAGGAACGCTCAAGAAATTCTTCAAGCAAGCTCAAAACGAGTTCTCACTATCGATCAAGAGTATTCGGAGCGACAACGGCACGGAGTTCAAGAACATACAAGTGGAGGAGTACCTTGATGAGGAGGGAATCAAGCACGAATTTTCAGCACCATACTCTCCATAACAAAATGGAGTCGCCGAAAGGAAGAACCGAACACTCATAGAGATGGCAAGAACAATGCTCGATGAATACAAGACTTCGGATCGATTTTGGGCGGAAGCGATTAACACCGCTTGCCACGCCGCAAATCGACTCTACCTTCATCGACTAATCAAGAAGACTCCTTATGAGCTACTCACCGGTAACAAACCCAACATTTCATATTTTCGAGTTTTCGGCTCTCCATGTTATGTCTTGAACAAGAAGTCCAGGACTTCAAAGTTCGCTTCGAAGTCCGATGAAGGTTTCCTTCTTGGCTATGATTCGAACACTTACGCCTATCGTGTTTTCAACAAGGCCTCCGGACTTGTTGAAGTGGCATGTGACGTAGTGTTCGATGAAACTAATGGCTCCCAAAAGGAGCAAGTTGATCAATGTGAATTAGGTAAAGAAGAAGCTCCTTACCAAGCATTGAAGAGAATGGCTCTAGGCGAAGTTCGTCCACAAGAGTCATCGTCACAAATACAAGAGGAAAGTGAACCACAAGAGGAGATCAACAATCAAGGGGGAGTCTCGATACAAGATCAATCACAAGAATATGAAGATGATCAACAAATCAACGAGGGCAACCACTCAGGGGGAGAAGAAAATGAGCACCAACACTCAACTCCCCAAGTGCCACACCCAAGAGTACACCAACGCACTCAAAGGGATCACCCAATCGACAACATCATCGGTGATATCCAAAAGGGAGTAACCACTAGATCTCGTATAGCTAATTTTTGTGAGCATTACTCGTTTGTCTCCTTTTTGGAACCACGCAGGACTGAGGATGCATTGAAGGATCCGGACTGGGTGGTGGCAATGCAAGAAGAGTTGAACAACTTCAAGAGAAACGAGGTTTGGGAACTTGTGGCAAGACCCAATGCAAAAAAAGTGGGCACCAAGTGGGTCTTCCGCAACAAGCAAGACGAACACGGGGTGGTGACAAGAAACAAGGCACGACTTGTGGCCAAAGGTTACTCACAAGTCGAACGTTTGGATTTCGATGAGACTTTTGCTCCAGTAGCTAGGCTTGAATCAATTAGAATATTACTTGCATATGCTACTCACCATGATTTCAAGCTGTACCAAATGGACGTGAAAAGCGCCTTCCTCAACAGACCGATCAAGGAAGAGGTGTACGTGGAGCAACCACCCGGATTTGAAGACGAAGAGTTCCCCAACCACGTGTATAAACTGCGTAAGGCTCTCTATGGCCTCAAACAAGCTCCTAGAGCTTGGTATGAGTGTCCTAGAGATTTTTTAATTGATAATGGCTTTCAGATTGGCAAAGTAGATTATACATTATTCACGAAAAATCTAGATAATGATCTTTTTATTTGCCAAATATATGTTGATGACATAATTTTTGGGTCAACTAACCAATCTTTCTGTGAAGAATTTAGTAGAATTATGACAGACAGGTTTGAAATGTCAATGATGGGAGAATTGAAGTACTTCTTGGGATTCCAAGTGCGGCAACAAAAGGAAGGAACATTCATAAGCCAAACCAAGTACACGCAGGACATACTCAAGAAGTTTGGCATGGACAAGGCAAAGCCCATAAAGACTCCCATGGCTACGAATGGCCACTTGGATCTCAATGAAGATGGACCGAGCGTCGACCAAAAGGTATATCGCTCCATGATCGGATCTTTACTTTACTTATGTGCATCTAGGCCAGATATAATCTTGAGTGTATGTTTGTGTGCAAGATTTCAAGCCAACCCTAAGGAATGTCACTTGACAGCCGTAAAAAGAATCTTGAGATATTTAGTTCATACACCCAACCTTGGTTTTTGGTACCCAAAAGGCTCCAAATTCAATATCATTGGTTACTCCGATGCAGATTATGTCGGGTGCAAAGTTGATAGAAAAAGCACCTCTGGCACATGCCAATTCCTAGGAAGATCTTTGGTTTCTTGGTCATCTAAGAAACAAAATTCCATTGCTTTATCCACAGCCTAAGCGGAGTATGTTGCAGCCGGGATTTGTTGTGCACAACTTCTTTGGATGCGACAAACTCTAAGGGATTACGGTTACAATATGAACCATATTCCTCTCCTTTGTGACCCACAATCCAGTTGAGCACTCTAGGACTAAACACATAGACATAAGACATCATTTCTTGAGAGACCATTCCATGAAAGGAGACATAACCATCTCACATGTCAACACACAAAAACAATTGGCCGACATATTCACCAAGCCACTTGATGAAAAGCGTTTTTGCAAACTCCGAAATGAGCTAAATATTCTTGATTCTCGGAGTGTGGCTTGAAAAGTTGCATACCTGTATGATTACTTCAAAAATGTTGATTGATTTGTGAAAATTACCCCTCCCTATTTTCCTCTCGAAAAACTATGTCAATTATTGGATCTTGATGAATTTTGATCATTGTATGATTGTTGTATGCTTACTGGTCAAATTCATCAAGATTGCTTGAATTGTTTTGCCTCTCTATTCTCTATTATTGAACCTTCAAATATATATGAATGGGCTATGCAATTCTTTCCTGGTAACCACGGACTAGTCCGTGGTTATCCGGACTAGTCCGCCCATGCAGACTAGTCCGCAGAGTGCCTGTTAGGCCGGACTAGTCCGACGGACCACGGACTAGTCCGATATAGGTCTCTGGATGACTTCGGACTAGTCCGGTCAAGTCCGGACTTGTCCGATTTCTCGTGTCCATAACCCTAGCCGCCACCAAACCCTAATCTACTCATCCCCACATTTGCTCACGCCTTCCTCTCTCTTGCGCTCGAGCTCCCAAAGCAATCTCTTGTGTCCTCCGTCGAAAAGCCACAAGTTTGGGCGGAGATCAAGCTTGAAGACTTGGAGATTGATTCCACTGGACTAGTCCGGCCTCAAACCCCCAAAACTTCAAGTCTCCAACGATTTCTTCGGTAAAAACCTTCAAAACCCTAGAAATCGTACTTTTCTCAATCATTGATCGTTTGGCCTAGCACCCTGCACTAGTTACATGTTTAGCTGATGTACTACGTGTATGCTAGACTAGAATTGCATTAGGGATTGTGTCCAGTTCAATCTGTTAGGTTTTTGAGGATGAACACCGGACTAGTCCGGTCCATGCACGGACAAGTCCGGTACCCCAGACTAGTCTGTGCCTAGGCACCGGACAAGTCCGATGTTTCTGAACCTGAACCTAATTCCTTAATTCCCTAATGCCATCCATTACTATCATGTCTTACCTATGCCTTGCATAACTTGTCATTTTTCTTGCTCATTCATTCTCAGATCATGTCGAGCTCCGACAATGAAATCTCCGACTTTGAGGCCGAGTTGGACCACGAGGTGGCATCTCGGTCCTCGGCGGGTCTTGGCAAACGCCAAGAAGCACGCCTCGAAGGCTGCTACATCTTCAAGCGGCCTTCGGCAAGCAAAGGGAAAGGGCAAGGGAGTTGCAACGGGGCCAGTTGGGCCCTTGAGGCTCCATGCTCCCAGGGAAGGGGTCCGGGACCCCACTGAGGAGAAGTTCAACGGAAAAGGCAGTGATTCTACAGCAAAATACAGGAGCATTGACTGGTATGGCAGGCCAAAGCAAGTTGTCGATAGAAGGTTTTGGTGCAACTTCCATGCAGACTTCTACAAATCAGTGTACCTCCCGATGAAGACACCGGTGGTGCGCAGTCAGTGGATTGACTGGGCCCACCTAGAGAAGAAGAAGTGCTCATCCTTTGATGAGGTCATTGCGGCAGCTGAGAGGCATGGCCTGAAGGATCTCTTTGCCTTCAGGCATAACTGGAATGATGAAGTGATTGCACAGTTCTTTGCAACTTGCCACTTCTCAAGTGAGGATGAAGAGAGTGTTACTTGGATGACACACGGATCTAAGTATAGTATCACTCAAGAGGAGTTCAATAATCTGCTCCATCTGGACACCTCTGGACCTGACAGGCTCATCATCCACAACATTGGTGTCATGGAGAAGTATAGGATGAAATTCCTATATGAGCCTAACTCAAAGTATGTTCCTCCCTCTACAAAGCACATGAAACCATTCTTTGTGGTCCTCAACAGAGTGCTGAGGAAGACTATTGCTCCTAAAGATGGAGATGCTGGGAGCGTGCAGGGTTACCTCAGAACCCTAATGAGAGTCATAAGCAGGGACCGCCCATTTGATGTAGCGGAGTACATTTGGAATGATATGGTCAACATATCCTGTACGCCTAACAGGTCATGTGGCTATGCTCCCTACCTCATGTATGTGATTGAGAAAGTCACAGGTATTGAGTTCATGAAGGATGTGGAGCACACCCCCTTGAGGCCTCAGAAGCCTCAACCAGTGAGCATCCAGGCTGCTCCCTCACCGGTCTCCAGTCCCGAGGCACCGACAAGAGCAAGAAGCAGTGCTAGGGAGGTCCCTACCTTTAGGGAAGCCCCTCAGAGAGGATCCGCCAGTGGGATCCTCAAATACTTGTCAGCAATCTTCTCCTCCTGCAAAAAGACCGAAGTGAAGGTCCACAAACTCAACAAGAAAAGAAAGGAGGACATGAAGTATTAAAAGGCCAATGTGGAGCAAATCTGTCGGAAGCTGGAGATCGACCCCATTGGATCTCCAGTGATATCTGAGGAGTCTGACCCGGATTTCACCGAGCTCGGGCCCTTGTCCCCTTCTGAGCTTGCCTATTTTGGCATTGGGGGCTCGAGCAGCTCCGCTCCTCCTCCTCCCTCTCCTCCTCGTCAAGCAGAGAGCGAAGAAGATGAAGACGATGACGAGAGGACCGACAGTGAAGAGTGAAGACCCTAGGACCCTCCTCTCCTTCTTTTTGGTGTCTTGATGCCAAAGGGGGAGAGATTGAGGGGGAGTCTTAGCTTTAGCTGTGATAGGGTGCGAGGAGAGAGTTCTCTTTATCTTTTATTTGTGGTTGTAATAGTTTAACTCTGTTTTCATATTAAGTTTGGTCCTGTGATGAATTGCTTAATTTATTTGGAGTGTGTGATGAAAACTGTGTTTTTGCCCCTGGAATGTCATATGCATTTGATATCGGATGGTTAATGCAAATTCTATCATTCTCAATGTATTCATGCACTTAGTATGCATCCCACCATAAAGAATGCACATATGGATAATTCTCTTGTTGCTTGATGTATTTTTGAGTCATATGTGCATACTTTATGAAAATCTCATTTTTTGCCTTATTTTGTGAAATCTCAATTGGTTGTCATCAATCACAAAAAAGGGGGAGATTGAAAGTGCATCTAGGACTCCCTTGTGGGTTTTGGATGATTTATGACAAGCAATTGGGATCCTAATCCTTTTGTTGAGATGAATGCAGGCAAATGATGAAAAATGAGCAAAATGCCAAAAAGAAGGGAAATGAGAAGCAAAGTGAATTTGAGCTCAAGAAGAAGAAAATAGTAGATTATTATGTATAGAGTGTGTTAAGGAAACACACCCAAGAGCTCAATCACTTTCAAGCACACACATACAATGCACAAAGTTATACAGGACCGGACTAGTCCGATATCAGCCGGACTAGTCCGATATCACATTCTGCACTAGATCGGACAAGTCTGGTCTCCACCGGACTAGTCCGATATCTTTCTGATCCACTTCGGACTAGTCCTCCCCAATGCGGACTATTCCTCAACACAATGCACAAGTCACACAAAATCGGACAAGTCCGTTGTGATCCGAACTAGTCCGATATTCATTCTGATCCACTTCGGACAAGTCCGGTGTCTACACGGACTAGTCCAATATTCACACTGATCTAAATCGGACAAGTCCTCCAAGTGCGGACTTGTCATCCCAAACACTTAGGGTTTCATATGTCCGGACAAGTCCGATGGCAATCGGACTAGTCCGAAGATTTCCAGTAGCGAAATCGGACAAGTCCGTTTTCAACCGGACTAGTCCGATATTCCTGGACACTTAGGGTTTGCTACACACAGCACACCGGACTAGTCCGATGACCACCACGGACTAGTCCGATGTTTCTGAACCCTAACGGTCACTTTTAGAAACCCCATATAAATAGAGGTGCACGGCCCACTTTCACAATCTCTCGAACCCTAGCGCCGTCACACCTCCCAAGAGACTCAAAAACCATCTCTCTCCACGAAATTAAGTGCAAAATCAATCAATCCATTGAAGATCACTTCTAGATCATTGGAGAGACATTTGGCACACATCATTGAGCTCTTGGTTTGATTCTCTAACACACTCTTACGTTTCAATTTGTAATTTTTGAGTGTGTTATTGGTGTCATTGTGAGTTGTAATCAAGGGAGCTCTCAACGTGTGAGAACGCCCCTTCAACTTGGTTATTTACCCTTTGTGATTAGTGGAAGAGGATTGGCCTTCGTGGCGATCCGATGAGGAAAGGGTTGGAGAAGACCCGGTCCTTTTGTGGGCTCCTCAACGTGGATGTAGGTTGCCTTCGTGGTAGCCGAACCATGGGATAAATCGTGTGTCTTGTCCTTTTGTGTTCTTCATCTAATTTGATCAACTTAATCTAGGGTTTGATTCACTTTATTCAATCTAAGTCTAATTGTTGATCAAGAGCTTTAACTACAATAGAATCTGACATACAACTATTAAATTGAGATTCAAGTTTATATTTCCGCTGCAAACATTAACGAATCAATCAAATTGTCTGAACTTGATCAACCTAGCCCGTGAAAACCGGACTAGTCCGCACATTACCGGACTAGTCCGATATCTCTGGTATTAACCTTGTTGTTGAGTGTTACAGGAACCGAGAAAAATCAAGAAGGCCTATTCACCCCCCCTCAAGGCCTACATTCAAAAACAAAGAATGGTTATCCTACTAAAATCCTATATAGGGTTCTATCCTATTCACTTAGTGATATTATATATCTATTTGCCTTCCCCGGCAACAGCGCCAGAAATGCTTGTTGACGGCTCCTAAGATATACTAACAAATCATCCTCGGCAACGGCACCAGAAATGCTTGTTGCGGCTCCTAAGATATACTAACAAATCATCCCCGACAACGGCGCTAGAAATGCTTATTGATGGCTCCTAAGATATACTAACAAATCATCCTCGGCAACGGTGCTAGAAGTGCTTGTTGGTATTTCTTATGCACCATTAACTAAAAATCTACAACTGATGTGTCAGAAATGCTTGTTAACGGTTCTGTTGGATCACAGAGTGAATTCTGCAAGCGCACGAAGATATCATTGTAGCATTTCCCCTTAAGAGTATTCCCAAGGGTGTCATTTATTTGATCCAAAAGGAAGGCGGGGTAGAGATATAACAATCATCAAGTGAAAAGGGTAGAAAGGTCTAGGTAAGAATCTAGTAAGGATGGATAAAATAATAGTGGAGGAAGTGTGACACACACAAAAGCTTTCAAGTCTAAGGGGGGTAAGAGGATCCTAGAGGTTAGTTAAGGTTGAGAGTTATGGAGGTAGTCCTACTATGCTCTAATGTACATATACATAGTCTAAACTAATTATTCATAAGCTAGATCAATAGTGAATACTTATGCTATGTGGTTCAACACATCGGGCACGGGCTTACCCCTAGCAATACTAGGGCGACTCCCGCCAAGAGCCTGTGGCATAGCCGAACGTGGAGGATTACAAAGGACAAATAGGGTTGTCACCACCTACTGCCTACCTCTTCAATCCGTGGGTCTACGAGACATCCAATGCTACTTAGCTATCCTAGAACCATGCTAGCATATTAAGTAATTACTTTAAGAGCCTAGGCACAATCCATCCTAAGGCAATGAATTGAATCATCATTGAACCAATGTTGATACACAACATAATTATCCATACTAACCTAGTTATGTTATAATTAACTAAACTATAGTGGGGGTCTATAGGTTCTATGATAATGAGATATGTTCATGATGAAACAGTCATAGAAGCTATACCTTCCACATACATGGACTCCACAATCAAACAAGAAACGCTTTGCCCAAGTATATGTATAAGTAGAGACTAAAGATAATATCTTTATTATGCATAAAGTCACAAATACAAGAAAGAATACATGAGCCATACCTTTCCCAATGTAGGATTGGGAAAAGAGAGACTCCTTACTCCTTTCCCAATTTGGACTTGGGACTAGAGACTCTCCTCTCTACAACCTAACTCCTCTAAGTCTATGGATGATAGTGTATACAATAGAGATGAAGCTCAAGTGGTGTGTGTTGAAGTGAGGGGTAGGGGGTCCTATTTGTACTAGTGCTGAGGTTGGTTCCTGCCATCAAAAGCGCGCGAATCAGTCACCATTGACTCCAGGAAGCCTGGAGGAGCCAACACGTGGAGGCTGACCAAGTTTGGTGCAGAGACCAGGTCGGCCGACCCCCTGGTTCGGCCGACCTGGTCATTGCACCAATTCTCGTGTGGTTTCTCCAGGTGGCTGCCAGGTGGGTCCCATTGATGTATATGGGTGATACACCATTGGATCTCCTCGGATACTTCTGTTTGTGGGCCATTTGATCCATGGGATGCCACATGTCGTTGCCTGATTGGCTGGGATGATATTTTATAGGATGTGTCCCTCTACATTTCCTCATTTCCTGCATAAAATGCTACATACACATATTTCTCCAAGTCCAAGTGGAATTGGGTTAGATAGAAAGGTGATGTGTGCAAGAAATGATAAATCCTTCACATAATTGAGTTAAATTGATGGATGAAATTGGTATATAACAACCGTCAATAATTAGCAGCCACTGCTTGTTCATGGATAGCCCGGGACTGGTTGTCGAGGGATCGCACCATGCTTTCCCTCTCGTCCAGCAACTGGCCCCAGTACTCCATCCGGGCCTTCTCCCTCTTGACCCACTCCTTGTCGTCAGCCAGCCTTGTTTGCGCAAGCTTGGTCTCGAATTGGAGCCGGTTGCGCCACCTCCTAAGGGTTTGGCGCTCCTCCTCGAGGGCCTTGCTGTCGTGGTAAAAGGCAAGCTGGACCTGACGAAGGCTGGAGCAGGCATTGTCAACGGATAACGACAGAGGGATTGGCTTCGGACCTACTGGGGTCCTCTCCGCTGACTCCAGCGGGTTCTCCATAACAAAAACCGGGTCCCACTCTACAAGAGCAGACCCCTGAGCTTCCGTGGCGCTAGGGACGCCCTCCGAGATTGCCTCAGTCTCCGCCGAGGAAGGTCCAGCAACGGGAGCTTATACCTCCGGAATCCGCTCCGAAGGTCCCGCCGCCATGTCATCAGTAGCTGATCCCTCAAGCAGAGGACCGGTCGCTTCGCCTTGACACCCTGGATCAGGCGCGGGTACCTCCAGAACTACCACCTCCGGGGCAGGCGTTGAAGATTCGACCGGAGCTGAGGCCACATCCGGTTCCGGTGCTGGCGCCTCCTCCACTGCCGGTTCAGGCGCCGGAACTTTGACCTCCACCAGTTCAGGTGTCGGCACCTCCGCGACAACTGGCTCAGGCGCCAGAACTTCGTCAACCACCAGCTCCACCGTTGGAGCTTCAATAACATCCGGCTCTACGACCAGAACCGCAACTACCTCCGGCTCTAAGGCCGGAGCATCCATCATCACATCATCCAAAACCGAAGCTTCAATCTCCAGAGCTGGTGCCGCTGGTACATCTTCATTCCCGTGATCTGGCGCTACCACGGGAGCTTCGGGAGATGAGTAAAGATCCACGACAGCCGGTGCCGTAACTGCCGTGACCTCAACCACCACCTGGGGTGGCATTAGAACTCGAGCCGGAGCCTCCGCCTGCACAGCATCAGCTTCTGTCACATGAACCGGAGCTTCAGCCCCTTTTTTGGATACCCTGTGGATGAAGGACAAAGAAACTCAAAATATGATTACAACAAAAATGACAAGTTGAGGTAAAGAAGCAAATTTACTTTGGAAGGCCTCTGCTCCAGCTAGCACGGAACCTCTTCGTCGGACGCTCAGAGCCCGACCCAGTCGCAACTGGTGTAGTAGCTCAGGAAGGCCCTCCGAAGCTTGCTGCTGCCGCTAGCGATGTCTTGGTTGAGGCCACCTCAACTGAGAAGGATCCTCGGACCTAGATCCCTTAGCTGGCCCTGGTGCCGGAGTCACCTGGTCGGAGCTGGCGTTCCGAGGAGATGCCGATGCTAGAGTTGGTGTCGCTGTCGAAGACCTCCCCCGCCGGGGAGAAGGAGCTGTAGTGGAAGGACCAGGTCTAATAGGCCTCCTGTCAGAGTGCTTCAACTTCCTCTTTTGGCTGGAGGGCTCCGCCAACTCTTTGCCCTTGCTAGTGACTTTAGCTATCTATCTCAGGGGGGAAGGGGGACCCCCCTCGGAAGCTCCTGGGATTGCCAACCTGGTGGTCGGATGCCTCTCAACTTCACTGAGGTCGTCAAGCATTGGCATCTTCTGTCGAAGCTCCCTGCTGAACTCCGCCTCCATTTTCATAGGGAGAAAAGCCGCTGGCGGAGTCAAGTCGTCGCCCTCAACATCGATGCCACACTGGAACTTCTTGAGATGAAGTTCCAAAGCGGCGCCCTCCACATTGGATTTCAGGCCGATTTCAATCCGGTCATCGTCCATCACACTGTTGAGGGCCAAGGCGAGCTTCTCCCTCTTCTTCAGCAGAGCCCACCTGTTGACCAAGAAGTTGCAGAAGACCGCCTGGAGGGTCACTCCTTCTTCCACACATTGGTGGATCCTGGTCAGGGCAGGGTTTAAGGCCTCTGACAGCACTGGAGCTTCACTCCAAGCATCAGTGTCAACGTTGGGAAGGCCTTCAGGCAGCTCCAACTTCTTGTGCTCCTCTACTGTGACGACAATCCAATCTTTCTTCCAGTCATCCCACTTGCCGGAAGGGAACGACCTCAAGTACTTGTAGGGGCATTTCTTGCGCTTCACATAATAGTAGAAGCCAAGATACTCGTCACTCTTGCAAGTAGTGTGGACGGTGAAGAAGGTACGGAAAAGCTCGACGCAGGGGGGAATACCCACCCACATCTCGCAGAAGTGGATGAATGTGGACACAAGAAGAATGGAGTGGGGGCCAAGGTGGTACAACTGCAGACCATAGAAGTCTAACAGCATCAAGAGAAAAGTGGTGAAAGGTGGGATCAATCCCACCATGGCGTACGCGGAAAAGTACACCATGTCGCCGGCGCGCTCCTTCTTGAACAGGAGCTTGCCGGCGCGGACCAGGTGGTTGAAGGAGTCACTGGACCACCCCATGTAGGTACGGACCTTCTTCAAATCGCTGTCGGTCGTGAGACGGCTCTTACAGAGACCCAACTCCATCGCAGCACGGCGGGGCGAGAGAGGAAAAGCAAGCATAAGTTTGGAGGATTCGAGTGCAAGTTCAAATGAAGGCGTAAGGAATCCCCAAACGGTCCGTGCTTTCCTTCTTATGTATGCCCCCGCAACGCTTGGATGGAAACCGTAGAGGGGCCAACGATACAGTCCAAAAACTTCACCCTGCCAATGACAAGGGGGCTCGGCACCATCCTGATGATCAAGTTGAGGTCCTTACCCAAGGCGAACAGTTGTCATCATGAGAGGCAGGAAACCCTAGGGCGGCAGCGTGACAGGGCGCGCGGAACCGATACAGTTTTCGTATTGGGAACCGGCGACCTTCAATTGCATGAGATCTGCACGCGCAGATCTCACCTGCCGCATCGTGAAGATGCCACGCGGTGATGGTTTAACTGCGAACCACCACCTCAACGGCACATCCAAAGACCCTTGAAGACACGGCGCATAAATCAAAAGATGGACCCACCTCCGGCAGAATGACTCAATCCAAAAGATCTCTTCCAAAGGTGGGCCCAGGGGGCCACTGTCGGTACCCTGCGTACCGGATACCCTTTGGGACTGCAAAGAGCACAAATGAACTCCACCTGTCTGAGTTGAAGACCTATAAAGGCCCCTCGTGTCATACGGGACCGGACCTGCCTCCCTTATATGGGTAGTCCTAGTGCCGCCACATGTATCAGAAAACCAGAGCTACATTCCATACATGGGATAGCTCCGGACTAGATACCTATGTGGCACCCCCGGACCTAACCTCTGATAGAGGGAAGCTCCGGTACCGACACGTGTACAACAACACCGGACCTACTCATCCAAGATGCTAAGCTCCGGAGCTGCCACGCGTTCAACCGCCGGACCTTCAACCTCAACAGACAGACTGGTGGACCTCCAACGGCTCGGACCTTCGCGGAACATTAAAGACTCCAAGACCTGATTATGTGTCATTAAGGCTATCTTAATGACACAAGATCGGAGGACCCTTAATACCAGTAACACCGCTATCAAGGCGCGTTACCATGCTGTTAAGGGAATTAAATACATTAACTGTGCATTAAACATCAGTTACCGCCAGGGCCACATGTCAAGCCAGGCTAACGATGTAACGGCCGGCCCTTGTACTATAAAAGGACTGGCCGAGTGATACACAGGGGGATCCTCTCTTTTGGCTCCTAGACACTCAGGGCGCTGGACTCACACTCTTGCGCTCATATGCTCAAAACAACAACAACAACAACACCCGTGGAGTAGGGTATTACGCTCAGGTGGCCCGAACCATGTAAATCCTCGTGTCAAATTGCCATCTTGCTCTGAATCTCCGCGCGCCCACAACTGAACTAAGAAACTCGCGGTCTACTAACCGTACTGCCAGGAGAATTGCCGGAACCATCCTCCGACAGTGGCCATGTTTCATCCCTACAGAATAAGAGAGTCCACTCAAAAAGGAGTCATCTCAAATATCCACATCCACTACGTTTAATCACACATGCACAAGTCTTGAATCAAATTATTTTGAATTGATTTCTCCTAAGGCTTGCTCTTTTGACTTAGCAATATTATGTGTTGCAAATATGCCTACAATATTCCCTACCAAGCTCCACATACAAGCCATATGTAGAGGTAAGATGAATTTAGGCAAAATTCCTTGGTGAGGACATATTTCCACTACACATAAAGGAGAGACCGGGAGAATCAAATTGAGATACTGAAAATCTAAATTGAACTCTCCGGAATTTGAGGGGAACTTCATTCCTAGGGTATGTGTGCTCCATTTTCTGTTCTATCTTTCAACCACTCATGAATAGGAGATGGCATAAGACCCATATGACTTGAGATGGGTGAAGTACCATACCAATTTATGCAATACTAGGTAGAGTATTTTGTTGTGCACATGGTACTTTTAAAAAATAGAACATTGTAGCAACTTTTGATCATCAAACTAAAGTCTTGACGTTGCTCGGGATGAGGAAAGGATAAGCTTGGGGGAGTTTGTTGACGGCTGTTATATACCAATTTCACCAGTAAATATAACTCAATTATGTGAAGGAAATATCATTTCTTGCACACATCACCTTTCTATTTAACCTATTTCCACTTGTCCATGGAGAAATTAGTGCATGCAGGTATTTTACACAGAATTGAAGTGAAATAGGGGATGGATCCTATAAAATATCATTCCAGCTAATGGAGCACCGACATGTGGCACCACATGGATCAAATGGCCCACAAACAGAAGTATCTGAGGCCATCCAATAGTGTAGCACCCATATCAGCAATGGGACCCACCTGGAAGCCACCTAGAGAAAGAACAGGCTGTTTGGAGCCAACCAGGTCGACCGACTTGGTGGTTCGGTCGACCCCTTCCTGGCGCCAAACCAGGTCAACTTCCACATGTTGGCTCCTCCTGGCTTGAGAAGTCAGTGGTGACTAATTTGCGCACTTTTGGTGACTCGAACCGACCCTTCTCCAAGCTATATATAGGACCCCTCACCCCTCACTTCAATACACACCACTTGAGTATTCATTCATTGTATACACTACCCTCTATAGGTTTAGAGGACTACAGGCTGTTGAGAGGAGAGCCCCTAGTCCATAGTCCAAGTAGGACAGGAGTAGTAGTAGTCTCTTCCCAATTCCTAATTGGGAATGATTTGGCTCTTATATTCCTATTTGTATTTGTGACTTTGCTCTTAATAAAGATGATATATTTAGTCTTCTATTGTTCATATTCTTGGATGAAGTGTTTCTTGTTTGATTGTGGATTCCATGTATGTGGTAGGAGTATTGTTTATGATTATGCTATACCATTCTCACTATATCATCATAATCACTACAAAACCCCACTATAGTCTAATTAGCTATGACATGATTATGTTTACATGAATCACTTATGCTATGAATTAGCATTGGTTCACTGATCATTTAGTTCATTGCCTTAGGATGGCTTGTGCCTAGGCTCTTAAGGTAATTACTTAATATGCTAGCATGGTGCTAGGATAGAAAGTACCGTTTAATGTCTCGTAGACCCACGAATTAAAGAGGTAGGCAGTAGGTGGTGACAGCCCTATCTGTCTTTTGTAATCCTCCACGTTCGGCTATACCACAGGCTCGTGGTGGGAGTCGTCCTAGTATTGTTAGGGTTAAACCTGTGCCTGATGTGTTAATCCACTTAGCATGAGAATTTATAATTAATATGATCATTAGTAATGAACTTAGTCTATGTATATGTACATTAGAAGCATAGTAGGAGTATCTATCTAACTCTTAGCCTAGTCCCTTTGTATCTCATTTACCCCCCTTAAGACAGAATGCTATTGTGTGTGTCACACTACCTCCAATTATCATTTATCCATCCTTGCCAAAACCTAACCTAGACCAACCTAGTCTCTCATTTTGTTGATTGCTTTACTTCCACCTATCCTTCCTTTGGGAGAATATAAATGACACCCTTTGGGAATACTCTTGGAGGGGAAATGATACATTGATAGATACCATGCGCTTGCGAATTTACATGTGTACTCTAAAATCTATTAACTAGCATTTCTAGCATCCCTGCTATGGATGAATTGTTAGTAGATCGTAGGAAACATCAACACCAAGCTTGACCACATTTTGCCCTAGCTCATCATGATGAACGATCATCTGGACTCCCATGACCAACGGCTCACATGATCACAGAAAGGATCAAAAATTGTCGACTCCACTCATGTCACATCGCTACTGAAAAATGGGCGATGAGGAGGGTGGCGCTTGTGGCAATAGGGGCGGGTTCCTAGGCCATCACGGTCTCATGGTGGTGGTCCAAGTCTTCTCAAGATCAACTTCCCTAGGTAGGTTTGATGATGAGTTTGACCCGCTTCTCCGGTTCAACAGTTGTGACACATACTTCCAAAGATGCAAAGATCGGCGAGGAAAAAGTTTGGCTCACATCCCTACACCTGGATGGTGTAGCAGCAGAATGGTATTTTTCCTTAAAAAGGAACTTCCACATCGTTTCCCAGGACAGGTTCACGTAATTTTTTAACATGAGTTTCAGGCCACCCTTGTGCTACAACGATCTTGTAGAACTAAAGGTGGTGCATGCTAGTGCACAAGAACTTTATAGAACCAATAATTCCTGTTATTACTTTGTCGCTGTGAAGATTTGATGTCTCAACAACTAGTCAACTTGTTCTCGTACATGGCTTGGTGAGCCTTTGAGGAGAAACATTGAGCTCCAATTCCCCCCACCTGCAAACAACCCCGAGCCTCGCACGGGCTAATGAGTTGTGCTAGCTGGCAGTAGCAGTCTGAATCCAAAACCTCCAAGTCCACCGCAACAATATCAACAATGTCTAGCAGACTTGTCCGGTGTGCCCGACTCGGATTCAATCTTTTCTTCCACGACATGTTTTTGGGTAATTACCTTAATTGGACCCAATAACGTCTTGCCTAACCCCTGTAGAACCCGTGTGGGACCCCTACACGGCCTCCACCGCCTTGAACACGAAATCCATCAAACCCTACCTCTCCACCTCTATATAAGCAACCCAACACCCCAATTTTTCACCTCTTTTCAACAATTGAAAGAAACCCAAACCCTAGTTCATGAGAGCCGTCATCAAGAAAAGATCCAGAAGAAAGGAGGAGGGAGAACACGAAGGACGATCAATCAAGCAAGATCTTCATTGACTTTTCGTTCTTCATCACCAATTCACCCTCAACTCCGCATCAACTCTCTATCATCAATGCTAGATCGCCAAGATTCAAGTGTTGGACTCAATTATCGATCCTTGGGGTTCTACACATGTGGTACATCTTCTACTTTCCCTTTTCCATGCAAATTCAGCCCCAATTCTCGTAGATCACGAAAACCTAAATTCTAGTTCTGATCAGGGCAGACTAGTCCGGCCCCTGAAACCAGACTTCTCCGGTACCTGAATCTATTTCAGGCTAGATTAATTTCAATTTGACTCGAATCAATTTGAAACATGTACAAACTTGTTAAAAACTATTAGAACCAGTTAGTAAACATTTAGTAAATCATTGACAAGGTTTACCTCACAATTGCATTAATCATGAATGACATGGCATATTGAGTAATATATAAGCATTTATTGATTGTAATGTTTGTTTTATATGTTCGTTGCATTGAATAGAAGGTTTTGCTCCAGAGGGTGCTGTCGAGGACCTCCAACACCAGAATTTCAAAGTCTTTGAACCTAACCGAGCTCAAGAGCAAGGCTAGTGTCGTTGATCATATTGATCCTATTTTTTGTAAATGTTTTGTTTGCAAAATTGCATGCTTGTGTCAAATTGATGGGAACCTCAAAAATAGGTGTTTACTAGTCTTGTATGACCATCCTTGTCTCTTGGGATATATTGTAGCGAGTCGGGAAGGACTTTTTACCTTTTTGCTTTGCTTTAATTAATTGGGATCGGAAAACTACCAAATGGCTTAATTATGGGTTAATGCACGCATGGATAAAGTGAATTGATGAATATGGTAAATTGGTAAACATGGGACTTGGGAGATCTAAGAAACATGGATTGTGGACTGGGTTGGATGTTGTGGTGGTTTTGCTTGCTTTAGATCTAAGGACCGGTTTGTGGAGCGACCATCCAGGATTTACAGTGCCACCACAAGGCCAAGTATGGGTGCGGCGTAGCTGAATAATTAGGTGTGCTGTTGGTATTGTATGGACCATTGTATGGTGCAGGGAATGGGAGTCGAGAAGGGATACCATGGGATCCGCATGGCACATGAGGGGGCCTATGGGTGGGCGAATGGAGATTCAAGCTTGCTGGTGAAACCTTAGTGGGTTCATATATGTTAGTAGCCCCTTTGTAAAAGCTATTTTATGATCTCTTGGACACACACAAAAGGAAGTGTGAGACGGCATAAGGGATGTTCTTAGTCACTGAAAGGTGATGAAATCACAAACATGTGGGTAAAGTGGTACAACCTCTGCAGAGTGTGTCTAAAACTATCATGATAGCCATGCTAGCGATCATTAGCAACCTGGACCCTTGGTATTTGGGATGGTTTGGTATTGGTTATGATTATGATTATGGTTATGGATTGAATTGTGATAAATGGATATGGTTATTGATGAAAGTGAGAATCTTGAGTATGAATGAATAATTAATGCTGGTTTCATATTACATATGTGGACTATGATGGAATTATTTCATGTAGACATAGTAAGATGCTTTTTACATGTTTTTAAAAGTACTTTTCAACAATTAGCCATTATTTATTATCCATGCCTTGTTTAAGCTACATGTCATTTCTTTCCCACACTTGCTGAGTACGACATGTACTCACCCTTGCAATTCTCCCACCAACAGTTTCAGGTGATGTATGTGAGTATCGTGATGATAATGCAGAGTACTAGGCTATGTGCTGCCATCAACTTTCCTGTGTAGTTGCTTGGAGTCGCGCTACACCTTATGCTTAGTTTGCTTAGTTGCTTAGCTTCATACTTAGATTATTTCCGTTGCAGTTATAGTCAATATTGATCATTAGACTTGTAATTTGAGGATTATTTGAATATTGTATTAAAATTACTTATTTAATAATTTTAGTTGTGGTAATTATCTATTTATCATTTGTGAATCACTTATGTATGTGCGTTAAACATCCTAGGCACACATATGCATCACGCTTGGTTCAGCTTTGGAACCCGGTGTCACAAATTGGTATCAGAGCGAGGTTGACCGTAAAATGCAGCCTAGATAGAATGGACACTTTATAGCACATAGGAACACTCAGGAAACATTGTGGTTTGTTTGGCTTGCTGATTGCTATGTAATGTTGCTTGTGTGCTTAGTAGAGGATTGTGGGATGCTTTAGCGTTTGCCACATCCATGTAGGTTAGTATAGGTAGTTGCTTAGTTTCATATCCCTTGATGCATATAGTTGGGGACGTTTTCTAAATTCTTCTCTCTTGCTCTTGCTTCAGATGGCGAGGAATCGCAACCAGAGGGATGCCAATGGTGAGGACGAGAACAATGGAGCACCTCAGAACAACAATGGACCTATACTTGAGGCTGTCAACCTTCAGCAGTTGTTGGCTATGAAAAATCAGCTTATGCAGACCGTGATTCAAACTTTGGGACAACTTTAGACCAATAATCATAATTAGCCCCACATGCCTCCACCATCGCCACCCCCACCGCCTCATAATAGATTGGGAGAGTTTATGAGGACTAGGCCACCTACCTTTGCTCAAGCCACTGACCCTATGGAAGCCGATGATTGGCTGTAATCCATGGAGAAGAAGCTCGCTATTGTCCAATGCAATGACAGGGAGATGGTTCTCTTTGCTTCCCATCAACTAGTTAGAGCAGCTGCGGATTGGTGGGACTTGCTTTGCAATGCCCATGAATATCAAGAGAGGATCACTTTTGCTGAATTCAAGGAGAAGTTCTGCTCTCACTTCGTTCTTGAAGGTGTTATGATCTTGAAGAGCCAGAAATTTGAGAACTTAAGGCAAGGAAGGTCCAGTGTAAGTGTGTATCTCAATAAATTCACTCAACTCTCAAGGTATGAGCTAAAAGATGTCAACCAGGACGGCCGCAAGCAGTATTTGTTTATGAGAGGATTAAACAATGAAATTCTTGTCCAATGGCTCAACTGCGACTATGCCAATTTCCATAATCTTGTGGACAAGGCCATTATGGTGGAAAACAAGGTTCATGAGATGGAACATGATAACAAGAGGAAGACGCCATACCAAGGGCAGCCACAAGGGAACAATGTTTGTCCTCGCTTTGTGCTGCCAGATGCGCCATACTACAACCCCTCCGCTCCTGGTTATCGAGCTGCTTATCCTCCACACCCAAACCAGCAGCAGCGCCCTGTTATGCAAGCACCTCGCCAGCCTATCCCTTATGCGTCGCGCCCAAGTATGGTCCAAGTTTCCCTAGTGCTTCGGGCGGCAAGACATGCTATGTTTGTGGATAAGCTGGACACTTCGCAAGTCAGTGCCCCAAGAGAAGCTATGGGCCAATGAATAAAGCACCCGGGCAGAACCCACGGCCGTATGGAGGAGCACCACAAGGCAACTGTGGAAAGTAGAATGTCACTCATGGCAATGTGAATCATGTCTCTACTGAGTATGCCCAACAAGCGGATGACGTCGTGATAGGTATGTTCCTTGCCAACTCCAACCCCGCGACAATTTTATTTGATTCTGGAGCATCTCATTCATTCATATCATCGAAGTATGTTGCCAAGTATAATATGCCTATAGCTCATTTATAGCACATTATGTTGGTAAAATCTCCTGGAGGAGAGATGAGGACAAATATAGTGTGTTCAAGAGTAAGTATCAAAAGGGGATTAGACTTTCTCGCGAATCTTATCGTCTTGGATTCCCAAGCAATAGACATAATACTTGGTATGTACTGGCTGAGCAAGTACAATGGAGTGATTCAATGTTCCAAGAGGATTGTGCAATTGACAAGTGAGCATGGCACCCGCATTGAAGTTGAGATAGCCCGACCCATGACGGATAAGGCAACGCTGACTCATGTGGAAAGTGTGACCCTGGAGAGCATTCTGTTGTTCGTGAGTATCCAAATGTATTTCTGGATGAGTTGCAAGGTATTCCACCTGATCGTGACATAGTGTTCGTTATTGAATTAATACCTGGAACAACACCTATAGCTAAGAGGCCATATAGGATGCCTCCTAAGGAATTAGCAGGGCTCATGAAGCAAATTCAAGAGCTGCTAGAGAAGGGTTTCATACGACCAAGCTCTTCACCTTGGGGAGCCCCAGTGCTTTTCGTGGATAAGAAGGATGGATCCCAAAGAATGTGTGTGGATTACTGAGCTATTAATGAGGAGTATACATTGCCCCGTTAGAGGATTTGTTCGACCAGATGAAGGGTGCATGTGTTTTCTCCAAGATCAATTTGTGGGCAGGCTACATCCAAATGAAGATTAGACCATCGGATATCCCCAAAACAACTTTTCGAACACGTATGGATCTTATGAGTAAACTGTTATGTCTTTTGGATTGACGAATGCACCTGCATACTTTATGTACCTCATGAATAAGGTCTTAATGGAATACTTGGATAAGTTTTTGGTACTGTTCATTGATGATATCATGATCTACTCGAAGAGTGAAGAGGAGCATGAGGAGCATTTGAGGCTCACATTGCAGAAATTGAGGGACATCAGTTATATGCCAAATTCAGCAAGTGCCAGTTCTGGTTAAGGGAAGTATCATTTTGATGTCATATCATCTTAGGAGGAGTGTCGGTTGACACAAGAAAAGTGAGGGACGTGTTGAAATGGGAACCGCCACAGAATGTAAAGGAAATTAGGAGTTTTCTTGCAATGGCTGGATATAAACGCCAGTTCATCAAGGACTTTTTCAAAATAGCCAAGCCAATGACGGAATTGCTAATGAAGGGGAAGGTATTCCAATGGACTCCATCTTGTTAAGATAGCTTTGAGGAGCTAAAGAAGAGGTTAACCATCGCACCGGTCTTAGTTTTGCCGGATGTGAGCAAAAGCTTCGATATCTATTGTGATGCATCAAGACAGGGACTTGGATGTGTGCTCATGCAAGAAGGACAAGTGGTAGCTTATGCATCGAGGCAGTTAAAGAAACATGAGGAGAATTATCCTACACATGATCTCAAACTTGCAGCCGTAGTACATGCTTTGAAGATTCAGAGACATTACATTCTTGGCCATAGGTGTGAGATTTACACGGATCACAAGAGCCTCAAGTACATTTTCACCCAAATGGATCTGAATTTGAGGCAATAGAGATGGTTGGAACTCATTAAGGATTATGATGTGGAAATCAATTACCACCCGGGGAGGCTAATGGAGTGGCCAATGCTTTGAGTCGAAAAAGAGTAAGCCACCAACTCACGGTTCGAGAGCTGCCATCCAAGCTATGCAAGGCATTTGAATGGTTCAATCTTGGATTTGTGAATGAGATGGGAATAATGGAGTTAAATCCGGCCCTGGAGCAAGAAATCCGAGAAGGTCAGTCAAATGATGAGAAAATCAAGGAAATCAAAGAAAGAACCCAAGAAGGGAGAGAATTCAGATTTGATGAGGATGACCAAGGTACTCTATGGCTTGGGAAGAGGATTGTTGTGCCTAATGTGAAGCACCCTCGTGAAACAATATTAAATGAGGCACATGATTCACCTTACTCAATTCATCCCGGTTGTACACAGATGTACAAAGACTTGAAGACATGTTATTGGTGGGCTAGCATGAATAAGGACATAGCTGAGTATGTAGCTTTGTGTGATGTGTGCCAACGGTTCAAAGCCGAACACCAAAGACCAGCTAGATTATTCCAGCCATTAAAGATTCCAGAGTGGAAGTGGGAAGAAATCCGTATGGACTTCGTAGTTGGATTACCGTGAACCTAGTCTAGTTATGACTCGATATGGGTTATTGTGGATCGGTTGACAAAATCAGGTCATTTCATTCCTCTGAAGACTACCCATGGTGGAGCAAAGTTGGAAGAATTGTATATGGGAAGAATAGTTTGCTTACGTGGAGTACCCAAAAGAATAGTGTCAGATAGAGGTTCTCAATTTACATCAAGGTTCTGGCAAAAGGTGCACGAGTCGATGGGAACTCAATTGAGTTTCAGTTCTGCATATCATGCTCAAACAGATGGGCAAACTGAGAGAATAAATCAGATTTTGGAGGACATGCTAAGCGCTTGTGCGTTGAAGTATGGAGGAAATTGGTACAAAAGTCTGCCATATGCTTAGTTCTCCTACAACAATAGTTCAAGCAAGTTTGAAAATGTCACCTTATGAGGCATTGTATGGGAGGATGTGTAGAACACCATTGTTTTGGAATGAGAAAGGAGAAATGCAAGTGTTTGGGTCTGATGTGATACAAGAGGCTGAAAAGCAAGTTCAGGTAATCCGTGAAAAATTGAGGGCTGCTCAATCAAGTCAAAAGGGCTACGCAGATAATAGGTGGAGAAACATAGCCTTTGAAGTTGGAGACTTTGTATACCTTAAAGTGTCACCGATGCGAGGTCACAAGCGGTTTAATGTCAGAGGCAAGTTGGCACCCCGCTATATTGGACCATTCAAGATTTTGGCCAAACATGGAGAAGTAGCATATAAACTGGAGATGCCAGCACACCTTTTTGATGTCCATGATGTGTTTCACATTTCACAGCTCAAGAAGTGCTTAAGGGTACCGGAAGAACAAGTGTCAATGGAAGAAATGGAATTGGAGGCAGATTTGACTTATGTCGAGCAATCGGTAAAAATCTTGGAAACCAAAGAGAGGTCACGAGAAACAAGGTCATTTGATGGTGCAAAGTACAATGGAAACATCATACAAAATCGGAAGCAACATGGGAACTAGAAGACAATCACAAGGAGGAATTTTCCTAACTCTTTCCTTCTACATCGAATCTCGAGAGCGAGATTCATTTTAAGGGAGTTAGGTTTGTAACACCCTCATCTTCATCCATCATGCATTGCATACATTCTTATACATGTTTAGTATTAAGCAACATAGAAAGAAACAAGTTTAAAATGAATTAGAAGCAAAACAACACTTAAAAGTCTGTATAAGTACAGACTTGTCTAGTTTGTACCCGGACAAGTCCAGTTTTCCCCTTTGATGCCCCTTCAGACTTGTCCGTTTTTGCTGTGGACTAGTCCGATTAAGTCTCTGTTCCATTCCTGACTTGTCCGTGATTGAGTGCGGACTTGTTCGATCTTTGCTACGGTTTTCGAATAAGTTGTCAAATCCTCGAACCTATCCGATCTATGGCGGACTTGTCTGTACCTCCTACTAGACTTGACCGTTTTCGTCTTTCTCCAACATCGGACTAGTCCGACCCTCTTGCTGACTTATCTGGTGTGCCCGACTCAGATTCAATCTTTTCCTCCACGACTTGTTTTTGCGTAATTAACTTAATTGGCCCCAAGAATATCGTGCCTAACTCCTGTGGGAGCCATATGGGACCCCTATACGGCTTCCACCACCTTGAACACAAAATCCATCAAAGCCTACCTCTCCACCTCTATATAAGCAACCCAACAGCCCAATTTTTCACCTCTTTTCCACAATTGAAAGAAACCCAATCCCTAGTTCATGGGAGCTGTCATCAAGAAAAGATCTAGAACCAAGGAGGAGAGAGAGAACACACTCTATCATCAACCCTAGATCGCCAAGATTCAAGTGTTGGCCTCAATTCTCGATCCTTGGGGCTCTACACACGTGGTACATCTTCTACTTTCCTTTTTCCATGCAAATTCAACCCCAATTCTCGCAGATCACGAAAATCCTAAATTCCAAGTCTGATCAAGCCGGACTAGTCTGGCCCCTGAAACCGGACTTGTCTGGGACCTGAATCTGTTTCAGGCTGAATTAATTCCAATTTGACTTGAATCAGTTCCAAACCTGTCCAAACTTGTTAAAAACTATTAGAATCAGTTAGTAAACATTAATAGCGACTCATTGACAAGTTTTACCTCACAATTGCATTACTCATGCATGACATGGCATATTGAGTAATATATGAGCATTTATTGATTGTAATGTAGGTTTTGTATGTTTGTTGCGCGGAATGGATGGTTATGTTCCAGAGGGTGCTGTCGAGGACCTCCAGATCCAGAATTTCAAAGTATTTGATCCTAACCAAGATCAAGAGCAAGGCAAATCTCCTTGATCATATTGATCCCGTTTTTTAAATGTTTTGTTTGCAAAACTGCATGCTTGTGTCAAATTGATGGGAAACCAAAAAATAGGTGTTTACTAGTCTTGTTTGACCATCCTTTTCACTTGGGATATATTGTAGAGAGCCAGGAAGGACTTTTTACCTTTTTGCTTTGCTTTAATTAATTGGGATGGGAAAACTAACAAATGGCTTAATTATGGATTAATGCACGTATGGATCATGTGAATTTATAAATATGGTAAATTGGTAAACAAGGGACATGGAAGATCTAAGCAAGCATGGATTGTGGAATGGGTTAGATGTTATGGTGGTTTTGCTTGCTTTAGATCTAAGGGCCGGTTCGTGGAGCGACCATCCAGGATTTACAGTGCCACCACAAGGCCAAGTATGGGTGCGGCGTAGCTGAATAATTAGGTGTCCTGCTGGTATTGTATGGACCATTGGATGGTGCGGGGAATGGGAGTCGAGAAGGACTACCCTGGGATCCGCATGGCACATGAGGGGGCCCGTGGATGGGAGAATGGAGATTCAAGCCTGTTGGTGAAACCTTAGTGGGTCCATATATGCTAGTAGTTTCTTTGTAAAAGCTATTTTGTGATCTCTTGGCCACACACCAAAGGAAGTGTGAGACGGCATATAGGAGGTTCTTAGTCACTGAAAGGTGATGAAATCACAAACATGTGGGTAAAGTGGTAGAACCTCTGCAGAGTGTGTCTAAGACTATCCTGATAGTCGTGCTTGTGGTCATTGGCAACCTGGACCCTCACATGATTAGTGGTAAACTTGGTATTTGGGATGGTTTGGTATTGGTTATGGTTATGATTATGGTTATGGATTGAATTGTGATAAATAGATATGGTTATTGATGAAAGTGAGAATCTGGAGTATGGATGAATAATTAATGCTTGTTTCATATTATGTATGTGGGCTATGATGGAATTATTTCACATAGACATAGTAAGATGCTTTTTACCTGTTTTTAAAAGTACTTTTCAGCAATTAGCCATTATTTATAATCCATGCCTTGTTTAAGCTACGTGTCATTACTTTCCCACACATGCTGAGTACGACATGTACTCACCCTTGCAATTCTCCCACCAATAGTTTCATGTGATGTCTGGGAGTATCGTGATGATAATGTTGAGTACTAGGCTATGTGCTGCCGTCGACTTGCCTGTGGAGTTGCTTGGAGTCGAGCTACCCCTTATGCTTAGTTTGCTTAGTTTCTTAGCTTCATACATAGATTATTTCTGCTGCAGTTATAGTCAATATTGATCATTAGTCTTGTAATTTGAGGATTATTTGAATATTGTAATAAAAGTACTTATTTAATATTTGAGCTGTGGTAATTATCTATTTATCATTTGTGAATCACTTGTGTATGTGTGTTAACCAACCTGGACACACATATGCATCACGCTTGGTTCATCTTCGGAACCGGGTGTCACATAATATGACCTAAAATCACTTATTCAAACGAGATTAAAACTCTGATGCTGGACTAATCTTGTCAGGGCCGGACTAGTCCGCTCAGCACGCAGTGAAAACCTAAAAACTTGATTGCTACAAGTTATTTGCGGAATGTAGGTCGACAAAAGATAAATACAATGTCTAGCAACCTAATACAACTTAGATGAACAAGTGTAAACAATTAGTTTACAAGATGTCAATGAATATCAATATGAAGAACGATATGAACCATAAAAGCAATTATAGTGAATACCGAAAAGTAAAGCGACAAGTGAGAAACGATTTATCCCATTGTTCAGCTCCACAAGAAGCCTACATCCACGTTGAGAAGTCCACAAAATAATCGAGTCTCACGTGACCCTCTTCCCATTAAGCCACCACAAGATGGCTGGCTTAGTTTCCACTATCACAAGGGGTAATCACCAAGTTCTTAGGGCTGCTCAAAAATTAAGGTTGTGAGGGTCGAGTCCACACTTTCCAGGTCTCGCATTGGGTGGTGCCGCGCGATGCGACACCCAACAACACACATGTAAAGGAACACGTATTACATAAATCATTTGCTGAAATTTACAAAGATGTTCAGTTTACAAATAGTTTATATAAAAATAAACTATAGCAGAAGATAAGATTACAACTCTCGTACTCAAGTTTAATAAGCAAAAAAGAAGCCGTCCAGCCCACGGATGCTCCTCACTAGCCACGAAGATCAAACAGCAGTGGCAAGGTTCCCCATGAGTATATCGCTCAGAGAGTTCCGAGTCTCATCGGACAACCATAATCATCAGCATAGAGGTTAGTACCTGCAAAACAACTTATATAGCAACCGTGAGCACAAAGGCTCAACAAGACTTAACTGTCTCACCTAAACAAGAAACTCTACATGAGGGTAAAGACATAAACATAGGATGGCAGATTTGCATAATGGACTCACCTAAATGTGGGTCCTTGTTTTCAGATTTATTAGCAGCATCTTAAACCTTGTGCAGGCAACATCGTAACTCCACAATCAAACAAGAAAGGCTTCATCACGATGCTGCATGCCCAAGGTGGAAAAATAAATTTAGTGTGCACAATACTAATACATACAACATAGCAATACAGTGATAATATAATGTTCATAACAGCAGCAATTAATTCTCATCTAAAGTGCAAGTATTAACTACATCACAACTTAGTGAACAAGTGGTACTCATATCCGCGAGGGACGGTGATTCGAATCAATGATACCGGGAATACACGACACGTACTCTTGTATTAGAAGTCACATAGGTGCACTCCACGGACGTCGTACGCAACCACCTTTCTCAAGTTCCGCCCAAGTTGAATCGACTCAATTGTCTAGGACAGTATTCCCACTAACAGTGCACCTTTCCACTGTGAAGATGTCTTGAGCGAGTTTCCGTCTACTGTGCTGCGGCCAAAAGCCTGAGGTGATCAAAAAAGTATCAACAAAGGCTTACCAAGGTACATCAGTTTCCTGGACCCAAAATATCTAGTATGACTACGATACAGTTCAAACTTGCTCAGTAGAGTGGCATACGGGTTGATCCTTAACCGACATAGGCAGGGCTACGCACCCAAGACCATGTCTTGCTGCATCCTATGTCCCTGCCCGGTCTCATATTCAGATTACTACTCCATTTATTTGAACCAATCTCGTGTGAAAAAGTCGTAGTCATGCGAGTACATTCCAAATACTCGACTTCTACCGAATCCTATACGACATTTAGCATAGCATAGTCTATACTCCATGCGGTGATCTGGTCATGCAAGTGGATTTTCAATCATATTAGCCCTAATGCACATAACTCACCCTAGACATTAGGTGATACAAATCAAAATTTTGTAATAGCGCTTAAATGCAAACCGGGGCTTTCCTGGCTGTGAGACGGTATCAAAGTTAATCTCGAGAGGGATGACTTCAAGTAGCTCCGGGGTCCTCTTGAGCTCGGCAACTAATCAATATGCAAAGAATTATGCAAGTTAATCGATACTGGTATTACGATATAGCTTAATGGAAAGACAGTTAAGTATATGAAATTAAGCTCACTTGTTCTGGAAATTTTACAGAGGACTCTAGGTACTATTAATGAGGTTCTAGCCAAAATTTGGATAATTTATTGGAAGTCTCTGTTGTAAAAAATTCAATGAACCTAAACACTTCCCTGAATTTTGAGGACAAATCTGTAGCTTTGACATGGCCAAACGTTGGTGTTCTGTTTATAGGAGGTCAAGAGTGACTCAAAAAAATTGGTTTCATAATTTTCTAAGTATTCTATTGTGAGATATTGAATTTACAAGTTTAGACAATTTGCTGAAAAGTTTCTGGACATTTTGGAATTTTCAGGTACATAGAGATTGGAAACACAATTTGGCTATTCAAAACAACTCAAATGGACCTGAAACTTTTAGTGGAACTCAAGGAAATTATTTATAATGATCTGTCCATGTATGATAATTTTTGAATAAATGGAGCACCAGTACATAATTCCAATAGCATTTTGTTTTATGGAATTATAAAGAATAATTTATGGATTTTCATACAGATCCAAGTGCACCACTTGAAATTACAGATCCTCCTGGTTCTAATAGATTTTTTTGGGAATTTTTGGACAAGTATTCTAATAGATATGGAT
Organism: Tuctoria greenei; assembly: GCA_036927565.1. Taxonomy (NCBI): domain Eukaryota; kingdom Viridiplantae; phylum Streptophyta; class Magnoliopsida; order Poales; family Poaceae; genus Tuctoria; species Tuctoria greenei. The sequence continues at coordinate 144,122,023 of JAYESD010000008.1, read as the reverse complement.
TTTCAAAGTTAGAACCAAGTCTGGAATTTACTTTAAATGGGAAAATTTGAATAAGGAAGGGGGGCCCACGGGATTTAAAATGCACCAATGAGAATTAAGCAACACAGGGACACAGAGTTAACAGATGTAGCCACATGGTATCACCAGGCTGCAGCTGATCCGAGGCGCGCGCGTATTAGGCTGACAGTTGGGCCCCATGGGGTCTTCTTCCACCTCGGGCCAGCGGCGCTCGGGCGGCGCCCGATGGCAGCCTCTCACCGGTGCCTCGCTGCAGCTCGACCTGGGGTAAGCTGGCCTCCCAGACTCGCCGCCCCACCTAAAAATTGATGGGAAAGTCACTGGTGAGGCACCCGACGGCGATTGGCAGCCGGAGAAGTGGTTTCGACGGCAGCGGCTGGAGCTAGGGTTTTGACGATGTCGGCAAGCCTCAAACAATGCCCGAACAAGCTGGAAAATGACCGGGAAGCTTCCTGGAAGCCTGGGGAGGATGATTAGGGGACGTAAATTGAGTGTAAAGGCCGGCAACATCAAGTTCGCCGGTGAGCCGATGGAATTTTCAAAAGGCAGCTATGAAAACTCGACTCCCGGCTAAATAACTCGATGCTTTGCTCTGATTTTTGGTCTTCAGCTGCATATGGAGGTCTAGTATCTAATCGTAAAGTGGACTGAAAAATGTTTACATGTACAAACTGAATTAAATGCATAACCTAGCATCATCACTCATACTTGGCCGAGACGAAAAAGGGAATTTCTACTTCGAGGTGGAATGAAAATGCATGGGGTTTTCACCTTGATCAAGAGGGTGGACAGGCGCATCTTTTTGCTGTTGGGAGCAGCTCTTGACTCGGTAGATATTGGCGGTGCCAGGTTGCAGAGAGGTGTCAAAACAGGGGAGCACGCCGGCAGCCCCAAAGTCGTCAAGTCCGTCGATGGGGAGGCTCTGACCGGCACCAAAAATACTCAGGGGGATGCACGATCAAGCAAGTGAGATGAAAACGTTGAAGATAAATGCTAAAACACACCGTGCATCGACAATTTCGATCAGATCAGAGAAGGGTGCTGATCGTCGGTTTCTTTCGCTAGGAAAAAGAGGAACGGTGGTGGCTCCACTTGGACGGCCAGGGAGGGATAAGGAGGAGGTGGAGGAGCCTTGGGAGTGTTTTATGCAGCTGGAGGTGACATAATCAAGCAGGGAGCTCGGTGTCACTTTCATGTCGGGAGCTGGCACCACGGTGAGAACCGAGAGAGGCGGTACACGTATTTGACTCACTGACCAGTGGGTCCCACTGCCCCCCTCAAGTCTATCTTCTCTGGTCCTTCAATTCTCCCACCTATAATGTTCCAAAAATCCTAGATATTTTCTGGTAGACTAAATTGAAGGTGTAGAAATTGATTTTGGACTCAAAACTTTGAATTGATCAGGTTTAAATGAAAATTCAAATTTTATTTTGAATTAGAAAGAATTCAATGTAGCTATTGAATTAAATAGCAAACATGCTTAAAAAATTATGAAAGTTTGCAAAGGTACTATTTGGAATATTTGGAAACTATTGGTGATCTCAGATTTCCATTTTTGCATCATTTGAACAGGAGCAAATTTTGAATTTTTGAATTCCCTCCAATAGCGTTGAAATGAATTGATTTGCAAATTGCCATTTTGATTTATCCATTCAAGCTTGAGGTTATTTCTCCTAATATAACTTTGTACTCTAAAAATTTTGGGCTTCTACAAAGGCTCCCACAAATGAGTACAGCAAGGAGCACACAAAGCTCAACTCACACAAGCCACAAAACGCAACACCAAGTGCAAGAGATCAAACTGAGAGCCAAAGCACGATGATATTTCTTCTCTCCACTTCCCAAACCCTAATCCACTCAAGATTTGGTTCTAGAGCGCAAGTAGGCAGAGTAGAAGGCTTTGAAAGTCTCAAGGAATGTTATGGAGGCGCTAGGGTTCCAAAGATATCAAATAGAAGCTGGGGGTCCCCATTTTTATAGAGGTCCTGGCAACTAACTGTTGCAAACCACTAAAGTCCGGACTAGTCCGGTCCTTGACCATAGACTAGTCCTGCCTTTTGGGACCACTGACAACTCAACGTCACACCTCGACAAAAGAGGTGACGTACCCGCCAAACGTTTGAATTTCAAACGGTCATGGCAACACGGACTAGTCTGGCCAAAACGGATTAGTCTGAAATCGAACAGAAACCTTTAGTCTGGCTGAAAATGGACTACTCTAGGGGTGTCCGGACTAGTCCGGCCTCTATGGCAGACAAGTTCGGCCTCCCAGGACTTAGCTTCGAAAACTCACAGTAAGGCAGAACAGACTAGTCGGTATCCAAACGGACAAGTTTGAACTAGAACAATAACCTTTAGCCTATCCCAAAACGGACTAGTCTGGCTCACCCGAACTAGTTCGGCACTGAGGCTTGGACAATACGGTCACCTAGGTTTTCACTCACAAAGGCTTCTCACTTAGGTTTTCTATCAACCACGACTTTGAGCCCTATGCTTTGATCTCAATACACTTTATGCACACACCCTCACACAAATATGGCTAGTCTAAACTCAACACAATAGAAACCCTAATTTATATGCTTGAGTCTTTGACACCTGTTTCAACCTTTTCCTTTTTGAGGCATCTTCTTTCATTTCAATCATCACACCTGTTCTTAAGATCAACTCAGCTCATTAGTCTCTTAATTGTTGTCATCAATCATCCAAAACCCACGAGGATGCCTAGATGCACTTTCAGTCTCTCCCTTTTTGGTAATTGATGACAATAAATTAAGCTTCAACAAAAATCATATAAATTGGTTTTCATAACATGTGTGTGTATGGGTAACTCCCCCTCAATGTATGCATCATGAAAGAATACTTGAGACAGTTATCATACATACACATGTTATGGTGGGATGCATAGTGATGTGTCCATGATTTGTGATAAGACAATGATCACGAGTGATAAATAGGCAAATGTAAGCATCACATCACAATTAAGCATAGCAATTATCATAATGTGCATACAACCCTCAAGTATTACACAAATTGAAATGCGAGAGTTTTAAAAACATAATACATGTGCAAGTAGGATCAAAAGAGACAACAACTCTAAAACTCTAAGTACCCCATCTAGTCGGGTGAAGTCCATCTCCCTGCTATATGTCCAGGTTGTGAACTCTTGCCGCTGAATAGGAGCAAGGCACTGAGACAAGAAATTAGAAAGCACCATCAAAGAAGTTAATCCTCCTTCAGTTAGGTGTCGGATCCTCGTTAGCACCAGGTTGTACTTCATTGATAGATCCGAAATGGTCTCCCAGAAGGTTGTGGTGGGAAGTCAGGCCGGCAACTCCAAGCGATCATGTTGATCTGTTCATACTATCACCTAGTCGCTCTTTGAGGTCTCCCACTTTACGGAGGAGAAATATTGTATGTACTTGTATGTAAAGTTCATGCGCCTCAAGAAGTAATAAGCTCCGATGAGTCCTGAACCTTTCCCAGTCAGTCAAAAGGTGAAGAACGTCGTGAAGAGCAGCACGCAGGGCCGCACACACACCCACATCTCACAGATGTGGACGAACATCACCACCAGTAGGATGAAATGAGGACTGAGGTGTTGGAGTTGCAGTCCATAGACCTCCAATAGCATCAGCAGGAAGGAAGAAACTAGTGGGACTAACCCAACCATGTCATACGCCGTGAAGAAGACGATGTCACTGGAGCTCTTCTTGGTGAAAGGAAGGCTCCTGCACCGCAACGCGTTGTCAAAGGAAGGTCTTTTCCAGCCCATCACCTTTCGGACTCTCATGATGTCCCTCTTGCTCACAAGCTTGGAAGGGAGAAGGCCGAGATCCATGGCTGCGAGTGGGTTGCAAGTGGAGCAGATCCAAAAGCACAAGCATGATGTAGAGAAGGAGGCGGAGAGCTCTATGCACAACAAAATAGATCGGAGCATAAGAGTTCCTCCATTGTGGAAACTCCACCCTTTATTATCCTCTGTGATGCTTGGAAGGCAATTGCACACAGAGCTTGGTTAAGCACCACATAGTTACCATCATCAATTACAAGGAGGCTCAGATCCACTTAGGAAAGAGTCGCACCAGGTGAACCGTTGTCATGATGAGGAGTTGGGAACCCAAAGAAGGCAGCCTCATAGGACTACAAAGATTCCGCTGGGAACTGATATGAAAATCATATCGGGAGACGGTGACCTTCAATGTGTGGGATCCACATGCCATGCATCTCACCTGCCAAATCAAGAAAGGGCACGTATCAGTAGCACAAAAATGTGCCGTCATTTCAATAGCTCAAGTAAAAGTTGAAGCAGCAACACGGGAAGGATGATGGTGGCCCCACCTGTGTGATCGAAACCTCCCCCGAGGTGGGGCCTGGGGCCACTGTCGGTACTCTACGGACGAGTTACCCTCGCCTACTAGGAAAAGAAATGTTGAGTCCCACCTTCCAGTAGAGAAGTCCTTCGAAGGCTGCTTGTCCCGCAGCTCCGGACCTGCCCCGCTGCTAAGGGTGGCTTTGGTGCTGCCACTTGTTCCGCAGCTCCGGACCTACCTCCCTACTAAGGGTGGCCCAGTGCTACCACGTGTCCCGCAGTTTTAGACGAGGCTCCTTGCTAAGGGTGGCTCCAGTGCTACCACGTGTCTCACAGCTCTGGACCTACCTCCCTACTAAGGGTGGCTCTAGTGTTGTACCGCAGCTCTGGACCTACCTCCCTACTAAGGATGGCCCCATTGTTGCCAAGTGTCCCGCAGCTCCGGTCCTGCCTGCCTGCCTGCTAAGGTTGGCTTCGGTGTTGCCACATGTTACACCCTACCTCTCCAACGGGAAGGATTTCGAGATCTCTATCTGTTCAGAAACAGTGCAGATATTCAAGACCATAAATTAGTTGTTTCAAGATCTGGTTAATGCGTCATTAACTCCATATTGATGATGCACAATCAGAGGGGCCTTGAAGCACTGTAACGTTGCCATTAGATCATGTTAAAACACAATTAAACCGCTATTAAGTGCCTTAGATCATGTATAGTGTGCTTAATAGCTTGGGGCCACCTGTCGAGCCTCAGCCTCACTGTAACAGCCAGACCTGGGTATATAAAAGGTATGTTCTGCACAGTAGAACTCAAGCTGGACTCAGACTGAGCTGAGGCAACTCTAACTCACTGACACGCATCTCACACTCAATACCACACACAAACCCCCGTGGAGTAGAGTATTACGCTCAAGCAGCCCGAACCATGTAAAAATCCATGTGTGTCACCTTGTTCTTGAGTTCTTCGAGTTATGCTCCTCCTAAAAAAGAACCTCCACTGACTACTTCTTAGTAGTACCAGGGGAAGTGTCGATTGCACACTTTGACGGTATCGGATCATGTACCCTTGTTACTGGAAGTTGGCTGCACATCTATAAGCAATTACACCTACATTCAAAATTGAATTAGGGTGGCTTCTTAGAGATCGTGTTATACCGATGGTCCTTGCATCATGGGATATGCCGATCTACTAGCGCAACCCGATGGACGTATAACAAGAAAAAAATGTAAGGTGCATTAATATCTTAGAGGACGGGCAAAGAACATAAGTGGAGGATATAAAAGAGAGATAAAATATTTTAAGTGTAGTGGATGCCTTAGATAAAAAAAGTTTAGTCAACACCTCTAGAAGTATAGGAAATAACATTAAAGCAAAATTTACAAGACGGATTGGCAAATGTATTAAGAGAAGAAGAGATAAAATAGTACCAACATGCCATGACAAAGGACCTATTGGAAGAGGATGCAAATACTAAATACTTCCACTTGGTGGCTAATGGTTAACGTAAGAGAAATAAAATATACCATCTCCAAGAAGGGGAAAGCGAAATAACCGACGAAAATCAGGTCGTTGAGTATATAGTCAAATATTACAAAAAATATTTTGGCCCTCCAGGGCAAGATATGTTCCAGCTGGATATGGACCGAAGAGAGGATATCCCCCCAAGTCTCACACATGGAGAATAATTTCCTCATTGCTCACTTCACCATAGAGGAAGTTAAAAAAGTTGTTTTTTAGATGGAGCATAACAAGGCACTGGGACCGAATGGATTCCCTGCAAAATTTTATCAGGTGTTATGGGATATGATTAAGGCTGATCTGATGGCTTTATTTCATGGCTTCTTTGCTCGTTCTCCAAACATACGGACTAAATTTTGGCACAATCTAATTATTACCAAAGAGCGTAGAGGCCATCAAGATACAATAGTATAGGCCAATCTGTCTATTAAATGTAAGCTTCAAAATCATTACGAATAGAATATTGTCAATTGTACAGAAAGCCTTCGGCCCCACACAGACAACCTTCTTATAAGAACGTAATATAATGGAAGGTGTTGTTATTGTACACGAAACTATACATGAACTATATAAGAAAAAGATGAGTGGTGTGATTGTGAAGATTGATTTTGAGAAGTCGTATGATAAGGTCAACTGGAGTTTCGTATGTCAGGACTTAGAAATAGAAGGATTTTCACCCGTATGGCGTGGGTGGGTCGACGAGGTCATAAAAGGAGGGCATGTTAATATCAAGGTCAATGACCAGATTACTGAGAACTTCCAAACGAAAAAGGGGCTACGCCAAGGAGATCCTCTATCACCCTATTTAACATAGTGGAAAATAGGCTTGCCGAAGTTATAAATAGACCAAAGGTGAATGGTCTGCTTTCTGACATCATACCTCATCTCATGGATGGCTGTTTATCAATTCTACATATGCGGATGATACAATCATCTGTCTAGATTATAGTTTTGAACAGTCCTGAAACTTAAAACTCTTGTTAGCGATTGAGCAACTCTCCGGACTAAAAATAAATTTTCACAAAAGTGAAATATTTTTTTTGGAGAAGCTTGTGTTGATGAATAAAATTATGCACATTTTTTTGGGTGCTGGCCCGGATCATACCCATACAAATACCTAGGCATTCCTATGCACTATACAAATACATAATAGTGATTGGAAAATAATTGAAAAAAGGTTCTAGAATAAGCAGTTGGAAAGGAAAATACTTGTCTGTGGGGGGTCGTCTTGTGCTTGTTAACTCGGTTCTAACGAATTTGTCCATGTTCATGATTTCTTTCTTTGAAGTTCCAATAGAGTACTAGAGAAATTGGATTACTATAGATCTAGATTTTTTGCAAGGCAACAACCATAAGAAAAAAGACAAATTGGCCTGCGAGGACGTGTCGTGTCAACCAAAAGATCAAAGAGGATTAGGAGTCCACAATCTAGATGTTTAAAACCAAGGATTACTTTGTAACTTGCTATTTAAACTAATTAATGAAGATGAGATATGTCAAAGATTGCTAAAACGGAAGTATGTTAAGGACAAAACAATAGGTCAGACACAACATAAACCTGGGGATTCACATTTTTGGAGTGGCCTAATAAAAATTTAAAGACAAATTTCTTTGCTTTGGGGGATCTAAGGTAAGCAATGGTTGGGCTACGAGGTTCTGAGAAGATAGATAGTTGGGGGATTGTATACTCAAAGATAAACTTCCCTCTCTGTACAATGTTGTTAGACGGAAACAAGACACCGTAGCTCAAGTTTTTAGTACTATCCCATTAAATATTTCTTTCAGACGGGGTTTGGTAGAAATGAATTTGGCGAGATGGTAAAGACTTGTTGACTTGGTTGCCCATGTGAGTCCAAACAATACAGCGGATACGCTGAGATGGGAACTAAACCAAATTGGCATTTCCTCAGTTAAATCTATGTACACAGCACTAATTACAAGCGGCAATGTGTGTAGAAATAGTATGATATGATTAGCTAAGCTGCCACTAAAGATCAAGATCTTTATGTGGTATTTAGAATGTGAACCGATCCTTACAAAAGATAATCTACTAAATGCGACTAGGAGGATGATGAAAAATGTGTGCTTTGCACTTGTGATGAAATCATACAACATCTTCTCATTGACTGCCACTATGCTAGATTTTTTTTTTTGAGAATTGTAAGCATCACTTTCAATATTTATACACTTTCATCTGTTTCTCATGAGTGGATAATTTCGTTCTCAAGATTGTACACGAAAAAATAATGGTTCCGGCAGCAGCTTTGTGCTGAGCAATTTGGTTATCAAGGAACGATTGTGTATTTGATAATAATCCCATGAAAAACTATATGCAGGAACAATTGTGTATTTGATAATCACTGGTGCCGCACTTGGATGTGGCTGCAAAAGACTGAAGACGACAAGAACCACATGTGAAGGGCGTGCAGGTCCATGGAAACAACACCTGTGGGGATTTTCTCTAAATTCGGTTAGAGTTTTAGTCGTAGAATTGCATTCCAATAATTTTATTGATGTACCTCCTTAATGTATGGGTCTTCCTGTTCATTTTAGTTTTTCATGGACTATTGTGCTTCACTGTACTCTGTAAACTGTTGGCCATAACCTCAATTTGAGGATAAGGTTGGTTTAATCCATTATTAAAAAAGATGAGCTGTTCGTGAGGGAGAAGGGAAATGTTATGGGCACCGGAGAACTGTACATGCGGTAATGACGTGATTTGAGTTGTTTCTTAGTTGAATAAAGATAATATTGATTTGTTATTAAGATTTGTTTTGTCAGAAGAGATAATGCACCTATTATCTATAAATAGGCAACCATATATAGCTCGTGCTATGAATTGTTAATGAAGGAAATTCGTAATATTTACCACTATAAAACATAATTGGTAATTTCAACACATTTTACATATATTTTGGATTGTGCAGACTTTCTCATGTAGCATTTCTTGTTTCTTGTTTTTCTATGTTGTACACATCAACCTAGTAAGAGTTACCATATCTTTTGTTTGTGGAAACATAAGTGAATGTTTCGCATGATACTGGATGCTGCTTCAATTAAATCGTGTTACATGTTGAGAAAAATAAACTATCTCTCAGGCCTTACTGCTGTGGGCAATATCCTTAGCTATACCTTCAAGGTCAGACCAAGCACAGTAGCGGTGCATAGGTCAGCGCCTTGGTCTGCATGGAATATATTGGAGGGGTTTTCTTCGCGAGAGATGAGGTTCAGTTAAAGAAGTTTTAGTAGTTGTATTCTTGGGGACTCATGCTCTTTAATAACCATCTCGTCAGTAAGCTTTCTCAGTTTACAAATGCTGAACTATGAATTGTCATTTTCAAATGAATGTCTCGAAGTTCCAAAGGAAAAGAAGAGGTCTTCATTTCATAATTTTATATCTATAACCCTGTTTGCGTTACTCCCTCTGGTTTTAAATATAGTATGGTATGAAAATGTTTCTTGGTTCAATTTGATTATTGTTGTATGAATGTTTCATGCTTGTGAAGGAGCATTTCATATAATCATTTATTTAGTAAGCACCTGTAGGCTTATCAAGCCTTAGGGAAAAAATTAAGGTTAATTCATACTCCCTCGTTCCTAAAATGTTATTATTAGAACAATAAATCAAATTTCAAGTTAGATTAAAATTAATATCCTAACGACAAGATACATCATGAGTCCCATAACAACCACTAATGACTTTATCTGCGTCACATATGATGTTTACCATATGCCTTGTTATCGTCATGTTGAGGACCCATAGAGAACCCAGCTGTCACGTGTTGTTTCATTTAGCAAAGATGCACAGCCACGGTATCAGCCACCTGATTCTAAATTGGGTTCTACATGTCTTGCTGATATGGTGAAGTTGTAAATGTACACGTGGCTATTGAGGTGCAGGTGCTATCTGTACAGTAGACGAAGATGAACCACGCAGATTTACAATCCAGATGCACTTAAGATACAGAATAACAGATCTGCACTGTCTATCTACAGTTTTACGATGCAGATAGCATGACGGTCGAGAAAATCTAAACATTTATTAGGCTTCACACTTTACAGACACATTTAAACTTCTAACACCAGAGATAAATATACTACTCCCTCCGTTTTAAAATAATTGTCACTCGCTAGTTCATTTTTGAACTAGCCAGTGACAATTATTTTAAAACGGAGGGAGTAGTATATTTATCTAGTTCATTTTTGAACTAGCCAGTGACAATTATTTTATAATGGAGGGAGTACATGTTTATGCAAATGACAATACTCTCTACCTCTGAGGTACTGCTGTCTCAATATGCATTGGTCAGTATCCAAGGCTGATATCTGAATCAATTGTGAATCCTGCCAATGAGTACCTAGAGATGGTATGAAGGCCAACCGTCTGGTGGTGTGATGTTGCCAGCAGACCAAGCTATAGCAGGAGGATAAGGGTTGGAGTCTGTTGGTTCGATAGAATCAGTTGGTCTGTTGTCCCAGAGATTAGGCACCTCTTGCTCTATAACAGGGGTAGCCCATGACCTGTAATAAGGTTATCAAAGAAAAGTAGTTTCTTCTGGTGGGCGGTTGCTTTGATCACCATAGCTGGTGTTAATTAGTCTGGGTGTCATGTCTCTCAAGGCCACGCGTTCACTTTATATAACAGTCGGCAGGTACAAGATTAGGTAGGAGATTATGGTAGCTAGGAGATTATACACCATCGACCAGGAGACACAACTCCTAAAAATAGAATATTACATGCCAACAAATAGAAGGAGTTTCTATCTTTAACACCCCCCTCAATCAGGACGTGTGAAAACTAAGTTCAGATTGTCCCGAAATTGTGTGAACGCCGGCTGTCGGTACCCTGCGTACCCGGTACCTCACGATACCGCAAGAAGTGCAAGGGAGTTCCACCTGTTAAAGTTGAAGACCTCTGTAGACCCCACATGTTACACGGCACTGGGCACGCCTCCTTCATATGGGTAGCTCCAGCACTACCACGTATAATATAAGACCAGAGCTAAACTCTCCACTTAGGGAAGCTTCGTGCTTGACACGTGGCCAGTGACCCCGGACCTAACCCCCTGTAGAGGGAAACTCCGGTGCTGCCATGTGTGTAGTGGCTCCGGACCTTCTTCCCCGTAAGGGGAAGCTCTGGAGCTGCCACGTGGAAAGCCTCCGGACTTATGACACCAACGGGAGCCCTGACAGATCTCCAACGACACGAACATTCAAGGGACAGTTATTGCTACAGTTACAAGGCCTGATATGCGCTATTAATACAATATTAATGGTGCACGATCAGAAGACCCTTAATACCAGTAATGCCACCATTAAGGTGCATTATCATGCTATTAGGGTGCTTAAACACACTTATATCGCGTATTAGGTAGTTAACTATGTCAGGGCCACATGTCGAGACAGGCTGGTGATGTAACGGCCAGTCCTTAGACTATAAAAGGGCTGCATCGCACGGTACACGACAACTAAGCAGATATGCACGCACGCACCAGTGAATCCTCAATACAACAACACACACCCCATGGAGTAGGGTATTACGCTCAGGCAGCCCAAACCACGTAAATCCACTGTGTCACCATCTTGTCCTGAATCTTTGCGCGCCCAAACCGATCAAAGAACCTCCGCGGGCTACAATTAGGTAGTACCGGGGGAAATGTCATTCGTACGCTTCGACATTTGGCGCGCCAAGTAGGGGAACCTTAGATCTTAAGATGGTAAACTCCACCGCAGGATCATCCAATGGCAACAATGCTATGCAACCTGCTGGACGAAATCCTTCCAACATGCAGCAACCAGCGGGCACCGTTGTCTAGGCAGGCGTCGCACCACTACCATCACCACCATCTGTTCTGGCAGATAATGCTGGACAGCAGGATGGAGTACTCACGTCGATCACGACATCGACGAATAACAACCCTGAGCATGCTCTTGTTGTTGTGCGTACTCTACTCCAATGTCCACCACCTCTAGGAGCACCCAGGTTGCGATGGAGCAGTGGAGGGCTGATGTTGAACATCTGGTTGCAGCTGCAGCCGATGGCATCAGCAACCAAGGTCCTGCTCCTTCGGGGCAGGCACCTTCACAGCATCGGATCTTGTCAAGAAGACTTGGTCCACAAGTTTCATAGCACAGGAGACGTGATGTGTCCCAATAGGTGACTTCGTTGTCCTCCGGGGCTTGTCGCACCCACACTGCATCGAGGCTTTCGACGCATGACCTGCGGTCGGAGCTCGATCGCTGTTACCGACAGCAGGACGACTGCATCCACATCGAGCGTGCTCGCGAGAGGCGAGAAGCTCGGGACAACCCCGCTCCTTTGGGAGTAGAAGGAGGTTGTTCTGCCCTGACTATGCATCTATGCATGGTCAGGTGGCCACAGAAGTTCCAGTCTCATTTGCCTGAGAAATTCGACAGGACTATCAACCCTGCCGAATTCCTTCAAATCTACTCCACCGCTATCCTTGCAACGGGGGGCAATGAGGTCATGATGGCCAGTTATTTCCCAGTGGCTCTGATCGGGACCGCTAGATCCTGGTTCATGAGTCTGCCGCCTGAGTCCATCAACAGTTGGGCGGAGCTGTGCCAACAGTTCACTGCTAATTCCGGGAGCTCCTACACTCGACTCGACACTGAACTGGACCTTTTTGTTGTTCAGCAAAAATCGGGAGAGTCGTTGCGATCCTTTATCCAATGATTCTCTTAGGTACGTAATACCATCCCTTCTATCTTGAACGCTTCTGTTATTGTCGCATTCAAATAGGGCGTCCAGGACAAGAAGATGCTGGAGAAGCTACGATAAAAGAAGTCACCAGCATCATGGAGCTCTTCAGCTTGGCTGATAAATGTGCTAGAGTTGCGGAGGGTCGTGAGATGCATTCCAAACCAGCTCCAAAGGCCAATAAGAAGTCCTCCAACGCTGAAACCACTACCTATGGTATTGGAAAGAAGAAAAAGAAGACCAACAGAAAGAAAAAGCCATTGGTCGGCGCACCTTGTACTATGGCTACTGCAGCTCCGGGTGGTTGGGGGCCACGCCCCAAAAAACGACCTCGACCATCGTCAGAAGACGGTGGCATCTCCAAAATGTGGTGCCCGATCCACAAGATGGACAAGCACAGTTTGGAGGATTGCCAAGAGGTATAGAACCTTGTCGAGCGCTACAACAAGCGCTGAGAAGAAGCTACTTCCGTCAATGGGAAGGAAAACAAAAGGTCGACGAAGCTTCAGCTGAAATGGAGCTAGGCTTTCAGGATCCCAAGAAGGTCCTGAAGGTTGTGTACAACATAGTCGACGGCGACTCTAACGTCTTCAACAATGAGCATTGAAAGACCCTAAACACCATCTACGGTGGATCCTGGGACATCACTTCTCGCCGCATCCTAAAGACAATGTGGCGGGACATGGCCGCTGCAGCTCCAACCGCTAGGGAGGAACCTCACTGAAAATGAATGGACACTCCCATCACCTTCGATGCTATGGACTGCCCCTGGAACATGATAGGAGCTGGCCAATTGCCACTGATGGTGTCTCCTACCATGAATCATGTCCAACTCTACCATGTTTTGGTGGACGGAGGTGCGAGACTGAACCTTCTGAGCTATGAAGCCTTTGTAAATCTCTAGCTCCGAACCTCAAACCTTCATCCCTCACGCCCTTTCTCTGGGTAGGTCCGGGGGCCATTAGCCCTCTCGGATCCATCACACTCCCGGTGGCCTTCGGAACTCGGGAGAAATACAGGACCGAGAAGCTGGTCTTTGACGTCGCGCAGATCAGCTTACCCTTCAATGCCATCTTGGGCAGGCCTGCCTTCTACAAGTTCATGGTCACGGCTCACTATGTCTACCTAGTGTTGAAGATGCCAACACCCTCTAGCGTTCTCTGCATCTGCGGGGACCGTACTGCAGGAATCACCGCACTGGAAGAACTCCATGCGCTTGCAACAGTGCAGGAGGAGGCATCTAGTAAAGAGCAAGCTGCTCAACCTCCGAGCACTCGTCACCGAGGCTCAACCTCTGCACCACGTGTGCAGCCAAGCGGCGACAACGACATACCCATCAAAGTCGTCCAAATTGGTTCTGATGCTGCTCAAACCACCCGTATATCGGGAGGTCTGAACAACAAATAGGAACTCGCGCTCATCACTTTCCTCCGGGCGAATGTTGACGTGTTTGCCTGGCAACCGTCACAAATGTCTGGAATCCCTAGGGAGGTGATTTAGCACAATCTGAAGATTTATCCTGATGCATGACCTGTACACTAGAAGCCCCGAAAGCAATCAGTCGAGCGGCAAAACTTCATCTGACAGGAGATCAAGAAGCTGCTCGAAGCTGGATTCATCCGAGAAGTTTATCATCCAAAATGATTGGCAAACCCAGTTGTTGTACCCAAGGCCAGTGGCAAGCTTCGGATGTGTATCGACTACACCACACTAAATAAGGTATGTCCAAAAGATCCATTTCCACTACCTAGAATAGATCAGATAGTGGACTCCACCTTCGGGTGTGAGCTATTGTGTTTCCTAGATGCATACTCTTGATATCATCAAATCCAAATGTCTAGGAAAGATGAAGAGTATTCTACCTTCATTACAGTAGATGGGTTGTACAGTTATACTGCTGTGCCCTTTGGTCTCAAAAATGCTACTTCAATCTTTGTGCGAGCTATGCACAAAACTTTTAGAGAACACATTAGGGACATAGTGGAGGTGTATGTCGACGACATCGTCGTGAAGATCAAGAACAAAGAGTCAATCCTTAACAACTTGCAAGTCGTCTTTGACAAGCTGCGTATCACGCGCACCAAGCTGAACCCACACAAGTGCGTCTTCAGGGTTAGCTTTGGGAAACTCCTTGGTTTCTTGGTGACTCACCGAGGAATTGAGGCGAACCAGGAGAAGATCAAGGCTATAGAAGATATGCGGCCCCTAGCCCGCATCAAGTACGTTCAGAAGTTAACTGGATGTCTAGCTGCGCTCAGCCATTTCATCTCGAGATTGGCGGAGCGGGCGCTTCCCTTCTTCAAGCTATTGAGGAAGTCTGAGCCATTCCATTCGTCCAAAGAAGCAGAAAAGGTGTTTCAAGAGCTCAAGCAGCTCCTTACCACACTACCAATCTTGGTAGCTCCAACCCTGGTGAGCCTCTACTGCTTTACATTTCTGCAACTACAGAAGTTGTCAGCATGGTCCTGGTCGCAGAAAGACCGGAGCCACATCCAGTTCAGGAGCCTAGACCCCTCCGAGAGGGTCCGGAGCTACCTGAAGGCGAGTCTGGTTCCCAGCCCCCAGGCATGGATCTTCAAGGCGAAATGTTAGAAAATCAACCTCTCTCATCTGAGGGAGTTCAAACGGCTGATCAAGAAGAAGTTCTGGACACTTTTGGGAGAGCCCAGGAAGATCAACAAGAAGATCCGAACGCCTATAGGAGGGTCTGGATAGATGAACAAGAAGGTCAGGACCCCTCCGGGAGGGTCCGGGTCAATGTGGAAGAAGCTTTGGGCCCCTCTGAGAGAGTCCGGACCGTCTAGCGGCTAGTGTACTTTAACAGTGAAGTACTCCATGATGCCAAGACCATATACATTGAGGTGCATAAGCTGCTCTATGCAGTTCTTATTGCCTCAAGGAAGCTTCGTCATTATTTCCAAGCCCACAAGATATTAGTGGTAACTTCCTGTCCACTGCATGCTATATTGCATAATTCTACTGGGAACATCGCCAAGTGGGCAGCGGAGTTGGTGGAATTTGATCTAGAATTCTTGCCGCGACAAGCTATCAAAAGTCAAGCCTTGGCTGATTTAGTGGTGGAGTGGACTCCCTCTCCTTCAAATCCGGGGGGGGGGGGGGGTGGGGGGGGTGGGGGCGGGGGCAGTGAGGAGAAGCCAGAACCCAAGGTCCCGATCTTCACTAAGCCTCATTGGACCCTCTACTTCGACGGCTCCTTGTAGAAGTAGGGGGGCAGAGCTGGAATCCTTCTCCTCGCTCCGACTGGGGAGAAGGTCAAATATATGTTTCACCTTGACTTCAAGGCGACTAACAATATGGTGGAGTACGAAGCTCTCATCTTTGGGCTCAAGGTGGCACTATCTTATGGTGTCAAGCGGATGTTAGTGAAGGGTGATTTGCAGCTCATCATAAAACAAGTCAAAGGTGAAGGCAGCTGTAACAACCCCCAACTAGCCGCTTATCTCCTTGAAGTCCAAAGGCTCCAGAAGGACTTTGAAGTCTTGGATCTCCACCATGTTCAGTGTGTCCACAAAGCTGAAGCCGACGAACTTTCGACGAAGGCCTTAATAGGAGCTCCGACTTCCGATGTAATCTTTGTGCGAAGGTTTTCAGGGCCAACCACTCAACCTGCCGAACTGAGTGAAGGGGGCGAGACCAGCACCTCGAAGCTGGCGGTCCCGATGGCCCTGTTACCATGGTGTCCACCAAGGGTCGTAGGTGCTGCAGGAAGCTCCAAGCAACCCAGCACGCAAGACTCATAAGATCAAGTCAGCTCCGATGCATGGATCTCGGAGATCCGGAGC
This sequence comes from Tuctoria greenei, assembly GCA_036927565.1. NCBI lineage: Eukaryota > Viridiplantae > Streptophyta > Magnoliopsida > Poales > Poaceae > Tuctoria > Tuctoria greenei. The sequence continues at coordinate 144,105,656 of JAYESD010000008.1, read as the reverse complement.
TACTTGAAAGACAACCATCTTCCTGAAGACGGTGTATCCGCTGACCGGACCGTCAGATTGGCTAAAAGATACACGCTGGTAAAAGGGGATCTCTACTGGTGCGATGCCAACGGCGTCCTAATGCGGTGCATTGCAAGGGAAGAAGGCCGCAATCTTCTCGCAGAGATCCATGAAGGCAAATGTGGGAAACACGCGTCTTCCCGCACATTGGTCGGCAAACCCTTTCGGCATGGCTTCTACTAGCCTACAGCACTCTAGGAGGCAGCAGAGTTGGCCAAAAAGTGTGAAGCATGCCACTTCCACGGAAAACAAATTCACACACCAGCCCAGTCACTGCAAATGATTCCTCCAACGTGGCCATTCACTGTGTGGGGCTTGGACAATTTGGGACCTTTCCCAAAATCCTTCGGAGGTTACAGGTTCCTGTATGTCGCCATCGACAAGTTACCAAGTGGCCAGAAGCAACTCCAGTTGTGACAATCAACAAACAATCAGCCATAGGGTTCATGAAGTCCATAGTCTGCAGATTTGGAGTTCTGAACAGAGTCATAACCGACAACAAAACCCAATTCACAAGTGCAGCATTTCAATAGTATTGCGAATACCTCGGCATTCAAGTCATCTACACATCAGTAGCTCACCCACCAAGTAAAATGGCCAAGCCGAGACAACAAATGCAGAAATATTGAAAGGACTCTAGACGCGCACTTATGAGCGCTTGAAGAAACATGGAGCCACCTGGATCGAGGACCTTCCGTCCGCACTGTGGGCATGTAGGACCACACCTAACCGGTTTACTCGAGAGACACCCTTCTTCCCAGTGTACGGAGCTGAAGCAGTCCTTCCTCCAGAGATCACCATGGGGTCACTCCAGGTCCGGACCTTCGACGAAGCCACGTAGGACCAGATCCAGCGCGAAGACCTAGATCTCGTCGACGAGGGAACGTGCCAAGCAGAAGTTTGGAATGCACGTTATTTCCAGGCGCTTCGACGCTATCGTCAAAGGCATGTGCATAACCGACGGCTCGAGGAAGGCGATCTGGTGTTGTGGAGAATACTAACTCGTGAAGGGATGACCAAACTTTCCCCCAACTAGGAAGGTCCCTTCCGAGTGATCAAAGTATCCCGTCCCGGGTGCGTTCGTTTGGCAACTGAGGATGGGACCGCGCTTCCTAATCCTTGGAACATCGAGCACCTCCATAAGTTTTACACTTAGTATCACGGAGGTGAGTCTATAATTATATGCAATGTAAATTATGGAGTCTAAAAACAGAGTTGGATAGGTCCTCTGGAAGAACATCTGGACCCCTCCGGGAGAGTCCGAGAAGTTCAAGCAACACTTGACACAGTCGCAGTACTAAAAGTGTCGCTACCTGCCCTGGGTTAGCACTAGATGTACAACACGCTTAGCTTGGTTCCGTACCCTAAGTGTGTCCTTGTCTCCCCTGTAATCCGAACCTATAATGAAAGGATTTGTTGTATAAAATCATACTCCACGTGCATTAATTTTGTGCAGGCTCATTCTTTTTTATTTATCCTTCTCCTTCTTGTATATAACGAGTTGCGCAATTCTTTTGAGTTTTAGTCGAAGTTATTCATATGTTGTAGAAGTTATATTGGTGATCTCTTCGGATCTTAGCATTGCTGCATGGTCTACTCGCCTGAACGCCAAGCCAATACAGGTCCAGAGTGTTCTATCGACTTAGCCTGGTCCTGCACCCTAAGTATGCCACTCTACCTACTTTCCGGCAGGCCTTAGTAAGGCAGGTCCTAAAAGCATACAGATCTGGAAGGATTATATAAATTTTCTTGTCATCATATCGACTTTCTTCAGATCTAAAATTCAAATGAGAACAATAAGTCGCAAAATAGTTATAGATGGGAGGATGAATTTTATGGTTTTTCATGTGTTATATGCACAGGAAAAATGAAAAATTATGGTGATGGTGGACGATGCCGGAGCTATTAAGCTCTGACAACCTCAAAGGGGGCCCGCCATTGACGTTTCGGATGTTGAAAATGGGTGCCGCCAGAGCTAACAAGCTCCGGCAACTCCCATGGGGGCCTTCCGTTGACGTGAAGTATAATTCAAGTAAAGATGGTGTAACCACCTGAGGGGATCACCATCAATGTATTCTATGATTGATGGTGGATATCGTCGAAGCTAAGAAGCTCCGACAACCCCAGAGGGCCCACCATCGACGTTCTACACATTGACAGTGGGTGCCGTCACACCAACCAAGCTCCGATAACCCCAGGGGGCCCACCGTCGACGTTCTACGTGTTGACAGTGGGTGCCATCGGACCTACCAAGCTCCGACAACCCCATGGGGCCCGCCGTTGTGACATCAGGTTCTGAAAATTTACCAAGTGAACGCATATGTGTGCCCAGGATGTTCAGCAATCATACACGAGTGCATTCACAAAAGAGTATACAGAAAATTACCACAGAACAAGATTAATTAAACTCTTTTATTACACAATTCATAATATCCTCGAATACAAGCTCTTGTGAATATTAATGGCAAGTTTGAACTAATGCAGCGGAAACAAACTAAACTGAGCAAACTAAGCAACTAAGCAGCATAAGCAAATAGGGTATAATGCAGCTCCAACACTCTACAGACAAATCTGACGGTAGACACAGCCTAGAACTCTGCATTATCAACGTAATGCTCCCAATCCTGACCTGCAACTGTTGGTGGGGGAATTGCAAGGGTGAGTACATGTCGTACTCAGCATGTGTGGAAAGTATGACAAGTAGCTGATTCAAATGACGAATATAATAATTGCTAAGTGCTAAAAAGTACATTAAAACATTTGAAAAAGAAATATATCATGTGTATGTTAAATAATCCCATGAATAAACCATGTAATCATCATAATACCAGTCCATATTCATTACCATCATCCATATTCCAGATTTCACCACTACCATTAATCATATCCAATACCAGAATTTAAACCATAACTAGCCATAACCAAACCATAGCCATCCCAAAAACCATCCCAATACCAAGTTCCATCTAATCATGGAAGTTGTCCATGTGCTCATAACCTGGAGCACGGCTAACATGGTAGTTTTATTAGAATCTGCAAGTTTGTACCACTTTACCCACGTGTTTGTGATTTCATCACCCGTCGGCGACTGAAGAACCTCCCTTGTGCCAATTACACTTCCTTTGGTGTATGGCCAAGAGATCACAAAATAGCCTTTACAAAGGGATTACTAGCCTACTTAGACCCCACTGAGGTTTCACTGGTGGTGATGCCTCCAACTGAGCACATCTTCAACCAAGTGCCCCCTCTTGAGCCATTCGGATCCCAGGGTAGTCCCACCAACCATCAACAAACCCAATCTGACTACCCCTTCCTCGAACATCCTTAATGGTACAAATAGCACTAGCAAAGCCCTAATTAATTATCTACACTGCACCTATACCTGGCCTCGTTGTGGCACTGTAGTCCTGATTTATTCTCGCATGAACCGGTCCTTAGATCTAAAGCAAGCAAACCACCATAACATCCAACCCATCCACAAACCAGGCTTGCTTAGATAACCCATTACCATATCATATTAACCAGTTTATATAACCATAATCTCATTAATGCATAATTAAAAAGTATAGTTGTGTTCCCATCCTAATTAATTAAGCGAAGAAAAAAGGTAAAGATCCCATCCTGACTCTCTACCATGAATTCCAGGTGACAAGGGTGGTTAAACAAAGCTAGTAGACTTTCTATCATATGATTTCCATCAAATTGACACAAGCATGCAGTTTTGTAAATAAAACATTTATTTCAAAACAGGATCAATATGCTTGAAGGACACTTGCCTTGCTCTAGGGATTGGTTCGGGTCAAAGCCTTCAAACTCTTGGTGTTCGAGATCCTCTGCGGCACTCTCTAGTGCAAATCTGTCTAATCCGCACAATAAACATACAAGACAAGAAACACAATCAAAAAGTGCACAAATATTACTCAGTATGGCATGACATGCATGATTAATGCGAATGCAAGGTGGAACTTGTTAATGAGTTGTTTTCAATGATCACTAACTAGTTCTAATAGATTTTAACAAGTTTATACAGGTTTGGATTTGATTCAAAACAATTTAGATTTAATTCAACAGGAAATAGATTGCAAAAATCAGACAAGTCCGCAGGAGGCCGGACTAGTTTGCACTGCGCAAGAACAACATATTAGGGTTTTCTAGATCAACGTGAATTTGGAGATTTGGGGTTGAATTCACGTAAGGAAAAGAGAATAGAAGGTATACCAGGTGTTCAGGACTCCAACGAATCAAGGATCTTGGAGGCAACACTTGGATCTTGACGATCTAGGATTGATGAAGAACTTGGGGGATGAATTGGTGATGTAGAACAAAACTTGAAGGAGATTTGATCCTCTTTTGTTTCCTCCTCCTCTTCTTCTTGTTCTAGATCTCTTTCTCCCTCCTTGGTGGCGGCACTCACGAGCTAGGGTTTGGGTGAGGTGGAAAACTGGCAAATAGATGTCAAGTCAAAGGGTGGGGTTGTTTATATAGAGGTGGAGGATAGGTTTAGATGGATTTCGAGTTTGAGATGAATAGAGGTCGGTTTAGAGTCCCACATGGGCTTTAAAAGAGTTAGGCACAACGTCCCTAGGCCCACTTAAAGTAAAACCCAAGAAACAAGTCATGAAACAATAGATCAACTCGGAGTCGCGATTTATCAGACAAGCCTGAAAAGGGCCAAACTAGTTTGAAGTTGGTTAGAGATATATCGGACAAGTCCGTGCTTGACATAGGACAAGTATGAACTTATCAAGAGGGGAAAACAGACAAGTCGGGCAAAATATCGGACAAGTACGACATTAGATAGAGGGAAAAACGTACAAGTCCGCTGCAATACCGGACTAGTCCGGACAAGTCCAGGGACTTAGCAAAATTTTAAGAAATTTGGGATACCGGACTAGTCCGCTATGGGTCGGACAAGTCCGAAAATGTCCAAAGGGAAAAACAGACTAGATCGCAGCAAAACGGGCAAGTCCATTTGAAGTAAGAGAGAAATCAGACTAGTCCATAGAGAAACCAGACTTGTCCGTACTTTCCATAATTCTTAAGTGCGATTTTGCTATCAATTCATTTTAAATTTGTTTCCTTTTTATGTGGCTCAATGGTAAACATATTTATTGATGGATGCAAGGCATAATGCATGAAAATGAGGGTGTTACAAGATTTTTGGCCAGACTTGTCTGTTTTCCCCTCTCAAAAAGTTCGAACTTGTCTGATGTCTAGCACGGACTTGTCCGATATCTCTCTGACTGACTTCGGACTAGTTCGGCCCTTTTCGGACTTGTCCGATAAATCGCGACTCTGAGTTGATCTTTTGTTTCACGATTTTTTCTTGGGTTTTACTTTAAGTGGGCCTAGGGATGTTGTGCCTAACACTTTTAGAGCCCATGTGGGACTCTAAACTGACCTCTATTCATCTCAAACTCGAAATCCATCTAACCGTAGCCTCCACCTCTATATAAACAACCCCACCCCTTGACTTGACATCTATTTGCCACTTTTCCACCTCACCCAAACCCTAGCTCGTGAGTAGCCGCCACCAAGGAGGGAGAAAGAGATCTAGAACAAGAAGAAGAGGAGGAGGAAACAAAAGAGGATCAAGATATCCATCGAGTTTCGTTCTACATCACCAATTCATCCCCAAAGTTCTTCATCAATCCTAGATCATCAAGATCCTAGTGTTGCCTCCAAGATCCTTGATTCATTGGAGTCCTGAACACTTGGTATACCTTCTATTCTCTTTTCCTTACGTGAATTCAACCCCAAATCTCCAAATTGACACCGATCTAGAAAACATTAATTTATTGTTCCTGCGCAGTGTGGACTAGTCTGGCCTCCTACGGACTTGTCCGATTTTTGCAATCTATTTCCTGTTGAATTAAATCTAAATTGATTCAATCAAATCCAAATCTGTATAAACTTGTTAAAATCTATTAGAACTAGTTAGTGATCATTAAAAGCAACTCATTAACAAGTTCCACCTTTCATTTGCATTAATCATGCATGTCATGTCATATTGAGTAATATTTGTGCACTTTTTGATTGTGTTTCTTGTCTTGTATGTTTATTGTGCGGATTAGAGGGATTTGCGCTAGAGAGTGCTGCGGAGGATCTCCAGCACCAAAGTTTGAAGACTTTGACCCGAACCAATCCCAACAGCAAGACAAGTGTCCTTGAAGCATATTGATCCTGTTTTGAAATAAATGTTTTGTTTACAAAACTGCATGCTTGTGTCAATTTGATGGGAAATCCTATAATACGAAGTTTACTAGCTTTGTTTAACCACCCTTGTCACCTGGAATTCATGGTAAAGAGTCGGTATGAGATCTTTACCTTTTTGCTTTGCTTATTTATTTGGGATGTGAACACAACTATACCTTTTAATTATGCATTAATGAGATTATGGTTATATGAATTGGTTAATATGATATGGTAATGGGTGATCTAAGCAAGCCTGGTATGTGGATGGGTTGAATGTTATGGTGGTTTGCTTGCTTTAGATCTAAGGACCGGTTCATGCGAGAATAAACCAGGACTACAGTGCCACCACGAGGCCAAGTATAGGTGTGGCGTAGCTGATTACTTAGGGCTTTGCTAGTGTTTTTTGGACCATTAAGGATGCTTGGGGAAGAGGTAGTCAGATTGAGTTTGTTGATGATTGGTGGGACTACCATGGGATCCGAATGGCTCAAGAGGGGGCCCTTGCTTGAAGATGTGCTCAGTTGGTGGCATCGCCACCAGTGAAACCTCAGTGGGGTCTAAGTAGGCTAGTAATCCCTTTGTAAAGGCTATTTTGGGATCTCTTGACCATACACCAAAGGATGTTTAATTGGCGAAAGGGAGGTTCTTAAGTTGCCGACGGGTGATGAAATCACAAACACGTGGGTGAAGTGGTACAAACTCTGCAGAGTCTAAAAAAACTATCATGATAGCCATGCTCCTGAATATGAGCACCTGGACAACTTCCATGATTAGAGGGAACTTGGTATTGGGATGGTTTTTGGGATGGTTATGGTTTGGTTATGGCTGGTTATGGATTAAATTCTGGTTTTGAATTTGATTAATGGTAGTGGTGAAATCTGGAATATGGACAATGGTAATGAATATGGACTGGTATTATGATGATCACATGGTTTATGATGGTATTATTTCACATACACATGATATATTGCTTTTTCAAATGTTTTAATGTACTTTTTAGCACTTAGCCATTATTACATTCGTCATTTGAATCAGCTACATGTCATACTTTCCACACTTGCTGAGTACAACATGTACACACCCTTGAAATTCCCCCGCCAACAGTTGCAGGTCAGGATGGGGAGCATTACGTCGATAATGCAGAGTTCTAGGTCGTGTCTACCGTCAACTTTGCTTGTGGAGTGTTGGAGCTGCGTTATACCCTATTTGCTTATGCTGGTTAGTTTGCTCAATTTAATTTGTTTCCACTGCATTAGTTCAAACATGCCATTAATATTCACTAGAGCTTGTATTCGAGGATATTATGAATTGTGTAATAAAAGAGTCTAATTAATCTTGTTTTGTGGTAATTTTTTGTATACTCTTTTGTGAATGCACTCGTGTATGTGTGTTGAATATCCTGGGCACACATATGCGTTCACTTGGTTCATTTTCGGAACCGGGTGTCAAAAATTGGTATCAGAGTCACAGGTTGACCGTAGGACACAGCCTAGATAGAATGGACACTTTAGAGCACATAGGAACACTCAGGAATCGATGTGTTTTTGCTTGGTGTGTTGTTTGCTATATATTGTTGCTTGTGTGCTTAATAGAGGATTTTAGGATGCTTTAGCATTGCCATGTACGCGTAGGCTAGTACAGGTAGTTGCTTAGTTTCATATCCCTTGATGCATATTGATGAGGACATCACTTCTATGGATACAAACAACACTCCATTGAACATACAAGATGCAATCAATAGAGTTCATACAAAACAATTAATTTCAGAGGTGAACTCGTTCTTATATATTTTCTTATATGTTTTTGAACATAAATTGCTACTTAATGATTTATTTGTGATTAGGATCCATGGAGAGGTTCAAGGAGTACTTGGAGGGAGTATTAGGGACGTGGAAGACCAGAGAATTCGTTCAAAGAAGATGGAAACCGAACCAAACTCCAAATCGTATCCAACTCGGAGTCCAGGAGCAGTACACACTAAAACGGACGCCCAAGATGCATAAGAACTCCGTTTTGGACGTTCTACATATGCACGGAAAGGGGAGAGGATAAACTTTTCAATGGCACCGGTCCCATGTCAAAATTCCTTCGGAGTCGATGGGAATCGTCGAAACAAAATCAAGTACAGAATCTGTCAGGGTGCTGCGCCACCGTATTGGGCCATTGGGCCTTGTATCAAGTCTAAGTCCATTATTTTCGTGTCTTAGGGTTAGGTCACGACCCTAACACCCCCTTGGACGTCCTCCCACCTATATATACTCTATGGTAGCAGCCATAGACAATTGGGTTTTGCTTAGATCAATAATATCGCCGTTCTTTGGTTTGTGAGACCCCAACTTCGCGATTTCAGATCGTGTCTACCTTGTTCTTGCTTGTGTTCTCGGTTGCACTTGCAGGGATTAGCCTTCTTGGCGAGGTCAATCGTGTGAAGCACGGTTGATAACCAACGGAGCGGTGGTGTAGTGATTGCAGGGGTTGTTCGTGTTCTACTCGAGAGCCTCGGATCATCAACGTCGAGATCTCCACATCAATCGATCTATCCATTACCTTTCGAAAGATCGGGCCTAAACCTACTCATCAATTCTCCTATCAATTGGTATCAGATTTCCAGGTTGCCCGTTAGGTAATTCATCTATCCATTACATTATTTTTGTTTTTCATACCTAGAGTCCACAAAAAGCCACAAAAAAACTTGCAGTTTTGTAAATCTGTTAATTACTTTGTCCAAACCACATTGATCCTTTGCAACTTTGTTATTCAGTTTGGTTTGGTTGAGTTTGTGTCCGTGGTTGAGTCATATTGCTGGTTTAGAAGTGTTTTTAGTCTTAGTTTGAGTTTTGCATTGTGTTGATTCATCTTTTTGAATCACGTCATCACGTCCAGATTAGATTCATCTTTGTCCAGTTCAGTATTTTCATCATATCTAGCTCATACGAACTCGGATTTTCGTGTTCTTATACTTTTTTGAAAGCTTAAGAAGTTCTCTATAACTTTCTTATTCATCATTTTCCCAGAAAATATAGTTATCAATGTAGAAATTGCATTAGATCTGAATCTGTTATTGATCTAGAAATTCTGAACAGTCTGTATTTCGGGGGCAATATCTCCCATTGTTCTTATCCAAAATAGATCTTCCATATACTGAAATTAAAGAGGAGAGATAGATCTATAATATTTATGTTCAAAGTTTTTAGATTTGGGGACTATAAAGGTGCTTAATTGTCCTTAGAATATTGAGCAGAAAATCTGTAACAGACATACGAGATATCTTTGAGTGTTTGCATTGTGTTCTTCTTTTGCAGCACATTCTGAAAAAAAAAGAAAAAAGAAAAAGGCAAGTGCAAAAGAAGATACAAAAGCCGCACAAAAAAGGAGAAAAAAAATAACAAAAAAAACAGAAGTGCTTGCATTCTTTGTGTCATCTAGTTTTGTCTCATATCTTGCTAGCTTGAACTACTAGGAACACATTTAGTCCAGCAACTTTGACAAATACTTTGGACACTTATTCAACTTTACTATCTGATTTCATTGTTGCTAATCCTTGCTACAAATAAAGTGCCATCCAAGCTACACCTTACTCTTGAGCAGAATCGATACACCTTTGCAATCATCCCACGCTTCATTGGTTTCTTCATACCGGCCACCGTTTGCCACCTGCAGTGTCGGTAAGAACACTTGTAAGAGCGTGGTAAGACGCTTGAGAGTGTGTGATTCCACTTCCACTTTTCCATTATCCTTTGTAGTTGATAGGGATAACAAATTTTTTTGGGTTGTCTTCTGTTTGCTACTAACAATGTCAGGTAAAAGTAAGAATCATGCATTATATGCTGAGATGATGGACATGATGAAGACGGCGATAGAGTTTCTCACTAAAAATCAAACATCAACCAAGGATTCACATGACATTCAGACCACCTTTGCAACACCTTCCACAAGAAGTAATTACATTCTCCCATCTCTTCCTTCTTATGATGGTTTTGGTTACGATGAATATATTGCTTGGGAAATAGAGTTGTATAAAATTTTTGGACAATGTCATATGTGTGAGAAAAGAAAGATTATAAATGTTGCAAGTGCATTAGTAGGTTGTGCATTGACTTGGTGGAACAACTTAAGTGATTTAGAAAGACCTCGAACATGGAAAGATATGAAAATTCTTATGCGAGAAACTTTTGCTAATGTATCTAATTGTAAAGATGAAATACATGAACTTGAGAAGAATTTTCTTGTTGTACCTCCTCCTTTGCCTAACCTTTTGCAGGAACATGAACAAATAAATGGAGATGCAAATGAGAGTGAGGTGTTGAACAACTCTTCTGAATTTTTTGATGAATCAACTCATAATGCATTTGAATTTCTTGCTGAAAATGAGAGTAGTGTTAATGGACAATGCTCTACAGTTAACCACGGTATGACATTTTCAGATGTGCTGAATTTTGCTACCAATCATACTATCGATGAGCAGCAACAAGATGAACCTTTTCATAATACAACTTTACCATTAGTTGATTTTCCCACTGATTCTTATAACAAAAATGAGTTGTGTGCTGATAATTATATTATACCTACGCTAGAACAACCAAATGAATTTGATACTTTATCACTCACTTGTGCTGAAATTAAGCATTTGATCCCAACTACATGTGAAAAGGATGAGCTGAAATTGTTATCTTCTCTAAATACTTTGGGCTATATTGAATTTGACACTCTTTATGATCTAGATATCGTAGAGAAGATAATATTTTCTCAATCTGAGTTGCCTTTGTTAAGTAGAAATATTTTTCATGCTATAGGCAAATATGAACATAGTGGTATGTTTATGGTGCATAAAGTTTACATATGTTCAAATGAGGAAGTTCCTTTTGTGCTGCAACAACATGGTCAAGTAAATGAATGTACTAACGCTAATAATGTCTTGTCAAGTTTTTCTAGTATGTTTTCCTTGCAGCAGGGACAACAAAAGCATTATTCACTGTGGTTGTGCATTATGGACAGCACTTACTCTACCTCCAATGTAAGCCTCTTTGCTGGACATACGAGCAAGCCGAGGACGGCTTGTCATAAAGAAGGGGGGAATGATGAGATCATGCACATTATTATTGCGCCTACAAATATGACACAATATTTATTTATTTGGGATCCTGGCTCAAGTGAATGTGCACTCTTATTTGATGGACAAGATCAAGATGGTGCACTATGCCGTCCACCACCTTGGCCTCCTCCTTTCATGCTTACAAGAAGATTTGATGGCGTTGCACATATGGACCCACACATGATAGAAGATGAACTTGAGTCGAGGACGACTCCAATTCAAGATGGGGAGGATGATGAGGACATCACTTCTATGGATACAAACAACACTCCATTGAACATACAAGATGCAATCAATAGAGTTCATACAAAACAATTAATTTCAGAGGTGAACTCGTTCTTATATATTTCCTTATATGTTTTTGAACATAAATTGCTACTTAATGATTTATTTGTGATTAGGATCCATGGAGAGGTTCAAGGAGTACTTGGAGGGAGTATTAGGGACGTGGAAGACCAGAGAATTCGTTCAAAGAAGATGGAAACCGAACCAACTCCAAATCGTATCCAATTCGGAGTCCAGGAGCAGTACGCACTAAAACGGACGCCCAAGACGCATACGAACTCCGTTTTGGACGTTCTACATATGCACGGAAAGGGGATAGGATAACCTTTCCAATGGCACCGGTCCCATATCAAAATTCCTTCGGAGTCGTAGGGAATCGTCGAAACAAAATCAAGTACAGAATCTGTCAGGGTGCTGCGCCACCGTATTGGGCCATTGGGCCTTGTATCAAGTCTAAGTCCATTATTTTTGTGTCTTAGGGTTAGGTCACGACCCTAACACCCCCTTGGACGTCCTCCCACCTATATATACTCTATGGTAGCCGCCATAGACAATTGGGTTTTGCTTAGATCAATAATATCGCCGTTCTTCGGTTTGTGAGACCCCAACTTCGCGATTTCAGATCGTGTCTACCTTGTTCTTGCTTGTGTTCTCGGTTGCACTTGCAGGGATTAGCCTTCTTGGCGAGGTCAATCGTGTGAAGCACGGTTGATAACCAACGGAGCGGTGGTGTAGTGATTGCAGGGGTTGTTCGTGTTCTACTCGAGAGCCTCGGATCATCAACGTCGAGATCTCCACATCAATCGACCTATCCATTACCTTTCGGAAGATCAGGACTCATCATCATCTTTTCCTATCACATATAGTTGGGGACGCTTCTAAATTCTTATCTCTTGCTTTTCTTTAGATGGTGATGACTCGCAACCAGAGGGATGGCAATGATGAGGGGGAGAACAATGGAGCACCTCAAAACAACAATGGACAAGGACCTGCTGATGGAGCTATCAACATAGAGTAGCTTTTGGCTATGCAAAACCAGCTCATGCAGACCATGATACAAACTATGAGACAACTTGGGAGATAGGTGCAGGCTGGTAACATCAACAACCAGGCCCACATGCCTCCACTGCCACCCCCGCCTCCTCATAACCGATTGGGAGAGTTCATGAGAACTAGGCCATCAACCTTTTCTCAAGCCGCTTATCCTATGGATGCTGATGATTGGCTCAAGTCTGTGGAGAAGAAACTAGCTATTGTTCAATGCAGTGACCGGGAGAAGGTGCTCTTTGCTTCTCATCAATTAGTTGGAGTAGCTGCCGATTGGTGGGATCCGCTATGCAATTCTCATGAGAACCAAGAGAGGATTACTTGGGCAGAATTCAAGGAGAGTTTCCGTCCTCATTACGAGTCAGAAGGTATCATGATCTTGAAGAGGCAAGAATTTGAGAACCTGAGGCAAGGAAGGTCAATTGTGGGTCAATACCACAATAAATTCACTCAACTCTCAAGATATGCGCTCGAGGATGTGAGCCGGGACAACCGGAAGCAATACTTATTCATTAGAGGCTTGAACAATGAGATCCAAGTGCAATTGCTCAATTGTGATTGTGCCAACTTCCAGAAACTTGTGGACAAAGCAATTGTTGTGGAGAACAAGGTCCGTGAGATGGAGCAAGACAACAAGAGGAAGGCACCATATCAAGGACAGCAACAAGGAAGTAATGTGCACCCTCTCTTTGCACCACCTAATGCGCCATACTACAGCCCTTCTGCGCCTACTAATGACCCTGGTTATGCACCGCGCCCAATTCAGTTTATGCAACAGCGCCCTGTTATGCAGGCACCTAGGCCTCCAATGCCTTTTGCCCCTTGTGCCAACTTTCCTTGTGCAAATGTTCAAAACCAAGCTCGCCCTAATAATTCTGATGGAGTAAAGAAGTGCTATACTTGCGGAGAAGCAGGACACTTTGCGCATCAATGTCCTAAGTCAGTCCTTGGTCAAGGAAGCAATGCGCCGAGGCAGAACCCAAGACCCAATGGAGGACAGCCGCAAGAAAACCGTGGAAAACAGAATTTTGCTCGTGGCAACGTGAACCATATCTCTACGTAGGATGCTCAACAAGCGGATGACGTGGTGATTGGTATGTTTCTCGCAAACTCCAACCCGACGACTATGTTATTTGATTTTGGGGCATCACATTCATTTATTGCATCGAAATATGTTGCCAAGTATAGTATTCCTATCTCTCATATGAAGTTTACTCTATTGGTTAAGTCTCCTGGAGGAGAGATGAGGACAAATATAGTATGTCCAAAAGTAAGCCTTAGAATAAGGGGAGTAGACTTCGTTGCCATCCTCATTGTTTTGGATTCTCAAGGATTGGACATTATACTTGGTATGGACTGGTTGAGGAAGCACAATGGAGTTATTGAGTGTGCCACGAAGACGATGAAGTTGACCAATGAGGAAGGGATCACCGTGGAGTTTGAAGCATCTCAACACTCACCAAAGCAATTGGAGATGAATCATATGGACGGTGACGCAGTTGAGGAGATTCTAGTGGTGTGTGAATTTTTGGATGTGTTTCCGGATGAGTTGCCAGGTATGCCACCTGATCGAGACATTGAGTTTGTTATTGATTTAATACCTGGAACTGCACGTATAGCTATGAGGCCATATAGGATGCCTCCTAAGGAATTAACGAAGCTCAAGAAGCATATTCAAGAACAACTAGAGAAGGATTTTATTCGCCCCAGCTCTTCACCTTGGGGAGCACCCGTTCTATTTGTGGACAAGAAGGATGGATCCCAAAGGATGTGTGTAGATTACTGAGCTCTCAACGAGGTGACCATCAAGAACAAGTACACCTTGCCACACATAGAAGATGGGGGGGTGCTTGTGTCTTCTCCAAGATTGATTTGAGGACGAGATACTTTCAAATGAAGATTAGACCATCATACATACCCAAGACTGCTTTTAGGACACGATATGGATCTTATGAGTACACCATGATGTCCTTTGTATTGACCAATGCACCGGCGTACTTTGTGAACCTCATGGATAATGTCTTCATGGAGTACTTGGATAAGTTTATAGTGGTGTTCATAGACGACATTATGATCTACTCGAAGGATGAGAAGGAACATGAGGAACACTTGAGGCTCACATTGCAGAAGTTGAGAGAGCATCAATTGTACGCTAAATTCAGCAAGTTCCAGTTTGGTTGAGGGAGTGTCGTTTTTGGGTCATATCATCTCAGGAGGAGGAGTATCGGTTGACCCAGGAAAAGTGATGGACGTGTTAAAATGGGAGCCCCCGCAAAATGTAAAGGAAATAAGGAGTATTCTTGGGATGGCTGGATATTACCGCCGGTTCATCAAAGACTTTTCCATGATAGCCAAGCCAATGACGGAATTGCTAATGAAGGGAAAGGATTTCCAATGGACCCAAGTTTGTCAAGAAAGTTTCGAGGAGTTTAAAAAAAAGGTTAACAACAACCCTAGTTTTAGTATTGCCAGATGTAAGCAAGGGTTTCGATATATATTGTGATGCGTCGAGGCGAGGACTTGGATGTGTATTGATGCAAGAAGGTCAAGTGGTCTCCTATGCATCGAGGCAATTAAAGAAACATTAGAAAAATTACCGAATGCATGATTTGGAACTCGCAGCCATAGTACATGCATTGAAGATTTGGAGACATTATATCGTTGGACATAGGTGTGAAATTTGGATCATAAGAGTCCTAAGTATATTTTCACACAAGCGGACCTGAATTTGAGGCAGCGAAGATGGTTGGAGCTCATCAAGGATAATGATTTGGGAATCAATTACCACCCGGGAAAAGCCAATGTAGTGGCCGATGCCTTGAGTAGAAGAGGAGTAAGTCACGAGCTTACTGTTTGAGAGCTGCCATCCGAGCTATGCAAGGAGTTTGAACGGTTGAATCTTGGATTTGTGAATAAGATGGGGATGATGGAGTTAAATCCAACCTTGGAGCACGAAATTCGAGAGGGCCAAGCGAAGGATGAGGAAATCCACGAAATCAAGGAAAGGACCCAAGAGGGAAGAGAATTCAGATTTCATGAGGACGAACAAGGTACTCTATGGCTTGTTAAAAGGATTGCCGTGCCTAATGTGAAGCATATTCGAGAGACAATATTAAAGGAGGTACATGACTCTCCATACTCGATTCACCCTGGTTGTACAAATATGTACAAAGACATGAAGACGTGTTATTGGTGGGCTAGTATGAAGAAGGACATAGCTGAATATGTAGCTTTGTGTGATGTGTGCCAACGAATCAAGGCAGAACACCAAAGGCCAGCAGGATTATTGCAACCAATAAAGATTCCGGAATGGAAGTCGGAAGAGAAGATATGGACTTTATAGTTGGATTGCCACATACAGTTCGATTATGACTCAATATGGGTAATTGTGGATCGTTTGACGAAATCAGCTCACTTTATTCCCGTCAAGACCACTTTTAATGGAGAGAAGCTAGTGGAACTATATATGGGAAGAATAGTATGTTTGCATGGAGTTCCAAAGAGGATAGTGTCGGATAGAGGTTCTCAGTTTACCTTCAGATTTTGGCAAAAATTGCAGGAAGCTTTGGGAACAAGGTTGAATTTCAGTTCAGCATATCACCCTCAAACAGATGGACAAACTGAGAGGACCAATCAGATTCTATAGGATATTTTAAGAGCTTGTGCTTTGAAGCATGGGAAAAGTTAGGACAAAAGCTTGCCATATGCGGAATTCTCCTACAACAATAGTTACCAAGCAAGTTTGAAGATGTCACCATATGAAGCACTATATGGAAGGAGGTGTAGGACGCCCTTGTTCTGGAGTGAGACAGGGGAGAATCAAGTATTGGGACCCGATGTGTTGCAAGAATCTAAAAAACATGTTCAGGTTATACGCGAGAACTTGAGGGCTGCTCAATCAAGGCAAAAAGTCTATGCGAACAATAGGAGAAGGAAACTAGCCTTTTAAGTCGTAGATTTTGTGTATATCAAGGTGTCACCAATGGGAGGTCATAAGAGGTCTAACATAAGAGGCAAGCTAGCACCTCGATACATTGGGCCATTAAAGATTTTGGACAAAAGAGGAGAAGTAGCATATAAGTTGGAGATGCCAACTCATCATTCGGATGTCCATAATGTCTTTCATGTTTCCCGGCTCAAGAAGTGCTTGATAGTATCAGAAGAACAAGTCTCAATGGAAGAATTGGAACTAGAGGAAGATTTGACTTATGCCAAACAACCAGTCAAAATCTTGGAAACCAAGGAGAGGGTCACACAGAACAAGGTTATTCGACGGTGCAAGGTTCAATGGAAGCATCATACCGAATCAGAAGCAACTTGGGAGCTAAAGGATGATCTCAAGAAGGAATCCCCCTATCTTTTCTCTTCCGCGTCGAATCTTGAGGGCGAGATCTATTTTAAGGGGAGTAGGTTTGTAACACCATCATTTTCATGCATCATGCCCTGCATCCATCACTAAATATGTTTAACATTGAGCCACATAAAAAGGGAACAAATTGAAAATGAATTGATAACAAAACCGCAATTAAAAATTCTGGAAAGTGCGGACTAGTCCGATTTCTCTGCGGACTAGTCCGATTTCTCTCTGACCTCAAATGGACTTGCCAGTTTTGCTGTGGACTAGTCTGTTTTTCCCTCTGGACACTTTCAGACTTGTCCGGCCCATAGCGGACTAGTCCGGTATCCCAAATTGCTTGAATTTTTGCTAAGTCCCTAGACTTGTTCGGACTAGTCCGGTATTCCAGTGGACTTGTCCATTTTTCCCTCTGACTAAAGTCGAACTTGACTGATTTTTGGCCAGACTTGTCTATTTTCCCCTCTGGATAAGTTCGAACTTGTCCGATGTCCATCACAGACTTGTCCAATATCTCTCTGACCAACCTCGGACTAGTCTGACCTTTTTCGGAATTGTCCGATAAATCGCGACTCCGAGTTGATCTTTTGTTTCACGACTTGTTTCTTGGGTTTTACTTTAAGTGGGCATAGGGACGTCGTGCCTAACTCTTTTGGGGCCCATGTGGGACTCTAAACGGACCTCTATTCATCTCAAACTCGAAATCCATCTAACCCTAGCCTCCACCTCTATATAAACAACCCCACCCCTTGACTTGACATCTATTTGCCACTTTTCCACCTCACCCAAACCCTAGCTCGTGAATAGCCGCCACAAGGAGAGAGAAAGAGATCTAGAACAAGAAGAAGAAGAGGAGGAAACAAAAGAGGATCAAGATCTCCATCAAGTTTTGTTCTACATCAATCCTAGATCGTCAAGATCCAAGTGTTGCCTCCTAGATCCTTAATTCATTGGAGTCCTGAACACCTGGTATACCTTCTATTCTCTTTTCCTTACGTGAATTCAACCCCAAATCTCCAAATTCATGTCGATCTAGAAAACCGTAATCTGTTGTTCCTGCGCAGTGCGGACTAGTCCGACCTTTTGCGGACTTGTCCAATTTTTGCAATCTATTTCCTGTTGAATTAAATCTAAATTGTTTCGAATCAAATCCAAACCTGTATAAACTTGTTAAAATCTATTAGAACTAGTTAGTGATCATTAAAGTCAACTCATTAACAAGTTCCACCTTGCATTTCCATTAATCATGCATGTCATGTCATATTGAGTAATATTTGTGCACTTTTTATTGTGTTTCTTGTCTTGTATGTTTATTGTGCGGATTAGACGGATTTGCACTAGAGAGTGCCGCGGAGGATCTCCAGTACCAAGAGTTTGAAGGCTTTGACCCGAACAGATCCCAAGAGCAAGCAAGTGTCCTTGAAGCATATTGATCCTGTTTTGAAATAAATGTTTTGTTTACAAATCCATGCTTGTGTCAATTTGATGGGAAATCCTATGATAGTAAGTTTACTAGCTTTGTTTAACCACCCTTGTCACCTAGAATTCATGGTAGAGAGTCGGGATGGGATCTTTACCTTTTTGCTTCGCTTAATTAATTGGGATGGGAACACAACTATACCTTTTAATTATGCATTAATGAGATTATAGTTATATGAACTGGTTAATATGATATGGTAATGGGTGATCTAAGTAAGCCTCGTATGCGGATGGGTTGGATGCTATGGTGGTTTGCTTGCTTTAGATCTATGGACCGGTTCATACGAGAATAAACGAGGACTACAGTGCCACATTTTTAGTTAGAACATGTTCGTCATGTTCAGCTGAAAGCAAACTCAAAAAGAAGGCCAAGTATGAGTGCGGCGTAGGTGATCAATTAGGGCTTTCTATTGCTGTTTGGACTATTAAGGATGCTCGGGGAAGGGGTAATCGGATTTGATTTGTTGATGATTGGTGGGACTACCCTGGGATCCGAATGGCTCAAGAGGGGGCCCTTGGTTGAAGATGAGCTCAGTTGGAGGCATCACCACCTGTGAAACCTTAGTTGGGTCTAAGTAGGCTAGTAATCCCTTTGTAAAGGCTATTTTGTGGTCTCTTGGCCATACACCAAAGGAAGTGTAATTGGTGTAAGCGAGGTTCTTTAGTCGCCGACGGGTGATGAAATCACAAACATGTGGGTAAAGTGGTACAAACTCTGCAGAGTCTGATAAAACAACCATGATAGCCGTGCTCCCGGTTATGAGCACCTGGACAACATCAATGATTAGAGGGAACATGATATTGTGATAGTTTTTGGATGGTTATGGTTTGGTTATGGTTTATTATGGATGGTTATGGATTAAGTTCTTGTATTGAATATGATTAATGGTAGTGGTTGTCGGAGTCTGATTCCGGCAATTCTCCCGGTACCACCATTGGTAGCCCGTGGAGTTTTGTAGTTCGATTTGGGCGCGCGGAGATTCAGAAGAAGGTGGTGATTTGACACAAGTATTTACGTGGTTCAGGCCGCCTAAGCGTAATACCCTACTCCACGGTTGTGTTGCTGTTGTATTGAGCGTCTGAGCGCTAGAGTGTCAGAGACTAGAGTGTCTTGAGCATGTGTCTTAGGCGCATGTGTCTGCCCCTTGTGTATAGCTCGGCCAGTCGTTTTATAGTACAAGAGTTGGGCGTTGCATCATAAGCCTAGCCCGACATGTGGCCCTGGCGGTTACTCATGTCTAATACATGGTTAATGTACTTAATTCACCTTAATAGCGTAGTAACGCCCCTTAATGGCGGAGTTACTGGTATTAGGGGTCATCTGATCGTGTGTCATTATGATAGCATTAATGACACTTAATCGGGTCTTGAAATCGTTAATGTTCCTTGAAGGTTCGAGCCGTTGTAGGTCCACCAATCTGCCTATTGAGGTTGTAGGTCTGGCGATTGGACGCATGGCAGCTCTGAAGCTTACCATCTTGGACGAGTAAGTCCAGTGTTGTGCTGCACATGTCAGTACTGGAGCTTCCCTCTGTCGGGGGTTAGGTCCGGGGGTGCCACACAGGTATCTAGTCCGGAGCTTTCCCATGTATGGAATGTAGCTCCGGTTTTGCGAAACACGTGGTGGCACTGGGACTAACCATAGAAGGGAGGCAGGTCCGGTTCTGTATGACACGTGGGGCCTTCGGAGGTCTTCAACTCAGATAGGTGGAGCTACATTGCACTCTTCACAATTCCAAGGGGTATCCGGTACGCAGGGTACCGATAGTGGCCCCCTGGGCCTACTCTGGGAGAGACCTTTTGGATTAAGTCATCCTACCGGAGGTGGGTCCATCTTTCGATTTTGGCGCCATGTATTCAAGGGTCATTAGATGTGCCATTGAGGTGGTGGTTCGCATTTAAACCATCGCCGTGTGGCATCTTCAGGATGCGGTAGGTGAGATCTGCGCGTGCGGATCTCACGCAATTGAAGGTCGCCGGTTCCCAATACGAAAGTCGTATCGGTTTCGCGCGCCTTGTCAGGCCGCCGCCCTCGAGTTTCCCAACTCTCATGATGACAATTGTTCGCATGGGGTACAGACCTTGACTTGATCGTCAGGGTGGCCCCGTGCCCCCTTGTCATTGGCAGGGTGAAGTTTTTGAACTGTATCGTTGGCCCCTCTGCGGTTTCCATACAAGCGTTGTGGGGCCTTACTTAAGAAGGAAAGCATGCACTGTTTGGGGATTCCTTACGCCTTTATTTGAACTTGCGCTGGAATCCTCCAAACTTTCGCTTGCTTTTCCTCTCTTGCCCTGCTTGTTGCGATGGAGTTGGGTCTCCGCATGAGCCGTCTCATGATCGACGGTGATTTGAAGAAGGTCCGGACCTACATGGGGTGGTATAGCGACTCCTTCAACCACCTGGTCTGCGCTGGCAAGCTCCCGTTCAAGAAGGAGAACGCCGGCGACATGGTGTACTCTTCTGCGTACGCCATGGTGGGACTGATCCCACCTTTCTCCACTTTTCTCTTGATGCTGTTAGACTTCTATGGTCTGCAGCTGTACCACCTTGTCCCCCACTCCATTCTTCTTTTGTCCACATTTGTCCACTTTTGCGAGATGTGGGTGGGTATTGCCCCCTGCATCGAGCTTTTCCATACCTTCTTCACCATCCACACTACAAGCAAGAGCGATGAGTATCTTGGCTTCTACTATTTTGTGAAGCGCAAGAAGTGCCCCTACAAGTACTTGAGGTCGTTCCCTTCCGGCAAGTGGGATGATTGGAAGAAAGATTGGATTGTCGTCACGGCAGAGGAGCACGAGAAGCTGGAGCTGCCTGAGGGTCTTCCCAACGTCGACACTGATGCCTGGAGTGAAGCTCCGGTGCTGTCGGAGGCCTTCAACCCTGCCTTGACTAGGATCTGCCAATGCATGGAAGAAGGAGTGACCCCCAGGCAGTTTTCTGCAACTTCCTGGTCAACAGGTGGGCTCCACTGAAGAAGAGGGAGAAGCTCGCTTGAGCCCTCAACAGCGTGTTGGATGATGACCGGATTGATACCGATTTGAAGTCCAATCTAGAAGGCGCAGCTTTGGAGCTTCATCTCAAGAAGTTTCAGCATGGCATCGATGATGAGGGCGACGACTTAATTCCGCCGGCAGCTTTCCTCCCTCTGAACATGGAGGAGGAGTTCAGCAGGGACCTCCGGCGGAAGATGCCGGTGCTTGACGACCTCGGTGAAGTTGAGAGGCGTCTGCCCGCCAAGATGGCAATCCTCGGAGCTTCCGAGGGTGGTCCGGCTCCTTCCTCAAGATAGAGAGTTGAGGTCATAGGCAAGGGCAAAGAGTTGGCCGAGCCCTCGAGCCGAAAGAGGAAGTTGAAGCACTCTGACAGGAGGCCCGTCAGACCTGCTCCTTCCATAGCAGCTCCATCTCCCAGGCGGGGGAGGTCTTCTATGGAGACAACCACTCCAGCATCAGCGCCTCCCCGAAACGCCAGCTCCGCCCAGGTGACTCCGGCGCCGGAGCCAGCGAAGGGCTCTAAGTCCGAGGGTCCTTCCCAGTCGAGGAAGGCCCCAACCAAGACCCCACCAACGGTGGCAGCGAGCTCCAGAGAGCCTTCCAGAGCTACTACCCTAGTTGCGACTAGGTCGGGTTCAGAGCGCAAGGCAAATAGGTTCCGCGCTAGCTGGAGCGAAAGTCTCCCGAGGTAAATTTGCTTTTTTACCTCAATTGATTGTTTTTGTTGTAATCATATTTTGAGTTTCTTCGTCCTTCATCCACAGAGTCTCCAAAAAAGGGGCTGAAGCTCCGGTTCCTACGACAGCAACTGATGCTGTACAGGCGGAGGCTCCGGCTCCAGTTCTAGCGCTGCCCCAGGTGGTGGCTGAGGTATCGGCAGCTCCAGCGTTGGCTGTCGAGGTTCTTGACCTCGACTCATCTCCCGAATATCCCATGGTATCCAGACCATGGGAATGAAGACGTACCAGCAGCACCAGCTCCGAAGGTTGAAGCTCCAGTT
The DNA here is from genome assembly GCA_036927565.1 of Tuctoria greenei. Lineage (NCBI taxonomy): Eukaryota > Viridiplantae > Streptophyta > Magnoliopsida > Poales > Poaceae > Tuctoria > Tuctoria greenei. The sequence goes on along the minus strand of JAYESD010000008.1, from coordinate 144,083,147 downwards.
TTGGATGTTGTGATGACGGACGCTCCGGCCTCAGAGCTGGAGGTGGCTGCAGTTCCGGCCTTAGAGTTGGATGTTGTTGAAGCCCCAGCGGTGGAGCCAGTGGTTTATGAAGTTCTGGCGCCTGAGCCGGTTGTCGTGGAGGTGCCGGCTCCCGAACCGGTGGAGGTCAAAGCGCTGGTGCCTGAACCGGCAGCGGAGGAGGCACCAACATCAGAGCCAGTAGTGGCCTCAACTCCGGCTGAATCTTCAGTGCCTGCCCTGGAGCATGTATTTCCGGAGGTACTCGCACCTGAGCCAGGATGCCATGACGAAGCGGCTAGTCCTCTGCTTGAGGGATCAGCTGCTGATGACCTGGCGGCAGGACCTTCGGAGCCAACTCCGGAGGTAGAAGCTCCCATTGCTGAACCTTCCTCAGCGGCGGCCGAGGCTATCCCGGAGGGCGGCCCTAGTGCCGTGGAAGCTCAGGGGACATCTCTTGTAGAGTGGGACCTGATTTTTGTTATGGAGAACCCGCTGGAGTCAGCGGAGAGGACCCCGACAGGTCCGGAGCAAATCCCCCTGTCGTTATCTATCGACAACGCCTACTCCAGCCTTCGTCAGGTCCAGCTTGCTTTTTACCACGACAGCAAGGCCCTCGAGGAGGGGTGCCAAACCCTTAGGAGGTGGCACAACTGGCTCCAATTCGAGACCAAGCTGGCACAGATAAGGCTGGCTGACAACAAGGAGTGGGTCAAGATGGAGAAGGCCCGGATGGAGTATTGGGGCCAGCTGCTGGACGAGAGGGAAAGCATGGTGCGATCCCTCGACAACCAGTCCCGGGCTATACACGAATAGGTCATGGCTGCTAATGAAGCATCGAATGATCACCAGGAGAAGCTCAGTGCGATCCACGATAGCCTCATCAAGCGCCGGGAGGCTCTTGAAGAGCGGGAGAAAAATCTCAAAGATGAAGAGCAAAAATTCTTGGAGCTGCAGGATGACCTCGTGAAGAGGGAGGAGGAGCTCGCCCAGAGGCTGGCTCTGGATGACGAGAGCCTCGCAAAGTGCACCAAGAAGCTAGAGGAGCTCTGCGAGAGTGAGGAGAAGAAAACTTGGCAGCGGGGACAGGACCTCACCAAGAGGGAGAACGAAGTTGCTGCCAGGGAGAAGAAAGTGCGGGGCCGGGAGAAAGACCTGGTTGACTGCCGAAACAAGATCCATGTCCAGGAAGAGGAGCTTGCTAAACTTGAAAGGAAAGTTGCTGAAAAGATTCAGCAGCACGCCAAAGAGGTCGAGCGCCTTGCCCGGGAGGGTTCGGAGCTTGCGGCGACCAAGAGGTCCTTGGAAGAGGTGCGAGGCTGAAGGGTTGCGGAATCCCAACAAGTTTGGGACTTCTTGGGCAAAGTCAATGACGCGCTGACGCCACTAGGCTTTAGTCCCATGCGTCCGGACGATCTGGAGCTGGAGCTGGACCATGCGTTGAGGGCATTGAGATCGGTGGGCAACAAACTCAACAAGATGGGTGATGTTATCGCGAATCAGTTGGAGACTAAAGGGAAATCCCTTGTGCAGAACATCGCAGAGTACAAGCTGATATGCTACACAAGTCGGGATCCTCAATTCCCACTAGATCCCGTGCTTGAAGGTCCCATCGATGGAGAGGGAGATGCCGCCAAGGCCAGCGTGTTGGAGGTTGCCCAGAAGGTTGCCTCGTTCTTCTGTAGGATCTAGGACTTTCTCCCTGTAGCTCCCACTTGTATCTTCTCTTCTTTTCTCCAATTTTGTAATATCTTGTCCTCAGATGAATGAAATCCAAGAAATTTATGAATTTCATTTTTTTTGTCTTCAACCTTTGTCTCGCTTGGCCCCCTGGTAGATGTACACAATTTGATTGTGAACATGTACCAAAAGGATGTAGCATTTTGTTGAAGACTTGCGTGCTTCGAACTTGTAGAGTGTAGTTCCGAAGTCGTCGACAGCAGAGGCCCCCTGAGGTTGTCGAAACTTAGTAGCTCCGGCAGTGACCATTGTCAACACGTGGAGCGTTGACAGCAGACCCCATTAGGGTGTCCTTCCACCATCCTTTCTTCACGTTGACGGCTGGCCCCCTGGATTTGTCGGAACTTGGTAGCTCCGGCGACACCTACTGTCAATGTTTACAACATCGACAGCGGGCCATCTTAGGGGATGTCAAAGCATTGATAGCTCTGACATCATCCACCATCATCATGAGATTTTTATTTTTCCTGCACACTGAAGTCAAGAAAAACAGTAAAATGCGTTTCTTATCTATAACTAATTTGTGTATTACTATTCTCGAAAGAAATCTTTAGGTCGACCGCAATTCTATATACAATCAAGTGCATTTGTTTGTTTTCTCCAGGTCCGATCATTTTCTGGACCCACCTTACTCAGGCCTGCCGGGGTGTAGGTAGAGTGGCATACTTAGGGTGCAGGACCAGACTAAGTCGATAGCACACTCCGGACCTAGATTGGCTTGGCGTTCAGGCGAGTAGGCCATTCAACAATGTTAAGACCCAAAATAATTAACAATGCAACTTCAATTATACATGAATTGTTTGAGATAAAGTTTCTTGATAATTGCACAACTTTGTTATAGACAAGAAAGAGAAAAATAAAAAATCATGAGCTCGTACAAAATAAAAGCACGTGGAGTCCGTTTTCACATAATGATGTCTTTCATTATAGGTCCGGGGTACAGGAGAAACAAGTACACTCTTAGGGTACGGAACCAGGCTAAGTGTGTTGCATTTCTTGTTTGACCCAGGGTAACTAGCTACACTTTTAGTTCTAAGACTGTGTCAAGTGTTGCCTCAACCTTGCGGACCTTCTGGGAAAGGTTCAGCTGTTCTCCCGGAGGAGCTACCCGACTCTGTACAATGACGCTATAACATACATCATATGTAACTACAGACTCACCTCCGTGATATTAAGTAGAACATACGGAGGTGCTCAATATATACAGGATTAGGGAGAGGTGTCCCATCCTCGGTTGCCAAGCAAACGCATCCGGGACGGGATACTTTGATCACTCGAAAGGGTCCTTCCCAGCTGGGGGAAAGTTTGTTTAACCCTTCTCGAGTTTGTATTCTCCATAGCATCAGATCACGTACTTCGAGCTGTCGATTATGCGCATGCCTTTGGTGATAGCGCCGGAGCGCTTGGTGGTATCATGCATTTTGTATAGCTGCTCGACACCTTCCCTCTTCAACGAGGTCAAGGTATTCACGCCAGAGCTGGTCCTGCGTGGCTTCGTCAAAGGTCTGGACCCGAAGTGACCCCAAGGTGATTTCCAGAGGAAGGACTTCTTCAGCTCCGTACACCAGGAAGAAGGGATTCTTTCCAATTGACCGGTTTGGAGTTGTCCTATTTGCCCACAAGGTCGGAGGAAGATCTTCAATCCAGTTGGCTCCATGTTTTTTTAGGCACTCATATGTGCGCGTCTTGAGTCCTTTTAGGATTTCTGCATTTGCTCTCTCGGCTTGGCCATTGCTTGCCGGGTTAGCTACGGAAGCGTAGCTGACTTGGATGCCGAGGTCTTTGCAATATCCTTGGAATGCAGAGCTTGTGAATTGGGACCCGTTGTCAATTATGATCTTGTTTGGGACTCCAAATCTGCATACTATGGACTGCAAGAAATTGATAGATGATTGCTTGTTTATTTTCACAACTGGAGTTGCTTCCGGCCACTTGGTGAACTTGTCAATGGCAACGTACAGGAACTTGTAACCCCCGACGGCTTTTGGGAAAGGTCCCAAGATATCCATCCCCCACACAGCAAATGGCCATGTAGGAGGTCTCATTTGTAGGGGTTGATCTGGTGTGTGAATTTGCTTTGCATGAAACTGGCATGCTTCGCATTTCTTCACTAGCTCAGTTGCATCATGGAGTGTTGTAGGCCAGTAAAAACCATGCCGGAAGGCTTTACTGACCAACGTGCGGGAAGACGCGTGGTTCCCACACTCGCCTCCATGGATTTCCACGAGGAGCTCGCGGCATTCTTCCCTTGTAATGCACCGCATTAGGACACCGTTGGCACCACGCCGGTAGATATCCCCTTCTACCAGTGTGTATCTTTTAGCCAGTCTGACTATCCGGTCAGCAGACTCTGGATCTCCGAGATCCATGCATAGGAGCTAACTTGAGCTTCTGAGTCTTGCGTGCTGGGTTGCTCGGAGATTGCTGCAGCACCTACGACCCTTGATGGACGCCATGGTAACAGGGCATCTGGGACCACCAGCTTCGAGGTGCTGGTCTCGCCCCTTCACTAAGTTTGGCAGGCTGAGCTGTTGGTCTTGACAATCTCCGGACGAAGGTTCCGTCGGGAACCGGAGCTCTGGTTAAAGCTTTCGTCGAGAGTTTGTCAGCTTCAGCGTTGTTGACACACTGGACATGGCAAAGATACAGGACTTGGAAGTCCTTTTGAAGCTTCTGGACTTCAAGTAGATATGCAGCTAATTGAGGGTTGTTGCAGCAGCATTCACCTTTGACTTTTTTATAATGAGCTGCAAATCACCCTTTACCAACAGCTGCTTGACACCATATGATAGTGCCACCTTGAGCCCATAGATTAGTGCTTCATACTCCGCGATGTTGTTGGTCGCCTTGAAGTCAAGGTGAACCATGTATTTGACCTTCTCCCCGGTCGGATCAAGAAGAAGGACTCTAGCTCCGGCCCCCTGCTTCTGCACGGAGCCGTCGAAGTAAAGAGTCTAGTGAGGCTCAGTGAAGACCGACACCTTGGGTTCCGGCTTCTACTCACTGGGGCTCCCAGGATTTGATGGAGAGGGGGTCCATTCCGCCATGAAGTCTGCCAATTCTTGACTCTTGATCGCTTTTCTTGGGACGAATTCAAGATCGAACTCAGCTAATTCCGCTGCCCACTTTGCAATGTTCCCAGTAGAGTTGGGGTTATGCAAGATTGCGCGCAGTGGATAAGAGGTTACCACCGAAATCTTGTGAGCTTGGAAATAGTGACGAAGCCTCCTAGAGGCAATAAGAACTACGTAGAGCAGCTTATGCACCTCTAAGTACCGAGTCTTGGCATCATGAAGTACTTCGCTTATGAAGTACACTGGGTGCTGGACTGTTCGGACCCTCCTGGAGGGGCCCAAAGCTTCCTCCTCAATAACCCGGACCCTCTCGGAGGGGTCCGGACCTTCTTCGGGGACCTCCAGGTTCTTGCTAGAGGAACCCAGAGCTTCTTCTGGAGTGACCCGGACCTTCCCGGAAGGGTCCAGATCTTTTTGTTCAGCAATAGTAACTCGTTCATTTGAAGGAGGTTGACCCTCAGGCGTCTCACCTTGAGGATCCGAGTCTGGGAGCTGGAACCCAAACTCGCCTTCAGGTAGCTGCGAACCCTTCCTGAGGGGTCTGGATTCCTGAACTTGGGACGGTTCTGGTCTTTCCGCAACCAGGACCATGCTAAAAACTTCGTGAGTTGCCGAAATGTAAAGCAGAAGTGGCTCACTAGGATTCGGAGCTACCAAAGTTGGTAGAGTGCTGGGGAGCTGCTTTAGCTCTTGGAAAGCCTTTTCTGCTTCTTTAGACCATTGGAATGGTCTGGACTTCCTCAATAATTTGAAGAAGGGTAGCACCCGTTCCGCCAGTCTTAAGATGAACCAACTGAGGGCAGCTAGACATCCAGCCAGCTTCTGGACATCCTGGATGCGGGTTGGTGGCCGCATGTCTTCAATAGCTTTAATCTTCGCCGGATTTACCTCTATTCCTCGGTGGTTCACCAAGAATCCAAGAAGCTTTCCGGAGCTAACCCCGAAGACACACTTGTCCGGGTTCAGCTTCGTGCGTGTGATTTGAATCTTGTCGAAGACAGCTTGCAAGGTGTCAAGGAATGACTCCTTGTTCTTCATCTTGATAACGATGTCATCGACATACACTTACACTACATCTCTGATGAGCTCTCCAAAAGTTTTGTACATAGCTCGCACAAACGTTGAAGATGCGTTATTGAGACCGAATGGCATGGCAGTATAACAGTATAATCCATCTACTGTGATGAAGGAAGTATGCTCTTCATCTTCCCTAGACATTCTGATTTGATGATACCCAGAATATGCATCTAGGAAACACAGTAATTCACACCCGGAGGTGGAATCCACTAACTGATCTATTCTAGGTAGTGGAAATGGATCCTTTGGACATTCCTTATTCGGTGTAGTGTAGTAGATACACATCCGAAGCTTCCCGCCGGCCTTAGGTACAACGACTGGGTTTGCCAGCCATTTTGGGTGGAAGACTTCTCGGATGAATCTAGATTCGAGCAACTTCTTCACTTCTTGACGTATGAAGTTTTGTCGCTCTATTGTTTACTTCCGAGGCTTCTGATGTACAGGCCGAGCGTCGGGATAAATCTTCAGATTGTGCTCAATAACTTCCCTACGGATCCCAGGTATTTGTGACGGTTGCCAGGCAAACACTTTGATGTTAGCCCGGAGGAAAGTGATGAGCGCGAGTTCCTATTTTTCGTTCACACCCCCTGATATACGAGTGGTCTGAGCAGCGTCAGAACCAATTTGGACGACGTTGACAAGAATGTTGGTGTCACCGCTTGGTTGCACACGAGGTTCGGAAGTTGAGCCTCGATGACGAATGCTCGGAGGATTCAGAGCTTGTTCCTTTCCAGATTCTTCCTCCTGCGCTGTAGCAAGCGCGTGGAGTTCTTCCAGAGCAGTAACTCCGGTGGTGCGGTCTCCGCGGATCCGGAGAGCACTTGAGGGTGTTGGCATCTTCAACACCAAGTAGCCATAATGAGCAGCAGCCATGAATTTGTACAAGGCTGGCCTACCCAAGATGGTGTTGAATGGTAAGTTGATCTGCGCCACATCGAAGACCAACTTCTCATTGCGGTAATTCTCCCGAGTTCCGAAGGTCACCGGGAGAGAAATGGCACCAAGTGGAGTTATGGCCCCCGGACCTACTCCCTAGAAAGGTCGAGAGGGGCGAAGATCCGAAGGTCGGAGTTGAAACTTAATGAAGGCTTTGAAGCTTATGAGGTTCAACCCCGAACCTCTGTCCACCATTACGTGGTGGAGCTGTATTTTGTTGATGGTCGAAGATACCATCAGTGGAAGTTGACCAGCTCTGATCATGTTCTGCGGGCAGTAGAATCATCGAAGGTGATGGTTGTATCCATCCACTTCCGATGAGGCTCTGCCCTGGCAGTGGGAGCTACAGAGGCCATGTCCCGCCACATTGTCTTGAGGACACGGCAGGAAGTGATGTCCCACAAACCACCAAAGATGGTGTTCATGGTCTTTCGACGCTTGTTGTCGGAGACATCGGAGTCGTTGTCAACGGAGGTGTAAACAGCCTTCAAGACTTTTTTGGGGTCCTGAAAGCCTAACTCCTCCTCAGCCGGAGCTTCGTTGACTTTTTGTTTTCCTTCCCTTTGACAGAAAGGAGCTTCCTCCCGGTGCTTGTTGTAGTGCTCGACAAGGTTCTGGACCTCTCGACAGTTTTCCAGGTTGTGGATGTCCGTTTTGTGTATGGAACACCACATCTTGGAGCTGCCACCGTCTTCAGACGGCGGCCGAGGTCGTTTCTCGGGGCGTGGCCCCCAGCCACCCGGAGCTGCAGTAGCTGCAGCAATAGGTGTGCCGACTGACGACTTCTTCTTACCGTTGGACTTTTTCTTCTTCTTGCCACTCCCAGAGGTAGTGGCTTCACCCTTGGAGGACTTTTTGTTGGCCTCCGGAGGTGGCTGGGAGTGCATTTCACGGCCCTTAGCAGCCATGGCACACTTGTCTGCTGGGCTGAAGAGTTTCGTGACGCTGGTGACTTCCTTGGTCGCTAGCTTCTCCAACATCTTCTTATCTCGAATGCCCTGCCTGAATGCTACAATAACAGAAGCACTTGAGATAGAAGGAATGGTATTTCGTACCTGGGAGAACCTCAGGATGAAAGATCGCAGGGACTCTACCCCCTTTTGCTTGACAGCAAAAAGGTCCAGTTCTGTGCCTGGTCGGGTGTATGAGCTCTCGAAATTAGCGCTGAACTGTTGGCACAACTCCACCCAACTGTTGATGGAGTCAGGCGGAAGGCTCATGAACCAAGACATGGCGGTCCCAGTTAAAGCCACGGGGAAATAATTGGCCATCATGGCCTCATTGCCCCCAGCCGCAAGGATAGCAGTGGAGTAGATTTGAAGAAATTCGGCAGGATTGACAGTCCTGTCAAATTTCTCCAGCAGGTGAGGCCGGAACTTTTGAGGCCATCTGACCATGCATAGGTGCATGGCCAAGGCAGAAGAACCTCCTCCTACTCCCTCAAGAGCAGGGCTGTCCCGAGCCTCTCGCCTCTCGCGAGCATGCTCGATGTGGACGCGACCGTCCTGTTGACGGTAACGATGATCGAGCTCCGCCCGGAGGTCATGAGTCGAAAGCCTCATTATCGTATGAGTATGTCGCGCCCCGGAAGACAGCAGCATCACCTGTTGAGATGCAGCACGCCTCCTGTGCTGTGAAGCGTGCGGACCGACTCTATCCGACAAGGTCCGATGCTGCGATTGGGCCTGCCCCGAGGGGGGAGGACCTTGATTGCTGATGTGATCGGCTGCTGCTGCAACCAAATGATCCACATCAGCTCTCCACTGTTCCATCGCTCCCTGGGACGCTCCTGGAGGCGATGGACGTTGGAGAAGAGCACACGCAACATGAAGCGCATGTTCAGTGTTGTTGTTCGCCGATGCAGTGACCGACGCGGATGCCCCATCTCGCTGTCCAGCTTGATTCACCGGTGCGGATGGTGGTGGTGGTGGCATGACTCCTGCTGGAGCAACAGTACCTACCGACTGCTGCATATTGGAGGGATTGCCTCCAGCAGGTTGCACAACATGGTTACCGTTGGACGATCCAGCAACAGAATTCACCATCTTCGAATCTCAGGCTCCCCTACCTGGCGCCCCAACTGTCCAAGTCTGATTCTGCCAATTCTCCCGGTACTACCATTGGTAGCCCGCGGAGTTTTGTAGTTTGGTTAGGGCACGCGGAGATTCAGAAGAAGGTGGTGATTTGACACAAGTATTTACGTGGTTTGGGCCGCTTGAGCGTAATACCCTACTCCACATGTGTGTTGTGGTTGTATTGAGCGTCTGAGCGCTAGAGTGTCAGAGACTAGAGTGTCTTGAGTGCGTGTCTTAGGCGCATGTGTCCGCCCCTCGTGTATCGCTCGACAAGTCCTTTTATAATACAAGAGCTAGGCGTTACATCATAAGCCTTGCCCGACATGTGGCCCTGGCGGTTACTGATGTCTAATACACAATTAATGTACTTAATTCCCCTTAATATCGTAGTAACGCCCCTTAATGGTGGCGTTACTGGTATTAGGGGTCATCCAATCGTGTGTCATTAGGATAGCATTAATGACGCTTAATCGGGTCTTGAAATCTTTAATGTTCCGTGAAGGTCCGAGCCGTTGGAGGTCCACCAATCTACCTGTTGAGGTTGTAGGTCCGGCAATTGGATGCATGGCAGCTCCGGAGCTTACCATCTTGAATGAGTAAGTCCGGTGTTGTTGTACACGTGTCGGTACTGGAGCTTCCCTCTGTTGGGGGTTAGGTCCGGGGGTGCCACACAGGTATCTAGTCCAGAGCTTTCCCATGTATGGAATGTAGCTCCGATTTTGCGATACACGTGGCGGCACTGGGACTAACCATAGAAGGGAGGTAGGTCCGGCTCCATATAACATGTGGGGCCTTCGGAGGTCTTCAACTCAGATAGGTGGAGCTCCTTTGCACTCTTTGCAGTTCCAAGGGGTATCCAGTATGCATGGTACCAACAGTGGTGAAGTCTGGAATATGGACGATGGTAATGAATATGGACTGGTATTATGATGATTGCATGGTTTATGATGGGATTATTTCACATACACATGATATATTGCTTTTTCAAATGTTTTAATGTAATTTTCAGCACATAGCCATTATTATATTCGTCATTTGAATCAGGTACATGTCATAATTTCCACACTTGCTGAGTATGACATGCACTTTCCACACTTGGGAGCACTACGTTGTTAATGTGGAGTTCTAGGCTATGTCTACCGTCAGCTTTGCCTGTGGAGTGTTGGAGCTGCATTACACCCTATTTGCTTATGCTGCTTAGTTGCTTAGTTTGCTCAGTTTAGTTTGTTTCCGCTGCATTAGTTCAAACTTGCCATTAATATTCACTAGAGCTTGTATTCGAGGATATTACGAATTGTGTAATAAAAGAGTTTAATTAATCTTGTTATGTGGTAATTTTCTGTATACTCTTCTGTGAATGCACTCGTGTATGTGTGTTGAACATCCTGGGCACACATATGCGTTCAATTGGTTCATTCTTGGAACCGGGTGTCACAGCCGTCGACGTTCCACGCATTAACAGTGGGTGCCGTCGGACCTACCAAGCATTGACAACCACAGGGGCCCACCATCGACATTCTACGAGTTGACAGTGGGTGTCGTCGGACCTACCATGATCCGACAACCCCAGGGGGCCCACAGTCAACGAAACAAAAGCTCACTAGAGAAGTCGGAAATAAAATTTGGACCTAAAAGCTACAAGTTCGAAGTGTCCAAGTCATCAACACAGTGTCAAATCCTTTTGGTACATTTTCGCAATCAAATTGTGTACATCTACCAGGGGCAAAAAAGATCAAGTACAGTGTGTTGAAGACAAGGACAACAAAATGGAATTCATTGCAGAAACAGTGGATTTCATTCATTCAAAGTACTGGATTACAAAATCAGGATTATAGCAAAAGCCAAAAGGGAAACATCCTAGCTACTGGAGGATCTAAGTCCTGTGAAAAAATGATGCAACCTTCTCAGCAGCTTCTTGGACACTAGCCCTGGCAGCATCCTCCTCTTCGGCAATGAGTCCTTCGAAGATCGGATCTAGAGAAAGATGGGGGTCTCGGCTCTTGTAATACGCCAAGACATACTCGGCGACGTTCTTGGCCAGAGATTTTCCCTCCATCTCCAGCTAGTCGGCGATAACATCACCCATTGCATTGAGTTTGCTGCCACAAGAGCCAAGTGCCACCAGCATCTGGTGCTCCAGTGCGGGGTTCTCCAGATGTACTGGACTAAAGCCAAGCAGCACCAAAGCTCTGTCTGCACGCCCCAGAAAATCCCATACTTGCAGGGATTCATTGGCCCATGAGCTCCGCAGCTCCTCCAATGACCTCATGGCGGCCGCTAGCTCCGAACCTTCTCGAGCGAGGCGCTCGACCACTTTGGCATGTTGCTGCATACTCTCAACAATTTGCTTTTTGCGATCGGCTAGCTCTGTCTCCCGGAGGTGGATGCAGTTCTGCCGTTCGGCCAGGTCCTTCTCCCTGCCTCTTACTTTCCCTTCTTTGGCTGTAACATCAGCTTCTCTTTTTGAGAGCTCCTGCCCCAGTTTCCAGTACTTATCCTCCTCCTCCTTGTTCTTGAGATCGAGCTTCTTAGTGCGATCTGCAAAATTTTGCTCTGCCAGAGTTAGCTTCTGGGAGAGCTCCTCTTCTCTTTTCAAAAGATCCTCCTACTGTTCAAGGAGTTTCTCTTCCCTTGCATCGATGTCCACTCGGTGCTTAGGAGAATCTCGTTTATTGCATTGAGGCTGTCATGACGTTCGTTAGCAGCATCATTCCTTTCCATGGCTTGCTCGAGAATCTCCCGAGAATTAGCGTCGAGGGCCCCGATGGCAGCCTCCTTCTCCTCCAGCAGCTTGCCCCAATATTCCAACCGGGACTTTCCTTCTTGACCCATTCCTTTTGGTCTGCAAGCATCGTCTACACCAACTTGGTCTCAAAGTGAAGCCTGTTGCGCCAACGCCTCAAGGTGTGGCGCTCTTCTTCAAGGACCTTTCTGTCATGATCGAAGGCAAGCTGGACCTATCGGAGGCTTGAGCAAGCATTGTCAATAGACAACGCCAAAGGAATAGGCTCTGAACCTACTGGGGTCATCTCCACTGGCTCCAGAGGGTCTTCAAGAACAGAAATAGGGTCCCACACCAGAAGCATGGTTCCCTGAGCTTCTACGGCATTAGGGTCGCCCTATGAGAGCTCCACGATCGTTGTTGAGGAAGATCCCATTGGGGGAACTTCTACCTCTGGGGCTGACGTTGAAGGTCCAGTCGCAGGGTCTTTAGCTACTGGTTCCACTGGTGGAGAGCCTGCCGCCACTTCTTCTGGAAGTTCCAGCTCGGGTGTGGACACCTCTGGAGCAATAACCTATGGAGCGGTTGTTGGAGCTTCCTCCAAACCCTCTCCCTCCACCGACGCAGGCACCAGTACATCAGCCATATCTGGCTCAGGTGCCGGAGCTTCAACCAGCTTTGGCCCAGCAGCCGGAGCTTCAACTATGTCCGGCATAGGGGCCGGAACTTCGAGCACCGCCGACTCAGTCACCGGGATATCAATGACATCCAGCTCAAAGTCCTAGCTTCTGGCGCCACAGGTTCACCTGTCGGCTCTGCAACAACCTCTGGCACAGGGACCGGAACCTCGGTTACCTCCAGCTCTGATACCGGAGCTTCCACCATTTCTGTATCTCATGTCAGAGCTTCAGTCACCGGTGCTACCACTGTTGGAGCATCTTCACAAATGTCCTCCCTGTGGTTTGGCACTACCACGGGAGCTTCTAGTGTCTCTTTGGGATCCAGATCCACAACAGCCGGCACCAGAGCTGTCGTGACGTCAACCACCACTTGGGGAGAAGTAGGAGTCCGAGCTGGAACTTCTGCCTGCAAAGCTTCAGTTGCTGGTGCGGGTGTCTGAACTTCCGAGCTCTTCCTCATTGCACTGAAAACAAAGAACCGAAAGATTCAAAACATGACAAAAACGAGAATAGCAAATCAAGGTGAAAAAAGCAAAGCTTACCTTGGAAAGCTACCACTCCAATTGGCACGAAACTTCTTCACCGGGCGCTCAGAGCTGGAGCCTGCCGTGGTTGGTCTAGCGGGAGCTCCGGAATGTCGCCCGGAGCCTATCGCCGTCGTTGGTGTTGCCCCAGTAGAGGCCTTACTTTGCTGGGAAGGACTTTCGTACCTGGAGCCCATAGCTGGCACTGGGACCGGAGTCGACTGCCTGGAGCTAGTGCCTCTTGAGGACGTCTGCACCGTAGGAGGTGTTGCTGCCGAAGATCTCCCTTGCTGAGGAAAAGAGGTAGTTATAGACGGAGCAGATCTGATGGAGCTCCCATCAGCGTGCCTCAGCTTCCTCTTTCGGCCGGAAGATTCTACTGGCTCCTTGCCCTTGGCCTTGCCCTTGCCGATGTCATCAACCCATTGGCTCGGGGTAGGGGCGTCCACCCCTTCGGAAGCCCCAGGAATTACAACCCTGGAGGTCTTGCACTTCTCCACTTCACCGAGGTCATCTAGTGCCGACATCTTCCTCTGGAGCTCCTTGCTGAACTCTGGAATAATTTTTAGAGGCGGGAAAGCAGCCAGCGGAGTCAAGGCGTCATCAGAGATGGACCCATGCTGAAATTTCTTGAGATGGAGCTTCAAAGATTCGTCATCCAAGTTAGATTTCAAATTGGTTTCAATCCGGTCGTCATCCATCACACTATTGAAGGCCCATGCGAGCCTCTCCCTTCTCTTTAGCGGAGCCCACCTATTCACCAAAAATTTCCAAAGACCAACTGGGGGTCACTCCACCTTCCACACATTCTTGGATTCTGGCCAGGACAGGCTTGAACACATCCGATAGCTTCGAAACTATGTTCCAGGCATCGGTGTCAATGTTGGGGAGTCCCTGGGGCAGCTCCAGCCTATCGTGCTCCTCCACTACAATGATGACCCAATCTTTCTTCTAGTCATCCCATTTGCCAGAAGGGAACGACTTCAAATAATTGAAGGGGCAGTTCTTGCGCTTCATGAAGTAGTAGAAGCCAAGCAGCTCTGTCCCCTTGCCAGTGGTATGAACCGTGAAAAAGGTCTGAAACAACTCGATACAGGGAGGCACACCCAGACACATCTCGCAGAAGTGGACGAAAGTCGCCACCAACAGGAGGGAGTGGGGGCCAAGGTGATACAGCTGGAGGTTGTAGAAGTCCAACAGCATCAAGATGAAACTTGAAAAAGGTGGGATCAGTCCCACCATGGCCTACGCTAAGAAGTACACCATTTCGTGCGCCACAGCGCTCCTTCTTGAAGGGATGCTTGCCGACGCGAATCACGTGGTTGAAAGAGTCACTGGACCACCCCATGGAGGTCCGGACCTTCATTAGATCATCTTTACTCTTGATGCGGCTTTTGGGAAGACCTAACTCCATCGCGGCAAAGTGGAGCGAAAGATGAGAAAGCTAGGTAAAGGTTGGAAGGCTCTGAGCGTGAGTTCAATCGAAACGCAAAGAGTCCTCAAACCATGTGGGCTTTCCTTCTTAAGTAAGCCTCTGCAACGTTTGGATGGAAACTGCAATAAGAGCAAGGCCACATTTCAAAAATCTACCCCGTCAATGACGATGGGGGCCTGGGGCCACCCTGATGAGGAAGTCCAGGTTATTACCCCAGGCGAACCATTGTCATGATGGGTGGCGGGAAGACCAAGGGCGGCAGCCTGACAAGGCACTCGGAACTGATACGATTTTTGTATTGGGAACCAGTGACGTTCAATTTCGTGAGATCTGCCATGCGAATATCACTTGCCGCATTCAAGGAAAGCCACGCGGTGATGGTTTTGCAGCGAACCGTCACCCCAACTGCACCTTTGAACCTGCGGCGCGGGAATCAAAGTTGGCCCCACCTCCGGTAGAATAACATAACCCAAAGGATTTCTCCCGAAGGTGGACCCGGGGGCCACTGTCGGTACCCTGCGTACCGGGTACCCCAAGATACCGCAAGAAGTGCAAGGGAGTTCCACCTGTTAAAGTTGAAGACCTTTGTATACCCCACATGTTACACGACACTGGGCCCGCCTCCTTCATATGGGTAGCTCCAGCACTACCACGTGCAATATAAGGTCGGAGATAAACTCCCCACTTAGGCAAGCTCCGTGCTTGACACATGGCCAGTGACCTCGGACCTAACCCCCTGTAGAGGGAAGCTCCAGTGCCACCATGTGTGTAGTGGCTCCGGACCTTCCTCCTTGCGAGGGGAAGCTCCGGAGCTGCCACATGGAAAGCCTTCGGACCTACGACACCAACGGGAGTACTGATGGATCTCCAACAGCACGAACATTCAAGGGACAGTTATTGCTATAGTTACAAGGCCTGATTACACGCTATTAATATAATATTAATGGTGCATGATCAGAAGACCCTTATTACTGGTAACGCCACCATTAAGGCGCGTTATCACGCTATAAGGGTGCTTAAACAAACTTATATCATGTATTAGGCAGTTAACTATGTTAGGGCCACATGTTGGGCCAGGCTGGTGATGTAATGGCCTGTCCTTAGACTATAAAAGGGTTGCACCGCACGGTACATGACAACTAAGCAGATACACACGCAAGCACCAGTGAATCCTCAATACAACAACACACACAGCATGGAGTAGGGTATTACGCTCAGATGGTCCGAACCACGTAAATCCACTATGTCACCATCTTCTTCTGATCTCTGCGCGCCCAAACCGATTAAAGAACCTCCATGGGCTAAAATTAGGTAGTACCAGGGGAAGTGTCGTTCGTACGCTTCGACACCGGCCCTGACAAGGGTTTAGTGAAAGCATCAGCAAGCTGGTCTTTTGTTGAGATTGGCCGAATGTCGAGCTATTTATTTGTAACACGTTCACGCATGAAGTGATAATCAACCTCAATGTGTTTATAACGCCTGTGAAAAATAGGATTAGCAGACAAGTATGTAGCACTAAAGTGTCGGCGATCGTATATGTGGTATGCCAAGCTCACATAGCAAGACCTGTATCCAAATAATTTCAGAAGTGGCATCTGCTATTGCTTTATACTCTGACTCAGTACTTGATCGTGAGATAGCGGACTGTTTTGATGAGCGCCAAGACACAAGGTTATCACCAAGAAAGACAGCATAGCCCCCAGTACTTCGGCGATCATCAGGATTTCCAGCCCAGTCATCATTCAAAAAAGCACTAAGAAGATATGAGTTTGTCTTTAGAAATTGAAGGCCAAGATCATATGTGTCATGTGGATATCGTAGAATGCGCTTTACGGCAGCCCAATGAACAGTGGTTGGTGCGCCATATATTGGCAGACCCAATTAACACAAAAAGATAAATCAGGTCTTGTTAACAAGAGATACTGGAGAGCACCCACAATGCTTCTATATATCTGGTTGCATCCTTAGGAGATAGTAACTCGTCACCATCAAGAGATAGTTTCTCAGTAGGAAGCATGGGCGTGGACACACCATTGGATGCAGTCATGTTGGTTCTGGCCAGGAGGTCTCTGATATATTTTGCGTTGGGTTAATACCAAGCCATCGTTTTGATGAGCCACCTTAATACCCAGAAAATATTGGAGAGATCCTAGATCCTTGACTGCAAAGTCTTTTTGAAGTTGTTCAAGCAAGTTATCAGTAGGCGAGGAGGATGAGCTAATAATAATGATGTCATCGACATAAATCAACATATAGAGGTGGAAATTGTCTCTGTTAAAAATAAATAAGGACACCTCTGCCTTGAATGCGATGAAACCCAGGTATATGAGCTTGCTATCAAGCCGCTAGAACAAAGCTCGTGGTGCTTTCTTAAGGCCATATAGGGACTTGTCCAACTTTCAGATATAGTGAGGATAGTGACCATCAACAAATCCCGGAGGTTGCCGCATGTAAACTTCCTCATTCAGCACCCCATGAAGAAAAGCATTTTATGTTAATTTGGCGAATGCTCCAGCCACGAGAAACTTCAAGGAAAAGTTAGAACCTGGTGGTAGTAGGTTTAACCACTGGGCTTAATGTCTCTGCATAATCCACACGATATTGTTGTTTAAATCCTTTGGCCACTAAATGAGCCTTGTAGCAATCAACGGAACCATCTGGTTTTTGCTTTAATTTGAAGACCCATTTGCAGTCAATTATATTGAGACCATCACGTGGTGGAACGAGATGTCAGGTCTTGTTCTGAATGAGAGCTTGAAATTATTCTTGCATCGATTGGCGCCAAAGCGGATGAGCAAGAGCAACTGTATAAGAAACTGGTTCAGCTGGCATGGTGATTGTAGAGTATGTAACAGTATAATCGGTATGAATTTTAGGATGCCTTATATTCTTCTGAAGGCGGGTTCCATACTGATGAACAGGAGTAGGAACCAGAGTATCACCAGTTTCCACCAAAACAGAGGTTGTGGGATCCACCAAAACATGCGCTAGAGTATTATCATGTGGCACATGGACCAAAGGAACTACGTCCCCAGAGTCCTCCGTATGCGGAATCAGTACCGGAGGGCACCTTTGGTCGGGTGTAGCAGAGATGGGTGTGTGCGGTAGAGATTCCCGAGGCATAATGATGGGCACATCAGGGGGAGATAATGTCACCGGCAAGGACTGCTCCGTAGCAGGGAGCAGCGATCCCAAAGATGTTGCAGTAGTTGCAGGCACCATATTTTCTGCATCCGAGGGGTTAGCAAACACTGGAGATAATTGCATAGAATCACGCTGCACATTAAAACTGTCCTCATTAAAATGCAGATTCCGCATGGGAATGCTAGATGAAGAAGCTGATGATGGTAAGTATTGAGAAGATGATAACGCGGCAAAAGGAAAAACATGTTCATCCAATATGACATCACGAGAAATATAGACTCAGCCGAATTCAGGATCTAAACATTTATATCCTTTGTGAAGAGCACTATAATCAATAAAACCACATTGTTTGGATCGAAAGGAGAGTTTTTGTTTTTGATTTGGACGAAGGTTACACCAGCATGCACAACCAAACACTCAGAGCATCGAATAATTTGGTGTTTTGTGGAATAATTGTTCTAGGGGACAGGTATTATCTATGACATGGGTTGGATTGTGGTTAATGAGGTATGCAGCAGTGAGAAAGCCTCATCCTAGAATTTCAGGGGCATGTGAGCATCAGCAAGGATGGCTAGGCCAGTTTCGACTATATGGCGGTGTTTTCCTTCAGTGGATCTGTTTTGCTCATGTGCGGGGGGGCATGAGACACGATGATCAATACCAAGACATTGAAAAACGGTGTTATGCATTTTCTGATACTCGCCACCCCAATAAGACTGGACACATTTAATCTTAGCATCTAAGAGGCGCTCAATATGAAGCTGAAATTCACGAAAAATGTGTGGAGCTTGAGTTCGATCATGCAACAAGTAAACCCAGCAAAATTTGCTAAAATCATCAATAAAGCTAATGTAGTACTTAAAAACACCAACAGATTTTGGAGAGGGTCCCCAAACATAAAAAAAAATCATTTGTAAGGGTGCTGAAGATTGATGAACCGAATAAGTATAATGAAGTTGATGAATTTTTGCTAATTGGCATGCATTACAGACAGGAATAGAAGACTCTCAAGGATACAAAATATTATTTAAACGCAGAATTGATTGAACAGTTTCAAAAGAGATGTCCTAGTCTTGCATGCCATTGAATTCGACTAGTAGACTTGCTTAGCAATGCTTGAGAGAGTCTAGCAGCATCGGAGGGTTTGATTGGATAAAGGTTGTCATCACACCGTTCGTCCAGAAGGTTTGTACTCGTTTGTCGATCCTTGATGGGAAAATGCCAGGTGATATTAAAAAAGGACATCATTGCCACGAGCAAGTTTATGAACAGAAATTAAATTTTTTGAAATTTGAGGGACATGTAAAATAGTACGCAATCAAGTAAACGGAGGCAGTTCTAAGGGAAGCATGACCAGTACGCAAGATATTCAAATCTGTGTCGTTCCCCACATGAACTTTATCACCATCGTGTTACTGCTCACGAACAGCTAGATGGTCCAGATCACTTGTGATGTGGTCAGTGGCGCCAGTATCTGAGTACCAATTTAGATCAATCTTGTAAGATGACGTAGCAACCATCACCGAGGCAGAGAGATCTTCACAATAAGACTCATCCATCTGATGCCAGCAACGAATTGCAGTATGTCCTTCCTTGCCGCAGATCTTGCAAGTAGGACGTGGACGACGATCACCAGAAGAACGAGGTGCTGCATCACCCTGTGAATGAGAACGTCCCCTGCTAGAACAGCCACGACCACAATTGCGGCCACGAAAATTCCCACCACGACCAGCAAAGTGTGCCGATGATGCTACGTTGAACAGCTATTCAGATTGATGCTTGTTTTGACGGGCTTCAAACGTCATTAGATGAGATTACACATCATCCAAGGTGATCAACTCGTTTGTGGTCATGGAGGCGACAAAAAAATCATAGTCCAGACCAAGTCTGGCAAGTAGATACACTATTACATCATCATTTGTAAGAGGTGAATTAGCAGCAGCAAGTTCAGATGTGAAGCCTATAATGCAGCGAAAATAATCACTGGCCGATGAAACTTCCTTCTTGGTCATCACCAAATCAGCATGTAGCTGAACAACGCGAGCTCGTGTAACTGAGCCAAACATGCGCTGCAACTTATCCCAGGCTTCTTTGGACGAACCGGCATCCACAACATCATGCAGAATTTCCTTAGACATGGAGGAAAGAAGCCCACTTAGCATGATCTTGGTTGAACCACTTAATATACTCAGGATTAGGCACCAGATCTTCACCTGCAGCAGACGAAGAAGCAATCTGCTTGGAGGGTGCCTGGAACATGCCATCAAGAAATCCCAGCAACTGGGTGCCGCGAAGATAGGGCAAAAAATTGACCGCGCCAAATAAGATAGTTAGCCTTCGTGAGGCGAAAAGTAACAGCATTATGTATAGGGGTTAAGGCAAAAGATGTCACCATTGACGACAGGAGAGAGGAGGTGGTCGTGGAGGAGGAAGATTGAGTGGACATAGGTCAAGAAAAAATCCTTGGCTCTAATACCTTGTTAATTAGTCTGGATGTCAATGCCTCTCAAGGCCACGGCGTTCACTTTATATAGCAGTGGTCAGGCACAAGATTAGGTAGGAGATTACACACGTATGGTAGGAGATTATACGCAATCGACAAGGAGAAGCGGCTCCTAAAAATAGAAGATTACATGCCAAGAAATAGGAGTTTCTATGTTTAACAGGTGCAACTTCATTCAGCGAAGGGAACTAATGCTAGCAGCCGCCCAGCAGTGTTCCATACTTCCCGACGTTTCACTTCCCAATTTTATCTTACTACTTCACTCCCCTATCCATACACTAAGGCGCTAGAAACACAACAAATTGGTGTCAAAGTTTATCGGAGCATCGACAATGGCATCCAATTCTAAGGTCAATCCTGGGAGCCTCTCGGATTCTGCCAAGCTAGACCACATTCTGCCCTAGCTCGCCATGAAGAACGATCATTTGGACTCCCATGACCAGCGGCTCACACGATTAGAGAAAGGATCAAAAATTGTCGACTCCACTCCTGTCACATCGCTACTGAAAAATGGCAATGAGGAGGGTGGCGCTTGTGGTAACTGGGGCGGGTTCCTAGTCCATCACGGTCTCAAGGTGGTGGTCCATGTCTTCTCAAGATCAACTTCCCAAGGTAGGTTTGATGATGAGTTTGACCCGCTGCTCTGGTTCAACAAGTCGGACACATACTTCCAAAGATGCGAAGATGGTCGAGGAAAAAGTTTGGCTCACATCCCAGCACCTGGATAGTGTAGCTGTAGAATGGTAATATGCCTTACAAAGGAACTTCCGCATTGTTTCCCAGGCAAGGTTCACGTAATTTTGTAACATGAGGTTCAGGCCACCTTTGGCCAGCGCACAGGAACTGTAGAGAAACCATAGTTCCTGATATTACTTTGTCACTGTGAAGATTTGACACCTCGACAACAAGTCAACTTGTTCTCATACATGGCTTGGTGAGCCTTTGAGGTGAAACGTTGAGCTCCAATTCCTCCCCCCCCCCCCCCCCACCCACACCTGCAAACAACCATGAGCCTTGCACGGGCTTATGAGTGGTGTGACTCCAGAACCTCCAAGTCCACCTTAAAGTGCATCTAGGCAGTCCCTTGTGGGTTTTGGATGACTGATGACAAACGAATGAGATCATAATGGACTTGTTGAGATGAATGCAGGTCAACTCAAATTAGATAGTTTGGTGCACTCAAAAAGTTAAAAAGAATTGATGAAGAAAAAGAAAGGCCCCATCGATGAATGATGCACAAAGTAAACTTAATTGTATAGGATGTGTGTGAGAGACACATCCCAAGAGCTCAAGTTTTTGCGTAGGGGTAAGGGTCTTAAAATCAATCTTAGAATTCACTGAGCACTGGACTAGTCCGTTCATGGACCGGACTAGTCCATTCAACTCTCTATTGTCTCACTTCACAGTGCACCGGACTTGTCTGTTCATGGACCGGACTAGTCCGATAAATTTTCTGGAACCTCAATACATAGTGTGCCAGACTAGTTTGTTTACGGACCAGACTAGTCCATTCAACTTTCTATAAACACAATACATTGTGCACCGGATAAGTCCGTCTGAGGACCGGACTGGTTTGTTGAAATCACTGATGTTCCATAACACATCAAGCTGGACAAGTCCGTCTGAGGACCGGACTAGTCTGAGAAAGTTTTTGATGTTCCAATACATAGGGCGCCGAACAAGTCCGGACACCTACCGAACCAGTCCGGTATACCTCACACAATTTGGGGTTTCTAGTGTGCTACACATTGCACGCCTATTTTACACAGCACAATGGATAAGTCCGGTCATCGGTACAGACTAGTCCGGCCGTCGGGATCCCTAATGGTAACAATTTTGGAAACACTATAAATAGGAGATTCACGACACTACAAACACAACTCACGTATTATACTGTTCACAACTCAAACCCTAGTGCCGTCACTTGTCCCAAGAGCATGAGAACACATCTCCCCACACATCTAAGGTCCTCAAAAGTGAAAATCTTTGAGTATTCAGATTTGGGATTGGGAGATCGTTGTCTACGCGTCATTGAGCTCTTGGGGTTTGATCTCTTTACCATCGTGCAATTACTTATAATCTTTTGAGTGTATTTGATCATCTTTTTGCTGTAATTCTTGTGGGAGCCCTCAAAGTGTGAGGTTATCCTACCAACTCAGTGATTACCCGTGATAGTGGAATCAAGTCGGCCTTGTGTGGTAACTTGATAAGGATAAGGGTTTGAAGAAACCCAGCTTTGTGTGGGCTTACTCAACGAGGAGTAGATCTCTTTAGTGAGATCGAACCTCGGTAAAAATCCGTGTCCCATGTGCTTCTTTATTTTTGCTTTATCATTACTTAAGGCATTAAGTTGATCAATCTTGTAAAATAAATTACAATTTCTTTCCACGTATAACTTTGCAATATTGATTGTCAATTTAAGTGTTCTCAATTGTTGTTCAATTTCCGCTGCTACGACATCTCAATTCCTGAATCAACACTTAATTAACTCACAACACTTTAACACACCGGACTAGTCCGCTCCACCAACCGGACAAGTCCGGTACCTCAAGTATTTGGCAGTTTGATTAAGTGTGTTAGAAATTTTAAAAGCCTATTCACCCCCTTCTAGGCCACATTCAATTGGTATCAGAGTAGGTTCTCCATTTACGAGACTCACCGCTCGGAGAGATCAATGACCTCTGACAAGAACAACGAGATCCCGAAGGTGCTCAACATCGAAGAAGAACAAGATACAAAAGCCTTCGATATACTCAGGGAAAATCAACACGGTGATGGAGAAGTGCATCACCTCAAGGCACTTCTAAGGAAGAAACTCTTAAGTCAAAAAGGAAAAGAAGACACGAAGATGACGGGGAGTGGTCATCATGATACTCCTGATATACTTACAACTACGATCGTCTCAATTCAAATAATCATTATCTTTCCATTCCCATGGGAAAACCTCCGCAGTTCGACGGAAATGATTATACCATGGAGAAATAAAACATGAAAATGCATCTAATCTCTTTGAACCCCAGTCTTTGGCATATTGTGTGTACAGATGTAGATATTCTGGATACAGACGATGAACTCACTCCGAAACGGGAACAAGAAATACACCACAACACACAAGTTGTTGCAGTGATCACTTTATCTCTAAGACAAAAATAGTTCACCAAGATTGATGGACTAGAAAGTGCCAAGGAAATCTGGGATACCCTGAAAACTACACATGAAGGAAATCGGTCAGTCCGAGAGGCAAAAATTGAAATGCTCGAAGGAGAATTGGGGAAGTTTGCTATTGAGGAAGGCGAATCACCTCAAGACATGTACAATAGAATGAAGGCGCTTGTCAACAAGATTCGTGCCTATGGAAGCAAGAAGTGGACTGACCATGAGGTGGTCAAAAGAATGATTAGAGCCTTTATGCCAAGAAATGTCACCTTGTGCTCCATGATCCGCAAAAGCCCAGGGTTTCACAAAATGACTCCGGATGATCTATTGGGCAAAATTATGAACCACGAGATGATGGAGAAGGAGGCCCAATATGTCAAAGACCTAGGTGAGCTTACTTCTCCAAGAAGAAAGACGTTGCCCTCAAGGCAACTTGCAAGCCTAAAGGAAAGGAAGCTCATGAAGCACAAGATGATGAAGACACAAGTGATGTAAGCACCGATTTGGATGATGAGGAAATTTCACTCTTCATCAAGAAATTCAAGCGGATGATGAAAAGAAGGAAGGGCAGCAACTCGACTGATGGGAAGAGCAAAGAAAAAAGAAAATCCAAGGCTCGACATATCTGCTACAACTGTGGCGAGTATGGTCACTTTATGGTTGACTTCACTTATGAAGAAAAGAGAAAGAAGAAGGAAGTGAAGCCTCAAGAGAAGAAGATCTTCAAGAAAAGGAGGCAAGCTCACCAAGCGCACATTGGCAAGGAGTGGGACTCAAAGACGAGTCCTCCTCTGATGAAGAAGAGGAGATGGCCACCATTGCCATCAAGAAGCCTACCAAGAGGTCTACACTCTTCCCGAACTTGGGAAGACTGGAGACTCATAATCACACTTGCCTCATGGCTAAGGAAAGCAAGAAAAAGGTTCGACTCACACCTCCCTAGCCAAATTCCTCTATTGATGTTTTTGACAGCTCTAGTGAAAATGAGGAGATGTTTAGAGGGTTAAGTAAAACTGCATTAAAGAAAATGAAAATGTTGTCGGATGAAATTTTTGAGAAGGAGAAGCTTGTCAAACGACAAGAAGATATGCACACCCGTGAAAGGAAGAGATATCAAGAGGTTGAGAAACTCCTTGAGCTTGAGAGTGAAAAGAGCAAGTCACTTGAGCATAAACTAGCATTAAGTAAGGAAACTTATTCAAAGATAGAAGACTCACACGATGCAATCAAGGATGAACTTGCTAACTTGTAAAAAGTTAACAAGATTCTTGAACTGTAAGTTGAGTCACTCACTACAAGAAACGAATAAAAGCGTGTTGGCCTTATAACTGTCGGTAATATATCTCCAAATGTTGAGTCCACAGAAATTACAATTGATTTGGTTACTATCTACCATATTCACCCAAAGAGAAGAACAGCGCAAGTTAAATTAAAATTGATTTGGTTCTCCAAATACTGAGTTCTCCAAATGCTGAATCAAGAATCAAGAAGATTTTTGGCACAAGAGAACAACACAAAAGAATGAAGGGAAGACCGCAGAATCTCCAGCACTCTAACAGCGCGCATGCACCATTGCTATGAACCCTGCCTCTGCCGTTGCTGGGTGAGGGAGCCGTCGACGCAGCTGTTGGATCTTGCTTCCTTCGCGGCTCAGACGTGCTCCGGCGCGAGCGGCGCGCCCATGATGACCAGAGCTCACCGCCAAAGCCCGCGTCCACACCGTCGCGTCCGCCGCCGTCGACACGGGTATGGATCTTGGGACGCCGGATCTCGCAACGCGGTTCTTGGATCTCGGCTCCTCTGCGACGTAGACTTGCACCGGCGCGTCCATTGCGACCAGAGCTCGCTGCCGCGCTCCCGCATCAGCCGCCATGGACGCGGATCTTGGATCTAACGGCACGCCCATGACGACCAGAGCTCACCGCCGCCGTGTAAGTGTCCGACGCTAGCGCGCGCGAGGTGGAGCTGGCCGCGCACGCAGTGTCCTGACCTCTCCCGCCTCTCGCAGGTCGTGCTTGCGCCACCTCTGGCTCGGTCTCTTCTTGCCTCTGTCCTCTCCCTGATCTGTTCACTTGACGATTGATTCTCAACTCTGTAGAAAGGAACAGACCCGGGCGGAGTAATAAAAAGAGAGGACGAACGGACGAGTGGGTGAAAACAATAAAAAGCTAGAGCCGTCAGTAACCTAATTAGACTAACAGTTTTATCTCTATAGCTGTCGGCTATTATTCTGTCTGGACGTCTTTACTTTTCACCCGTACAGCTGTGCATGCCCATCGCTAATGCCTTCGGCCAGTGAGGCGCTACCGACGTACTAAAATTATAGCTGTCAGGCTATGCAGTTGTTCCGACGCCTCTACCTAAAGCCGTCGATTGTAGACGTTTGACCCACATTTATAAATTTTATCGTCGGTGTTTAGGTAACCGACACATTTAGTATATTTTAAAAGCGACGGCCCCGGCGCTTTTAAAATCCCCGACAGCTTATTGCTCGTTTCTTGTAGTGACTCAAGCAAAGTGACTCCTCCTCCTCCAAAAGTTCACCTTCCAAAGGTGTATGTCCGACAACAATTGTAACTTGCACATGTTCCATTAAGAAAAATGCTGTTAAAATTGATTCTTCTACTTCTCATGCTAAACATCCATCCCAAAGTGACATCTTTGACAAGGAAAAGATCAAATATGCACGTAGTGCATATATGGTCACTAGACCTCCTAACATCAAAGATGGTATTGGGTTTAACGAAACTAAACACATGTCCACCAATGTTCATGCTAAGAAGCAAATTACTTTTGTTAAGGAAACATCACATTAATCTGGATTACAAATACTATTTCCTACTTTTGATACTTCCTATGTACTCATGAAAAAAAAAATCTGAACATGTATTTGCTAAATATGCAGGGCCACACCACAAGAACTCCAAAACTTTTGTGTGGGTGCCCAAGACTCTTGTGACTACCCTGCGAGGACCCAATCAAGCTTGGGTACCTAAAACCAAGAAATAATTTTTTTTGCAGGCCCACTCCTCCGGTGGAACAAAATGGGTGTTGGACAGTGGATGCACTAATCACATGACCGGAGAGAGGAGTATCTTCGTGGAGCATTAGTGCAATGCGGATCCAATTGAAGGGATATACTTTGGAGACAACAGCCACGGAAAGGTCATTGGTAGTGGTAAAATTGAAATCTCTTCCCAGCATACTCTCGCAAATGTTTTACATGTAGATTCTTTAGATTATAACCTCTTGTCCATATCTCAGTTGTGCGACAAAGGTTATAATTGTTTATTCACTGATGAGGGTATGACTGTTTTCAAAAGAAGCGATGACTTGATTGCATTCAAGGGAATATTGAAGGGAAAGCTTTATCTTGTTGACTTCAACAAAGATAAAGCTAAACTCAACACTTGCTTGGTTGCTAAAACAAATATGGGATTGTTGTGGCATAAACAGCTAGCCCATGTTGGGATGAGAAATCTGCAAAAAACTTCTAAAAGGTGGTCAAATCCGAGGTTTAAATGATGCTGTTTTTGTGAAAGACAGGCCTTGCAGAGCTTGCTAGGCGGGAAAACAAGTTTGGGCACCACATCCTGCCAAGAACGTGATGACTACCTCAAGACCGCTGGAACTTCTCCACATGGACCTATTCGGTCCAATTGGTTATATAAGCATCGGCGGTAACGAATACGGACTGGTCATTGTTGATGATTTTTCTAGATTTACCTGGGTATTTTTTCTGTATGATAAATCTGAAACTCAGGGAATTCTCAAGAAATTTCTAAAAATGGCACAAAATGAATTCTCCTCAACTGTGAAGAACATTAGAAGTGACAACGGAACAGAATTCGAGAATACGCAAGTTGAGGAGTACCTAGATGAAGAAGGAATAAAACATGAATTTTCGGCACCCTACTCTCCTGAACAAAATGGGATGGCCGAAAGAAAGAACAGGACACTCATCGAGATGGCTAGGACAATGCTAGATGAATGCAAGACTTCGGATCGGTTTTGTGCTGAAGCAGTGAACATCGCTTGTTACGCCACAAACCGGCTATATCTTCACTGACTTTTGAAGAAAACGCCATATGAGCTCCTCATCGGTAAAAGACCGACATTTCATATTTCAAATTATTTGTATGTAAATGTTTTATCTTGAACAAAAAAATGAGGACTTCTAAGTTCGCTTCGAAATCTGATGAAGGGTTCTTGCTTGGGTATGATTCGAATGCCTACGCCTATCGTGTCTTCAACAAAGTCTTTGGCCTTGTTGAAGTGACACGTGACGTAGTGTTCAATGAAACTAACGGCTCCCAAGTGGAGCATAATGATAAGTGTGTGCTAGATCAAGAAGAAGTCCCATGCCAAGCGTTGAGGAGAATGGTGCTTGGTGATATTCAACATCAAGAGCAACGACAAGACTCAAGTGGTCAAGATGGACCTCAACAAGAAAGCAATGATCAAGGGTGAGCTCATGCCCAAGATCAAAATCAGGAAGATCAAGAAGATAAACATAATTAAGGAAGCAATGATCTAGGGGGAGACATTGACAATGAATAAAATGAAATGCAAGCAACTTCACAAGTTCCTCACCGAAGAGTACATCAGAGTATACAAAGAGATCATCCCATCAACAACATCATTGGAGACATTGCCAAGGGAGTAACCACTAGATCTCGCATAGCTAACTTCTGTGAATATTACTCTTTTGTCTCTTTTCTAGAACCATACAGGGTAGAAGAAGCACTAAAGGATAAAGTTTGGGTGATTGCAATGCAAGAGGATTTGAACAACTTCAATATAAATGAAGTATGGGAGCTTGTAGAAAGACCAAAGGTCAACATCGTTGGAACCAGATGGGTCTTTCAAAACAAGCAAGATGAACATCGGGTGGTAACAAGAAATAAGGCGCGACTTGTGGCGAAGGGTTACTCACAGGTCGAAGGTTTGGATTTCGATGAACCTTTCGCTCCCGTAGCTAGACTTGAGTCCATTCATATTTTATTGGCATATGCTACTCACCATAATTTTAAGTTGTATCAAATGGACATCAAAAGTGTTTTCCTCAATGGTTCCATTAAGGAGGATGTGTACGTGGAGCAACCACTAGGATTCAAAGATCAAGAGTACCCCACCCATGTGTATAAATTTCTTAAGGCTCTCTATGGCCTCAAATAAGCTCCTCAAAATGGTTTTTAGATTAGAAAATCTGATTATACTTTGTTCACAAAACATTTTGATGATCATCTATTCGTATGTCAAATCTATGTTGATGATATCATTTTTTATTCTACTAATGAATCCTTTTATTAAGAATTTAACAAGATTATGACAGGCAGATTTGAGATGTCTATGATGGGTGAATTAAAGTTCTTCTTGGGGTTCCAAGTGAAGCAATTAAGAGAAGGCACTTTCATAAGCCAAACCAAGTACACGCAAGACATCCTCAAGAAGTTTAATATGGACAAGGCCAAGCCCATCAAGACAACCATGGCAACTAATGGACATCTCGATCTCAATGAAGATGGTCCAAATGTGGATCAAAAGGTATATCAGTCTGTGATTGGCTCATTACTCTATTTATGTGCATCTAGGCTAGATATTATGCTTATTGTGTGTATGTGTACAAGGTTTCAAGTCGCACCTAAAGAGTGCCATTTAATAGCTGTAAAAAGAATTTTAAGATACCTTGTGCACACACCCAACTTGTGCCTTTCGTATCCCAAAGGATCCAAGTTTAACTTGATAGGATATTTTGATGCTGACTATGCAGGATCCAAAGTTGATAGAAAGAGCACGTCGGGGACTTGCCAATTTCTTGGCAGATCCTTAGTTTCATGGTCATCTAAAAAGCAAAACTCCATTGCTATTTCCACAGCCTAAGCGGAGTATGTTGCAGCCGGTAGTTGTTGCGCACAACTACTTTGGATGCAACAAACTCGAA
Source organism: Tuctoria greenei (assembly GCA_036927565.1). Classification (NCBI taxonomy): domain Eukaryota; kingdom Viridiplantae; phylum Streptophyta; class Magnoliopsida; order Poales; family Poaceae; genus Tuctoria; species Tuctoria greenei. The sequence continues at coordinate 144,054,119 of JAYESD010000008.1, read as the reverse complement.
GGGATTATGGTTACAATCTGAACCATATTCCACTCCTATGTGATAATGAGAGTGCTATAAAAATTGCACACAACCCAGTAGAGCACTCAAGAACTAAGCACATAGATATTTGTCACCATTTCTTAAGAGAGCATTCATTAAAAGGTGACATTGTAATCTCACATGTTAGGATGAAAAAACAACTTGCGGACATTTTCACCAAGCCATTAGATGAAAAGAGATTTTGTGAGCCAAGAAATGAGCTAAATATACTTGACTCTCGAAATTTGGCTTGAAACACTGCATACCTGATTGTGATTTCGAAATTTACTCATTTTTGTGAAAATTTGTCCCTTATCTCGATTTTCTCTTGAAAACTATTTCAATTAGTGAATCATGGTGAATTATGGCAATTGTATGATCGTTGATTGCTTACTGGTCATGTTCATCAGGATTATTTGTGAAGTGATGTCCTTTAGATCACTATTAGATCAAACAACTAAAATCAAGTTGTTCAATTTTGTTCTGTCTTGTGAACACCAGACTAGTCCGTTGCCTCAGACTAGTCCAGCCCTGGTCCGGCATACCAGACTTGTCCAGTGGCGACCGGACTAGTTTGTATCTATCAGGGCTAACCCTAGCCCGCTGCCAAGAGCTCATCCCCCTCATCTCACAATCGCTTTTACTCTCTCTCTCTCTCTCTCATCTATCGAGAGCTCCCAAGGAGATTTTTGCATCCATCCATCAAAATTGAAGATTTCTCCAAGGGAAATCCTCTCCTAGGCGCGGAGCTTGCCCACACTGGACTTATCCAGACCCTACTTTGCTCCTTCAACTTCAAGCTTCAATCTTTTCGGTAAAATCTCACTTAACCCTAGTTCTCACCTTTTCTCAAATCTTGCTTATTTTTCTTGATTCCTATGGGGTACATTAATCTTCTAGATGTATTCCTATTGTTTCCCTCTCATTGTGAATCAATTCGAGATAGATTTGTTGGAAATAGGAAGTTAGGGTTCTTATGTGAGTCCGGACTAGTCCAGTATTCAAGTGCGGACAAGTCCGGTACCCTGACAATATGAACCTCTAAATTCTTATTTGCATAAAGTCTACAATCAATGAACCCTTGAATTTCTCTGTCAGGCACGATGTCTTAATGTTTCGAGGACAACTCTTTTGACTATGACGAAGAGCGTGACCATGTGAGCAAAAGAGAGGGTTATGAAGAAAAGGCATGACCACAATGTTTACTCCTCACCTCCCAACAAAGTACTTCCTAAGAAGAGGAAAGTGGTAGTGAAGAAGCCCCTGGGCAAGGAAGGTGCTGTCAGTTCTTCGGCATGAAAGAGAAGTCTCAACAAGGGCAAAGGACTGGCTAGTGGTCCTATTGGACCTTTGGAAATGAATGCTTCTACTCACCGCAACAGGCAATCATCAAGTGATGATTTTACTGGAAAAGTGAGTGAATTGGCTGACAAGTTCAGAAAGATGGAAGTCTATGAGCAGCCCAAACAGTCAGCTGACCCCAGATTATGGAGCAATTTCCATGCTGACTATTATGAGCATGTATATATGAAGATGAGGAACCCAGTGATTGAAAGTCAGTGAGTGGATATCACTTACCTCCAGTCCAAGAGATGCCAAGCTTACCAAGAGATTCTGGAGGCATTGGAGCAACATGGACTGAAGATCTTGTATCTTTCCAATGGGACTGGAACAATGAGGTCATCACCCAATTCTATCCCACTCTATACTTTTCTCATGATGATGGTGAAAAAATAATATTGATGACACATGGAGCAAAGTACAATGTCACTTATGATGAGTTTGCTAGGATTCTTCATCTGGAGGATTCTTTGGAGAATGCCATCATCATTCACAACTTGAAGCCCCTGGAGAAAGATGAGCTTGATTTTCTATATGATACAAGAATACCTTACAAGTCTCCAACTACCAAATACTTGAAGTCATTCTTTGCAGTTCTAAATAGAATCCTCAGGAAGACCATAACTCCCAAGGAGGGAGATGCAGAAACTATTTAGGGGACACTAAGGACATTGATGAAGGTGATAAGCAAGAGAAGGACCTTCAATCTCTTTGAGTACATCTACAATGACATTGTGAACATCTTCGTGACCCCTAACAGGTCCTATGGCTATGCACCCTATATCATGTATATGATTGAGAAGGTGACAGAACTTGAGTTTGTAAAGGATGTTCCTCACACTGGTCTCAAACCCCAGAAGCCTACAATCTACATTGTCCCCTCTGCTTCCACCTGAACAAAGATCTAAGAGGGCTCATGAAGGCACAAGAACTGAAGCTGCTACTCCTGCTCCTTGGCCCTCTAGAGAGTCCTCCAGTAGTGTGCTGAGAATGCTCTCATCCATCTTTGCATCCTGCCGCAAAGTGAAAATTAAGCAGCACAAGGAGAATTTGGCCATGGTAGAAACATCAAAGATATGTGAAGGCCAACATCAAAGATATTGGTGAGAAGCTAGAGATTGAGCGTGGGGTCACCTCAGATTTCTGAAGACTCTTAAGAGGATATCACACAGATGGCACCACTCTCAGAGCAAGAGTTAGCTTCATTTGGACTAGCTAGCGTCTCCGCTCCTCCTCCTTATCAACAAACACCTGAAGATGAAGATAGAACCGAGAGTGAGGGAGGCAGCGGCGATGAGTGATTCCACTTAATTTTTCCCTTTTTGGTGCCTTGATGCCAAAGGGGGAGAGATTGAGACTAGTAGATTATTTAGTAGCCTTAAGGACTTGTGATCGAGATGATGTATCTCAATTTCAAATTATTGTAATCCCTAATAGATGTGCTGATTTTACTTAATGTGTGATTCTTAGTTTAATGTTAATGTGATGATTGCCGATATGTAACACCCTCATTTTCACCCATCATGCATTGCATACATTCCTATACATGTTTAACATTAAGAAACATAAAAAGAAACAAGTTTACAATGAATTAAAACCAAAATAGCATTTAAAATCCTTTATTAGTGCAGACTTGTCCGGTTAGGACCCCGGAATAGTACGGTTTTGCTCTCTATTGACTCTCCGGACGTGTCCTCTTTTGCCGCGGATTAGTCTGAATTTGCTTTTGATGATTGTCCGGACTTCTCCGTTACCTGGTACGGACTAGTCCGTTCTTCGCTTTTGGAACTCTTTGAAGTTGTCCGGTAATCCCTCCTTTCAGTCTAATTTTTGGAAAATTTACCAAATCTCCGGACTTGTCTGCGTATACCGGACTTGTCCGTTTTCCTTTCTGGACATGATCGGACTTGTCCGGAACAAGAACGGTCTTGTCCGTTCAAGTCTCTGTTCCCTATCAGACTAGTCTGCCCCCCCCCCCTAGCGGACTTGTCCGGTGTGCCCAAATCGGATTCAATCATTTCCTCCATGACATGCTATTGGGTACTTACCTTAATTGGGCCAAAGAACGTCGTGCCCAACCCCTTGGATCCATGTGGGATCCCTACACGGCCCACCACCTTAAACTTGAAATCCATCAAACCCTACCACCTCCACCACTATATAAACACACCAACACCCATCTCTTCACCTATTTCCCACAATTGAGAAACTCCAAACATTAATTCGTGAGAGCCACCGTCAAGAGGAGATCACCACACCCAAGAGAAGAGAAGGAGGAAGGAGAAGGATCAAACAAGATCGATCTTTGTCAACTCATCGACATCATCATCAATTTTCCACCAATTCTCCATCTTCTTTGGATCTGGGCTCAAGATCCCGAGCTTTCTCAAATTCTCGACCCTTGAGTTGTTAAATTCATGGTAATTACCTTAGGTCATCTTTCTATGTCAATCTTGGTCCCATAATTCAACTCAAACTATACTCTAATTAGAAAACTCGCCAAAAACTCTATCCGAACAGACTTGTCCCGTCCATTGCGGACTAGTCCGATCGACTTTCTGGTCCAGGGCGTACTAGTTCAGTCCCCAGTACAGACTTGTTTGGCCACTTGAATTTGAAGTTGCTGAATTAATTACAAATTGAATCAAATCAATTCGAAACCTGTTCAAACTTGTTAGGAACCATTGTGACTAGTTAGTAAACATTAATAGTAACTCATTAACAAGTTTTACCACATAATTGCATTTATCATGCATCATGGCATGTTGAGTAATATATGAACATTTATTGATTGTAATGTTTGTTTTGTATGGCTATTGCGCGGAATAGAAGGTGTTACTCTAGAGGGTGCTGTAGGGGACCTCCAGCACCAGAACATCGAAGCTTTCAACGCTAACCAATGTCCGGAGCAAGGCAAGTGTCCTTGATAATTTTGATCCTGTCTTGAAATGTTTTGTTTGCAAAACTACATGCTTGTGTCAAATTGATGGGAAAACCCAATTATAGGTGTTTACTAGACTTGTTTGACCATCCCTGTCGCCTGGAATACATTGTAGAGAGTCAGGAAGGGTATTTTACCTTTTTGCTTCGCATTAATTAATTGGGATGGAAAAATAAGAATTGTTGCACTTATGGATGATGAGAATTTGTGGATATGGTTAATTGGTAACATGGAACTTGGGAGATCTAAGCAAGCATGATTTATGGATTGGGTTGGATTATATGGTGGTTTGTTTGCCTTGGATCTAAGGATCGGTTCATGCGAGAATATGTCGGGACAACAGTGGCACCACGAGGCCAAGTATGGGTGTGGCTTAGCTGATTAATTAGGTGTAACGCCAGCATAGTTCGGATCATTTGGGGGAGCGGGGAATGGGAGCCGATTGGATTTGCAATAGTGGTGGGACTGCGCTGGGATCCAAAAGGCACAAGAGGGGGCCCTTGGTTGGATGTGCTCAGTTGGAGGCATCACCACCGGTGAAACCTCAGTGGGCCTGAATATGCTGGTAATCCCATTGTAAAGGCTATTTTGTGATCTCTTGGACATGCACCTAAGGAAGTATAATTGGCATAATAGAGGTTTCTTTAGTCGCCGACGGGTGACAAAATCAGGAACTTATGGGTAAAGTGATACAACCTAAAAATTATCATGATAGCCGTGCTCCCGGTCACGAGCACCTAGATGACGTACATGATTAGAGTGAAACTTGGGATTTGGTATGGTTTGGTTATGGTTTTGTCATGGTTATGGTCATGGTTATGATTATGGATTAGATGGTGATAAATGGACATGGTTAACGAGGATGGTAAGAGAATGGCATATGGATGATTAATAGATGATAGATTTGTATTATGTTAATTATTTGGGATACGATGGGATTAAATTCACATAGACATCCTAGTATGCTTTTTTTCATATGTTTTAAATGTACTTTTCAGCGAATAGCCATTATTTATTGTCAGTTCCATGTTTAAGCTACATTTCATTATTTCGCACACTTGCTGAGTACGACATGTACTCACCCTTGCAATTCCTCCACCAACAGTTTCAGGTGATGTTTAGGAGTACCCTGAGGATAATGTAGAGTACTAGATTGTGTGTTGCCGTCGACTCGCCTATGGTGTTGCTTGGAGCCATGCTATTCCCCTATGCTCAGTTGCTTAGTTTGCTTAGTTGCTTTATTAGATTAATTCCGCTACATTAGTTTTTAGAACTATTAATATTGATCATTAGACTTGTAATTAGAGGATTATTGAAAGATTGTAATAAAAGTACCTTCTTAACTAATTTGTGTTGAGGAAATTTTCTGTATATCATTTGTGATGCACTCGTGTATGTGTGTTGAACATCATGGGCACACATATGCGTCACACTTGGTTCATTTTCGGAACCGGGTGTCACAAATTGGTATCAGAGCCACAGGTTGACCGTAGGATGCAGCCTAGATATAATGGACACTTTAGAACATATAGGAACACTCAAGAAGCATTGTGGATTTGTTGGTGTGTTGATTGCTATGTAATGTTTGCTTGTGTGCTTAGTAGAGGATTGTGGGATGCTTTAGCGTTTGACACATCCATATAGGCTAGTATAGGTACTTGCTTAGTTTCATGTTTCATGATGCATATAGTTGAGGATTCATTCTATCTCTCTTTCCTATCTCGCTCAACCTCTACTTCAATGGAAGGACACAACTAGAAGATTCACTATCTCAGACAAAGCTATATGGAGGATGAGAACAAAGATAGTGTGTCCAAGAGTAAGTTTTAAAATAAGGAGGGTAGAATTCTTCGCCAACCTTATTGTTTTGGATTCACAAGGATAGGACATAACACTTGGAATGGATTGGCTACTGAAGCATAATTGAGTGGTCCAGTATGCCACAAGTACAGTGCAATTGACAGGTGATAAAGGAGTCTGCATTGGAGTTGATGCGTCGCAATAGATGTCAAAGCTAACCAATCATCAAGGACTACTCCAACGTAGTGAAGTGCATGACTGAGTTGCTAACAAGAGGAAAGCTTCTCAAATGGATTCTATCTTGTCAGTACGACATTGAGAAAGAGAAGAAGAGATTTATAACTGCACTGGTGTTGGTATTACTAGACGTGAACAAAAAGCGTGGATTTATGCGACGTATCAAGACAGGGACTTGGATGTGTGCTCATGCAAGCAAGTCAAGTGGTAGCCTATGCATTAAGGAAATTGAAGAAACATGAGCAGAATTATCCTACGCATGATCTCAAACTTGCAGTCGTAGTGCATGCTTTGAAGATATGGATACATTACAATCTTGGTCATAGGTGCGAGATTTATGCGGACTACAAGAGCCTCAAGTGCATATTCACGCAAACGGACCTTAATTTTAGGCAACGAAGATGGTTGGAGCTTATCAAGGATTATGATGTGGGAATCAACTATCACCCATGGAAGGCTAATGTAGTGGCCGATGCTTTGATCCAGAAAGGAGTAAGTCACCAACTCACAGTTCGGGAATTGCCATTCGAGCTATGCAAGGAGTTTGAACGGTTGAATCTTGGATTTGTGAATGAGATGGGGATAATGGAGTTAAATCTGACCTTGGAGCAAGAAATTCGAGAAGCTCAAACCAGGGATGAGAAAAATTCAGAAAATTAAGAAAAGGACCCAGGAAGGGAGAGAATTCAGATTTGATGAGGATGATCATGGTACTCTATGGCTTGGGAAAGAATTGTGGTGCCGAATGTGAAACATATTCAAGAAACGATATTGAAGGAGGCACCTGACTCACCTTACTCCATCTACCCCGGCTGTACAAAGATGTACAAGGACTTCAAGACCTATTATTGGTGGGCTAGCATGAAAAAGGACATAGCCGAATATGTCGCCATGTGTGATGTGTGCCAACGGGTCAAACTTGAACATCAAAGGCCAGATAGATTATTACAGCCATTGAAGATTCTGGAATGGAAGGGGGAAGAGATCAGTATGGATTTTATAGTTGGAGTACCTCGAACCCAGTCTGGGTATGACTCAATATGGGTTATTGTCGATCGGTTGACCAAATCAGCTCATTTCATCCCTGTGAAGACCACATATACCACCGCGAACCTAGCAGAATTATATACGGAGCATATTGTATGGTGACATGGAGTTCTGAAGAAAATAGTCTCGGATGCGTCTAAGCGTGTTTTGGCCGAACCCTAGCCTTTAGATACTGCAGCCGCTGGTCATATTCGGTGGGTTTTTCTTAGATCAATAATATCGTCGTTCTACGGTTTGTGAAACCCCAACTTCGCGATTTTAGATCGTGTCTTCGACGTTCTTGCTTCTGTTCTCGGTTGCACTTGCAGGGATTAGCCTTCTTGGCGAGGTCAAGTGTCTGCAGCACGGTTGATAACCAGTGGAGCAGTGGTGTAGTGATTGCAGGGGTACTCGAACTGCTCGAGTGCCACGGATCATCAACATCGAGTTCTCCACCCCAGTCAACTTACCTTTCGAAAGATCGGGCCTAAACTACTTGTCAATTGGTATCAGATTTCCAGGTTGCTCATGAGGTATCTTTGTTTTCCTTCCATTAGATCAGTTTTGTTTTGTATCTAGAGTCCACAGAAAAGCCACAAAAAATTAAATCATTTTTACTGCTTCATAGACTATAGTGCCTGCAGTTTTGTGAGACCTATGTGTGCTGAATACATTGGATATGGCGATAAAAGTTTTGAATACTACCAAAACACCTTTATCATGAAGGTCCGACTCTAGGTCGGAGCTTCTGCAATGTCCAACAATAGGTCCGACTTGCTTTGTCAAGGTCCAACCTGTTTTTGGGTAGCTCCGGTGAGCTTTGTCTTTAGCTCCGGCATGTCTTTGTTATGCTCTGATATGTTTTGCTAGGTCTGACTTATGTTGGTTAGCTCCGACATGTTTTTCTAGCTCCTGTTTTTTGGGTTGACTAGTTCCAACCAGCTTTGGTAAGCGCCGACGCTAGGTTGTACTAGCTTTGGTAAGCTCTGGTGCTAGGTTTTACTAGCTTTGGTAAGCTCCGGCGCTAGGTTTTACACGCTTTGGTAAGCTCCGGCTCAAGCTCCGGTTAGCTTTGGCAAGTGTCGTTACCCTGCGTACCGGATACCCCTTGGGATTGCAAAGATCACAAGGAAACTCCATCTACCAGATTTGAAGGATTCTGAAGGCCCCACATGTCAGCCGTAACCGGACCTGCTTCCCCGACAAGGTTAGTCCCAGGGCCGCCACGTGTATCATAAGACCAGAGCTATCGCCCACACATGGGAAAGCTTCGGACTAGATACTAGTATGGCACCCCCGAACCTAACCCTAGACAGAGGGAAGCTTTGGTACCGACACGTGTCCAACAACACCAGACCTACCCGTCCACAATGGTAAGCTCCAAAGCTGCCACGTGTCCGAACCGTCGGACGTTCAACCTCAACAATCAGACTGGTGGACCCCCAACGGCTCGGACCTTCAAGGGGCAATCAAAGACTTCAAGACCCGGTTAAGTGTTATTAATACCATATTAATGATACACGATCGGAAGACCCTTAATACCAGTAACAGCACTGTTAAGGACCGTTATTACACTATTAAGGGTAATTAACCCCATTTATTGTGTATTAAACATTAGTAACCGCCAGGGCCACATGTCGGGCTAGGCTAACAGTGTAACGACCAGTCCTTGTGCTATAAAAGGACTGGTCGACGATACACTCGGGGACTCTGGGATGCTCTCTGGGACTCTCACGCGCTCTCAAGCACACACAATCACTGAAAGCTCTTAGACGCTCAATACAATAGTTACACACCCCGTGGAGTAGGGTATTACGCTCAGGCGGCCCGAACCACGTAAACCTCTGTGTCAATTTGCCACCATCTCTTGAATCTCTGCGCGCCCATTACCGAACTATAAACTCCACGGACTACTAACAGTAGTGTCAGGAGATCTGCCAGATTCACCCAACGACAGTTGGCGCGCCAGGTAGGGGGTGCACGAGATTTCAAGAATGGTGAATTCAGCTGCTGGATCATCCAACGGCAACCTCGCTGTGCAACCTGCTGGAGGCAATCCCTCCAACATGCAACAACCAGCCGGTGCAGTGGCTCCAGCAGGAGTCATGCCTCCGCCTCCACTGCCTGCACCAGCAAATCAAGTTGGACAGTGGGACGGAGCATCTTCTTCGGTCACCACATCGGCGAATAACAACAACCCTGAACACGCGCTCCATGCAGCGCGTGCTCTCCTCCAATTACCACCACCTCCGGGTGCATCCCAGGGTGCAATGGAGCAGTGGAGAGCTGATGTGGAACACTTGGTTGCAGCAACAGCCGATCGCATCAGCAACCAAGGTCCTCCCCCCTTAGGGCGGGCCCCATCGCAGCATCGAACATTGTCGCGCAGACTTGGTCCGCACGCTTCCCAAAATAGGTGGCGTGCTGCGTCTCAACAAGTGACATCGTTGCCTCCCGGGGCGCGACGCACACATACGGTAACCAGGCTCTCAACTCACGACCTTCGGGCGGAGCTTGATCGCCGCGTCCATATCGAGCGTGCTTGCGAAAGGCGAGAAGCTCGAGACATTCATGTTCCTGAGGGAATAGGAGGAGGCTGTTCTGCCCTGGCCATGCACTTGCGCATGGTCAGATGGCCACAAAAGTTCCGGCCTCACCTGCCGGAGAAATTTGATGGCACTGTCAATCTCGCTGAGTTTTTCCAGATTTACTCCACTGCAATCCTTACAGCCGGAGGTAACGAGGCCGTAATGGCCAACTACTTCCCCGCGGCTTTAACTGGGACAGCCAGGTCTTGGTTCATGAGCCTTCCGCCCAACTCCATCAAGAGCTGGGCAGAATTGTGCCAACAATTCACCGCCAATTTCGGGAGTTCATACACCCGATCAGGCACTGAACTGGACCTTTTTGCTGTAACGCAGAAAGGGGGAGAATCCTTGCGTTCCTTTATCCAGAGCTTCTCCCAGGTACGAAACACTATTCCTTCTATATCCAGCGCTTCTGTTATTATGGCATTTAGACAGGGCGTACGAGACAAGAAGATGCTGGAGAAGCTGGTGGTCAAGGAGATCACCAGCATCACGGAGCTCTTCATCTTGGCAGACAAGTGTGCCAAAGCTGCGGAGGGCCGTGAAATGCACTCCAAACCACCTCCGGAGGATAGTAAAAAATCCTCCAAGGGCGAAGCCACTGCCTCCGAGAGTGGTAAAAAGAAGAACAAGTCCAACGGCAAGAAAAAGCCGTCGGCTGGCACACCTACTGTTGCAGCTGCTGCAGCTCTGGGTGGTCGGGGGCCACGCCCCGAGAAACGACCTCAACCTTCATCTGAAGATGGCAGCAACTCCAAAATGTGGTGTCCTATCCATAAGTCGAACAACCACAACCTGGAAGACTGCCGAGAGGTCCATAACCTTGCCGAGCGCTACAACAAGCGCCGGGAAGAAGTTCCTTTCCGACAAAGGGAAAGAAAACAGAAAGTCAACAAAACTCCGGCTGAAGAGGAGTTAGGTTTTCAGGACCCTAAAAGGGTCCTGAAGTCTGTATACACCTCCCTCGACGATGACTCCGACGTCTCCGACAATGAATGTCGAAAGACCATGAACACCATCTTTGGTGGTTCGTGGGATATCACTTCCCGCCGTGTCCTCAAGACCATGCGGCGGGACATGGCCTCAGTAGATCCCACCGCCAGGGCGGAGCCGCACCGAAAGTGGATGGACACACCATCACTTTTGATGCATCAGATTGCCCTCAGAACATGATTGGAGCTGGCCAACTCCCATTGATGGTTTCTCTAACCATCAACAACATCCAACTCCACCATGTAATGGTGGACGGAGGTTCAGGGCTGAACCTCATAAGCTTTAAAGCTTTCGTCAAGCTTCAACTCCGACCTTCGGACTTTTGCCCCTCCTGACCTTTCTCCGGAGTAGGTTCGGGGGCCATAACCCCACTTGGTGCCATTACTCTCCCCGTGACCTTTGGGACTCGGAAGAATTATCGCACTGAGAATTTGGTCTTTGACGTTGCTCAGATTAACTTACCCTTTAACGCCATTCTGGGCAGGCCATCCTTGTACGTGTTCATGGCTGCGGCTCATTATGGCTACCTGGTGTAGAAGATGCCGACACCAGCTGGTGTTCTCCAGATCCACAGAGACCGCACGGCCGGAGTGACTGCTCTGGAAGAACTTCACGCGCTTGCTACAACGCAGGAGGAAGAATTCAGGCAAGAGCAAACTCCGAAACCCCCGAGCATTCGTCAACTAGGCTCAACCTCTGCACCCCGTTTGCAACCAAGCGGTGACACCGACATTCCCGTCAAAGTCGTCCAAATCGGTTCCAACGCCGCTCAGACCACCTGTATATCGAGAGGTCTGAATGACAAATAGGAACTCACGCTCATCACTTTCCTCCGGGCTAACGTTGACTTGTTTGCCTGGCAACCATCACAAATGCTTGGGATCCCTAGGGAAGTGATTGAGCATAATCTGAAGATCTATCCTGACGCTCGGCCTGTACATCAGAAGCCTCGGAAGCAGTCAGTAGAGCGATAGAACTTCATACGACAAGAAGTGAAGAAGTTGCTCGAAACTGGATTCATCCGAGAAGTCTCCCACCCAAAATGGCTGGCGAACCCAGTCGTTGTACCCAAGGCCAGCGGGAAGCTTCGGATGTGTATCGACTAAACAACATTGAATAAGGCATGCCCAAAAGATCCATTCCCACTACCCAGAATAGATCAGATAGTGTATTCCACCTCCGGGTGTGAATTACTGTATTTCCTAGACGCATATTCTGGGTACCATCAAATCAGAATGTCTAGGGAAGATGAAGAGCACACTTCTTTTATCATAGTAGATGGATTGTATTGTTATACTGCCATGCCATTCGGTCTCAAGAATGTAGCCTCAACATTTGTACAAGCTATGTACAAAACCTTTGGAGAGCTCATCAGAGTAGTGGAAGTGTATGTTGATGACATCGTCGTCAAAATCAAGGACAAGGAGTCACTTCTTGACACCTTGCAAGCTATCTTTGACAAGCTGCGGATCACCCGCACAAAGCTGAACCCAGACAAGTGTGTCTTCGGGGTTAGCTCCAGAAAGCTTCTTGGATTCTTGGTAAACCACCGAGGCATAGAGGCGAATCCGGCGAAGATTAAAGCCATTGAAGATATACGACCACCAGCCCGCATCAAGGACGTCCAGAAGCTGACTGGATGTCTAGCCGCCCTCAGCCGGTTCATCTCAAGACTGGCGGAACGGGCACTTCGCTTCTTCAAGCTGTTGAGGAAGTCCAGGCAATTATAATGGTCTGATGAAGCAGAAAAGGCATTCCAGGAGCTGAAGTAGATCCTCACCACTCTACCAACCTTGGTAGCTCCGAATCCTGGTGAGCCTCTACTGCTTTACATTTCGGCAAATGACAAAGTTGTTAGCGTGGTCCTGGTTGCGGAGAGACCAGAACCTTCACAAGCTCAGGAATCTAGAACCTCCGGGTGGGTCAGGAGGTTCCTGAAGGCGAGTCTGGGTCCCAGCCCCCAGACTTGGATCTACCAGGAGTTACTTTTGTTGAACAAGAGGATCCGGACCCTTCCGGGAGGGTCCGGGTCACTCTAGAAGAAGCTCCGGGTTCCTTCAGCAAGGACCGGGAGGTCCCCGAAGAAGGTCCGTACCCCTCCGGGAGGTTCCATGTCACTCCAAAAGAAGCTTCGGGTTCCTTCAGCAAGGACCCGGAGGTCCCCGAAGAAGGTTCGGACCCCTTCGGGAGGGTCCGGGTTGATGAGGAGGAAGCTCCGGACCCCTCTGGGAGGGTCTGGACAGTCCTGCGCCCAGTGTACTTCATCAGCGAAGTACTCCATGACGCCAAGACTCGATACCTAGAGGTGCATAAGCTGCTCTATGCAGTTCTTATCGCTTCCAGGAAGCTTCGCCATTACTTCCAAGCTCATAAGATCTCAGTGGTGACCTCTTATCCACTGCGTGCGATCTTGCATAATCCCAATTCCACTGGGAACATTGCAAAGTGAGCAGCGGAATTGGCCGAGTTTGACCTAGAATTCGTCCCAAGGCAAGCAATCAAAAGTCAAGTATTGGCGGACTTCGTGGCAGAATGGACCCCCTCTCCATCAAACCCTGGGGGCCCTAGTGAGCAGAGGCCGAAACTCAAGGCTCCGGTCTTCATCGAGCCTCACTGGACTCTCTACTTTGACGGCTCCATGCAAAAGCAGGGGGACGGAGCTGGAATCCTTCTCCTCGCTCCGACCGGGGAGAAGGTTAAATACATGGTGCACCTTGACTTCAAGGCGACCAACAGCATGGCGGAGTATGAAGCACTCATTTACGGACTAAAGATGGAACTATCAAATGGTGTCAAGCAGCTGTTGGTAAAGGGAGATTCGCAGCTCATCATTAAACAGGTGAAGGGTGAATGCTCCTGCAACAATCCCCAACTAGCTGCTTATCTCCTTGAAGTCCAGAGGCTTCAGAAGGACTTCGAAGTCCTAGACCTCCACCATGTCCAGCGTCTTCATAATGCTAAAGCTGACAAACTCTCGACCAAAGCGTCAACCGGAGCTCCGGCTCCCGACGGAACCTTCGTCTCGAGGTTGTCAAAACCCACAGCTCAGCCCGCCGAACTGAGCGAAGGGGGCGAGACCAGCACCTCGAAGCTGGCGGTCCTGATGGCCCTATTACCATGGCAGCCATCAAGGGTCGTAGGTGCTGCCGGAAGCTCCGAGCAACCCAGCACGCAAGACTCAAATGCTCAAGCAAGCTCCGATGCATGGATCTCGGAGATCCAGAGCTACTTGAAAGACAATATCCTTCCTGACGATGATGTATCCGCTGACTGGATAGTCAGATTGGCTAAAAGATACACATTGGTAGAAGGGGATCTCTACCGGTGCAGTGCCAACGGCGTCCTAATGCGGTGCATCACAAGGGAAGAAGGTTGTGAGCTCCTCACGGAAATCCATGGAGGCGAGTGTGGGAACCACGCGTCTTCCCGCACGCTGGTCGGTAAAGCCTTTCGGCATGGCTTTTACTGGCCTACAGCGCTCCAGGATGCAACTGAGCTGGTGAAGAAATGTGAAGCATGCCATTTTCATGCAAAACAAATTCATACACCAGCTCAGCCTCTACAAATGATACCTCCTACATGGCCTTTCGCTGTGTGGGGGATGGATATCTTGGGACCTTTCCCAAGAGCCGTCGGAGGTTACAAGTTCTTGTATGTTGCCATTGACAAATTCACCAAATGGCCAGAAGCAACTCCAGTTGTGACAATAAACAAGCAATCAGCTATCAACTTCTTGCAGTCCATCCTATGCAGATTTGGAGTCCCGAACAAAATCATAACAGATAATGGGACACAATTCACCAGCTCTCCTTTCCAAGGATACTGCAAAGACCTCGGCATTCATGTCAGCTACGCTTTCGTAGCTCACCCGACAAGCAATAGCCAAGCCGAGAGAGCAAATGCAGAAATCCTAAAAGGACTCAAGATGAGCACTTATGAGCACCTGAAAAAACATGGAGCCAACTGGATCGAAGAGCTTCCGCCCACTCTATGGGCCAACAGGACAACTCCAAACCGGTCAACTGGAGAGACACCCTTCTTCCTGGTGTACGGAGCCAAAGCAGTCCTTCCTCCAGAAATCACCTTGGGGTCGCTCCAGGTCCGGACCTTCGACGAAGCCACGCAGGACCAGCTCCGACGTGAAGACCTTGACCTCCTTGAAGAGGGAAGGTGCCAAGCAACTGTTCGGAATGCCCGATACCGCCAAGCTCTTCGGCGTTATCACCAACGGCATGTTCACAACCGACAGCTCGAGGAAGGCGATCTGGTGCTACGGAGAATACAATTTAGAGAAGGGTTAAACAAACTTTCCCCCAGCTAGGAAGGACCCTTCCGAGTGATCAAAGTATCCCGTCCTGGATGCGTTCGCTTGGCAACTGAGGATGGGACACCTCTCCCTAATCCTTGGAACATTGAGCACCTTCATAAGTTCTACGCTTAATATCACGGAGGTGAGTCTGTAATTACATGTGATGTATGTTATAGAGTCATTGTACAGAGTCGGGTAGCTCCTCCAGGAGGACAGCCGGACCTACCCCGTAAGGTCCGCAACGTCCATGCAACACTTGTCACAGTCTCGAAACTAAAAGTGAAGCTAGCTACCTTGGGTCAAACGAGAAACGAAACACACTTAGTCTGGTTCTGTACCCTAAGAGGTACTTGTTTTCCCTGTACCCCGGACCTATAATGAAAGACGTCATTGTGTGAAAACAGACTCCACATGCATTTATTTTGTACAGGCTCAATATTTTATATTTTTCTCTTTCTTGTCTATAACAAAGTTGTGCAATTCTTAAGAAACTTTAGCTCGATCAGTTCATGTACAATTCGAGTTGCATCGTCTATTCTTTCGGATCCAAACATTGTTAATGGTCTACTCGCCTGAATGCCGCCAAGCCAATCTAGGGCTCGAGTGTGCTATCGACTTAGCCTGGTCATGCACCCTAAGTACGCCACTCTACCTACACCCCGGCAGGCCAAAGTAAGGCGAGTCCAGAAACGATTAGATCTGAAGGAAACAAGGCAATGCACTTGATAGTATTTAGAATTGTGTTCGACCTAAAAATTTCTCGGGAATAGTAAGTCACAGTGAAGTTATAGATAGGAAAATGGATTTTACTATTTTTCTTGACTTCAGTGTGCAGGAAAAATAAATATTTCATGACGATGGTGAATGAAGCCGGAGCGGCCAAAGCTCCGACATCCTCTAGGTGGCTTGTGGTCGATGTTCAAACATCGATAGTGAGCATCGCTGGAGCTACTCAGCTCCGGTAAAGCTAGGGGGCCAGCTGTCAACGTGAAGAAAAGATGGTGGGAAGACTCTAGAGTGGAGTCTGCTGTCGACACACCACGTGCTGGCAGAGGTCACTGCCGGAGCTACCAAGCTCCGACACCCCAGAGGACTAATCATCGATGCTTTACGCATTGATGAAGACTACTACCGGAGCTACTAAGCTCCGACGAGGGTCAATGCCAGAGCCACTAAACTCCGACAACCTCAGGGGGCCTTCACTATCAAATACTTCGAACCTACGTTCTACAACTGTTACATCCTCTTGGTACATGTTCACAATCAAATTGTGTACATCTACCAGGGGGCCAAGTGGGACAAAGGTGTTGAATACAAAAAATGAAATTCACAAAAAACTTGGATTTCATTCATCTGGAGACAAGAGACTACAAAATTGGAGAAAGAGAAGAGAGGATACAAGTGGGAGCTACAAAGAGATGGTCCTAGACCCTATGGAAGAACGAGGCGACCTTCTAGGCAGCCTCCGATACGCTGGCTTGGGCAGTTTCTCCCTCTCCTTCGATGGGGCCTTCAAGCACCGGGTCCAGGGGGAATTGAGGGTCCCGGCTTGTGTAGCACGTCAGCACGAATTCTGCGATGTCCTTCATCAGGGATTGTCCCTCGGTCTCCATCTTGTCCACAATGACATCACCCATCTTGGTGAGTTTGTTTCTTGCCGAACTCAACGCTTGCAACGCCAGGTCCATCTCCGGCTCCAGATCATCCGGATGCACGAGACTAAAACCCATTGGCGTCATCGCGTTGTTGGCTTTGCCCAGGAAGTCCCAAACTTGTTGGGACTCCACAGTCCTTTTGCCTCGCATCTCCTCCAAGGATCTTCTAGTCGCTGCAAGCTCCGAATTCTCATGGGCAAAGCGCTCAACCTCTTTGGCGTTCTGCTAAATCATTTCAGCAACTTGCCTTTCGAGTTTTCCGAGCTCTTCCTCCCGGAGGTGGATCTTGTTTCGGCAGTCGACCAGGTCCTTCTCCCGACCCCGCACTTTCTTCTCCCTGGTAGCAACGGCATTCTCCCACCTGTGGAGTTCCTGCCCTCGCTCCTAGGCCTTCTTCTCCTCTCTCTCGCAGTGCTCCTCCAATTTCTTGGTGCGCTCCTCGAGACTCTTATCACCCAGAGTTAGTGAGCTCTTCTACCCTCTTCATGACGTCGTCCCGCAGCTTCAGGAGTTTTTGCTCTTCATCCTCGAGCTTTCTCTTCCGCTCCTCAAGAGCCTCTCGGCGCTTCACGAGACTAGCATGGATGGCGTCGAGCCTCTCCTGGCAATCATCTGCTGCAATTTTAGCAGCTTTGGCCTGCTCGTAGATGGTCCAGGACTGGTTGTCAAGGAATCATGTCATGATTTCCCTCTCATCCAACAGCTTACCCCAGTATTCCAGGCGGACCTTCTCCCTCTTCACCCACTCCTTGTCGTCAGCCAGCCTCGACTGCGCTAGCTTGGTCACAAATTGGAGCCGGTTGTGCCACCTCCTAAGAGTTTGGCGCTCCTCCTCGAGGGCCTTGCTGTCGTGGTAGAAAGCCAACTGGACCTGACGAAGACTAGAGCATGTGTTGTCAATAGAAAATGACAGGGGGATCCGATCAGGACCTGCCGGGGTCATCTCCGCCAGTTCTAGGGGGTTCTCTGTGACAAAAATTGGGTCCCACTCTACAATAGCGGTCCCCTGAGCTTCCACGGCACTAGGGTCGTCCTTCAGGATAGCCTCGGCCGCCGCCGAGGAAGGTCTTGTAGTAGAAGTTTCGACCTCCAGAATTGGCTCCGAAGGTCCCGCCGCCAGGTCATCAACAACTGGCCCCTCAGACGGGGGGCCGACAGCTTCATCTGGGCACCCTGGCTCGGGCGCGGACACCTCCTGGACCACTGCTTCACTGGCGGGCGTAGAAGATTCTGCCGGAGCTGAAGCCACGTTCGGCTCCGACGTTGGCGCCTCCTCCACCACCGGTTCTGGTGCTGACGCTACGACCACCATGGGGTCGAGCGGTGGCACCTCTACAGCAGCTCGCTCAGGCGCCAGAACTTCTTCAACAACCTGCTCCACCGCCGGAACTTCTGCCACAACTGGCTTTACCGCCAGAGCTTCCTCGACAACCGGCTCAAGGGCCGGAACTTCATTTACACCCGGCTCTACCGTCGGGGCCTCATCAACCACCAGCTCAACTGTCGGGGCTTCAACAACATCCAGCTCTGAGGTCGAAGCGTCCATCATTTTAGCATGCAAGCCCGGAGCTTCAACCTCTGGTGCAAGTTCCGCTGGTACATCTTCATTCCTGTGGTCCAGCACTACCACGGGAGCTCCTGGGGATGAGTTGAGGTCCAAGACCAGGACAGCCGGCGCCGGAGCTGCCGCAACCTCATCCACCTCTTGGGGCGGCGCTAGAATCAGAGCCGGAGCTTCCGCCTGCACAACCTCAGCTGCTGCTGCTGCAGGAACCGGAGCTTCAACCCTTTTCTTGGGCACTCTGTGGATGAAGGACGAAGAAACTCAAAACACAATTACAACAAAAAACAATCAACTGAGGTAAAAAATCAAAAATTACCTTGGAAGGCTTCTACACCAGCTAGCGCGAAACCTCTTTTCCGGACGCTCGGCGTCGGACCCTGTCGCCCCTGGAGTGCCAGCTCCGGAAGGTTCCCCGGAGCTTGCTGCTGCTATCGGCGTCACTCGGTTGAGGCCCCCCTCGACTGGGAAGGACCTCCAGACCTAGAGCCTTCAGCTGGCCCTAGTACTGGAGTCAAATGGTCGGAGCTAGCACCTCGGGGAGATGCTGATGCTGGAGTAGTTGCCGCCACCTAATACATCCTCCACTGGGGAGAAGGAGCCGTCGTGGAGGGAGCAGGTCTGACGGACCTCCTGTCGGCATGCTTTAGCTTCCTCTTGTGGCTCGCGGGCTCGGCCAACTCCTTGCCCTTGCCTACGACTTCGGTTCTTGGCTTTGGGGCGGGAGTGGAGTCACCTTCAGAAGCCCCGGGGATTACCACCCCAGAGGTTGATCGCCTCTCTACCAGGCCCAAGTCATCCAACAGCGGCATCTTCCTCCGGAGCTCTCTGCACTCCTCTAGAATCATATTCAGAGGCAGGAAGGCCACCGGTGGAGACACATCGCCAGGACCGATGTTCCCAGGCTGGAACTTCATGAGATGAATCTTCAAGGCTTCACCGGCCAAGTTGGTGTCCAAGCCAACTACAATGCGGTTGGTATCCATCTCACTGTTGATGGCCCAGGCAGGCCGGCTCCTAGCCCTCAGCGGGGTCGACCAGTTCATCAAGAAGTTGCTGAAGACCATCTGCGGGGTCACCCCACCTTCGACACATTCTTGGATTCTGTCCAGGATGGGCCTATACTCCCTCGGCAGCGCCGGTACGTCCTTCCAAGTGTCGGTGTCGACGCGACGAAGGCCTTCAGGCAGCTCTAGCCTCTCGTGTCCCTCAACGGTGATGACCACCCAGTCTTCCTTCCAGTCGTCCCTTTTGACAGAAGGAAAGGACCTCAAGTACTTGAGGGGAGAGTTTTTCCGCTTCACGAAGTAGTAGAAGCCAATGAACTCATCACTCTTCCTAGTCGGGTGGACAGTGAAGAAGGTCCAGAACAACTCCATGCAAGGGGGCACGCCAACCCACATCTCGCAAAAGTGGACAAAAGTCGCCACTAGCAAGATGGAATGAGGGCCCAAATGGTGGAGCTGTAGGCCATAGAAATCTAGCAACATCAAAAAGAATGTGGATAAAGGTGGGATCATACCCGCCATGGCGTACCCAAGGAAGTACACCATATCTCCGGCTCGCTTCTTCTTGAAGGGAAGCTCGCCACAGCGAATGTCGTTGTCAAAGGAGTCACTGGACCATCCCATGTAGGTCCGGACCCTGGACAACTCCTTCTTGCTCCCAATGCGGCTTTTGGGAAGTCCCAACTTCATCGCGGCACAACGGGGCGAGAGAGGAAAAGAAAGCGAAAGTTTGGAGGATTTGAGCGCAAGTTCGAATGAAAGGCGTAAAGAACCCCCAAACGGTGCGTGCTTTCCTTCTTAAGTAAGCCCCCGCAATGCTTGGATGGAAACCGCAGGGGAGCCGACAATACCATTCAAAAACTTCACCCTGCCAATGACAAGGGGGCCCGGGTCCACCCCGACGATCAAGTCAAGGTCCTTACCCTAGGTGAACGGTTGTCACCATGAAAGGCGGGAAACCCGAAGGCGGCGGCCTTACAGGGCGCACGGAACCGATACGATTTTCATGTCGGGAACTGGCGACCTTCAATTGCGTGAGATCCACACGCTAAGATCTCACCTGCCGCATCCAGGATATGCCACGCGGCGTTGGTTTAACTACGAACTACCACCAACGGAACATCCGAAGACCCTTGAAGACACGGCTCAAAAACCGAAGAATGGACCCACCTCCGGTAGAATGACTTCATCCAAAAGGTCTCTCCCAGAGGTGGGCCCAGGGGGCCACTGTCGGTACCCTGCGTATAGGATACCCCTTGGGATTGCAAAGATCACAAGGAAACTCCATCTACCAGATTTGAAGACCTCCGAAGGCCCCACATGTCAGCTGTAACCGGACCTGCTTCCCCGACATGGTTAGTCCCAGGGCCGCCACGTGTATCATAAGACCGGAGCTATCGCCCACACATGGGAAAGCTCCGGACTGGATACCAGTATGGCACCACCGGACCTAACCCCAGACAGAGGGACACTCCGGTACCGACACGTGTCCAATAGCACTGGACCTACCCGTCCACGATCGTAAGCTCCAGAGCTGCCACGTGTCCGAACCGCCGGACCTTCAACCTCAACAATTAGACTGGTGGACCCCCAACAGCTCGGACCTTCAAGGGGCAATCAAAGACTTCAAGAACCGATTAAGTGTTACTAATACCATATTAATGACACATGATCGAACAACCCTTAATACTAGTAACGGCACTGTTAAGTCCCGTTACCACGCTATTAAGGGTAATTAACCCCATTTATTGTGTATTAAACATTAGTAACCGCCAGGGCCACATGTCGGGCCAGGCTAACAGTGTAACGACCAGTCCTTGTGCTATAAAAGGACTGGTCGACGATACACTCGGGGACTCTGGGACACTCTCTGGGACTCTCACGCGCTCTCAAGTACACACAATCATTGAAAGCTCTTAGACGCTCAATACAATAGCTACACACCCCGTGGAGTAGGTTATTACGCTAAGGCGGCCCGAACCACGTAAACCTCTCTGTCAATTTGTCACCATCTCTTGAATCTATGTGCGCCCATTACCAAACTATAAACTCCACAGACTACTAACAGTAGTGTCGGGAGATCTGCCGGATTCACCCACTGACAGCAAGATTCGGAACCTGATTGCAATGTTCCTGCTTTTACTGTGAAATGTTTCGAACTTGCTTTGCATTGTTGGAAAGATTGCTTAGTATTCATTTGCTAAGTTTTTGGTGCATTTTGGTTGATATGGCTGATATTGTTTTACTGTGGTTTTGCAACATTCTTATGTGAGGTGCTCACGTAAGGTGTTGTGTTTGAAACTAATTTGAGTCAAGTCACGGACTTGGGCTCCTACGGATTTGTTGTTTGTTCATGTGCAGGTGTTGCTTGACTTCAAATCATGGTTGGTGACACGATCCTTTGGACTAGTCTTAGGGAGGAGATGAGGTTCCAACAACCAAGTTCAGGAGGAATTGTGGTTGAATGGGTCAGGAGGTCGCGTGGGATGATTGAATCAAGGGCAGTGCATATGAAAGTTACTGGATGTCGAAGGAAGGTGTTCGCACATATGCATGTGGTGCATAACGTGGCAACATGGTTCTGAATGAAGGATCGGATCGTATCGCATTATGACTTCGGCTACTGGCTGAGTCGGTTATGGTTCAATATGGAAAGTATTGAGTTGGTTATGGTAGTTTTCGTGTGCTGCACGAAAGTCAAACTGTTTAGGAATACGAGACGTGTTCTTGGTTTGTTAGGAAGTCTCGAAATTGTTTCTATCTGTGAATAGGAAGATCTTGAGCGGTTATGGAAAGTTTCGATTCGTGATTTGAGTAGGATTAGAGTCCTTATTTGAATTGAGTTGGCCTTCGGGCTGGTATATAAGCAAGGGAGGCCAGAGCTCATTGTAGAAAACTTTTAGTCTGTTCCTCTTGTGTTCTATTGAATAAATATCGTAGTTTAAAGGAACTTTTGTGCCTTGTTCGTCCGACTTGTTCCAGACAAGTTTTTCTCATCGAGTTTTCTGCACAACAATTTCTTCGGTGGTTTTATCATAACTCGAGTTTTACAGATCCAATTGACTAGATTCTTTTTGGGTTGTCTTCACAACTTGATGATCTATCATATCTCAAAATTTTACGGTCATTGGATTTGTGGTTTTTGATATACACGAGTTTCTTTGCAGTATTGCAGATCTGTTTTTTACTCGGTAGAACAGATTAACCTTTGTTCGATCTTTCGATTGTAACTTGAGTTTCTCTCGACGGATTTGAGTGATTCTTACTGTGTCATCTTTGTGACTTGATTCTCTATGATATATATCCCTTTTTTCATGGTGAAACATGTTTATATGAGTCTCACACACGATTTCTTTAACAGATCGTTTTTCTGCTGAGGGGTTTTCATTGCTTCTGCTGAAAAAGTTTTAATCTACCTTCACCCCCCTATGGTAGCTTTTCACGTGCTCTTCGATCCTACAATTGGTATCAGAGCCACGGTGCTCTAATTTTTGTGATTTGCACTTGTTTTTGACTAATCCTCATGGAGAAGTACCCCGCAAAACCTTGTGTGTTTCTTGGCATTGATTTTCAGGTTTGGAAAGCACGCATGGAAGCTTTTATCCAGGCGCAAGGCTTCGGCATATGGGAAAAGGTATACAAACCTTATGAAGTGCCACAGAATAATCAAGTTATGACTATGAACCTGCGGGGCGTCAACAACAACAACAAAGCCCGGAACTTGATCATCCAAGGACTCACTCAGAGTGACTTCAACTGCGTTGCACACCTCCGATCGACATACGATGTGTGGAGAGCGCTTTGTTACTATCACGAAGGATCCAACATGATCAAGGAGGTGAGACAAGATATGTTCAAAAAGGAATACATGCATTTCAAGATGCAACCCGGTGAGTCTATCGATGAACTTTTTGCTCGCTTTAATAAAATTATCAGCAATCTGCGTAGTGTCAATGTTAACTTTTATGATGCTGAGAATGCTAGGCAACTTCTTAGTGCATTAGACATGTCAATCTGAGAGATGAAAGTTAAATCTATTCGTGAATCAACTGTCATGAGCTCTCTTACATTAGATGTGCTTTACTCTGAACTAAAAACTAATGAAATTGACATCTTATCACGTAAGAATCCAAATAAGTCTATTGTATTTGTCTCATAACGTGATATGCCTAGCTCCGGCCAATCATCATCTTGCAGTACTCTTGTTTTGTTGTCCTCACTAACCCTGGAGCATATTGAGGAATTTCAAAAGAAGAATTAGCACTCATCTCTACTAGATTCTCAAAAGCATTGCAAAATGTGAGAACTAGAAGGAGAGGAAGCTCCGGACCATAATGCTGCTTTGAATGTGGTAAGACAGGACACTTCCGTACAGAATGCCCAAGTCTTTCACGTCCTACTACCCATGATGAGAAGCAGAACAAGGTCGAGACCACCTCTGGAAACTCCAACAAGAAAAAAAAGGGTACCATAGGACGCAAGATGATAAACAACTATATAACCGCACTTCAAGAGCTCAGTTCAAGTGATGTAGACTTTGGAAGTGATGAGGATGATGATGATCTGGCCAATTTATGCTTTATGACAGGCAAAACAAGATCAAGATCAAGTCAGGAGGATGCAGAACACAACAGTGACGACGATGAGGTATGTTCTACATGTAATGAAATGTGTGATGCAATTTCTCGTGCAACTATCATTGTCAGGAAAAAGGACAAAAAACTTAGAAATAATGTTGCTAAAATTGAATTACTAGAATCGGAAATCAACAGTTTGAAAATATTGATTCCTAGTGATGATTCATGTCCCTCATGTGGCTTAATCTATGAACAATTGTCCATATTAAGAAGTGCACACTCCTCCACTCTAGGTAGACTTGATGAAGAAATTGAAAAGAACAAAAAGTTGTATGATTTTAATGTTAAACACTTAAAAAATGCTTCTTGTTCTACAAATGATTTGCATTGTTCTGCATGTGATAATATTGATAAGAAACTAAAAGATGCAATAAATAAAATTTCCATTCTGAACAATGCTTTACGAACACATGAAGTTAAAAATTGTTCTAACTACAAACTTAAGGGTAAAGCTTCATGTGAAAACTGTCTAGACTTGTCTAAAAAGCTTGATGACATGAATAGGACACTAGAACGATTTAGTAATGAGAATAAGAATCTAGACTTGTTGAATTCTTCTAAACCTTGCAATGATAAAAATGGTTTAGGTTTTGATTCCCATGCTTATTTTAAAACACATCCACCACACGTTGTAAAAACATTTGGAAGAGGTTTAATCAAAACTGTCCCTAAACAAAGGGATGTGATTTTTAAATCTGCAGGAGTGCTTTCTAATTCTGTTTCTAATGTAGGATGCTCATCTAAACATGATTACAAAATCAAATTTCATTGAACTGATCGTGATAAAGATGGTCATGTCGTAGATTTTTGTTATAGACTAGCTAAACAAATTAAAAAGGATAAAATGTCTGCTAGATCCCATAACTTTCATGATAAATCTGCCATGCTTGCTAAACAGAAAATTAGAAACATGCAACCTGCTTTAATGAGCCAAAAATTTGCAAAGGTAGCATCTGGACCTTCTGGTAAGAAATCTGCAAAGGTAGCTCTGGTTGTTTCGATAGCTCCGAGAGCTCCCGGACCTTCTGTTATTTCCTCCAGAACTTTAGTTTTTAAATCCGGAGCTTCCGCTTTTTCTACTGGAACTTCTACGTTTACCTCTGGAGCTACTGATTTCCATGCTAAACAAGTAACAACATTTGAATCAGTGGTTAAGAACAGAAAACCTAAATTCTTGACTCACAAACCTGCTATTTTGTCTCAGCTTTCGCGTATTGTTCCTACTGGAAGTCGCATGGCTCAGTACTGGATTTCCAAATACTTATTGACTAACCCCAGTATTGACTCATCGACGTATTGTGCTGTGTAGGTTTCATGCTTGAGGAAGGAGAACATATGGATTGTGGATTCAGGTTGCTCACGCCACATGACCGGTAACAAAGAATGGTTCTTCTCTCTCTCTTTTGTGTCACGTGTAGAGAATGTTACTTTTGCTTATAATTCTTCAAGTCCTATTATTGCTATAGGATCGGTTAGAGTAAATAATCACGACACTTTAAAAGATGTGGCACTTGTTAAAAATTTGAAATACAACTTGCTTTCTGTTTCTCAATTGCTTGATGAGAATTTAGAAAAAAATTTCTCTAAAAATTGTTGCAAAGTTGTAAATTCAAATAGTGAGCTTTTGTTTAACATGTCTCGCTTTGGAAGAGTTTTTAAAGCTGATTTTGATATGTCAACTTCTGAGCATAGGTGTCTAGTTGCCAATGATTTAAAAGATTTATTCTTCTGACATTGTAGACTTGGTCATGTAGGCTTTGATCACCTCACTCGTGTTAGTGCTCTAGATCGCATACGTGGTTTACCTCAACTCAAAGGGGACATAGATATTGTATGCTCTTCGTGTAGACATGCTATGATGGTTGCAGGTTCACATGCCCCTATTATAATGATAATGACCACTGAACCTGGTCAACTTTTGCACCTTGACACCGTTGGTCCGGCATGTGTACAATCCTTTGGAGGTAAATGTTAGGTTCTTGTGATTGTTGATGATTTTTCTAGATACTCTTGGGTTTACTTTATGGCATCTAAGAATGAAGCTTTTAGTCACTTTAGAACTTTATTTCTTAGATTATCAATTGATCACCCAGGATCTTTAAAAGCAATTAGAAGTGATAACAGAACCGAATTTAAAAATCAATCTTTTGATCACTTTTGTGCTGAAAATGTAATAGATCATCAATTTTCTTCATCATATGTACCTCAACAAAACGGTGTTGTAGAAAGAAAGAACAGAACCTTAGTTGAGATGGCTAGGACTATGCTTGATGAATATCAAACTCCTAGGAAATTTTGGGCTGATGCGATTGCAACCGCTTGTTATGTCTCAAATCGTGTTTTCTTGCGCACTAAGCTAGGTAAAACACCATATGAGCTCCGGTTTGGACATAGGCCTAGTGTTACACACTTTCGCGTCTTTGGTTGCAAATGTTTTGTTAAGAAACATGGTAATCTTGATAAATTTGAACCTAGATCCATTGATGGCATGTTTCTTGGTTATCCATCTCATACTAGAGGCTACCGTGTACTTTCACTTGACACTAACAAAATTGTGGAGACTTGTGAGGTGTCTTTTGATGAAGTTAGCCCAAGTACTAGCTCAAATATTGCAGGTCCGGATCCATATCCGTAGGTGGAGAGCATTTTCGTTGAAGACGAGGAAGAAGTGGTGCTGCTGTCCGAAAATTCAGCAGCTAATAACATTGTTCCAGCTCTTGATTTTGATTCACAACCAGCACCGACAACCAACATTGCAGGTCTAGATCCTCCTCAAGTCACAAGCTCATCGATTTGTGATGAACATGAAGAAGAAGAAGCTTGTAAAGTGTCCACTCCCCTCCGGGTTCTCAAAAGTCACCCTCCACAATAAATTATTGGAAGCTTGCATGAATGAGTCACATGGTCCAGGTTTTGCGATCCAAACTCTCATGCTCATTCTGCTTTTGTTTCTTCTTTTGAACCCAAAGATATATCACACACACTCACTAATGAATCTTGGATTATTGCAATGCAAGAAGAGTTAGAAAGTTTTGAAAGAAATAATGTTTGGAAACTTGTATTTCCACCTGAAGGTCACACTTTAATTGGAACTAAATGGGTGTTTAAAAATAAACAAAGTGAGGATGGGGTTGAGGTTAGGAATAAGGCTAGGTTGGTTGCTCAAGGTTTCACTCAAGTTGAAGGTCTAGATTTTGATGAAACTTTTGCTCCTGTTGCTAGATTAGAAGCCATAAGAATTTTGTTAGCTTTTGCTGCATGTAAAGGTTTTAAGCTATATCAAATGGATGTTAAAAGTGCATTTCTTAATGGCTACATAGATGAGGATGTTTATGTCAAACAACCACCGGGTTTTGAAAATCCAGATTTTCCTAATCATGTTTACAAACTGTCCAAAGCCTTGTACGGTCTCAAACAAGACCCTAGAGCGTGGTATGATGGGTTAAAAACATTCTTACTCGAAAAGGGGTTTACCATGGGAAAGGTGGATAAAACTCTTTTTGTGCTTAAGCATGGCAGTGACTCATTATTCATTCAAGTGTATCTGGATGATATTATCTTTGGTTGTGCTTATCATGATCTTGTGTCCAAGTTTTCAACTATGATGAGTTCAGAATTTGAGATGGGTATGATGGGAGAACTCACATACTTTTTGGGGCTGCAAATCAAGCAAACCAAGGAGGATACCTTTGTGCATCAAATGAAGTATACAAAATACCTCCTAAGGCGCTTCAACATGGACAAAA
Organism: Tuctoria greenei; assembly: GCA_036927565.1. Taxonomy (NCBI): domain Eukaryota; kingdom Viridiplantae; phylum Streptophyta; class Magnoliopsida; order Poales; family Poaceae; genus Tuctoria; species Tuctoria greenei. Next base: position 144,026,257 of record JAYESD010000008.1, on the reverse strand, counting down.
GCAAGCCTCTTCGGATACCAATGGGAACAACAACAACACTTGAACTTGATGAAGATGATGAACCTGTGGATCGAAAAGAATATAGAAGCATGATCGGATCACTTTTGTACCTCACGGCATCAAGACCGGACATACAATTCAGCATCAGTCTGCACGGTTTCAATTTTCCCCACGTGCTTCACATCATCAAGCTGTCAAATGGATTCTCAGGTACTTACATGGAACTCAAGAATTTGGCATTTTTCTTCCTTCTTCCTCAACCATTACTTTCAAAGGGTTTTTTGATGCTGACTTTGGAGGTTATAGGATTGATAGGAAAAGTACTTCGAGTGCTTGTCATTTTCTTGGTAATTCACTTGTTGTTTGGTCCTCTAGAAAACAAAGTTCAGTTGCACAATCCACAGCCGAATCTGAATATGTAGCTGCTGCTAGCGCTTGGACTATGGAGTTGATCTAGATAGCGTTCCACTATTTTGTGACAACACAAGTGCTATTTGCATTGCTAAAAACCCCGTGCAACATTCTAGAACTAAGCACATTGACACTAGCTATCACTTTCTCCGAGATAATGTTGAAAAAGGAAACATTGTGCTTCACCATGTAGATATCGAACAACAATTGGCTGATATTTACAAAACCTATGGATTTCACTCGTTTTGGTGTTATTCGTAGTGAAATAGGGGTTATGCATCCTCATGGCTTACATTGAGGGGGAGTTTTGAAACTTGAGAAGTCTATCTGTGAATCTGAAATTAAAATAATATGAGCATAGTATTTCATACATATATGACTTTGTGATTCCTTATACATGTTTCAAGTTCTTACTACATTACTCGTGTTATATATTTTGTATTTTTTGCCATGTGTAGTAATTGGAATAATTACTTACACTAAATCTGGTCATGGTCGAACTTTCTTGCTGTTTTGAACTTGTTGCATGCTCACAAGTGCATTTAATCATAAATAATTAATCAAGTAAGCAACTCACATGTTGACTTTTTATGTTCAAATAAAAAAGAGAAAAGATCAAGAGAATATGCATGCATCACACTTCTTCTTTTGAGATTTCTTATCATTGCACTTAGTTATGAACATGGTAGAAGTTGTGTATGACTAAAACTATGTCCTTAAGCTTCTGATTGTCAAATGACATAGGCTTGGCTTGGTTGGTTAGAATAAGGCAGATGCTGTATATAATCTCTTGCAAATGTTATATGATCATAACTTGTGCTTAAAATAATATTGAAAAATGGAAACTGCAACAACAAGTGTCATGCTTTCAGGTTTTGAAATAGTTAAGTTTGTGAGATCATGACTTGCTTAAATTGAAAATTACACTTGATCTCTAGCATGGCTTACACTACTTTATGTATTTCATTGATGTGATAGTGTAAGTTACTTGATAGTATGACTTGTATGAGCTTTGTTTTATATGTATATGTTATAATATGCTCATAACAATTAAAATTTCTCTTTCGAACCTTGCTGAATACATTGTCAAAGGAGGAGAGATAATAGATAATATGTGAATTTTAAGGTAAGTATGCAAAGGGGAGAAATTGTTTTCAAAACTTTTCATGTTAATAAACCAATGTTCAGATTTTAAGTGGTGTTGCCAATGCATTTATCATGGGGGATACTGTGAGACATATGTGTGTTGAATACATTGGCTACGGCGATAAAAGTTTTGAATACTACCAAAACACCTTTATCATTAAGGTCTGACTCTAGGTCCGAGCTTCTGCAAGGTCCGATAATAGGTCTAACTTGCTTTGTCAAGGTCCAACATGTTTTTGGGTAGCTCCGGTGAGCTTTGTCTTTAGCTCTGGCATGTCTTTGATAGCTACGGCATGTCTTTGTTAACCTCCGATATGTTTTGCTAGATCCGAATTATATTGGTTAGCTCTGACATGTTTTTCTAGCTCCGGTTTTTGGGTTGACTAGTTTCGACCAGCTTTGGTAAGCTCTGGCGCTAGGTTGTACTAGCTTTGGTAAGCTTCGGCGCTAGGTTGTACTAGCTTTGGTAAGCTCCAGCTCAAGCTCCGGTTAGCTTTGGCAAGTTTCGAAGCCTGATCGCAATGTTCCTGCTTTTACTGTGAAATGTGTCAAACTTGTTTTACATTGTTGGAAAGAATGCTTAGTATTCATTTGCTAAGTTTTTGTTGCGTTTTGGTTGATATGGCTGATATCGTTTTACTGTGGTTTTGCAACATGCTTATGTGATGTGCTCTTTCTTTTCACGTGCTCTTCGATCCTACAAGTTTCGTTTTTCAGTTTGCATTGTTGAGTTTGCATTCATGTGGTCGAGTCTTGTTGCTGGGTTATCTTTGTGTTTTGGGTCCTAGTTATCGTGTTTCGTCCTTGTTTTCTTGCTGTTCGATACCTATTCCACAGTCCCTAAACAACAAATCGATCCACCACGTTCATTGGTTTGCTCTGGCTAACTGCCTTGCGTGAACTCCTGCACCGCCAACCCTATATTAGGTGACAAACCTTTGTGCCACTCATCCTTGAACACACACCACCCCACTAGTTGTTGTGCAAATTCCCGATCATTTTCAAATCCGATTGCGAGTTTTGTTCTCAAACCGAGTTAGAATCAACATCCAAAAACTGTAACTCGGACAGGCTACCTTAAAATGGCCATAACTTTCGCACACGAAGTCAACATTGGGCGATTTTTTTCAAAGTGATCTATGCAAAATTTCGCATCTGGTTTTCCGCCGCTTTGCCGTGTTTGGCAAAAATTAGATTGCCGAAATTCCCCTCGGAAGATAGGCTATCCGGCCTCCGAAGTTTCAGCAGGAATTTTAAAGAATCTTCGTGATTTTCTATAGGCCGCATATTACATTCAACTGAGCTTCAAATTTGTGTGCTTCATATTTTTGTGCTCCTCAATAAAGAAAAAATATCAAAAAATATTAAAAAAAGAAAAAAAAAATAGTGAAGAGCACGCATATTAAAGCAATTGGCCTATACGACTTGTGTTGTGATTGTTGGTTATATCATTTTGTCTTCCTTTTTCCTTGCTACTTCCTTGTGGTGTGCTAGGCCCTAGAGCACTTGGTTGACCAGCAACAATTCCCCTCGGAAGATAGGCTATCCGGCCTCCGAAGTTTCAGCAGGAATTTTAAAGAATCTTTGTGATTTTCTATAGGCCGCATATTACATTCAACTGAGCTTCAAATTTGTGTGCTTCATATTTTTGTGCTCCTCAATAAAGAAAAAATATCAAAAAATATTAAAAAAAGAAAAAAATAGTGAAGAGCACACATATTAAAGCAATTGGCCTATACGACTTGTGTTGTGATTGTTGGTTATATCATTTTGTCTTCCTTTTTCCTTGCTACTTCCTTGTGGTGTGCTAGGCCCTAGAGCACTTGGTTGACCAGCAACAGTTTCCTACATTGAATACTTATTCAACTTTGTTTACCTGATAACGGTTTTCTGCTTCTTAGCCACCATATTGTGCCATCCAAGCTCCACCTTTCTCTTGAGCATAACAGGTACCTTTGCAATCATTCCACACTTCATTGGTTCATCTCACCATCCACACCAACTGTTTTGTCGGTAAGAACACTTGTAAGAGCGTGGTAAGATGCTTGAGTAAGAGATTATTTTCTTCCACCTTTCACATTGTCACTATAGATGATAGGGATAACATATTTTTGTTGTATTTTCTTTCCTACTAACAATGGCTGGAGAATACAATGATGATGAATGTGTTCAACATGCTAAGTTATGTGATATGATGAAGACCATGACAGATATGTTTGTCAAATACAACGCATAAACGGAGGAGTCATTGGCGAACTTTACTCGCCAACTTGATGACCTTGCTCTTCAGATGAATACTTTTGAGGCTCGGTTGCCTCTCACTGGAAGACATGAATACAATGCTTATAATGATATGGGAGATCAAAACAATCAACCAAGACTACCACTTGATCGTCGAGGTATGGTAGGTAATAATCATCATAATAATTATAATCATCCTCCTAATGATCCTTTTGCTAAAGTGAAATTTACTATACCCTCTTTTCTGGTGCTTATGATGGTGAGGCTTATCATGATTGGGAGATGACAGTAGAGAAAAAATTTAATGCCCATCTTGTTCCTGAACAACATAGAGTTCGTCAAGCCACTAGTGAGTTTAAGGACTTTGCTATCATATGGTGGAATGAACTTGTTAAAACTAGAACTGATCCTCCAACATGGGATAGATTAAAGGAAGCTATGCATGTTCGATTTGTTCCTCCATCTTTTCAGCGTGACCTTCGCAAAAAATTGCAGCACTTAGACCAAGGTAACATGTTCGTAGAGGAGTATTATCAAGAGTTACAAAAGGGTATGCTGCGTTGTGGGGTAGTAGAGGACATGGATGATAAAATAGCTCATTTTATGGGGGTTGAGGCGTGAAATTCTAGACATTGTTGATTACAAGGAATATGATACTATTAACAAATTGTTTCAACTTGCTATGTTGGCAGAAAAAGAATTGCAGGTCCGACAACAACAGCAACAACGCATGAGGAGCAACTTCATGCCGCGTTCGACGTCTACACCATCCAAAACAGCACCATCTTCGACCCCCCGTGCAGCGACTACACCATCCAATGGCGGCCAATGAACTACACCTGCTGCTCCACCTTCTCGCGTGCCGGAGGGCAGCAAGGCGACATTATTCAAGCCTTCGTCGTCCACTCATTCTATGAGTCGTACATCCGACATTAAGTGTCACCGCTGCCAGGGACTTGGTCATATGATGAGAGACTGCCCGAGCAAATGAGAATATATAGCACACGACAATGGCGGGTATGATAGTACTTCGGATGGTGAAGATGAATATTGTCTTGCTACTGACTTTACAGATCCAAATGACGAACACACCGAAGAAGAGGAACTTGGTACAGCGGCGACAAAGAACTATAGGAGCATCATTGTGCAGCCGGCCTTGAGCTCCAAAGTGGAGGCCGTCGACAAGCTACAACGGCACAACCTCTTCCACATGTTTCTTGTCGTCAAGGACTGCCGTGTACACACTATAATTGATGGAGGTAGCTGCAATAACTTGGTGAACACAGACGTCGTCAAGAAACTTGGTTTGAAAACAAGATCACACCCTCATCCATACCACATTCAATGGTTCAACAACAGGTAAGGTTTGAGTAACACAAACAGCGAGAATGCATTTTTCAATTGGTTTTTACCATGATTTTGCTGATTTTGATGTCGTGCCGATGGATGCTTGTTCTCTTTTATTAGGTCGTCCTTGGGAATTTGATACAGATGCTATTCATCATGGTAGAACTAATAAATATACTCTCATGCATAAAGGAGTAAAAATCACTTTGCTCCCCATGACTCCTGCTGAAATTGTGCATGTTGAGAAGAGTAAAATTCGTGATGGCAAAGCAACAAAACTAGAATATGAAAAACAGCAAGTCATTAAGTTAAAATCACCATCGTTGCTCGCAACTAAATCTGACATTGCTGATTTATTCGATGCTAAGGGGATGTGCTATGCTTTAGTATGCAAAGAAGCCATGTTTTCACTTCATGAATTGTCTATTGCATTGCCCCCTGCTGTTGCTAACCTTTTGCAGGAGTTTTAGGATGTGTTTCCATCCGAGATACCCCCTGGTTTACCACCCATGAGAGGCATTGAACACAAGATCGATTTGATTCCAGGAGAAAGCTTGCCAAATCGTGCAGCATACATGGCAAATCCAGAATAAACTAAGGAAATTCGGCGACAAGTCCAAGATCTTTTGAAGCGCGAGTACATTCGTGAATGCCTTAGCCCTTGTTCTGTTCCTTTTCTTTTGGTTCCTAAGAAAGATGGTAGTTGGCGCATGTGTGTTGATTGTCGAGCGATTAATAACATCACCATTCGATATCGTTATCCTATTCCTCGCTTAGATGACATGCTTGATGAATTGAGTGGTGCTATCATCTTCACAAAAATTGACTTGCGTAGTGGTTACCACCAAATTACAATGGCACTAGGAGATGAATGGAAAACTGCATTTAAAACCAAGTTTGGACTTTATGACTGGTTAGTCATGTCTTTTGGTTTAACTAATGCACCCAGAACCTTTATGCGATTAATGAACGAGGTTTTACGTGCTTTCATTGGACAATTTGTGGTGGTTTACTTTGATGATATCCTCATTTACAACAAGTCATATGATGAACATCTTGATCATTTACGTGCTGTTTTTACTGTTTTGAGAGATGCACGTTTGTTTGGTAACCTCGAAGAGTGCGTCTTTTGCACCAATTGAGTCTCGTTTCTTGGCTATGTCATTTCCTCACAGGGAATTGAGATGGATGAGGCAAAAATTGAAGCGATCACTAGCTGGCCAGCCCCAACAACCGTCACACAGGTTCGTAGTTTTCTTGGTCTTGCTGGTTTTTATCGCCGTTTTGTGCGGGATTTCAGCACCATTGCAGCACCTCTGCATGAGCTAACAAAGAAGGGAGTGCCATTTCGATGGGGCGAACAGCAGCAACAAGCTTTTGATGCTCTCAAATCGAAGCTTACACAAGCACCATTGCTACAACTTCTTGATTTTGACAAGACCTTTGAGCTAGAATGCGATGCAAGCGGCATTGGTATTGGAGGTGTTCTCATACAAGGAGGTAAACCCGTTGCTTTCTTTAGTGAAAAACTTCATGGTCCTTCTCTGAATTATTCTACTTATGATAAGGAATTGTATGCCTTAGTGCGACTATTACAAACTTGGCAACATTATCTTTAGTCTAAGGAGTTTGTCATACATTCCGATCATGAATCATTGAAGTATCTTAAGTGTCAAACCAATCTGAATAAATGACATGCTAAATTGTTTGAGTTCATAGAGTCGTTTCCATACATCATTAAGAATAAGAAAGGGAAGAAAAATGTCATTGTTGATGCATTATCTAGACGTTATACCATGCTGTCTCAACTTGATCATAAAATCTTTGGTATGGAAACAATAAAAGCATTATATCCTACTGATTTGGACTTCAAAGATGCTTTTGAAAATTGTAGAGAAGGAAGAACTTGGAATAAATATGTGCTGTGAGAGGGTCTCCTCTTTTGTGCTAACAAGCTATGCATTCCAGCTAGCTCCGTTCGTCTACTACTTTTGCAGGAAGCACATAGAGGAGGTTTGATGGGACATTTTGGAGTGAAGAAAACTGAAGACGTGTTGTCCACACACTTCTTTTGGCCAAAGATGAGGCATGATGTCGAGCGCTACGTGTCACGATGCACTACTTGCAATCAAGCTAAGTCTCGCCTTAACCCACATGGTCTTTATGTGCCTCTTCCTGTTCCTAGTGTACCTTGGGAGGATATTTTTGTAGACTTTGTTTTGGAATTGCCTATGAATAAGAGGTGGAGGGATAGTATTTTTGTAGTTGTTGATCGTTTCTCCAAAATGGCACACTTTATACCTTGTCATAAGAATGATAATGCTCACACATTGTTGATTTATTTATGACAAAAATTGTTCGTTTACATGGTGTGCCAAATACCATTGTTTCTGATCATGATGCAAAATTTTTAAGTCATTTTTGGAGAACTTTGTGGTATAAATTAGGAATCAAGTTGTTGTTTTCAACTACATGTCACCCACAAACGGATGGACAAACTGAGGTAGTTAATCGTACTTTATCCACAATGTTGCGGGCTGTCTTGAAAACAAATTTGAAGTTGTGAGAGGAGTATTTATCACATATATAATTTGCTTACAACAGATCCATTCACTCCACGATGAAGGTAAGTCCATTCCAGGTAGTGTATGGTTTTAATCCCTGTGCTCCTATTGATTTACTACCTTTGCCTCCTTCTGAAACTATAAATTTGGATGCCACGCAACAATCTGAATTCATTATTAAGATGCATGAAACTACAAAGAAAAATATTGAAAATATGAATGAGAAGTATAGGATTGCAAGTAGTAAAGGTAGAAAAGAAGTAAAATTTGAACCGGGTGATTTGGTGTGGTTACATTTGAGAAAAGACTGATTCCCTGACTTGAGAAAATCTAAACTTATGCCACGAGCTATTGGTCCTTTTAAGATTGTTGAAAAGATTAATGATAATGCATATAAGCTTTAGTTGCCTCCCGATTTTGGGGTTAGTCCCACATTTAACATTTCAGATTTGCGATTGTACTTGGGAGAAGAAGATGAATTTGAGTCAAGGACGACTCCAATTAAAGAGGGGGGATGATGAGGATATCACAACAGCGGAGACGCACATTAAACTGCAAGGACCAATCACAAGAGCACGAGCATGGTTAAGAAATCAGCAGGTGAACTCGTTCCTAACTTCCTTTGCATGTGAGTTTGAGAATAGATTGCTATGTGATGATTTAATTGTTATTAGGAACAATGTAAAAGATCAGCAAGTGAAGGGAAGAGGCCTTGGGAACATGGAGAACGTGCTGGGACGTCCACAAGTTCATGGAACCAGTTTACAACTCGGACTTCAGTTCAACTCAGAGTCCAGGAGCAGTCCACCTTAAAATAGACACCCAGGATGCATACTGACTCCGTTTTTGACGTTCCACATATGCACAGACAGGGGAGAAGATAAACTTTCCAATGGCTCTGGTCCCACCTCAAAATTTCTCTGGAGTCATTGGGAATTGTCAAAATAAGTTGAGTCCAGATTTCTGTCTAGTGCTGTGACACCGAATCGGTCCTTTGGGCCTTGTATCCCGTATGAGTCCATTAGGGATGCATCTAAGTGTGTTTTGGCCGAACCCTAACCTTTAAATACTGCAGCCGCCGGTCATATTTGGTGGGTTTTGCTTAGATCAATAATATCGCTGTTCTATGGTTTGTGAAACCCCAACTTCGTGATTTCAGATCGTGTCTTCGACATTCTTGCTTGTGTTCTTGGTTGCACTTGCAGGGATTAGCCTTCTTGGCGAGTTCAAGCGTGTGCAGCTCGGTTGATAACCAACGGAACAGTGATGTAGTAATTGCAGGGGTACTCAAACTGCTCGAGTGCCACGGATCATCAATGTCGAGTTCTCCACCCCAGTCGACTTACCTTTCGGAAGATCGGGACTAAACTACTCATCACTTTAGCACACCGGACTAGTCCGCTCCACCAATTGGACAAGTCTGGTACCTCAAGTATTTGACAGTTTGATTAAGTGTGCGGGAAATTTTAAAAGCCTATGCCCCCCCTCTAGGCCACAATCACCACCGCGGCAATATCAACCAAGGATGTCTCTTCGGGGTGGCTAGATCAGCCAACTGGAACAGAACCACGGTACTAGCGATTGTCCGTGGCGGAATTGGCCACCAAGCACGCCAATAGGCAATGCTACCACTATCCTAAGAAAATCATCATTGATCACAAATACGCCTCTAATGGGGTATACATGTTGGAGCCTCTGCTCGCGGACGAGCTGTTTGTTAGAGGGATGTTATGGACATTGGCAAGCAAGAGGATCAGGGTTAACCTTTATGAATAAATAGATAAGTTGTTAACTTTTTTAAATAAAGTGGTAGTCTATTGGTTATTACATACAATTTGTTGGTATGTTATCCAACAGATCAGATGCCCTTTGCTATATAAAAGGGACAGACATAGTAGAGTATTAAAGAAATGGACTCTCCCCTTATGGGTTGTTGCTTTCAACATTCTGGTTGGAAATTCATCCTGCACAAGGAACTCAAACCAACAACCGCCCAAAAGGGTTCCATACTGAAAGTCGCCTAGAAGGGGGGGAATAGACAATATGACCTAAAATCACTTAATCAAACGAGATTAAAACTATGAGACTGCACTAGTCTGGTCGGAGCCGGAGCACGTAGTGAAAACCCAAAAACATGATCTCCACAAGTTATTTGCAGAATTTAGGTCGATGAAAGACAAATACGATGTCTAGGAACCTAATACAACTTAGATGAAGAAGTGTGAACAATTAGGTTACAAGGTTTCAATGAATATCAATATGAAGAGCAGTATGAACCCTAAAAGCAATTCTAGTGAATACCGAAAAGTAGAGCGACAGGCGAGACATAATTTATCCCATGGTTCAGCTCCACAAAGAACCCTACATCCACGTTGACAAGTCCACAAAAGGACCAGGTCTCACTTGACCCTCTTCTCACCAAGCCACCACAAAAAGGTCGGCTTGGTTTCCACTATCACAAGGGGTAATCACCAAGTTCTTGGAGCTGCTCACAAGTTGAGGCTCTCACAAATGAGTACAGCAAGGAGCACACGATGCTCAACTCACACAAGCCACAAAACGCAACACCAAGTGCAACAGATCAAACCGAGAGCCAAAGCACGATGATCTTCCTTCTCTCCACTTCCCAAACCCTAATCCACTCAAGATTTTGTTCTATAGGGCAAGTAGGCAAAGTAGAAGGCTTTGAAAGGCTCAAGGAATGTTGTGGCGATACTAGGGTTCTAGAAATATCAAATAGCAGTCAGGGTCCTCATTTTATAGAGGTCCCGACAACTATTTGTTGCCAACCACTAAAGTCCGGACTAGTCCGACCATCTGGGACTACTGACAACTCGACATCACACCTTGACAAAAGATGTGATGCACCTACCAAATGGTTGAATATCAAATGGGCATGGCAACATGGACAAGTCCGGCCAAAACGGACTAGTCCGAAGTCGAACGAAAACCTTTAGTCTGGATGGAAACGGACTACTCTAGGGGTGTCCGAACTAGTCCGTCCTCAGTGGCCGACGAGTCAGACCTCCCAGAACTTAGCTTCGAAAACTCCCACTAAGGCAGAACGGACAAGTCCGTACCTAAACAGAAAAGTCCGAACTGGAACAGTAACATTTAGTCTGTCCCAAAACAGACTAGTCTGGCCCACCCGAACTAGTCCAGCACTGAGGCTCAGACAAGTCCGGTCACCCAGGTTTTCTCTCACAAAGGCTTCTCACTTAGGTTTCTCTCAACCTCGACTTTGAGCCCTCTTTTTTAATCTCAATGCACTTGATACACACACCCTCACACAATGATAGCTAGTCTAAAATCAACACAAAGAAACTCTAATCTATGCTAGAGTCTTTGACGCCCATTTCAACCTTTTTATTTTTGAGGGATTTTCTTTCATTTCAATCATTACACCTATGCTTAATATCAACTCATCTCATTAGTATCTTAATTGTCGTCATCAATCATCCAAAACCCACGGGTATGCCTAGATGCACATTCAATATCCCCCTTTTTGGTGATTGATGACAACACATTAAGCTTCAACAAAAATGATATGAATTGGTTTTAATAACATGTGTGTGTATGTGTAACTCCCTCTCAATGTATGCATCATGAGTGAAAGACTTGAGAGAGTTATCATACATACACATGTTATGGTGGTGTGCCTAAGTTATGTGTCCATGATTTGTGATAAGACAATGATCATGAGTGATAAATAGGTAAATGTAAGCATCACATCATGATTAATCATAGCAAATATCATAATGTGCATATAACCCTTACCATGGATTAAGTCTTCACAAATTGAAATGCAAGAGTTTTAAAAACATAATACATGTCCAAGTAGGATAAAAAGGACAACGACTCTAAAACTCTATGTACCCCCTTCCAATCTCTCCCCCTTTGGCATCAAGACACCAAAAAGGAAAAGAAGATGGAAGTCCTATGATCTACTCATCATCGTCTTGTTGTTGGTGGTAACTCTCCGTAGCCTCCAGATCTTCATTGTCTTCATTATCATCTTCATCTTCGGAGGGTGCCGTTGTGGAAGTTCCAAATTCGCCAAATTGAGTGAGTTCATCGAAGGTGAACACGGGAAACAGAGTCAACTCTCGATCACTCTCCATGGTAGGAGACATGGGAAGCTCAAACTTGTCACAAAATGCCTTAAGGTACTTCTCGTGGCGAAGCTCCATGCGACGAGTCCGAGCTTCCACCTTCCGGCAAGACGCGAAAAGTGCTTTGAAGCACTTGAAGAAACCGCTTCCGGACTGTGATGGAGGAGAAGGAGGTGGAGAGGCCACGTGATGGGAGGAGGAGGCAGGAGGATCCGTGCTCATCCTTCTTGGTGCATTCGGCTTAGGAGGAGGCAGCTGAGGATGAAGCTGCCTATGGGTAACATCTTTCTTGAATTTCAGCCCGAGGACCTTCTCAATAAGATACATCACATATGATGCATAGGTACACAAGCAGTTGGGGGTATGTGATATGTTGAGATGTCATCAAAGATGTAGTCCACAACATTGAATCGGACATCTCCATCAATAAGTACCATTAAGTGTCTCAACTTTCCTTGAATGATCCCCGCATCTCCATCCTTGGGGGCTATTGTCTTCCTTAGAACACGGTTGAGCACACTGTAGAAGGGCTTTATGTTGCGAATATGTCCCACCTCATAAACTGCATGACTTGGGTACATATAATCCAAGTCATCTCGATCAACTGCCTTGAGGTTGGAACTGATAATCTCATTGTCCAAGTGACTCTTCAAGCCAAGAATCTCAGCAAACTCCCAATAGGTGACTGAGTATTGCTCTCATTTCTGAGCCAAGTAAGCCATCGATCTCCATGCCTGTGGAAGTAAACAGTGGTGTAGAATTGCACAATGACTTCCACATTCCAATCATACTTGAATGCCATGAGATCCTTAAGTCCATGGCACTCAACAGCCTCAATTACCGCATTGAATGCAACGTGATTCTTCTGTGCCATGTAATCCCAATCTATTCATTGGGCATCTATCATTGGAGTTTCCTTCGTCATGTAGAATGTCTGGTAATAGTCGCAATGGAAGTCACACCAAAACCGAGGGTCGGTGGTGCGCTTCTCAAACTTATACACATCATCCATTCTTAACCTCTTTGCTTTCTCTACATCTTTGCCTTTGAATAGATTTGCTTCAGCAGTAGCTTGGCGGTTGGGATTTCTTGCAGGTGAAGACATCCTCAAGGGGTCGATTGGTTGAGAGGACCCCCATTGAGCTTTGCTAGCAGGCTTCTTAACAATTGGGGCTTTTTTCTTAGGTGGTGCATCAGTTGGTGCCTTGCCCTTGTCCTTTGAGAATCTAGCTTCTTGTGTTCTTGTCTTCTCTCCCATAGTCACAAGCCTCTTACTCATTGGGGCTTTTCGACTGTAGCTGAGTTGTGAGCTTCCCTTGACTGGGGCTTTTCTTAGCCTTCCTTGCCTCACTCCTCGACTCAAGGAGAGCTATAGCAGCCTCTCGCTCCTCACGAGCATGGCGGTAGCTTTCTTGCCTTGCCGCCTCGTGAATGGGATCATAAAGGAATGAGTTGTCAGGGTTCAACATCGTCCCTGAGATAGATAAACAAGAGATAATATCAGTCCAAGGAAGTGGAATATTGTGTTAGAATTCACAAAAACAGTCAAAGTTTGGGTTTTCACTGTGAGCTCCAGACTTATCCGCCAAAGGGTCGTACTAGTCCGCATGAACCAGACTTGAACGTCCTGTCGCCGGACTAGTCCAGTGCACACAGCAACAACCCTAATCTTAATGACTTTTGTAAAAACTATGTACTGAGGCACAATATTCCTAGGCTTGGATCGCAATGACATAGAGAACAAGTTTTTAAAGAGGTTTCTACCAAAAGACCTAAATAGATTTGAATTTTGATAGATTTGGGGTTGTTTACGGCTGTTATATACCAATTTCATTCGTCAATATAACTCAATTATGTAAAGGAAATATCATTTATTGCACACATCACCTTTCTATTTAACCCATTTCCACTTGTACTTGGAGAAATTGGTGCGTGCATGTATTTTATACAGAATTGAAGTGAAACAAGGGGGTGGATCCCATAAAATATCATTCCAGCCAATCAAGCATCGACACGTGGCACCACATGGATCAAATGGTCCACAAACAGAAGTATCCGAGGCCATCCAATAGTGTAGCACCCATATCATAGAATGAGACCCACCTGTCAGTCACGTGGAGGAAGAACTAGTCGTTTGGAGCCATGACCAGGTCGCCGACCCCCCTAGTCGGTGGACTAGGTCCTGGCGCCAAACATGGTCAGATGCCACGTGTTGGCTCCTCCCGGCTTGAAGAGGTCATGGGTGACTGATTCTCGCACTTTTAGTGGCGGGAACCAACCCTTCTCTAAGCTATAAATAGGACCCCTCACTTCGACACACACCACTTGAGCATCATTCTATTGTATGCATTAGTTCTCTTAGTCCTTAGTGGAGTTAGGCTATAGGGAGGAGAGCCTCTAGTCCCAGGTCCAAATTGGAAAAGGTATGGCTCATGTATCTTTTCTTATATTTGTGACTTTATGCATAATAAAGATATTATCCTTAGTCTTCTTATATTCATATACTTGGATGAAGCGTTTCTTGTTTGATTGTGGATTCCATGTATGTAGTAGGAGTAGTCTTTATGATTATGCCATATCACTGTTAATCTATCATCATAAACACTACCAACTGCCACTATATTCTAATTAGTTATGATATGATCATGTTAATATGAATAACTTATGCTATGTCTCAACATTGGTTCAGTGATGTTTAGGTTAGTCATTGCCTTAGGATATCATGGTTCTTAAGGTATTTACTTAGTCTGCTAGCATTGTGCTAGGATAGTAAGTAGTGTTGGATGTCTCGTAGACCCACGGATTGAAGAGGTAGGCAGTAGGTGGTGACAGCCCTATCTGTCCTTTGTAATCCTCCACATTTGGCTATGCCACAAGCTCTTGGCAGGAGTCGTCCTAGTATAGCTAGGTGTAAACCCGTGCCCAATATGTTGAACAACTTAGCATAAGGATTCACCATTGACATGCTCAGTAGTATCTAACCTAGGCTATGTATATGTGTATTAGAAGCATTGTAGGAGCAACTCCCCAACTCTTAGTCTAATCTCCATTAGGACCCATTTACCCTTAGGATAGATTGCTTTGGTGTGTGTCACACTACCCGTGTTATCCGATTACCCTTGTCTTGATAATTGATTAGTATCCCATAGCTTGATCATAAGACTAGTGTCTACTTTTCTCCATTGCCTTCCTTTGGAATAAATACGATACTCTTGGGAATACTCTTGGGTGAAATGCTACACGATAGTTTACCATGCGCTTGTGGACCTCATCTCTTACGAGAGATGATTTGTTACGTAAGAAACGTCAACAAGCATTTCTGGCGCCATTGCCGGGGAAGGCAGAGGAAGTGAAGGATAGCTATCACTTGTGATTAAGCTATAGGTGCTAATAGTTATTAGACAGGATTACCCTTGTTTGTTTACTCCTTTTGTGTGAAAACAGGGTAGTGTTGGCTAACCCATTTCATGGGATAGCCAACGAGGACGCCAGTGCTCAACTGCAAGATGATTCAAGGCTTACCTCAAGAAATGTCCGCTAGGCAACACCATTGCCTTTCGCGAAAGAATTTTAGCTTCCAGTAGGAGCCAAAGTCATTCATCCCCAAGCTTGGGGGAGGCTCCAAGAGTTCTTCTTTGTTTTGCCCCCATCATGGGGTGGATAGTTGGCTCTTCATCCAACACTCATGTCATGGGTTGGCTCCACCAAACCATGACTACATTCGTTCTGGGGTTGAAGGAGTCCTATTCTCATTCATCATGGATGAGAATATGGTCTCGACTCAAGGGGTGGATTGAAGAATGCTCTAGTTCCCTTAGCTTGGCATGCACACCACTTAACCAGGTGGACATGCTAGTTATGAACTACACCTCCCATTGAAGTAACATGAAGATCAAGCCAATGGAGAAGTGTTTGGATGATCCAAGCCATGGATATTCACATTATTTGTGAAAATCCGTGTCATCATGGGCCAATTGGGGAATCATTTCCATAAGACCCATAAGGATTCTTCCTTTCAAAGACAACTCCAATGGCTATCACCTACAAGGAGGTCAAAGGCAAGAACTTAAAAATGTTCAGAAGGATAAAATTGAGAATCTTGTTTGCCATGATCCAAATTATAAATGTTTTCTCTTGTAAAAAGTTATGATGGTTAGAAATTTTACAAGATTAAGGGATCCATATAGTGTACTTATATCACTTGCATTGTTATGAGTAGGAGCTTTAGAAAATGTGCAAATTGGTTTATCCATAAAGCCCCACTCTTATCAATGAATCATACATTGTTCATGGATACACTTGAAATTGGACCCAATGCATCTTTGATCTTGTTCTTCCCCGTGCGTACAAATAAAGATTCGGTTACCTAAACCAAAAATTCATTTGTACAAGTATTGGGAGCTAACCATCCCTCTCTATCCTAGAGAGGAAGTTTGCAAGAGTAAAAACACTATGCAGGCATTCAAAGACCCGATTGTTGGAAACCCTAAGGGGATTCCATTTCGACATCTCTTGGCAAAGGAGTAAAGTAGAATGGTTGCTACCTATCGGAAATTAAGCCCGAAGGTCAATCATAACTATACTAGGCCAGATATTTGACATGGAAACCCTCCATGAGCAACCAATGGGCTGCTACGAATATGTGAGAGCATTATGCTCTCAACTATTCTAAGCACCCATTCAAGATCAAGGGAATTGCCACCATCATTGGGTGTAAGTTATTCCTTTGCAGCTAAAAGATATGATGTACCTTAACCAAGGAATGATAAGATCACATCCAATGTATATTGGGTGCAAGTTGTTCCTATGTGGCCAGAAGTTATTTTATACCTTAGGCAAGGAACAACGGATCACACTCAACCCATGTTGAGTGCACGTCATCCCTTTGTGGTTATAGGTATGTTGTATTTTAGCAAAGGAATAATGGATCGTACTCAACACATGTTTGGTACATGTCACTCCTTTGTGGCTAAAGATTATCATTAACTTAGCCAAGAAGTGACGGATCACACCCAATGCATGAGGGGTACAAGTTATTCCATTATGGCAAGAAGGTATGATACACCTTAGCCAAAGAATGACAAAACACACTCAATGCATGTTGAGTGCACGTCATGCCTTTGTGCTAAGAGTTGTCACTACCTTAGCCAAGGAATAACAAGGTACATCCAACCTATGGAAACCTTGAAGTGTGGATGAGCGACATCGACAACACTCTCCTCGACCACACTCATGAAACCCATGAAAGGCAATCCAACATCGACACTCAACCCTCCAATGTCAAAGCCATGTTGCAACAAGGTTAGGCCAACCTCATGGCCTACATCCGTCGTTAGGGTTTCAGCCCCTATCGTGGACCTTGAACAGGACAAGCTTGGGGGAGGACCCCCACTTGAGGTAACTTGTATCACACCCCTTGCATATTTAATTTCCATTCACCCATCATCCACCTTGCATACAAAAACTAATATATATATATATATATATATATATATATATATATATATATATATAGTAGATTTGCTTTCAAATAAAATAAAAGATATGCGGTGAGAATAATTTGGAATTCACATAGATGAAATGATGAATAGTTGCTCTGTTTTAATTTTCCTAAGTCCCTAGTTTACAACTTACTACTCTCCAAAATATTGCTTTATAGGCTAGAATTACTTTTGCCTTTATTTAGAAATTGTGGGTAGCAAAAGTTTAATCCAATTCTAAGTTTATGTAGATATGATATAGTGATAGGGCTGCTATTCCTAGTTTGAAAGTGACACTTAGATTTCCGGAGAAATTCTAAAAAGACTCAAGTTACTCTCATTTGATTGTAAATACCCACAAAAGCCATATGATACATTACATTGATAGACCTTATGCATATGCTATTTGTCTTCACATTGATCTTTGTCAAACTAGTATAGACCTATGTGAGATTTCAATCATTACTTTTTGAATTCAAGACTTCACTTGCACATGCTATACTTCTACACTAGAAGTAAGTAAATTTCCACCATACCACCATTCAACAATAAAAAGAGAAACTCCATATCATTCATGCTTAGTACTCTCTCCAAAATTTATTGCATAAAAAAGGGAGTAGAAGACATGGCTACAAGAAAAAGAAAAAGAAAAAGAAAAATGCATGCTTTCATCATAAGCATGAGAGAAAAAAAAAGTAGCCATGTTTCATCCTGGCAAAATAAGAGAGTCCACTCAAAAAGGAGTCATATCAAACATCCACATCCACTTCATTCCATCACACATGCACAAGTCTTGAATCAAAATTGTTTCTAATTGATTTCTCCTAAGGCTTGCTCTTTTGACTTAGCAATATTATGTGTTGCAAATATGCCTACTACATTCCCTACCAAGCTCCACATACAAGCCTTATGTAGAGGTAGGGTGAATTTAGGCACAATGCCTTGGTGAGGATATATTTCCACTACACATAAATGAGAGACCAAGAGAATCAAATTCAGATACTTAAAATCTAAATTGAACTCTCCGAAATTTGAGTGGAACTTGATTTCTAGGGTATGTGTGCTCCATTTGTTGTTCTATCTTTCAACCACCCAAGAATAGGAGATGGCATAAGCCCCATTATGACCTAAGATGGGTAAAGTACCATGCCAATTTTTGCAATACTAGGTACAATATTTTTTATGCACATGGTACTTTTTAAAAAATAGAACATAGTAGAACCTCCTGAACATTAAACTAAAATCTTGACTTTGCTCGGGACAAGCAAGGGATTAGGTTGCGGGAGTTTGCTGACGGCTGTTATATACCAATTCCACCCGTCAATATAACTCAATTACGTGAAGGAAATATCATTTCTTGCACGCATCACCTTTCTATTTAACCATTTCCACTTGTACTTGGAGAAATTGGTGCATGCAGGTATTTTATACAGAATTGCTGTGAAACAAGGGGATAGATCCTATAAAATATCATTCCAGCCAATCAAGTGTCGACACATGGCACCACATGAATCAAATGGCCCACAAACAGAAGTATCTGAGGCCATCCAACGGTGTAGCACCCATATCTTGGAATGGGACCCACCTATCAGTCACCTGGCGGAAGAACTGGCCGTTTCGAGCCAAGACCAGGTCGACCGACTTGGTCCTAGCGCCAAACGAGGTCAAACGCCACGTGTTGGCTCCTCCCGGCTTGAAGAGGTCATAGGAGACTGATTCACGCGCTTTTGGTGGCGGGAACCGACCCTTCTCCAAGCTATAAATAGGACCCGTCACCCCTCACTTCAACACACACCACTTGAGCATCATTCTATTATATACATTAGTTCTCTTAGTCCTTAGTGGAGTTAGGCTATAGGGAGGAGCGCCTCTAGTCCCAAGTCCAAATTGGGAAAGGTATGACTCATGTATCTTTTCTTATATTTGTGACTTTATGCATGATAAAGATATTATCTTTAGTCTTCTATTATTCATATACTTGGATGAAGTGGTTCCTGTTTGATTGTGGATTCCATGTAGTGGTAGGAGTAGTCTTTATGATTATGCCATATCACTCTTAATCTATCATCATAAACACTACCAACCGCCACTATAGTCTAATTAGTTATGATATGATCATGTTAATATGAATAACTTATGCTATGTCTCAACATTTGTTCAATGATGTTTAGGTTAGTCATTGCCTTAGGATGTCATGATTCTTAAGGTATTTACTTAGTATGCTAGCATGATGCTAGGATAGTAAGTAGCGCTGGATGTCTCGTAGATCCACGGATTGAAGAGGTAGGCAGTAGATGGTGACAGTCCTATCTGTCCTTTGTAATCCTCCATGCTCAGCTATGCCACAGGCTCTTGGCGGGAGTCGTTCTAGTATTGGAAGGGGTAAACCCGTGCCAGATATGTTGAACAACTTAGCATAAGGATTCACCATTGACATGCTCATTAGTATCTTCCCTAGGCTATGTATATGTATATTAGAAGCATTGTAGGAGCAACTCCTCAACTCTTAGTCTAATCTCCATTAGGACCCATTTACCCTTAGGATAGATTGCTTTGGTGCGTGTCACACTACCCATGTTATCAACTTACCCCTGTCTTAATAATTGATTAGTATCCCATAGCTTGATCATAAGATTAGTGTCTACTTTCCTCCATTGCCTTCCTTTGGGATAAATACGATACCATTGGGAATACTCTTGGGTGAAATGCTACATGATAGTTTCCGTGCGCTTGCGGACCTCATCTCTTACTAGAGATGATCTGTTACGTAAGAAACGTCAACAGGGGTTAGGTCAAGAATATCTTTTCAAATCTTCAAATCGATGAAATCTAGATGAAGAATCGTTCGAGAATGCACGGGGAAGAGTTTCCACACACCTTGGGGCTTCAATGTATTAATTGGAATCGGTTTTTGGTGGATGGAATCAAAAATCGCTAAATTGGGGGCGCAGATTTCGTTTTTGAGGAGAGAGTGTCGCTCGGACGAAGCGTCAATGGACGAAGAAGCTGCTGTATGACGCAACAGCGAGGTGAACAATTTTCTTGATGATCCAGCAAAAATTTCCTCTATTTCCTGGAGAAGAACAGATGTTTTACTCGACGAAACATCGAAGGAACGAAGTGTAAAAGCAAGCAATATGCTAATAGATCTAAAACTGGATTCACGTCTCCTCTGCCTACGGCAACAAGCTGCCATATAAATAAAGTATTTGAAGAATCCTAACTGCATACGATACCTCATCCAAACTGAATAAAATCTATGCTAAACATAATAAAACTAATTATCCAATCATGTGTACAGGAAGTCCTTGAGATTCAAGTCATCCATGCACGTGAAGTCTTCTTGCTGGCCTTCATGCATGCACCACACAAATTTATTTATTTGAATGAAAGCAACAAACTTTATCGTGTATAAGAGTCCTTTTGTTTCATGGCAAGTATGTTTTCAGGAAAATGATCAAGCTTTCACGTACTGGGTGGCCCCCATTGCTTTACATCTGACATGTATCTTCTACGTACAGGACTCATTGCTCCATGTCTTGCATGCACTACTGCACGTACATAGTCCTTTGTGATTATGCCAGCAATATTCTTTCCAGATTTCCACCCTGCACAGGAGTCTTCTTGCTTCACGCCATGCATTTATACTCTCTACGGCCACGTATAAACATTCCACATGCATACAGTCTCCAGCTCTAGTAGCTAACAAATCATCTTCATTCTTCCATCTATAAATTTTTCTGCTAAATTTAATATCCAACACATGCCCCCCTGTTTTAGGCAAAACAATGTGTGACGAAAAACATCTTCCTAGCAACAATTTAATAAGGTTGTGTTCAACTTAATCAAATTAATCAAGACATTCAAACTTATAAAACATTAAAAGTTCGGACAATAACATATTTACTGGCCATAAAAATGAAACAAAAATTATGCTCCTTGCCATATGCTTGGATAATACCTTTTCAGATATTTACCAATAAGAGCTTTGCGTACCTTTTCTCCTTGCAATGTTTTCATAAATTATAAATTTCCAGGGACAAGACCATCAATTTCATATGGCCCTTCCCAGCTAGGTGACCACTTTCCAAACTTATTGTCTCTTGTCCCTACAGGCAAGATTGTTTTCCATACTAAATCCCCAATCTGAAATGATTTCTCTCGGAGCTTCTTATTATACGTTCTAGCCACTTTTATTTTTTCCTTTTCAATTTTCTCTCAACGCTTTGAATCGGCTTTCAGGTATCTCATCTATTCTATCCATCATTAAATTATTATATTCTACATCCAATAGAGCATTTTGTTGTGCTACTCTGGATGCTTGCAAATCAATTTCAATAGGAAGTACAACTTATTGCCCAT
This sequence comes from Tuctoria greenei, assembly GCA_036927565.1. Taxonomy (NCBI): domain Eukaryota; kingdom Viridiplantae; phylum Streptophyta; class Magnoliopsida; order Poales; family Poaceae; genus Tuctoria; species Tuctoria greenei. The sequence continues at coordinate 144,004,594 of JAYESD010000008.1, read as the reverse complement.
AAACAATTTCAAAAGGACTTACCTTGGTGGCGCCATGCTTGGAAATTCTATGTGCCCACAATGCTTCAGACAACACATCGTGCCATCTCCTTGGATTTTCTTCTATCTTTTTCTTGATCAACCTAATCAGAATTTTGTTGCTAGCCTCGGCCTGTCGGTTAGCTTGAGCACAATATGGCGATGAGTTTAACAACTTAATATTAAAAGATTCAGCAAATTCTCTAAATTGACGAGACATGAAGAAAGCTCCCTGATCAGTAGTTAATGTTTGCGGGATGTCGAATCTATATATAATGTGCTCCAATACAAAACTGATCACTTCTTTGTGAGTCATATTCATCAATGGTACAGCCTCGGTCCACATAGTAAAATAATCGGTTGCAACCAAAACAAAATGATGTTGCTTTGATGATGAAGGACGTATCTCACCGATAAAATCCAGACCCCATCCTCTGAATGGCCACGACTTTATAATAGGATGTAACACGCTAGCCGGGGCCAGTTGTATATTCCCAAATTTTTGACAAGCTTCACATCCTCTATAGTATATAAAACAATAATTTATCATAGTCAGCCAATAAAAATCTGCTCTTTTTAACATCCACTTCATCTTATGGGCCGACTGATGTGTGCCGCACATGCCCTCATGTACCTCTGCCATTGCTAATTTAGCATGCTCCTCTCCTAAGCATTTTAGCAAAAGACCATCTATGGTTCGGCGATATAATTCATCATTTATTAAAGTATATTTCAATGCTTGACGCCGAACCTTTCTATTTTTACAAGGACTAGATTTTTTATATACTTGACTAGAACATGCCTCCAATCATTCCCTAAACTTTCCTTACTCTTGGCCGAATTACTATGATCCTCCTCAATATCTAAAACACTATGTAACACCGGCCTTGATTTAATTAAAAACTTTCCTTTCCTAATTCCATAACCTGAAGCTTGTTGTGCTAACAAATTGGCCCTCACGTTATTTTCCCTCGGCACATGAACAATGGAAAACCAGTCCAATTTTCTTATAATATCCATGCAATTTTCACGGTACTCATTCAATGCTCCATCTAAACATTGGCTTTCTCCATTTATCTGCTGCACAGCTAATTTGAAATCCCCAAAAGCTTCTATGCTTCTCAGCCCCATATCAACCAAATGTATTAAACCATTTAATAATGCTTTGTATTCAGCCTGGTTGTTTGTACATGTAAACTGTAGCCGAATAGAAACATCATATGCTATGTCATTTGGAGAAACAATCACATATCCAACCCCTTGACCTCTCCCACAAACTGATCCATCAAAGAATAATTTCCATTGGCACACCTCAACTAATTGCAGGTCATGATCAATTTTAACATAATGATTCACAATAAAATCAGCGACTATTTGCCCCTTTATTGATCGTAACGGCTCATATATCAAATCATACTCAACTAAAGAGTATGCCCATTTTCGCAGTCTCCCACTAAGGATAGGTTTTTGCAGCATATATTTTATTACATCATACTGACACGCTACTATGCAGGTACTAGAAAGTATATAATGTCAAAACTTAGCACACGCATGATATAAAGACAAGCATAATTTTATAATAAGTAAATACCTTGTCTCGGCATCCAGTAGTCATCGACTCACGTAAGCAACTGCAAATTCCTTTCCACCATCTTCTTGCGTCAAAACTGCACATACAACATTCTCTTTAGTAGAAATGTATAATTTGAAATCCTTACCAATTTTGGGTGCCCGCAGCACTGGAGGATTGGTCAAATATGATTTGATTCTCTCAGAAGCTTCTCTCTGTTCTGCCTCCCAGACAAACTCACTCTCATGTTTCAACCTCAGCAGTGGCATAGACGACTCAATTTTACCCACCAAATTAGTAATAAATCATCTCAGATAATTTATCTTTCCCCAATAACTTTTGCACATCCTTTTTGCATGTCGGATCTTCCATTTTTTTAATAGCCTCCACTTTCTTAGGATCAATTTCTATACCATGTTGATGTACAATAAATCCCAAGAATCTACCAGTCGACACACCAAACACACACTCAAACACTACAGGAAACGACGAATAGGGTGTCGGTTTACTTAGATGCGTCGGCCCCGACGCATTTAACTCTTATAAGAGTGTCAGTTTTGGGTAATCGACACCAATAAGTTAGAGGCGTCGGTTTCCTTGATCAAACCGACGTAGCTATTAAATTCATCGGCCAAACCGACGCATATATTAAATGCGTCGGTGGCACCGAAGCTCATAATGCGGGCCCGGCTGGCTCAAGATCTAAGTGCGTCGGCCGGAGATAAACCGACACATTTAATGTGGGCCCAGCTGGCTTAGGCTTTAAGAGTGCCTGCCAGGGAAAATCGACGCTCTTAAGCGGGCCGACTGGACCTAAGTCCTTCGGCGCGTCTCTCTCTAAACCCTTACGGTGTCGTTTTCCCGACTTGAGCCTGCGCCCCGTCTGTCGCCGCCGCCAGCCCGCCCCTCGCTGTCGCCCCGCCCGCCGCCCCATTGTCGGCACCCGTCGCCCGCGCCTATGCCCCCGCCCGCCGCCCCTCGCCCACGCCCGCGCCCCCGACCCAGCCCGCGCCCCCGATCCCGCCCGCGCCACCGACCCCGCCCGCGCCCCCGCCCGCCGGGCTCCTCGACCATCCAGCGCCTCCTGGTCCGGCCTCCCTCCGGCGCCTCCTTGTCCAGCGCCCCACGTCCGGGTCTCCTCCGCGCCCCCGTCCAGCCCCCCTCGACGCCCCTCACTCCTCCTTGACGCATAAGGTAAAATGAAGTCATATTTGAATATTATGTGTAATTTTTGTTTGGTGCATGAGTTTGTATATGCGATGTTCTATGTGTGAGCTTAATTCATAGCTAATGTGGATATGTTAGATTAATTAATAGTTAATTCTCAAATTATATGCAAATTTACATGTTTAACTTATATATGTGTGGATGATTAATAGTTTCTAAATATGTGAGCATATTATATATGTGATTAGTGTTAACTCGTGAATGTGATTCATATTATATAGTTGCTAACTCGTGAATATGATTCATATTCATTATGCTATATGATTTGAATGTGATTAAAAGTTCGTATCATGCATGTGATTGCTTCTTTTTAGCATTTGCAATATGATGACTAATTATGTGTTTGTAATATAGTAAATTTCGTCTGGATCCAGACCACGCGTGTCGTCATAAGCACGCCCCACTCGACCACTCTTGGGTGGGTTTAGGACCTATCTGCCTAGTTGTAGTGACCGTCACATAATATAAAAATAAACTAGTTATAATGATTTTCCGCTTTGAAGGTATAAGTTGAAAAATGGGTGACGACCGTAAGGTGATGTATGATGGATGGAGTTCAGATGGTGTGTACACTTTGGAATAGGCACAAATGGCAAATGAGTTCATGAACCAAGCATTTCCTAGTGGTGCTCATTTTGTGAAATGTCCGTGTAGCAGGTGCCAGAATCGTCGACGTTTCGAGAGGTCTGAAATGATGCTTGTATTTTTTTTGTAGACTTGGATTAGGCGACGAATATGTAGAGCGTGAGGCTTATGCTAGACGACGACCGTCCAATGTTGGTGGTAGTTGATTTCAATCATCTACAGAGGCTGAATTACGAGAAGAACCGAGACGCACAAAGGAGGAGATGCAACAACAACAACAAGAGACGCATATGTTGCTGCAACAACAATAGCAACAAACACAGATGTTGCAGCAACAGATGCATTATTTGTATATGTCTCAGGTAACATGTAATTTTCTTATTTGAAAATATTATTCGATTTACAAATGTATCTACTAAAGATATCACAACTAATTTACTTGATGCAGTTCATGGGTCAAGGTAGCTCCAGTTCTCAGTTCGGTCCTCGACCAATGCAGCCACCACTACCACATATTGGCTCCTCATTGGTAAAACTACTTATCTTATTGACTTCAGTTATATAATGCAATATCGTAACTATTTGTGTTGCAGAGTTCCGAGAGTGGTCAATCATAGTTCCACAGCCTTACGGATTTATGTCACTGCTGGCTTCTGGATTACAGCAAAATAATCCAGGTAAACTGTAATTTTCGCATTTGACTACTTTATTTGATTCCAAAATGATTCTAATTATAATCTCACAACTTCAAGCAGTTTTCCCACCGATGCCTTTTCCTCCGGTGCAGACTCATCCATCACAAGAAGATGCAGCGGTATGTATGATATGCATACTTGTTACAATATTTTCATTATAACATCAATTACCATAATATTAAAAAGAAAAGAGAAATAATAGCGGAGAGATGAAGTGAAAAAGTGAACAAGTGAGAGAGCGAGAGAGCCAGAGATAGATAGAGAGGGAGATGAATACATATAGAGAAAAGAAGTGATAGATAGAGAGGGAGAGAAATATATAGAGGGGAGAGGAAGAGATAGAGAGAAGAGAAGAGATATATAGAGAGGGAGCTAGAGAGAAAGAGATATAGAGGGAGAGGAGAAGAGATAGAGTAGGAGAGCGAGTGAGGGCGAGAGAGTTGAAGAGAGTGAGAGGAAATACGAGAGTGTGTTTAAGTTTTAGTTCAAACCAATATGCTTCTCCTTTTTAAAGTTATGTTATTAAGTAAGTAGGAGTTAACATATTATGTTGTTAAGTTTCTATTTCATTTTTATCTATTGCAGAGATCTCATCACGGAAAACCTGAAGGTGTAGATGATTTCTTTAACATTAATGACGGAGGTGCAAGTGGAGGAGATGGGAGTGGAGGACATGCGAGTGGAGGCTCCCACGGCGACATATGAATTTCGTTTACTCATTTTCGAACTGTTGTGCTTGTATTATGTTGTGCTTGTGTTTGAAACGGTTTATAACTTGTGTATGGTGCTATGTTCCATAACTTGTGTATGGTCGTATGTTGATATGTTGTATATTGCTGTTGTGTGTAAAATGGAGGCTCCCCATCTGGGGAGGGAGAGAAAATAAACATTTTTTTAAAAAAATAGTTATGTGCGTCGGTTTGGTCTACACCGACGCCTATATCTGGCCACTGGGGAGATGGCCACGCGGCACATTATATGCGTCGGCCCAGAAACCGACGCACTTAAGTGGTTATATGCGTCGGTTTCTAGCGGACTGACGCACATAGCCGGGCTCGGTGGAGCACCACGTGTGCACTTATGTGCGTCGGTTGGGCCAGGACCGACACATATAAAGTCTTATTAGGTGCGTCGGCCTACCGAAACCGACGCACATAGGCAATAAATGCGTCGGCACCGACGCACTTAGTCGTTAAAGGCGTCCAAAATTCGTCGTCAGCTAAGTGCGTCGGTTCACCGACACCTTTAATTTATATACGTTGGTTTTTGTAGACAACCGACGCTCATATGGCCGACGCCCTATCGCCGGATTCCTGTAGTGAAAGGATTCAATTTTAACCCATATTTGTGCATCCTTTCAAAAGCCAAACGCAAATCGGCTAAATGACCATGAAAACTAGCCGATTTCACAACAACATCATCAATATACACCTCCAAAATAATACCCAACAAATCATGAAAAATTAGATTCATAGCTCATTGATATGTAGCACCAGCCTTCTTCAATCCGAATGTCATTACAACCCATTCAAATAGCCCAACAAATCCAGGACAACGAAAGTGGTTTTAGATGTATCCTCTTCAGCCATAAAAATTTGATTGTGGCCAGCATTTCCATCCAAAAAAACTAATCACTTTATGCCCCGAAGCATTATTGATCAGTACATCAGCTATAGGCATTGGGTATTCATCATTAGGTGTTGCTTTATTTAAATTTTGAAAATCAATACAAATTCTAATTTTACCAGTATTTTTCTTTTCTACTGGCACTATATTTGACACCCATTCTGCATACCGACATGGCCGAATAAAATTTACCTTTAACAACCGATCAACCTCTGCTTTTATTCTATCAAATAACCCTGGATTAAAATGTATAACAGGTTGTTTATATGGCCTAAATCAATGTTTTATTGGAAATCTATGTTCAACTAATTCTCTACTTAAACCGGGCATCTCAGTATACTCCCAAGCAAAACAATCAACAAACTCTTTCAATAAATTACATACCTGGTTCTTTTACTTTGTTGACAGATTTTCATTCACATAGGTTGGTCTAAGGACGGCTTTATCTCCAATATCCACCTTTGTAAGCTCATCAATAGAAGAAAACCCCTGTCCTAATTTCCTCATGTCATCAAAATCTTCAATTGTTTTACCCATATCGTTCTTACCTAAACAATACTCTTGAGTCTGCCTTTGCAACCATGTTATACTTTCTTCTTTGCTTAATATTATAATGATACATTATTCAGCCGACTCACATCAGTCGGCTTTACATTTACAGGTACAAAACCATCCCTCTCCACACTTACGTAATCATAATCAGCCAAATCTCTACTTGTCAAGCACTTCATATCACCATTTTGTAATTATATTGCTGATTCGGCTATGGCCACACAAGCCGAATTATCTTCCTCTATTACTTCCACATCATCTCCAACCCATTGTATCACACATTGGTGCAAAGTAGAGGGTACAAATCCGTTAGCATGTATCCAGTCCCTACCAAGCAAAACATTGTACCGACCCTTTACACTTACCACAAAAAATGTTGTTGGGATAGTCTTACTCCACACTGTCAATTTCGCAGACATAACTCCCATAGCTTCGGTCGGCTCTCCTGAAACTCTACTTAGTGTCATATTAGTTTTTTATCGATTCATGCTTCTTATAACCCAATTTCTCAAACATAGACAGTGGCATTATATTGACACCAGCCCCTCCATCAACCAACATGCGCCCCACTGGTGTTCCATTCAAGTGTCCTTTAATGTATAATGGTTTCATGTGCTTACCGAGTTTTTCTGGTTTCTCAAACACGACATTCTTTGCTCCCAAATTTAATTCAGCAACTTCGACTTCTGGGATACAAAACTCAGCTGGCAGCTGCAACACCATGTTCACATCTACATTGTTGACCCCTTGATCCGAATCACTACTATTTTCCATGTCATTGTTTGCTTCTTCCCTTTCTAGTCGCTTCTCTCTCCAAGTCTTTTTAGTGATCATCATCGGTCATTCCTGATTAAACCACTGGTCACGCTCCTCCTCCTTTTTCTTTTCTGCAATCTCCATCGCTTGCAGCCACTGAACACGTCACTTTTGTGTACGATTAAGTCCAGTCGGGCACCACTGAGGAGCAGGTTATGTCTCTGGGGCTCTTGATCCAACAATATTTCTCCCAGTATTATATATTCCACTTCTACCACTCATTTTCTGCAGCCTCTTTTCTGTGTAAAAAATCCCAAACTGTCCTCTTGTATATCCCTTTGCTTGGTAGAGCACCTCAGTTGCAGTACCGTACCATGTCCAGTCAACGACACCATACCCGGCATGTCTCGTACGTGAAGAACTGCATCCGACATACTGATTACTGGATTGGGAGTAATACCCAGTCCAACTATCTCACGCTCAGCTGATGATATTATGCATGAACATTTAGCACCCAGTTCTCCACCCGTTACCAATTCATAGATTTCTTCCTTTTTACGGTGAGCAGCAACAGTAGGTACATTGGCAACACTGTTTTTAACAAATATTTTTTCAGCCGTAGAATGTTCTGTAGTTGCCACTTCGGATTTGATTTTGCAGGGAATAGTACCGACCAGTATGGTAGCTTCCTTCCTATTTGAACTCATGTTCTTTTCTTCATGAAGAACCTGATCTTAGAACTGGTCAGCGTTAATATCCTTATCACTGTTGCATAATATAATAGCATCACTATCTCCCGTGCCCTGGTTTCCATCTCCGTGATGTCATGTCATCAGTCCTAAATCTTGCATATTTCCAATTTATCCCACCTGATCTCCATGACACATATGCTGCCGGACTTTCAGAAAATCTTGTGGCTGTACTACGTTGGTTAAATTGGCCATCTTTATGCATCAACACACATGAACTTCTTCTGGATGCTCCTGCAAAGAATTATAAGATGGAGACCTTTCTCTTTTAAAACCACTCAACCTTCAGAACACATTATTTTGTTGTTGCCTCATGTATTTATCCAACAGGAAAGTTCATGTTGGTTTAAATATCGATGCTTGTTTCCTTTCCTTATTAACCTTCCACACTCCTATCAGGACTTTTTGGCTTTATCATCTTAAGCTTCAGATCATCAGAAACCACAACATTCTTTCCTTTAGTGGTGTCGACCTGATCAGTTCAGACCAATATTTTCTTTTCCTCAAAATTAATCATATTAATAGGAAAAGGGTTGATGAACAACTTCATCTTGCTACCATCTCCCAAGGTCAGTCGTCCATCATTTAGGGCCGATTGTACCTGTCAACGAAAATAGTTACATTCATTAGTAGTATGAGAAAATGAAGTATGCTATTAACAATATTTTCTCTTGGCTAGCTGTTCAAGAGTTGGTATAACATGACCTTCCTTCAACCTAATAACCTTATTCTGCAACAATACATCAAAAAGTTTGTCACACTTTGTTATGTCAAATTTATATTTTATTTCCACCTTTTTCCCGGGACTGGGTTTCAAAAAAGAACAAGCCAAAGGTTTATTTTTTTGATGTCTCAATCCATTCGGCCACACATATTTCAGTATCATCATTACTGGCTGAATCATCCTCTAAAATATTAAGTTCTGTTTTTCTCTTTCCTTGTTATTGCCCTCTTTAAACCGGTTGTATGATCTATTATCCGTAGCACGATTTTCATAAGATCTGGCTCGTTGCATGACTTGATTAACATCAATAAATTCCTGCCCTTCAAGCTTTTCTCTCAATTATGAAGATAAACCTGCAAGAGCTAAATCGGACAAATCCTTTTCTCCAATGGTTATGAATGTGGCCTAGAGGGGGGGTGAATAGGCCTTTTTGAAATTTAGTAGGTACCTGCAGCACTTAACAAACTGATCAAATCCTGAGATATCGGACTAGTCCGGTAGAGTGCAGACTAGTTCGGTGTGTGCTGACTAGATTGATCAAGTTCGATCAATGATTTCAATACAAGCACAGTACGCAGTGGAATATAGTATGTAACTTGCAAGTATTGAGTCAATGAAGCTAAGTATAATGCAAACCAATTCTTGTTTCAAAGTTTTAACGTAGGTTATGCAAGATAGACAAAACCCTAGAATGTAATATGAAAATTAAGAACAAGTTTGACACAAGAGTGTATCCCGTGGTTCGATTCCCACAGAGGCAACCTACATCCACGTTGAGGAGCCCACGAAAGGACCTGGTCTTCACTGACCCTAACCTCGTCGAATCGCCATAAAGACAAATTCTCTTCCACTATCACAATGGGCAAATCACCAAGTTCAAGGGGCCTTCTCATAAGTTGAGGGCTCCCAAAGATTACAAAGCAAATACCACCAAGAACACACTCTTAAGATAAACAATGAAACAACAGGAGTGTGTTAGAGATCAAACCCAAGAGCTCAAACGTGTGGAATTGTGTCTCTCCTTTGATTCAAAGTGAATCCTCAAGGGATTGATCTTTCTTGCGTTGGATTGCGTGGAGAGATGTGTTTTCTAGGCTCTTGGAGGGTGTGACGGCACAGGGGGTTGAGAGAGTTGAAGGTAGGGCCGTGCACATCTATTTATAGGCTGTTTCCAAAAGTTACCCTTAGGGTTTTGAGGGTCCGTACTAGTCTGTGGTGGAGTCTGGACTAGTCCGGTGTGTGGCGTGCAAGAAACCCTAAGTGTCCTGGAATATCGGACTTGTCCGGCTAGTAGAGGACTTGTCCGATTTTAGTCAGAAAGGTTTTCGAACTTGTCTGTGGTGATATCGGAGTAGTCCGGTGTGGTGATACCCTTAGTGAATAGAGGACAAGTCCGTACTTGGAGGACTTATCCGATTTTAGTCAGAGGGTTTTTCGTACTAGTCCGTGAAGAGATAGGACTTGTCCGTTTTTAGTCAGAGGCATTATTGGATTAGTCCAGACATTATCGGCCTAGTCCGGTGCGGACAAGTCCGCACTGGCAGGACTTGTCCGAACCTATACAGAGAGGATATCGGACTAGTCCGGTGTATTTCAGACTAGTCCGTTTTTCCTGTGAAATGTGAAGTGTGTGAGAATTTTTTTTGTACTTGATCTCTTGGGATGTGTTACACCAACACACTCCCTACACAATCATGTATTCTATTCAGTTCTTGAGCTCTTTTCTGAATGCGTCCTCATCCTCCTTTCTTTTTGGCGCTTTCTTCATTCTTTCATTAAAACCTGTGCTCATCTCAATAATGTGGTGAGGATCTTATTTGTTTGTCATAAATCAACCAAAACCCACAAAGGGATGCCTAGATGCTCTTTCAATCTCCCCTTTTTTGGTGATTGATGACAACCAATTGAGTCTCACAAAGTATGATAAAAATTGAGATTTTCATAAAGTGTGCACATATGAGCTTGAAACTCATTTAGCATTGACAACATAATACATATGTGAACTCTTTATGGTGGGATGCAAAACTAAGTGAGTGAGAGCAGTAATCATGATGACAGTGAAATAAATGACATCAATATAACAACAACAAGCATATATGTTAATTTCAGAGTAAACTCACAGATTTCATAAATATGAGCATAAATAGTTCATAGCATTGCATCACAAGACCAAAAGTATCAAAAGAGCATAATATGAAGTCTTACAACCCAAAAGAGACAAAAAATGCATAAATGAAGCTCTCATCTCTCAACCTATAGCTAAGACCTAGTGATGACTCCCCCTCAATCTCTCCCCCTTTGGCATCAAGACACCAAAAAGAAGGAGAGGAGGGATCTAAGATCTTCAATCCTCGTTGTCGGTCCTCTCATCATCTTCATCTTCATTCTCGGGCTGAGGAGGAGGAACGAATCCACTCGAGGTGTCCCCAACGCCAAAGTAGGCAAGCTTAGAGGGAGTCAAAGGCCCGAGCTCGGTGAAATACGATGATGAGTCGTCGGAGATGACTGGGGATCCAATAGGCTCGATCTCCAGCTTCTGGCAAATGTGTTTGACATTTTGTTTGACATACCGCATATCAGCCTTCCTTGCCTTGTTCAGCTTGTGAGTGTTCACTTCGGCCTTCTTGCATGAGGCAAAGATTGCTGCCAAGTACTTTAGGATTCAACTAGGAGACCCTTTTTGGGGTGGGGCCCTAGTGGAGGGATCAGCCCTTGCATCTCCTATAGCTCTCCTCGGGGCTTCTTCACTAGATGCAAGAGAAGGGGCAGCTTGGATAGAGACTTGGGGAGGCTTCTGGGGCCTCAATGGAGTGTGATCTACATCCTTCACAAACTCTGTGACCTTCTCAATCATGAACATCAAGTAAGGTGCATAGCCACAGGATCTATTAGGAGTGCAGGAGATGTTCACCATGTCATTCCATATGTAGTCAAAGACATCAAACTTCTTGTCTTTGCTTATCACCTTCATCAGTGTCTTGAGATAGCCTTGGACACTCCCTGCATCCCCATCCTTCAGGGAAATAGTCTTCCTCAAGACCCTATTGAGGACCACAAAGAATGGCTTCATATTCTTGGTGGAAGGAGGGTTGAAAGTCGAGCGGGTGTCATAAAGGAACTTCATTTTGTCCTTCTCAAGGACACCTATGTTGGGAATGATCAAGTTGTCGATGTTGGAGCCCTTAAGATGTAGCAGCCTTGCAAACTCGTCATAGGTAATGGTGTACTTAGATCCATGAGTCACCCAAGTCACCCTCTCTTCCTCATCACTTGCAAAGTAGCATGTAGCATAGAACTGAGCAATGACTTCGTCATTCAATTGTTCCTAAAGGCAAACAAATCCTTCAATCCATGTTTCTCCACTGCCTGAACTACCTCATCAAAGGCTAAGCAGCTTTTCCTTTTGAAGTGCGCCCAATCAATCCATTGGTTGCGCACACTCGAGTCCTCATTGTGAGGTACACGGACTTATAGAAGTCCGCATGGAAGTTGTTCCAGAATCTTCCATCGACTACCTGCTTGGACCGGATGTAGCAGTCCACATTTTTGAATTTGGACGCCGTGTTGCTTCCCGTGCCATTGAACCTCTCCTCAGAGGGATCTCGGGCCCCTTGCTTTGGAGCTGTTATCTTGAGAGGGCCAACTGTTCTCATGGCAATCCCTTTGCCCTTGCCCTTAGCTTGGCGAGCAGCCGTCAAGCTAGGGCCAGCACCTGCTGAAGCCTTGGAGATAGGCTTCTTGGCAAGGACCTTGCATCGAGCCTGAGGTGGAGAAGGTGTCGGCTTGGATGGGCGCTCTTGGCGCTTCTTGCCTTGGCCCGTCGAGGGCCGAAGCAAGGCTTCTTGGTCCATCTCGACCTCAAAATTGGAGATCTCATCGTTGGAGTTCGACTTTGTCCTGAGAATGGATTACACAAGGTATGGATGAGAACTAATGGCAAGGAATTTCATTGAGGAATGGGAAACTAGGGTTGAGTTCAGACAAAAATCATACTTGTCCGGTGTACAAGTACGGACTAGTCCAAGTGACCGGACTTGTCCGTACATGGACCGGACTAGTCCGGTGTTCATCACCTCAAACCCTAACTAGACGATCAATGGTGTTTCTCAATGCAAGAATATCTCAACATCAATGTAATACATCAAGGAAGCATGTAGTTGGTGAAAGGAACTAAGCTATTTGATCAACAACGAAGGAAATCAAGATTTATAGGGTTTGGGAGGAAATTTTACCGAAATTCCTCGATTCTTGGAGATGGAGGGGTTGAAGGAGCGGACAAGTCCGTGGTCTTCAATCCCTATGCAATGGAGGTCATTTTCCACCCAAACTTGGAGAGTTTTGATGGAGGAATCGCCAAATCGCCGTGGGGAGCTCGAGCGGGGAGAGAGAGTGTGAGGCAAGTTGTGAGGATGAAGAAGATTAGGTCTTGGCGGCGGCTAGGGTTATGGAGTCAAAATATAGGACTTGTCCTAAAATAATCGGACTAGTCCAAACTCTTCCAGAGCCTAAATCGGACTAGTCCGTTGTCTGTCAGACTAGTCCAGACTATCGGACACTCTGCGGACTAGTCTGCAGGGGCGGACTAGTCAGGGTAACCACGGACTAGTCTGTGGTCACCAGAACAGAAATGCTTAGCCCATTTGTATATATTCGAAGGTACTTATTAAGAAAATAGGGGGGCAAAGCAAATCAAATAATCTTGATGAATATGATCAGTAAGCATACAAAAATCAAGCAATGACCATAATTCATCAAGATCAAGTAGTTGAAATAGTTTTTTTTTGGAGAAAATTGAGAAATATGATTTTCAACTCAAAAAATGTATTTTGAAGAGTCCATATAGATATGCAAGTTTTCAATCCACATTCCGAGCATCAAGGATATTTAGCTCATTTCGGAGCTCGCAAAAACATTTTTTTATCAAGTGGCTTGGTAAATATATCAGCTAGTTGTTTTTCGGTGTTGACATGGGAAATAGCTATGTCTCCTTTCATTGAGTGGTCTCTCAAAAAGTGATGTCGGATTTCTATGTGTTTGGTTCTAGAGTGTTCAACTGGATTATGAGCAATTTTGATGGCACTCTCATTATCACAAAGGAGTGGAATACGGCTCATAGTGTAACCGTAATCCCTTAGAGTTTGTCGCATCTAAAGGAGTTGTGCACAACAACACCCGGCTGCAACATACTCCGCTTCGGCCGTGGATAAGGCAATGGAATTTTGTTTCTTGGAGGACCAAGAAACTAGGGATCTACCTAGGAATTGGTAGGTGCTTGAGGTACTTTTTCTATCTACTTCGCATCCGGCATAATCTGCATCAGAGTATCCAATGAGATTGAACTTGGAACCTTTGGGGTACCAAAGGCCTAGGTTGGGTGTGTGAACCAAATATCTCAAGATCCTTTTAACGGCTGTCAAGTGACACTCCTTAGGATTTGCTTGAAATCTCGCACACAAACATACACTCAACATAATATCATGCCTAGATGCACATAGGTAAAGTAAGGATCCAATCATGGAGTGATATACCTTTTGATCCATGCTTGGTCCATCTTCACTGAGATCCAAGTGTCCATTAGTTTCCATGGGAGTCTTGATAGGCTTCGCCTTGTCCATCCCAAACTTCTTGAGTATCCCCTGAGTGTACTTGGTTTGGCTTATGAATGTCCCTTCCTTTTGTTGTCTCACTTGGAATCCCAAGAAGTACTTCAGCTCTCCCATCATAGACACCTCAAACCTATCTATCATAATCTTACTAAATTCTTCACAAAAGGATTTGTTAGTTGAACCAAAGATAATGTCATCAACATAGATTTGACAGATAAAAAGATCATTGTCGAAGTGTTTCGTAAATAATGTATAATCTGCTTTTCCAATCTTAAAACCATTCTCAATTAAGAAATCTCTAAGACACTCATACCAAGCTCTAGGAGCTTGTTTGAGGCCATATAGAGCCTTACGCGGTTTAAAGACGTGGTCGGGGAACTCTTGTCTTCAAATCTGAGAGGTTGCTCCACGTACACCTCCTCCTTGATTGGACCATTGAGGAAGGCGCTTTTCACATCCATTTGGTAGAGTTTGAAATCATGGTGAGTAGCATATGCAAGAAATATTCTAATTGATTCAAGTCTAGCTACGGGAGCAAAGGTTTCATCAAAATTCAAACCTTCGACTTGTGAATACCCTTTGACCACAAGTCGTGCCTTGTTCCTTGTCACCACCCCATGTTCGTCTTGTTTGTTGCGGAAGACCCATTTGGTGCCGACGACATTCGCGTTAGGTCTTTCGATGAGTTCCCACACCTCATTTTGTTTGAAGTTGTACAGTTCTTCTTGCATCACCACCACCCAGTCCGAATCTTTCAATACATCCTCAATCCTGCGTGGTTCCAAAAAGGACACAAAAGAGTAATGCTCGCAAAAGTTAGCTATGCGGTATCTAGTTGTTACTCCCTTTTGGATGTCACCGATGATGTTGTCGATTGGTGTATCTCTTTGGACGCATTGGTGTACTCTCGGGTGTGGCACTTGCGGTCTTGTGTTTTGATGATCTTCTTCTTCTCCCCCTAGATGGTTGCCCTCATTGACTTGTTGATCATCTTTGTCTTCTTGAGGTTGATCTTGTGTGGAAGCCCCCCCTTGATCATTGGCCTCCACTTGCGGTTCATCTTCCTCATGCACATGTAGAGGTGGCTCTTGTAGTCAAACATCGCCAAACGTCATTCTTCTCAATGTTTGACATGGAGCTTCTTCTCTATCTAGCATACATGTATCAACTTGCTCTTCTTGAGAGCCGTTAGTTTCATCGAACACTACGTCACGTGCTACTTCAACAAGTCCGGAGGTCTTGTTGAAGACACGATAGGCGTAAGAGTTTGAATCATAACCAAGTAAGAAGCCTTCATCGGACTGCGAAGCGAACTTTGAAGTCATAGGCTTCTTATTCAAAATATAGCATTTAGAACCGAAAACTCGAAAATAAAAAATATTTGGCTTGTCACCGGTGAGTAGCTCATAGGATGTCTTCTTGAGTAGTCGATGAAGATAGAGTCGATTTATGGCGTGGCAAGCGGTGTTAACAGCTTCCGCCCAAAACCGATTTGAGGTCTTGTATTCATCAAGCATTGTTCTCGCCATCTCTATGCGGGTTTGGTTCTTCCTTTCGGCAACTCCGTTTTGTTGAGGGGAATAAGGTGCCGAAAACTCATGCTTTATGCCTTCTTCGTCTAGGTACTGCTCAACTTGAGTGTTCTTGAACTTCGTGTCGTTGTCGCTTTGTATGTTCTTGACCTTCAATGAGAACTCATTTTGGGCACGCTTGAGAAACTTCTTGAGGGTTCCTTGAGTTTCTGTCTTATCATGCAAAAATAAAACTCAAGTGAAGCGTGAAAAGTCATCAACAATTACTAAGCCATATTTGTTACCGTCGATGCTTATGCAAGCAATTGGATCAAAAAGGACCACATGAAGTAGCTCAAGCGGTCTTGTTGTAGTCATGACGTTCTTCGCGAGATGAGGTGCTCCTACTTGCTTCCCAGCTTGGCACATGCTACAAGGCCTGTCTTTCTCAAAAACAACATCCTTCAAACCTCGGATGTGATCGCCCTTGATGAGTTTTTGAATATTCCTCATACCAACATGCGCTAGCCGTCTATGCCACAGCCAACCCATGTTGGTCTTTGCAATCAAGCATATGTCAAGTTCGGCTTTATATTTGTTGAAGTCAACAAGGTAAAGCTTTCCCTTTAACACACCCTTGAATGCAATGGAACCATCACTCCTTCTAGAGACGGTCACACCCTCATTAGTGAACAAGCAATTATAACCTTTGTCACATAATTGAGATATGGACAACATATTATAATCTAAGGAATCGACATGTAACACATGAGAAAGAGTATGTTGAGATGATATAGCAATTTTACCGGTATCGAGCACCTTTCCTTGACTATTGTCTCCAAAATAGATGCCCTCGCTTGGATCCTCATTTTCTTCATACTCAACGAACATCCTTCTTTCTCTGGTCATATGGTTTGTGCAACCACTATCTAGCACCCATTTCGATCCACCGGAGGAATAGGCCTAAAAAAACAAATCATGCCTTGGTTTTAGGTACCCAAGATTGCTTGGGTCCTTGGAGGTTAGTTACAAGATATTTGGGCACCCACACATGAGACTTGGTGTTCCCATGGCGTGGTCCAACATAATGAGCATAAACATTACCAAATTACTTCTCATTAGAACACAGGATGCATCAAAAGTCCTGAATAATAGTTGTTGTTGTTGTTTATGAACAGAACTAGTCCGGGAAACCTGTAGGATTGAAGAGCACGTGAAAAGCTACCAGAGGGAGGGTGAATGGTAGATTTAAAAAATCTTACGCAACGGAAACAATTAAATCCCAACCCCTTCAGAAGAAAAACGATCTGATAAAAAAATCATGTGTGAGACTAATATAAACGTGTTTCACCATGACAAAAGTGATATATATCGGAGTTAATCAAGTCACGAAGAAAATACAAGAAGAATCACTCAAATCCGTCGAGAGAAACTCAAGTTATGATCGAAAGATCGAACAAAGGTCAATCTGTCCTACCCGAGAAAAACAGTTCTGGAACGCTGCAAAGAAACTCGTGTAGATCAGAAACCACAAATCCAATGACTGTCAAATTTTTACATATGATAGAGAATCAAGTTGTGAAGACAACCCAAAAAGAATCACGTCAATTGGATCTGTAAACCACGAGTTATGATAAAACCATCGACGGAAGGTAGTGCTGTCTAGAAACTCGACGAGTAAGACATGTCTAGAACAAGTCGGACGAACAAGGCACAAGAGTTCCTTCAAACTACGAATTTTATTCAATAGAACACAATAGGAACAGCTCCAAAGTCTTGCACCACGAGCTCTGGCCTCCATTGCTTATATAACCAGCCCTTAGGCCAACCCAATCTCAACTAGGACTCTAATCCTACTCAAATCATGAATCGAAACTTTCCATAATTGCTTAGGACTCTTCTATACGCAGATAGAAGCAATCTTAAGACTTTCAAACACCTTAGGAACGTATCCCACATTCCTAAAACAACTCAAATTCGTGACCCACATGAAATCCAATCATAACCAACTCGATACTTTCCATATCGAGCCATAACCGACTCCGCCGCAGCCAAAGTCATCAACCGATATGATCTGATCCTTCCAACCAGATCTTCCCATCCATAAACCATATTTGGAACCATGTTGCCATGTCATGCACCACATGCATACGTGCAAACACCATCCTACGACATCCAGTAACCTTCATATGCACTGCTCTTGATTCAATCATCCTGCGCGACCTCCTGACCCGCTCAACCACAATTCCTCCTAAATTTGGTTGTTGGAACCTCATCTCCTCCCTGAGACTAGTCCAAAGATCCTGTCACCAGCCATGACTTGAACTCAAGCAACACCTGCACATGAACAAACAACCAATCTATACGAGCCCAAGTCCGCAACTTGACTCAAATCAGTTCCAAACACAACATCTTACGTGAGCACCTCACATAAGCATGTTGCATAGCATATCAAAACGATATCGGCCATATCAACCAAAACGGACCAAAAACTTAGTAAAAGAATACTAAGCAATCTTTCCATAAGTGTAAAGTAAGTTCAAAATATTTCACATGAAAATTTGGAACATTACGATCAAGCTCCGAACCTTGCCAAAGCTAACCGCAGCTTGAGTCAGAGCTTACCAAAGCTAGTACAACCTAGCGCTGGAGCTAACCAAAACTAGTTGGAACTAGTCATCCCAAAAGTCGGAGCTAGAAAAACATGTCAGAGCTAACCATCATAAGTCGGACCTATCAAAACATATCGGAGCTTAAAAAAAAAAACATGCCGGAGCTATCAAAGACATGCCGAAGCTAAAGACGAAGCTCACCGGAGCTACCAAAAAACATGTTGGACCTAGACAAAGCAAATGGGACCTATTGTCGGACCTTGTAGAAGCTCAGAGCTAGGGTTGGACCTTGCCAAAAAGATGTTATGGCAGCATTCAAAACTTTTATTATCAAAGCCAAAGTATTCAGCACACATAGGTCTCACAATCTCCCCCTTGATGAATGCATTGGCAACACCATTTAAAATTCGAACATTGGCATGAAAAGTTTTGAGAACAATTTTCCCCCCTTTTGAAAATCAAATGAGATAGAAATAAATTTCTCCCCCTATACATATTTCTCTCCCTTGTATAATTCACCATATTATCTCTCCCCCTTTGACAATGTATTCAGCAAGGTTCAAAGGAGAAATTTTAATTGCTATGAGCATATTATAACATATACATATAAAACAAGGCTCATCCAAGTCATACTATCAAGTAACTTACACTATCACAACAATGAGATACATAAAGTAGTGTAAGCCATCCTAGAGATCAAATGTAATTTTCAATTTAAGCAAGTCATGATCTCACAAACTTAACTATTTCAATACCTGAAAGCATGACACTTGTTGCTGCATTTTATTATTTTTCAAAGCACAAAATTAGATCATATGATATTTGCAAGAGATTATATGTGCATATGCCTTATTCTAACCAACCAAGCCAAGCCTATATCATTTGACAATCAGAAGCTTAAGGACATGGTTTTAGTCATACATAACTTCTTCCAAGTTCATATCTAAGTGCAATGATAAGCCATCTCAAAAGAAGAAGTGCGATGCATGCATATTCTCTTGATATTTTCTCAATTATTTGTTCATAAAAACTCAACATGTGAGTTGATTACTTGATTAATTATTTATGATTAAAAGCACTTTTGAGCATGCAACAAGTTCAAAAGAGCAAGAAAGTTCGACCATGACCAAATTTACTGTAAGTAATTATTCAAATTACGAGACATGGCAAAAACTACAAAATGTATAACACAAGTAATGTAGTAAGAACTTTCAGCATGTAAAAGGAATCACAAAGTCATATATGTATGAAATACTATGCTCATATTATTTTAATTTCAGATTCACACATAGATTTCTCAAGTTTCAAAACTCCCCCTCAATGTAAGCCATGAGGATGCATAACCTCTATTTCACTATGAATAAAACAAAAACGAGTGAAAACCAAAGGTTTCGTAAAAATGTCAGCCAATTGTTGTTCGGTATCTACATAGTGAAGCACAATGTTTCCTTTTTCAACATTATCACGAAGAAAGTGATACCTAATGTCAATGTGCTTAGTTCTAGAATATTGCACAAGGTTTTTAGCAATGCAAATGGCACTAGTGTTATCACAAAACAATAGAACACTATCTAGATCAACCCCATAGCCCTTAAGTGTTTGAACAATCCAAAGAATTTGTGAGCAAGCACTAGCAGCAGCTACATATTCAGATTCGGTTGTGGATTGTGCAACTGAATTTTGTTTTCTAGAGGACAAAGCAACAAGTGAATTACCAAGAAAATGACAAGCACCGGAAGTATTTTTCCTATCAATCCTACAACCTCCAAAATCAGCATCGGAAAAAGCTTTCAAAGTAACGGTTGAGGAAGAAGGAAGAAAAATGCCAAATTCTTGAGTTCCATGTAAGTACGTGAGAATCCTTTTGACGGCTTGACAATGTGAAGCACGTGGGAAGGCTTGAAACAGTGCACAAAGACATACGCTGAATTGTATGTCCGGTCTTGATGTCGTGAGGTATAAAAGTGATCCGATCATGCTTCTATATTCTTTTTGATCCACGGGTTCACCATCTTCATCAAGTTCAAGTGCTGTTGTTGTTCCCATTGGTGTCCGAAGAGGCTTGCTTTTGTCCATGTTGAAGCGCCTTAGGAGGTGTTTTGTATACTTCGTTTGATGCACAAAGGTACCCTCCTTGGTTTGCTTGATTTGCGGCCCCAAAAAGTACGTGAGTTCTCCCATCATACTCATCTCAAATTCTGAACTCATCATAGCTGAAAACTTGGACACAAGATCATGAGAAGCACAACCAAAGATAATATCATCCACACACACTTGAACGAATAATGAGTCATTGCCATGCTTAAGCACAAAAAGAGTTTTATCAACCTTGCCCATGGTAAACCCCTTTTCAAGTAAGAATGTTTTTAACCTATCATACCATGTTGTAGGGGCTTGTTTGAGACCATACAAGGCTTTGGACAGTTTGTAAACATGATTAGGAAAATCTGAATTTTCAAAACCCGGTGGTTGTTTGACATAAACCTCCTCATCTATGTAGCCATTAAGAAAAGAACTTTTGACATCCATTTGATATAGTTTAAAACCTTTAGATGCAGCAAAAGCTAACAAAATTCTTATAGCTTCTATTCTAGCAACAGGAGCAAAAGTTTCATCAAAATCTAGACCTTCAACTTGAGTGAAACCTTGAGCAACCAACCTATCCTTATTCCTAACCACGACCCCATCCTCACTTTGTTTATTTTAAACACCCATTTAGTTCCAATTAAAGTGTGACCTTGAGGTGGAGGTACAAGTTTCCAAACATTATTTCTTTTAAAATTTTATAACTCTTCTTGCCTGGCAATAATCCAAGATTCATTAGTGAGTGCATGTGATATATCTTTGGGTTCAAAAGAAGCAACAAAAGCAGAATGAGCATGAGAGTTTAGATCGCAAAACCTGGACCGTGTAACTCGTTCGTGCAATCTTCCAATAATCTTTGTGGAGGATGAATTTTGAGAACCCGGAGGGGAGTGGACACTTCACAAGCTTCTTCTTCTTCATGTTCATCACAAATCGATGAGCTTGTGACTTGAGGAGGATATAGACCAGCAATGGTGGTCGTCAGTGCTGGCTGTGAATCAAAATTAGGAGCTCGAACAATGTCATTAGCTGCTGAATTTTCGGGCAGCAGCTCCGCCTCTTCCTCATCTTCAACGAAAATGCTCTCCCCCTATGGACATGGATCTGGACCTGCAATGTTTGAGCTAGTATCTGGGCTAGCTTCATCAAAATACACTTCACAAGTCTCCACAATTTTGTTAGTGTCAAGTAAAAGCACACGGTGGCCTCTAGTATGAGATGGATAACCAAAAAACATGCCATCAATGGATCTAGATTCAAACTTATCAAGATTACCATGTTTCTTAACAAAGCATTTGCAACCAAAGACCGAAAGTGCATAACACTAGGCCTATGTCCAAACCGGAGCTCATATTGTGTTTTACCTAGCTTAGCACGCAAGAAAACACGATTCGAGACATAACAAGCGGGTTCAATCGCATCAGCCCAAAATTTCCTAGGTGTTTGATATTCATCAAGCATAGTCCTAGCCATCTCAACTAAGGTTTTGTTCTTTCTTTCTACAACACCATTTTGTTGAGGTACATATGGTGAAGAAAATTGATGATCTATTCCATTTTCAGCACAAAAGTGATCAAAAGATTGATTTTTAAATTCAGTTCCGTTATCACTTCTAATTACTTTTAAAGATCCTGGGTGATCAATTGATAATCTAAGAAATAAAGTTCTAAAGTGACTAAAAGCTTCATTCTTAGACGCCATAAAGTAAACCCAAGAGTATCTAGAATAATCATCAACAATAACAAGAACATACCATTTACCTCTCAAGGATTGAACACGTGAAGGTCCTATGGTGTCAAGGTGCAAAAGTTGACCCGGTTCAGTTGTCATGATCATTGTGAGAGGAGTATGTGAACCTGCAACCATCTTAGCATGTCTACAAGAAGAGCTCACAATTTTTTTGTCCCCTTTAAGCTTAGGCAGCCCACGTATGCGATCAAGAGCACTAACACGCATTAGGTGATCAAAGCCTACATGACCAAGTCTATGATGCCAAAAAATATAAGTCCTTTGAATCATTAGCAACTAGACACCTATGCTTCGAGGAAGACATATCAAAATCAGCTTTAAAAACTCTTCCCAACCGAGACATGTTAAAAATAAGCTCACTATTTTAACCTACAACTTTGTAGCAGTTTTTATTGAAAATAATTTACAGATTTCATCTAGCAATTGTGAAATAGAAAGCAAGTTGTATTTCAAATTTTTAACAAGTGCTACATCCTTCAAAGTGTAGTGATTATTTACTCTAACCGAACCCTTAGCAATTATAGGAGTTGAAGAATTATCGGCAAAAGTAACATTCTCTACACGTGGCACAAAAGAGAGGGAGGAGAACCAATCTTTGTTACCGGTCATGTGGTGTGAGCAATCTGAATCCACAATCCAAATGTTCTCCTTCCTCAAACGTGTAACCTACATAGAAGCACAATACATCGATGACTCAATACTGGGGTTAGTCAAAAGGCATTTAGGTATCCAGTACTGAGTCACACGACGTGCAGCAGGAAAAACACGCGAAAGCTGAGATAAAACATCAGGTTTATGAGTCAAAGTTTGAGGTTTTTTATTCTTAACTACTGACCTATAAGGTGTTACTTGTGTAGCACAAAAAATCAGTAGCTCCGGAGGCAAAAACAGAAGGTCCGGAGGTAAACTTTGAATGTTTTTGACTCATAACAGCAGGTTGCATGTTCCTGGCATTCGGTTTAATATGTGCAGCAAATTTTGCATAAAAGTTATGAGATCTAGCAATCATTCTTTCCCTTTTCTGTTGTTTAGCTAGTCTATAACAAAAATCTATGACATGACCATCTCTACCACAGTAGGTACAATGAAATTTAACTTTGTGTTCATGTCTAGATGAGCAAGCAATATTTTTATTTGAAACTGAATAAGACAACACTCCTGCAGATTTGAAAACCACTTCTTTTTGTTTAGGAACTGTTTGACTCAAACCACTTCCTAATGACTTTAGAATTTTAGGTGGATGTGCATTAGCATGAGCATGAGACCTAAACCAGTTTTATCGTTACAAGACTTGCAAGAATTCAGCAGCAAGTTTAGGTTCTTATTCCCATTACAAAACCAATCTAATGTCCTATGCATGTTATCAAGTTTATTGGACAGATCAAGGCAATTTTCACATGAAGTTTTTCCTTTTAATTTGCAATTGGAACAATATTTAACTTCATGAGAACGTAAAGCATTATTCAATATTGAAATTTCATTCATAGCATATTTTAGTTTCTTTTCAAGATCATCACAACTAGAACAATGCAAATCAATTGTAGAACAAGAAGCATCTTTTAAGTTTTCAATGTCAAGTGCAGCAAGCTTTTTGTTCTTTTCAATTTCAAGTTCAAGTATATCTAGAGTATAGGAATGTGCAGTTCTTAATGTGGACTATTGTTCATAGATAAAATCACACGAGGGACAAGAATCATCACTAGGAATCAAGGTTTTCAAATGGTTGATTTCAAATTATAGTGATTCAATTTCAGCAACATTATCCCTAAGCTTTTTGTCATTTTTCTTAACAATAATAGTTGCACGAGAAATTGCATCACACATTTCATTACAGGTAGAACATACCTCATCGTCGTCACTGTTGTGTTCTGCATCCTCCTGACTTGATCTTGATCTTGTTTTGCCCGCCATGAAGCATAACTTGGCCAAATCATCTTCATCTTCGTCACTTCCAATGTCCATGTCGCTTGAGCCAAGTTCCTGTAGTGCGGAGATAAAACTGTTCACCAGTTGGCGACCTGTAAAGCCCTTCTTCTTCTTCTTATCATTTGTTGAAGAGTGTTTCGTCCTTGATTATTTTTCTTCTCAGGAAGTAGAACCTGAAAGGTTAGGGCATTTTGTACGAAAGTGTCCTATCTTACCACATTCGAAGCATCATTGAGGTCCGGAGCTTCCTCTCCTTCTAGTTCTCACATTTTGCAATGCTTTTGAGAACCTAGTAGAGAGAGGTGCTAGATCCTCCACTGGAAACTCCTCAATCTATTCAAGGGTTAGAGAGGACAAAAAAGCAAGTGTACCATAGGATGAAGATTGACCGGAGCTAGGAATGTCACATTGGGAAACCAAAGCAATAGACTTGTTGGGGTTTTTACGTGATATTATGTCAATTTCATGAGTTTTTAACTTGAAATATAGCGCATCTAAATTAAGTGTACTCATGACAGTAGATTCACGAATGGATGTAACTTTCATCTCCCAAATTGACATGTCTAATGCACTTAACAATTGCCTAGCATTTTCAACATCTGAAATATTAACATTGACGCTACGCAAGTTGCTGAGAATTTTATTAAAGCGAGCAAATAGATCATCAATGGACTCACCAGGTTGCATCTCGAAGCGCATGTATTCTTTCTTGAACATGTCTTGCCTTACTTCCTTGATCGTGTTGGATCCTTCGTGGTAGTCACAAAGTGCTTTCCACACATCGTATGCAGATCGGAGGTGAGCAACACTGTCAAAGTTGCTTTGAGTTAATCCTTGTATGATCAAGTGTTGAGCCTTGTAGTTGTTGTCGACATCTCTTAGATTTGTAGCTGTAACTTGATCATTTGATGGCACTTCGTAAGGCTTGTACACCTTCTCCCATATTGCAAAGTCTTGCGCCTGGATGAAAGCCTCCATGCATGCCTTCCAAACCTGAAAATCAATACCAGCAAACACACAAGGTTTGGCGGAGTATTTCTCCATGATGATTAGTCAAAAACACGTGCAAATCACAGTGATTAGAGCCCGTGGCTCTGATACCAATTGTAGGATCGAAGAGCACGTGAAAATATACCAGAGGGGGGGTGAATGGTAGATTTAAAAAATCTTACGCAGCAGAAACAATTAAATCCCAACCCCTTCGGCAGAAAAACAATATGTTAAAAGAATTGTGTGTGAGACTAATCCAAACGTGTATCACCGTGACAAATGTGATATATATCAGAGTGAATCAATTCAAAAATAAAACACAAGAAGAATCACTAAAATCCGTCGAGAGAAACTCAAGTCATGATCGAAAGATCGAACAAAGGTCAATTTGTCCTACCCGAGAAAAACAGTTCTGGAATGCTGCAAAGAAACTCGTGTAGATCAGAAACCACAAATCAAGTTGTGAAGACAACCCAAAAAGAATCACGTCAATTGGATCTGTAAAACTCAAGTTATGATAAAACCACCGACAAAAGGTAGTGCTGTCCAGAAACTCAACGAGTAAAACTTGTCTAGAACAAGTCGGACAAACAAGGCACAAGAGTTCCTTCAGACTATGAATTTTATTCAATAGAACACAAGAGGAACAGCCCCAAAGTCTTGCACCACGAGCTCTGGCCTCCCTTGCTTATATAACCAGCGCTTAGGCCAACCCAATCTCAACTAGGACTCTAATCCTACTCAAATCATAAATCGAAACATTCAATAACTGCTTAGGACTCTTCTATACGCAGATAGAAGCAATCTTAAGACTTCCAAACACCTTAGGAACATATACCACATTCCTAAAACAACTCAAATTCATGACCCACACAAAATTCTATCATAACCAACTCGATACTTTCCATACCGAGCCATAACCGACTCCGCCGCAGCCAAAGTCATCAATCGATACGATCCGATCGTTCCAACCAGATCTTCCCATCCATAAACCATCTTTGGAACCATGTTGCCATGTCATGCACCGCATGCATACGTGCAAACACCTTCCTTCGACGTCCATTAACCTTCATATGCACTGCCTTTGATTCAATCATCTTGCGCGACCTCCTGACCCGCTCAACCACAATTCCTCCTGAATTTGGTTGTTGGAACCTCATCTCCTCTCTGAGACTAGTCCAAAGGATCCTGTCACCAGCCATCACTTGAACTCAAGCAACACCTGCACATGAACAAACAACCAATCCGTACGAGCCCAAGTCCGCGACTTGACTCAAATCAGTTCCAAACACAACACCTTACGTGAGCACCTCACATAAGCATGTTGCATAGCATATCAAAACGATATCAGCCATATCAACCAAAACGCACCATAAACTTAGTAAAAGAATACTACAAAATCTTTCCATAAGTGTAAAGCAAGTTCGAAACATTTCACATGAAAATTTACGATCAAGTTTCGAACCTTGCCAAAGCTAACTGGAGCTTGAGCCGGAGCTTACCAAAGCTAGTACAACCTAGCGCCGGAGCTAACCAAAACTAGTCGAAACTAGTCATCCCAAAAGTCGGAGCTAGAAAAACATTTTGGAGCTAACCAACATAAGTCGGACCTCGCAAAACATA
Source organism: Tuctoria greenei (assembly GCA_036927565.1). Classification (NCBI taxonomy): domain Eukaryota; kingdom Viridiplantae; phylum Streptophyta; class Magnoliopsida; order Poales; family Poaceae; genus Tuctoria; species Tuctoria greenei. The sequence goes on along the minus strand of JAYESD010000008.1, from coordinate 143,977,990 downwards.
TCGGAGCTTAAAAAACATGCTGGAGCTATCAAAGACATGCCGGAGCTAAAGACAAAGCTCACTGGAGCTACCCAAAAACATGTCAGACCTAGACAAAGCAAGTCAGACCTATTGTCGGACCTTGCAGGAGCTTGGAGCTAGGGTTGGACCTTGCCAAAAAGATGTTATGGCAGCATTCAAAACTTTTATTGTCAAAGCCAATGTATTCAGCACACATAGGTCTCACAAAACCGGACTTGTCCGGAGGATCGGACTTGTCCGTGTATGGACCGGACTGGTCCGATGCTCATATGTGTTGACTTTAGGCTTTCTAGCTTGAGAGGAGTTTCCCTTCACAAAAGCAATGCTTTCCTTGTTATTTTTATGGCTTCTAGCATATTGCTTTTCACCATAAGAATAACCAATGCCATATTTGACATTAGGAGGTCTTGTGGCCAAGTATGCACTACGTGCATATATGATCTTCTCCTTGTCAAATATGCCACTTTGGGAAGGATGCTTGTCCTTGGTAGAGTTTGACTTGTCTTTCAAGCTAGTGTCAATTTTAGCACATGAACAAGTAATAGTAGCTTCAGTTTTAAGGCGTTGAGAAGCCGAGCTTGAAGAGGATGAGGGTTCACTTTGTTTGAGTGACTCAACTTGTACCTCAAGGATCTTGTTAACCTTTGATAGGTTGGCAAGTTTGTCCTTGATGGTAGTATTTGAGTCGCTTAACTTCAAGCAAGCTTCCTTGCTTGAGGCTAACTCAAGTTCCAGTGACTTGCCTCGCTCCTTTTCAAGTTCGAGAAGCTTGTCAAGTTCAAGATATTCCTCCTTTGATAACCATATCTTCTTGACGGTTGATCAACTTCTCCTTCTCAACAAGCTGATCAAGTAGAAATTTCATTTTTGCAGCTGTTTTCTTATCTAATCCAACGAGCATGTCTTCATTATCACTAGCGACTTCACTATCACTAGAATAGGAATGCAAGGAAGAGGATTTTGTTGTTACCTTTCGTTTACCTTCCTTTGCCGTGAGGCAAGTGTCGTTGCCCGTCCATGCGCCGATAGTTGGGAAGAGGGAGGACTTCTTGGATGTCTTCTCGATGGCTATGCTAGCCAACTCCTCTTCCTCTTCGGATGAGGACTCATCATTTGAGTGCCACTCCTTTCCTAGATGCGCTTGTCCAGCTTGCCTCTTCTTCTTGAAGAATTTCTTGGGTTGAGGCTTTGTTTCCTTGGTCTTCTTTTTGTTTTCTTCATACGAGCAATCAACCATAAAGTGGTCATATTCACCACAGTTATAGCATGCCCGCCTCAAATTTGGTCTTGACTTCTCTTTGTATTTTCCTTCACTTGATTTTCCCCCTTGTCTTTTCTTCATCATTTTCTTGAATCTCTTCATAAAGAGGATCATGTCCTCCTCATCTAGCCGCTGCACTCATCATCGCTGTCTTCTTCTTCTTGAGCTTCTCGAGCTTCATTTGACAAGGGTCTGCAAGTGGACTTCAAAGCGACCCCCTTTTTCTTTGCTGAGGTGAGGTCGGCAATCTCCTGACATGCTTTGCTTGTTTTTCCATCATCTCTAAATTGATGATTTTCACAAGCAGCTCATCCGGGGTCATTTTCTTGTACCCGGGGCTTTCTCTGATCATCGAGTATAAGGTGACGCTGTGAGGCATGAAAGCTCTAAGGATGAGCTTCACCACCTCGTGATCATTCAACTTCTTGCTTCCGTATGCTCGAACCTTGTTGATAAGCGTCTTTAACCGGTTCTACATGTCTTGTGGCGACTCATCTTCTTCTATGGCGAATCTTCCCAATTCGCCTTCGATCATTTCGATCTTCTCTTCTTGCACATGACGATCGCCTTCATGTGCAGTTTGCAATGTATCCCAGATTTCTTTCGCAATCTCGAATTCATCCACCTTGGTGAACTCGCCCCAATTCGAGAGGATGTAATGACTGCTGGAGTCTGAGCATTCCGATGAATTTCTTGCTCTTGACTTGGGGTAAGCTCTTCATCGTCCCCCGGGATATGTATTCCTGTACACACAATGTGCCATAAACTGGGATTGAGTGAGATTAAGTGCATTTTCATGTTCTGCCTCCACGTTGAGTAGTCATTGCCGTTGAAGTGTGGGGCTTTTCCTAGAGGAATAGATAAGTAATGGTTATTGTTAGAATTAAGACAATCGTAGTTAAAAGGATATTGGGAGTAGTCGGTGTGACTACCCCCCTTCTTCTTATTCTCGTCCTTGACCTTCACTTTCCCTTTTGAGAGAGCTTTCTTCCTTAGGAGTGCCTTGAGTTCAAGCGTCTCCTCATCGTCATCCTCGAAGTCCTGGATGGCATCGAGGAGCTTCTCCAATTTTTGAGCTTTTTTGTCTTCAACCTTCTCTTGGTTAAGACTCTTGTACACATCCTTCATGTTCGACATGTTCTCTTCGAGCGATTAGTCTCTTGCGAAGAGTCCTGCTCTGATACCAATTGAATGTGACCTAGAGGGGGGTGAATAGGCCTTTTTTAAATTTAGTTGGAACCTGCAGCACTTAACAAACTGATCAAATCCTGAGATATCGGACTAGTTCGGTAGAGTGCAGACTAGTCCGGTGTGTGCGGACTAGATTGATCAAGTTCGATCAATGATTGCAATAGAAGCATAGTACGCAGCGGAATATAGTATGTAACTTGCAAGTATTGAGTCAATGAAGCCAAGTATAATGCAAACCAATTCTTGTCTCAAAATTTTAACGTAGGTTATGCAAGATTGACAAAACCCTAGAATGTAATATGAAAATTAAGAACGAGCTTGACACAAGAGTTTATCCCGTGGTTCGGTTCCCACAGAGGCAACCTACATCCACATTGAGAAGCCCACGAAAGGGTCGGGTCTTCACTGACCCTAACCTCGTCGACTTGCAATGAAGGCCAATTCTCTTCCACTATCACAAGGGGCGAATCACCAAGTTCAAGGGGCCTTCTCACAAGTTGAGGGCTCCCCAAGATTACAAAGCAAACACCACCAATAACACACTCTTAAGTTCAACAATGAAACAACAAGAGTGTGTTAGAGATCAAACCCAAGAGCTCAACTGTGTGGAATCGTGTCTCTCCTTTGATTCAAAGTGAATCCTCAAGGGATTGATCTGTCTTGTGTTGGATTGCATGGATAGATGTGTTTTCTAGGCTCTTGGAGGGTATGAAGGCGCAGGGGGTCGAGAGAGTTGAAGGTAGGGCCGTGCACATCTATTTATAGGGTGTTTCCAAAAGTTACCGCTAGGGTTTCGAGGGTCCGGACTAGTCCGTGGTGGAGTCCGTACTAGTCCGGTGTGTGGCGTGCAGGAAACCCTAAGTGTCCAGGAATATCGGACTTGTCCAGCTAGTAGCGGACTTGTCCGATTTTAGTCAGAAAGGTTTTCGGATTTGTCCGTGGTGATATCAGACTAGTCTGGTGTGGTGATACCCTTAATGAACAGAGGACAAGTCCGCACTTGGAGGACATGTCCGATTTTAGTCAGAGGGTTTTTCGGACTAGTCCGTGAAGTGATAGGACTTGTCCATTTTTAGTCAGAGGCATTATTGGACTAGTTCGGACATTATCGTCCTAGTCCGGTGCGGACAAGTCTGCACTGGTAGGACTTGTCCGATCCTATACAGAGAGGATATCGGACTAGTCCGGTGTATTTCGGACTAGTCCGTTTTTCCTGTGAAATGTGAAGTGTGGGAGGATTTTTTTTGTGCTTGAGCTCTTGGGATGTGTTACACCAACACACTCCCTACACAATGATGTATTCTATTCAGTTCTTGAGCTCTTTTCCGAATGTGTCATCATTCTCCTTTCTTTTTGGCGTTTTCTTTATTCTTTCATTAAAACCAGCGCTCATCTCAATAATGTGGTTAGGATCACATCTGTTTTTCATAAATCAACCAAAACCCACAAGGGATGCCTAGATGCACTTTCAGGTTAGACTATAACACTTGTTTCTAGTTTCTCTAAACCTCTTGATATACTACGAAACAGTTTCATTATATTTTTGTCTAACTGCGGTAAGGTGTGATAATCTGAGCTCAGTTTCACCATTGTAAAAATAATCATAAAACTTTTGTTCAAGACATGCCCATGTATAGATAGAATTTGGAGGTAGTGAAGTAAACCAATTAAAAGCTGTACCAGACAGTGATAATGGAAATAACTTAACTTTGTGCACATCAGTAATACCCACATCAATAACTTGTATCAGAAATTGTCCAACATGCTCGTAAGTAGTTTTAGAATCTTCACCAGTAAATTTAATTAAATCAGGGACTCTAAATCTTCTAGGATATGGCACTGTATCAAAATACTCAGGGTGTGCTTTTGGTATGACCTTGCATGTCCCTTAGGTGCAAACCCAAACTCTCTAAGGGTCCTCGTGACTTGATCCCTTACACTATAAGATATCTCACCATTGCTAGCAGCATTAGCAGCGCAAAACATATTAGACACTTGGGAAGTCCTAGGAAAAAATGAATCTGGTGTTGGCCTATGTGGAATATTGTTTCCTCTAGGTGGTATGGAGGGTCCGTATGCTACACACTGATAGTAAGGTTGCTGCAAATTTCCTTCTAAATTTTAACAGGGATATTATGTGTAGGTGTCATATTTGCCAAGTTAGACGAGCTATGAATTTCATTATTTTCTACACGTCTGCCCTTAACCTTGTCCTTAGTTTCCTGCACCACGGTTCTAATTTGTCTAGGCAAATTGTTATCTATATTTTTTGAAACTCGATCTTAAAAGAATCAAAATAATTACGCAATCCTTCAGCCATCATGTGTGTAAGTTGCTCAAGATCAGCACCATATTTACTAGCGACAGACACATCAACCGTATGTACGAGATCTTCGATGGTGAATGAGGGATTTACCTTCTTGTTGGAAGTTGCGACCGTATCTGTCTTTTGGATCACGCCGCTCCTCGTCTTCTGAAAACAAGCGAGCTTTCTCTGTAATTTTGCCACCCTTTCTTCCTCCATCTCATGTTTAATCTCCTCCTGAACCCTCTTCCTATCTTCCTCTATGAGATCTTCAAACTGAACCCCAATAATATCATTAGGATCTACGGTTATGTTGTCAGCCTTCTTCTTTGACGATTCCCCCATGATGACTTGCTGATCGGCGTCAAGAACACCTATCAATACACAGTCTCTGCGCTTCAAGAACGACGATTGTCGTCTCCAGTGGAGTCGCCAATTTTGTTGCTCGCACGAAGTGTCGATCGACGAAGAAGCTGCTGTATGACGCAACAGCAAGGCGAACAATTTTTTTGATGAGGCAGCAAAAAATTCCTCCGTTTTGTGGAGAAGAACGGATGTTTTACTCGGCAAAACACCAAAGGAAGGAAGTGTAAAAGCAAGCAAAAGGCTAATAGATTGAAAACTGGATTCACGTCTCCCCTGCCTACGGCAAGAAGCTGCCATATAAATAAAGTATTTGAAGAATCCTAACTGCATACGATACCTCATCCAAACAGAATAAAATCTATGCTAAACATAATAAATCTAATTATCCAATCAAGTGTACAGGAAGTCCTTGAGATTCAAGTCATCCATGCACGTGAAGTCTTCTGGCTGGCCTTCATGCATGCAGCACACAAATCTATTTATTTGAATGAAAAGCAACAAACTTTACCATGTATAAGAGTCCTTTTGTTTCACGGCAAGTATGCTTTCAGGAAAATGATCAAGCTTTCGCGTACTGGATGGCCCCCATTGCTTTATGTCTGACATGTATCTTCTACATACAGCACTCATTGCTCCATGTCTTGCATGCACTACTGCACGTACATAGTCCTTTGTGATTACACCAGCAACACTCTTTCCAGATTTCCATCCTGCACAGGAGTCTTCTTGCTTCACGCCATGCATGTATACTCTCTACGGCCGCGTATAAACATTCAACATGCATACAGTCTCCGTCTCTAGTAGCTAACAAATCATATTCATTCTTCCATCTATAAATTTTTATGCTAAATTTAATATCCAATAAAGAGAGAGTGAATGAGTGAAAGTGAACAGTCTAGGGGGTCCCCTGGGGAGGTTAAGTTCCCAGAGGCCGGACTAGTCCGTTCGGAAACCCAGACTTGTCCGGCCTACGGACTCTAGCCGGACTAGTCCGTCAGAGCCCGGCGAAGCTGGACTCTGGACTTGTCTGGCCAGTGAGGCGGACCAGTCCGGTCCAAAAGCTAAAAACACACATATATATTGAGTTTTCACGAGAGATTTGATCCTTTTGGACTACACTGCTACAATAAGACTCATCGCAGGCGGCTCCAAACCTATTATCACACGCGGTTTTTAAAACTGCCTGAAACGAAGAGCATGTGATAATCCGCAATTTTACAAGCAGAGAAGTGAAACCGCCTGTGAAGATAGATTATCACAGGCGGTTCTTTACTTAGGCTAGCCGCCTGTGAAGATAAGTTATCACAGACGGGTCGTGCAACATATATAACCACCTGTGATAATAGTGTTATCACAGGCGGATCTTGACCTACAACAAGCCGCCTGTGAAGACAGTTTATCGCAGTCGGTTTCTACCATAACAATAACTGCCTGTGATAATTAGGTTATCACATATGGTTCTTTGCCAATATCTAGCCACCTGTGATAATTGTTTTTCACAGGCAGGTCTAGCTGTTGGTAAATAACTGTCTGTGATAAGGTATAACCTATGCACTACTAGCTGCTGTTTTTTCTAATTTCCAGGTCAATTTAATATAATCACAGAACAGAAGTCAACAATATCATCACAGAAGTCATCTCAGAGAAGTCAATTTCACTAAAACAATATACATATGTACAAGTTATACATACAATTCATCTCATAGTTTACAAGTTTTCACTAAAAACTGTTTCTATTAGCATAGTCACAAAGTTCTGGCACATCAGCTATTGCACCATTCTCATCAAAGAACTCTCCACTTTTGTGCAAAATTTCACGACAAACGAATTGACATATTTCAGCAGCAATCTTGTCGGCTCCTCCACCAGGAATACTTCTACAAACCGGCCATTCTTCGTTCACATTCTTCGTGTGCTGCAATGAAACACATAACAAGGTTTAGAATGTGTTGGTTTGAACAATCTCAAAGTATAGATCAAAGTGAGAGTATACAAGAATTTATTTGGTATTTTTGGAGCAGTTGTACTATGAGCAATTGAATTTTAAAGTTGGAATCAAAATATGAAAATAATTTTTCTGGTAATATTGAACAGCAGAGAATATAAGTATTAAACTATGCTAGTTACAATGAAAATGAAACTCAAAAGTAAGAAAATAAGATATCGACATTAAGGATAATTTACATCCTCACGATTCACTCTACATTCGCTGTCGGTCCGAAGATGCTCGCATACATAATACCCGCATAAGGCACTCCCAACAGGCTGCTTCGGACAAGCATAATATGTTTTAATGTCCAATGCATTCGTATTAGAAGGTCTCTCACCGCCAAGCTGTTCCGCGTAAAACTGCCAAGCACTGTAATACAAGCAATGTCATATAAAACTTGTCGACACATTCTAAATATGTGTAAATTAAAATTATTGAATAAACATAAAGTTTCAAAATGGAAAGGAAATCTTTATAATGATCTGGTGGGTAATCGGCCGAGTCCAAGACTGTTTCTATTCCCTACGTTGGATTGATGAAGATCATTATGTAGTGATCACTACAAACATACAAACACACATGTTAACAATTACCAATAATTGCTATTTCAATGTCATGTGTCGAATTTACTTGAAGTGGTATGGAGCCTTTACGAGGTCCTTGCCGTCTCTGACAAAGTTAAACATCGCATGTACTATGTAAGCTGCAACTTCTGTCCTTCTATCCTTCTTAAGTTTTGCGATTGCTTTTTCAAATTCTTTTTTTTCATGTGCTTGAACTTTGTTGAGTCTCGATCCGCCTTGACGTCGAATAACGTCTTTGCAATCCATGTAGGGTCAAGGATACCTGTCTTGCGTTTCATCTTTTCATTATCCATGTATTGCATCCTATTGAAGAAGTCTAGAATTGTTATAATCTCATGAAATATGTATGCGTGTAGTAAGAAAAGCAAATGCAAAATATTAGAGGCACTTACAAGCACTAGACGAGTAGAAGGTTGATTTCGAGCATGCCCCGATGGAAAAGGGGATGCAACTCTTCAAATAAAATGACTCATCTATCTGCTCCAGTGCTCCAGAATGTATCTTTTGGAATACAAAATGTGACGCAAGAAATATCATATTTTGTGCTGACAAGGATGTACCACTCATGCATTCTTTTGAGCAGGCAGGTTGTTTGCTAAGTTGTACGGATGTCATGAACAGCTTCCCATTCTTAAATATAGGAGGAACATCCTCAAGCTTGTATATTGGAACTCTTGGTTTAAGTAAAGTCGTCCGCTGATTATACATGACATCGTCTTCTTCCCACTCCTCGATATCTTCTAACGCTGGCTCATGAGAAGAACGATATGCACTCGATTTTCTAATATTTTCCTTCATAGTTTCCAAATACTTTGACACTTCTAATGAAGGTTTCTTAATTTCGTATGACCTAACTTTGAAAGGCACTGATGATCGAGGAGTAGTCGTCGGAAGTTGGACACTGGCTTGTTGTTGAACCTGTTGTTCAACTGATTGCTCTTTACTCCTAGCAGCTGGCTCTAGTACTACTTCAAACTGTTGCTCAACTGGTTGCTCTTTACTAGCAACAGCTTGCTCTGGTACTGCTTGAAGTTGTTGTCCAACTTGTTGCTCTTGGATATCTTTACTAGCAAGGTTACTATCATCCTTGCTGAGACATAGGGGGTATGGATCTTCCTGGACTGGGAGTGGATCTTCCTGGACTTTTGCCTTAGAAGATGAGGTTGCAGTATTTCGAGATGCGACTAGGCTAGAAATTGGCTCATCGTCCAACACGATATCGCGTTGGTGCCAAAGGATTAATTGGTTGACAGCCTGCCCCAGAGTCGCGATCTCCTCAGGTGTGACGTGGTCTATTTCATAATATTCATAATCATTATCAATGATCTGAAGAACTTGCACCACAGCATAATACAACGGAAGTGGATTCCTGTTGAAGTCACGATCAGGCTTTGCCATAGCAGTGGCAACCTATTTGGTTTTGTTCCCTGCTCTGCCGATCGCGACAAGAAGACGACAAGATTTGTCGTTAGCTATATCATCGACAGGGAACTTATGGGTTGACCCTGAGCCCAACATAGAACCAACGTTGCTAGGGTAGGCAGTTGGAGATACTAATTGCTCCTTTGGCATCGGAACCATCGTTGTACTCGGTGCCACTAATTGTCCCGATTGTCTAAGTGGTTCCATTATTTCTTGCATATTTTCTTTGACCTTTTGAGCAATCGTTTCATCAAGTGTTTTCTTAAACTTCTCATGTCCTGTATATGTGTCTTTATCCTTAGGGAAACCATCTAGCCAAGACATTTGAGAAGAGACTGCTCGAACCCGTCCACTGGGTTCGGGGTTTCCTAAGATAGCGGTAAGTTGGTCATTCTCCCTCTTCGGCTTGAAGAGACCCTTTTGTTGCTTTTCAATTACTTCTTTCATTTTATCCTCTACTTCATTCATAGAGTCGGGCTTTTCAAGTTTGCCCTCGATGGTCAAACCTGACCGAGCAAAGAGCCACCGCTGAGTTCTCTCATCGCAGCCTTCTAATGGGTGAGATTGCCCTTAGTGGTAATTTCGTCTAATATCTTATTCCATTTCTGGACTTTGGGGGCATATCCGGCAGACCCCAAGCGATGATGGTATTTGTTCTTTTTTGCAAGCTCTGACCTAGTTGCACTTAGAGCTTTATCATCAGGTGTGGTCTTTTGACGAACAAACTCTTGCCACTGAGCTTGTGTGATTTTTCCCATCTTCCTCGGGCTAGGGACCTTATCGGCCTTAACATAAGCATTCATTTCACTCTTCCAGCCCGAGGGGTATATATAGACGCCTATTTTCGCAGACGGATTTTAAGTACCAACCGCCTGAGAAGATGGTTATCTCAGGCGGGTTTTACTTACCAACCGCTTGCGAAGATTCGATCTTCTCAGGCGGTTGGTAAGTAATAACCGCCTGAGATAACCATCTTCTGAGACGGTTCTTAAGTAACAACCGCCTGAGAAGATCTTTACTTTTTCTTAATTAAAATTCTTGATTGAATGTGGGGCCTTTAAAAAGGCAAAATTCCACTTGCTTGTAATACTATTGATTAGTAAGGGTTACCATTAAATTTCACTTCATAAATCTTTTAAATTGGTCAGAACATAAAAAACATATAACAATTGCTATTTTTCAATTTTCTATCTTGATGAATATAATGATTTTTTCATTTATTTTTTCAATGGACATTTTTTTCATCATACCAACCTCTATGATTTTTTTCAATTTTTTTAAAATTTTTTTGAATCAATGTGTGTTCATAATTTGATGAATGCCTCATATGTATATGAGCATTTAGTTAGAATGATGGATAATTTGAATTTTGACATGTTGGGATGCTTTAACAAAATTCATACATGTATAAATAATACAAATATATTCATACAAACAAATTTCAGTGAAGGATCCTTTTTTTAGGAGATACACAAATGTGAATAATATGTGAGTAGAAATTAATTTGATATTTACCAAAACATTACAATGTCAGCTATACAAGTTTTAAAATATTTGGTTCAGGTGGTAGATGTTAATTTTTTACAAATATAGATGAAAGAATCATCGAATTTGGACTCAATTTGCAGAATTTATACATGTTTGAGTATTTATATTGGAATCTAAATAAAAAAGAAGCAAGGGAAAAGGAAACTGAAGAACCTCGGACAATTATCTCGGGTGGTTGGTAAGTAATAACTGCCTCAGATAATCTTTTTCTTAGCCAATTATTAATCACCAACCACCTGAGAAAAAGTTACAAACCGCCTGTGAAAAACTGATGCTTATATAAAGAACCCTCACCACAGTCAGAACGTAACCCTGGAGAATTCAATCGGCGCCGCAAGGCTGCCAAAATTTCCCTGTGTCGCGCCGCTGCCCAGCCCATACTGCCGCGCTGCCGCCCAGCCCGCACTGCCGCGCCGCTGCCCAGCCCGCACTGCCGCGCCGCCACCCAGCCCGGCACCGCCACGTCTCCACCCATCCCAGCGGAGGCACGCCTCTACCCAGCCCCACATCGCCGCCCCACCGTGCTGACGTCCCGCGCCACAAGGTACATGTAGTTTCCTTACTTTTTCTTTGTATATTTTCATTAGCTGATAAGCTGCAAGTTTTGTGTGTTCTGGTATATGGATTGTGTCCTTTTGGATGTGTAAGGACTATATTGATGTATGGACTATATGGATTGTGTCCTTTTTGTGTGTTCTGCTAGTTTGGTCTTTTAGATATTGATGTATGGACTATATTGTAATAAGCTTATTGTAGTTTGTACATATTATGTGACATGAATTTGATATTTAATTATCAGATGATATTCTAATATATATATATATATATATATATATATATATATATAAGATGCATGAAGTTTACACGAACTTGTAATTGTAATTTTATGTGTTTTCCTTTTCAATATGTTACTTTTGTGTGTGTACCTCCTGCTTGCATATATTTCGAAGGAGTGATTAGGGTTAGCTTTCTAGGGAGTGGTTTTATAACTCACCCATTTGGTTACCATCATTGGATGGGATCCGACGTCAAGATATAATGGACCGGATCCCACCCAGACCTAGCCCATGTTATTGGGTCTGTTTGCCCCACGACTTCAATCCTTGACCCCCGCTTGCTGCGCCCGACGCCTTCGACTCTGTCCGCCTCAAGACGTCGCCCGTATCCTCCAGACTCCGCTCGACGCCGGACGCCTTTCATCCGCCAGGCTTTCTGTTCATCGCCGATCTTAGAGTCTTATTTGACGTTGCCGCCGCGCTCTCCTACGTGCCACCTCTCTCTACAACTCTATATCGCCTTCGACTCCGTCCGCCTCAAGACATTGCCCTAATGAACAGACCTACATTATACTAGTATTCATTCATATGATACAGTCTTGTTATGTCTCTGTAAATTCATTTTATATAAGACCTTTAGGGAATATTTGTGGCCAAATTTTGTAAATCTTACAAAAATTCTATTATTGAAGCATGGACTGTTGAGCGTGGATGTATAACATGCCAAGACCCGATCCTATGTACATTAATGTTGCAAATTTTATTGAAGCATCCAAGAGACATGCGAAGTTGCAAAAGATAGATGATATATTATGTCCATGTATCGACTGCGAAAATAAGATTGCTTGGACGGATACTATAGTAATCCAATCTCATTTGGTAAAAAGAGGTTTCAAAAAAACTACACAATATGGACAGAGCATGGTGAGTTAGATACACATGATGTGGATAAAGATGATGAGAGAGGTTCAGATGATGATAATGTTCATATCGATGATGGTAGTGACAATCAAGATGGTGATGATGATGATGAGTTCGATTGTGAAGAGATGTTGTGTCACATTGAACCATATGTATTGACTTCTATGGGAGCAAGCAAAGGTTTAAGTAAAATTGAGACATTGCAGAATGCGGCGACGGAGCTTTTATATGATGAATCAAACAGTTGTGATAAAGAGTTGACTGCATTGCGTGCAGTCTTAGAACTACTAAAGTTGAAAGCTACGCACGGATGGTTCGATTGTAGTTTCTCTGATCTTTTGAATCTTATGGTAGAAATTCTTCCAACTCCAAATAAACTGCCCAGAAGCACTTATAAAGCGAAGAAACTTCTTTGCCCGATGGCACTAGGTGTGACAAAAATACACGCTTGTGTGAACCATTGTATTCTGTATCGCAAAGAGCATGAGCTCGCAACTAGATGCCCCATTTGTGGTGTCAGTAGATATAAGAAGGACTACAATCACCAGTATGTTACCAACATGAAAAAGTCTCAGAAGAATAAGAAGTTTATTATTGGTCCTGAAGGTGACGATGACGATACTTCTGGTGATGCAGACGGGAAGAATAAGAGAAAAATTCCTGCCTTGGTGATGTGGTACCTTCCGATAATTGATCGCTTGAAGCGTTTGTTCTCAAAACCTAGGGAGGCTAAACTTATGCGTTGGCATTCCAAGCAACGCAAGATGAATGAAAACATATTCAACACCCTGGTGATGCAACACAGTGGAAAATTTTTGATATTCAGTATCCAAAATTTTCAAAGGAAATCAGAAATGTGAGGTTTGTCTTGGGTACATACGGAATGAATCCTTTGGTGAAAAAGGGAGCATACATAGCACATGGCCTGTGGTCTTAACGATGTACAACCTACCGACATGGTTGTGTCACAAAAGGAAATATATCTTGTTATCTGTTCTTACCCAAGGTCCAAAACAACCCGACATCGAAATTGATGTGTTTTTGGAACCTTTAATGGAAGATATGGAAAAATTGTGGAATGAAGGGGTATGTACATGGGATGAGTACAAGCGGGAGTATTTCACGCTAAGAGCAATGATATTCATTACCGTGCATGATTATCTCGGGTTGTTTACATTATCGGGACAAATGAAAGGGAAGAAAGGTTGTGTAAGGTGCGTGGATAGAACTTGATTTCTATACCTCACTTCATCCAGAAAGATGGTGTACATGAGACACCGACGGTTCTTGACAGATACACACAAGTATAGGAAGACGAAAGAACAATTTGATAATAAAATCGAAAAAGATATTGCACCAAAACCTTATAGTGGAAAACTTTTGTTCGAAATGGTCAAGAACATTCATATTGCTTTCGGTAAGGGCAAAAAAATGTAAAGGAATTAAGAGAAAGAAAATTACATCTTAGGATGATACAACTGACATGGCTTTCAAAAAACAATCATTTTTTCAAGTATCTTCCGTATAAGAAGAATCTAGAATTTTGCCACAGTATTGATTTGATGCACGTTACAAAGAATGTATTTGACAGCATCATTGGGACCTTGCTGGACATGTCGAGGAAAACAAAGAATGGATTAAATTCACTTATGGACCTAGTAAATCTTGATTTGAGACCAGAGCTTCATCCAGTAGAAAAGGCGAATGGGAAGCATTACCTTCCCCCAGCCAGCTACAACTTGACGCTAGAAGAGAAAAAAGCAATTTGCGAATGCTTGCATGGGATCAAAGTGCCAACGAGTTTCTCATCCAATATCCACAAACTAGTCTTGATGAAAGACTTGTCTTTATTCGGTTATAATTCTCACGACTGTCACATGATGATGACAGCGTTCCTTGCCATTGCAATAGGAGTCATCAAACCTGAGCATATAAAAGTTGTCATCACATGTTTGTCTTACTTCTTCAATGCAGTATCTCAAAAGGTGATAGCACGTGAAGATTTAGACTATCTGAAAACATACATCATTGAGACTATCCGCAAGCTTGAGATGTGTTTCCCACCATCCTTTTTCGATATGCAAGTACACCTAATCATACATCTTGTTGATCAGATAAAAGCATTGGGGCCACTATATTTACATCAAATGTTTTCGTTGGACAGATATTTAGCAGTATTAAAAGGTTATGTGCGGAACCGTGCTCACCCAGAGGGTTCAATTATGGAAGGATACACCACTGAAGAACTAATTAAGGGTTGCGCTGATTACATTAAAGATGGAAAATCGATAGGTGTGCCTATACTAGTACATGAGGGTAGGCTACCTGGAGAGGCAAAGTGGGTAAGAAAACTTTTACCGTTCAAGATTACAAGAATGTACACCGTGCACATTTTGGTGTACTACAACAGCTCGTAATAGCTAAGTCGTACATCGAGGAACACCAAATTGAGCTTCGTGATAAAAACCAAGACCGCACAGAGGACTGGATCATGAAAGAGCACAGAAGATGTTTCACTGAATGGTTAATGGACCAAAATTTACCATACGGAAACACTATAGAAGAGGCAACAATGAAGAAGTTAGCTTCTGGCCCATCTGCTTTGGTGACATCATGGCAAGCATATGACATCAATGGTTACACATTTTACACTAAAGAAAAAGACAGTAAGAGTGTTGCAAAAAATAGTGGTGTTTGTATTGAGGCTTATGATTTACAAGGGCAAAAGACCACATATTTCGGGTTCATAGAGGAAATATGGGAACTCGATTATGGTGAAAGAATGGTACTGCCCGTATTTAAGTGTCAATGGGTCAAACATCCTGATGGTGTGAAAGTGGACAATTACGTGCTGACACTGGTAGACTTGAATAAAGTGGATTATAAAGATGACATGTGGGTTCTCGCCGATAGTGTTGCACAAGTTTTTTATGTTCATGATCCAGAAACTGAGAAGATGCACGTAGTTGTTTCTGGAAAGCAAAATATTGTTGGGGTTGAGAATGTGGGAGATAATGAAGAGGAATATAATCAGTATGAAGAGATGTACCTTTTCACCGAACCAGAAAACATCAAGCGCTTAGAGAGAAGCATTAAAAAGAATTTGAAATCCTATATGCGAGAAGATGTCAATGCTGGAAAAAATGTATGATATATATTGTATATATTTGTATCTTCTAAAATCAACTTAGACCAATGCTCTATTTCAGCTTTAGATAGCATGTTTCAAACATTATTAAATTCAGCTTCTATTTCGAACATTATTAAATTCAGTATGTGTATATAAATTTCTTCTGACCTATGATGATCAGGCTTGCCTTCCAACAGCTCGGTTCCAAACAACATCCAGAAGCACAACTCTTGAAGCTCCTGTCAAGCTAATCCCTTCACAGCAAGCTCTTGTAGATGCAAGTAACACCCAAGACTCATCATTTGGGTTGTTAAAAGCTTCAATTGAAGTCCGATGATACTTCCCGTCCATTTGAGGGCTTGTTTGGATAGGAGTGGATCCACTTCAATATAAGTGGTTTGAGGTGGATTGAGGAGAAAATCAGTTCATTCTTCACTTCAATCCACTTCAATCTAATTAGATTGAGTACACCCAAACAAGCCCTGAAAGATTTCTTTCTCTTTTCTCCATTTTAAAAACTTACGAAGATGCTACTTTATCAGTTCTAATGGCTGAATATATTGACTACAAATCAGTACCATCTCTCTTAGTGCTTCACACAAGCGACGAAGCGTACAACTTCAATCACAAATCTTGTTTTTACCATTTTTATTGGAATTTGACCTTAATCTTTTAAGCATAGATTTATCAATAATTGAAGCTTCCTCATCAGACATGTTAATGGTAGTTACAAGTGAAGGGTGTGTCGAAGCTAACAAAATCTCAACGGGACTGAAGACAAAGAGATGTTGCATATGAGTAACAATGTCCAGGTTAGACAGCATGATGCTATGCTGGCAACCTTCCACAACATGAAAAGTGATGCCAACGTTATACTTGTATCAACCAAGACACGTTTTGAGGGTATAACACTTGTTGGGTGCAAGCATAACCTCGGCATCACTTTTCATATTGTTAAAGGTTGTCATCATAGCTTCACGCTATTTAATCTGGACATTGCCACTCATATGCAGGATCTCTTTATCTTCAGTCCGATTCAGATTTCTTTAGCTTCAACACATCCTTTACTTATAACTGTCATTAACATGTGTGAAAAGTAAACTTTATTTATTTGATAAATCTATGCTTAAAAGATTAAGGTTAAATCCCTATGAAAGTGTAAGAACAAGATTTGTAATTGAAGTTGTTCGCTTACTCGCTTGTGTGAAGCACTAAGAAAGTAGGTACTGATTTCTAGTCAATATATTTAGGCATTAAAATTGAGAAAGGAGCATCTTCCTAAGTTTTCAAATGGACAGGAGGGAAAGAAATCCTTCAAATGGATGGGAAAATCCTTCCAAGGATCGTCAGGCTTCAAATTGATGCTTTCAACAATCCAAATGATGAGCCACGGGTGTTACTTGCATCTACAAGAGCTTGTTGTGCAGGGATTAGCCTGACAGAAGCTTAGCAGCATCACAGGCGGTTCTTAAACAATGACCGCCCGTGGAAATCATGTATTTTCTCAGGCATTGGTTAATTAAGAACCGCCTGTGATGTTAGCTACATCACAGACGGTTCTTAATTAATAACCACCTGAGAAAATACATGATTTCCACGGACAGTGGTTTCTTAAAATCCGCCTGTGATGTTCTGTCATCACAGGCGGTTATTGTATCATTCGTCATCATAGTCGCATTTTTTTACGGACCGCCTGTGTTTGCAAAATCCAGGTGCCTGTGAAAATGCTTTTTGTAGTAGTGCTAGTTTTCACAAAGGATCTTTGCAAACATGGTCAGTAAGCAATCAACAATCAAACTATGACCATAGTTCACAAAGATTCAATAATTTTAAACAGTTTTGTAGAAAATTGAGAAAGATGAGTTTTTCGCAAGCATGCATCCATTTTGAATCAAATACAAGTAACAAACAGATGTGCATGATTCAAGCCATATTTCGAGAATATAAGATATCGAGCTCACTTCTAAGTTCACAAAATATTTTCTCATCTATGGGTTTGGTGAAGATATCGGACAATTGTTTTTCGGTTCTCACATGGGAAATCACTATGTCTCCTTTGATGGAGTGATCTCTCAAGCAATGGTGGCGGATATCAATGTGCTTCGTCCTTGAGTGTTCAACTGGGTTTTGGGCTATTTTTATGGAACTCTCATTTTCACATAGGAGAGGGATATAGTGCAAGTTTATGCCATATTTCTTAAGAGTTTGCCGCATCCAAAAAAGTTGTCCACAACAACTTCCAGCTGCGACATACTCTACTTAGGCTGTGGAAAGAGCAATGGAGTTTTGTTTCTTTAAGGACCAAGACACTAGGGACCTACTCAAGAATCGGCGAGTCCCAAAGGTACTCTTCCTATCAACTGTGCACCCCGCATAATCCGCATCGGAATATCCAATGAGATTAAACTTAGAGCCCTTGGGGTACCAAAGTCCTAGGCTTGGTGTGTGAACCAAATATCTAAGAATTCTCTTTACGGCGGTTAAATGACACACCTTTGGAGCAGCTTGGAATGGAGCACACATACAAACACTTAGCATTATATCGTGCCTAGATGCACATAAGTAAAGCAATGAACCTATCATGGAATGATATACCTTTTGGTCCACATTTGGACCGTCTTCATTGAGGTTGAGGTGCCCATTGGTTCCCATCGGAGTCTTGATGGGTTTGGCTTTGTTCATGTCAAACTTCTTGAGTATGTCTTGTTTGTACTTTTTTTTGACTAATGAACATGTCTTCCTTGAGCTGCTTCACTTGAAATCCTTGAAAGAACTTCAACTCCCCCATCATGGACACCTCAAACCTTTTGGTCATTATCTTAGAAAACTCGTCACAAAAAGTTTTGTTAGTAGAACCAAATATAATGTCGTCGACATATATTTGGCAAACAAACAAATCATCATTGAAATGCTTAGTGAATAATGTATAATCAGCCTTCCCAATTTTGAAATCATTTTGAATTAGAAAGTCTCTAAAGCACACATACTAAGCTCTACGAGCTTGTTTGACGACATAGAGAGCCTTACGCAATTTGTAGACATGGTTTGGGAAGTCTTGATCTTCAAAACCATAGGGTTGCTCCACATACACCTCTTCTTTAGTTGGACCATTGAGAAATCCACTCTTGACATCCATTTGGTATAGCTTAAAATCATGGTGAGTAGCAAAGGAAAGTAATATGCGAATTGATTCAAACCTAGCTACGGGAGCAAAAGTTTCATCAAAATCCGAACCTTTGACTTTTGAGTACCTCTTGGCCACAAGTCGTGCTTTGTTCCTTGTAACCACCCCGTGCCCATCTTGTTTGTCGCAGAACATCACTTGGTGCCCACAACATTTGCATTTGCACTACAAGGATTATGCCCTGTTCCAACGATTGTACTGCAACGAATACAAAATCATTGCAGTAAGCTTGGTCTTTTGCCATGATTCACTAGTTCGTGGCATTAGCATCTATCGCCATGGAACACGATCGTTGCATTAGGATCTGTTGCCATGATTCACTAGTTTGTGGCATTAGGGTCTATCGCCACGAATCTGTTGCCATGATTCACTAGTTCGTGGCATTAGCTCTATCACCACAGAATACGATCGTTGCATTAGGATCTGTTGCCACGATTTACTAGTTCGTGGCATTAGGATCTATCGCCACGAATCTGTTGCCACGATTCACTAGTTCATGGCATTAGAATCTATCGCCACGGAACACGATCGTTGCATTAGGATATGTTGCCACGATTCACTAGTTCGTGGCATTAGGATCTATTGCCACGAATCTGTTGCCACGATTCACTAGTTTGTGGCATTAGCATCTATCGCCACGGAACACGATCGTTGCACTAGGAGTTGTTGCCATAATTCACTAGTTCGTGGCATTAGGATCAATCGCCACGAATCTGTTGCCACGATTCACTAGTTCGTGGCATTAGCATCTATCGCCACGGAACCTGATCGTTGCATTAGAATCTGTTGCCATGATTCACATTTTCGTGGCGTTAGCATCTATTGCCACGAATTTCTTGCCACAATTCACTAGTACGTGGCATTAGCATCTATCGCCACGGAACACGATCGTTGCACTAGGATTTGTTGCCACGATTCACTAGTTCGGGGCATTAGGATCTATCGCCACGAATTTGGTGCCACGATTCACTAGTTCGTGGCATTAGGATCTATCGCCACGGAACCCGATCGTTGCATTACAATCTGTTGCCACGATTCACTAGTTCGTGGCGTAAGCATCTATCGCCATGGAACCCAATCGTTGCATTAGAATCTATCGCCATGATTCACTAGTTCGTGGCATTAGCATCTATCACCATGGAACCCGATCGTTGCATTAGGATTTGTTGCCACGATTCAATAGTTCGTGGTGTTAGCATCTATCACCGCAGAACACAATCATTGCATTAGAATATGTTGTCACGATTCACTAGTTCGTGGCATTAGCATCTATCGCCACGGAACACGATCATTGCATTAGGATCTGTTGCCGCGATTCAATAGTTCGTGGCGTTAGCCTGTGTCGCCGTGGAACACAATCGTTGCATTAGGAACTTTTGCCATGATTCACCAGTTTGTGGCGTTAGAATCTATCGCTACGAAACACAAACGTTGCATTAGGAACTTATGTCACGATTTACAAGTTCGTGGCGATAGGATCTATAGCCACGAAACACAATCGTTGTATTAGGATCCATTGCCACGAAATACCGGTTGGTGGCGTTAAGATCTAATGCCACGGAACACAAACGTTGCATTACATAGTTCATGTACAGCTAGCTCATGCAGTACCTATATGAAAAAAAAATCATCATCTTCGCTGTCCTCCCTCAATATTGGAGGTACAATACCATCATTGATATATGTATCATCATCGTCGTGGTCATTATCGTCGTCATCTTCATTTGAAAGAGTGGAAGCATCACCGGTTGCTCCGTCAATGACATTCCTATCCCATGTGGGCATATCCTCATTTATATCAGTAAGCCTTCGATCATCAAATAATGTCTCAGCCTCCATCGTCTTAGTGACATTATTTTCACTGTCTCCAGGGGCATGGCAAAAAGGTTTTGTGGCTTCATTTTAACAACTGTAGCCCATTTAGGTTGCTTCACACTTCTAACGTAAAAAACTTGTTCTGCTTGGGTGGCTAGAATGTAAGGCTCATACTTAAATTGAGAAATAGTAGTGTCAACATCTATCATTCCGTATCGATCCATTTTGTAGCCTCTGCTTTGGCTCTAACCGGAACGAGGCCAATCAAACCATTCACATTCAAATAACCGAACCTCTTGATTTTTTTCGAAATCAACAGAAATCATTTTCTTGATTACTCCATACCACTCCTGATCATTATCCCGAACAACAACACCACTGTTTTGTATCCGTAAATCTTTTTCCACCTCTACTGTGCGAAAGAAGAAGCCATTTATGAATATCGACTAAAAAAACGTGCCCAACGATCAGGTCCTCTAGATAATGCATACAAATAATCAGTTAATTTGCCTTATTTGTGTAATGTCGTAATCTGTACAAATTAATTAGTATAAAAGGGGTCATCAATAAACCAACTTTAGAACAGATATTTCTTCAATATTTCATCAAAGTAAAAACTAGTATGTACTTACTCGTTTCTGAAACCAATAAACAAACTCATCTCTATGGCATTTTTGAACATCACGAGAATGAATTTTTTTCAGCTCTTCAAAATGCTCACTGAAAAGGGTACAAAATTAAATTAGCCATCTACAATAAGCATGATCCATTAATATAGTACAGAACATCTGAGTGTTATACGTACTTGATCCATGGAGCGGCCTCTTCAACATTAGAAATAATATAATGTCTGATGTTATGTAGTTCCACCATAGTAAGTTCGCCCCATTTAAACCCTTTTTTAGAATTATCAACTTCTGTAAATATATTAGACTCGAGAGAAGGTTGATTCCTAGCTGCAGCTTCATGACGTTCTGGCCTATTAAGCTTGGTGCTGATGTTATCCAAAAACTGGCTACAAAAAGTCATACACTCTTCCATAATATATCCCTCAGCTATAGAACCCTCTGGATGAGCTCTGTTACGTACATACCTCTTCAATGTACCAAGGTACCTCTCAATTGGATACATCCATCTGTAAGAAACGGGTCCACCCAAGCGAGCTTCTTTGCCAAGATGGATTGGAAGATGTACCATGATATCCAAGAAAGCAGGAGGAAGCAACATCTCAATCTTACAAATTGTTTCAGGAAATTGTTCAATCATCTTATCCAAATCTGGTTCCGCCAATTCTTTAGAACAAATTCTAAAAAAAGAATCTGCTAAACTCAATTAAAGGTTCAACAACCTTTTTAGGCAATATGTCACGTATTGCAATAGGAAGGAGCTTCTGAAATATAATATGGCAGTCATGAGTTTTTAGACCTGATACCTTACGTGATGTTATGTCCACACTTCTCTTGATGTTTGAGGCATAACCATCGGGCATCTTCACATCCACCAAAAACTTGCACAAGGTGGTCTTCTGATCTTTTTGCAAAGTATATGATGCTGATGGACAATCATACTTCCCTTTCATACCCATCGGATGTTGCTTTGGCCGTATTCCCATTTCCTGCATATCAAAACGAGCTTGTAGACTATCTTTTGTTTTACCATCCATATTAAGTAATGTCCACAATATGCTATCACAAATGTTTTTCTCAATATGCATGACATCCAAGTTATGCCTTATTAGCGATGTCTTCCAATACGGGAGCTGAAAAAATATACTTTTCTTCTTCCAACTATGCCACCTATCTTCCTCAGTGCGCTTTCTCTTATTATTCGTCTTTCCAAAACTCACTTGATCAAAAGTCTCGTATTGTTGGAGTACTTCGTGACCAGAGAGTGATGTTGGAGCCTCTCTATTCTCTATTTTGTTGTTGAAAGAAGCTTTGTCCTGACGCCACCGGTGATCCTGAGGTAGGAAACGACGATGACCCATGTAGCAATACTTTTGTCCATGTTTCAACCAAAGGCGTCAGTGTTTACATGGCAGTATGGACATGCTAGCCTACCTTTTGTGCTCCATCCACATAGCATTGCATATGCTAGAAAATCATTTATTGTCCAAAATATAGAAGCTCGCATGAGAAATGTCTCTTTCTTTGAACGGTCATATGTTTCAACACCATCAGACCATAATTTCAGTAGCTCATCAATCAAAGGCTGCAAATACACATCAATGTTGTTTCCAGGTGACTTTGGCCCAGGAACTATCATTGACATCAACCAATAAAGTTGCTTCATACACAACCAAGGTGGTAGATTATAAGGAATTAGAATCACAGGCCATGTACTGTAAGAAACATTCATTACCCCAAAAGGATTGAAACCATCAGATGCTAGCCCAAGTCTTATGTTGCGAGGATCAGATGAGAAATTTGGGTGAACGCTATCAAAATAATTCCATGCTTTCGAATCTGCAGGATGGCGTAATATTCCATCATCAATACATTCTTCTTTGTGCCAGCGCATGTTTGATGCCGTTGATTCTGCCATATAAAACCTTTGAAGACGGGGAATAAGAGGGAAGTATCATAGAATCTTGCGTGCTACAAGCTTCTTGGCTTTTCCACAAGGTAAAGCCTCTCTTGCATCCCCACCAGTACTATTTTTCCATCTTAATTCACCACATTTTGGTCATCGATCCAGTAGAGAATAGTCCTTCCGGAATAACACACAGTCATTGACACATGCATCGATCTTTTCGTAGCTTAGCCCGAGGTCATGAACAACCTTTTGAACTTTATCAAGTGTATTAGGAATGCAATGGCCCTCTAGAAGCACATATGAGAATAGTTCAAGGATCAACTCACACACTTTTTTGCTCAAACCAGTTAAACACTTTATCTGGTACAACCTGACAATGAAGGATAATTGGGTCACCTTCTCACAACCTGGATACAACTCCTTTTTGGCATCATTTAATAAGTCATAGAATGCCTTTGCACACCCAGTTGGCTCTTGCTGGTTTATAGCATTTTTTGGATCATCAACACCTGCTAAAGTACCACCATGATCACCAGTGCCTCTAAGAAGACTGGACAGCATTTTTTCCATAGCAGCATCATCAGAAATCATCTCCTCATTATTTGCTGATTGCTCAGTAATTTTTTTCTCAACTCGTCTTTTTCTCCATGGTGTACCCAACAAGTATAATCAAATGACACCCCATTACGAAGCAAGTGAAGGAACTTCCTTGCGTCTCTTGTGGCAATTATTACGACATTTCGTGCAAGGACAAGGCTTAGTTTCTTCTTCACGAGTGCCCTGGAATGCTAAATTTAAAAATGACTTCCTTCCATCCTGCCACTCCTTCGTACGCCTGTCTTTTCCCATCCATGTATTATCTTCTGACATTGCTTCCTACAATTCAATCAGCGTATTCGTAAGAGGATTGAACTACAATAACATTATGTGAGCAATTGTACCTAGCGTTGTTTCTCCCCCACGTGCGGTGGCCGGCGGATGCTCCTCCACGCCGGTGGACGGCGGATGCTCTTCCAAGAGCGTGGCAGCCGGCGGATGCTCCTCCAAGAGCGTGGCGGCCGGTGGATGCTCCTCCAAGAGCGTGGCAGCCGGCGGATGGTCCTCCAGGCACATTTCATGCAATAGGGAGAGGGGTCCGTTGTGGATCGAAGGGTCCGGCGGGGAGGCAGCCAGGACAAAGCGTACGTGAAGCTATCAGAGTAGGCCCAACACTGCGATGGGCCGCTTGTTATTCGTGGGCTGAAACTGTGCTGAGTCACTTTGTATTCCTGGGCCAAAACTGCGCTGGAATGCTTGGTGTTCATCCCCATGTACGCGTGAGCCCATGTACCAAAATTTGGCGTCGTTAAAGGAGATTTTTTTTATAAAAGGAGAAATTTTTAATTTGACACACGAAGGCCCCATCGTATGCGGGGAAAAATTATGCTTTAAAAGGATACGATTCCTTGGCGTTATCCCTGTCATGTCCAGCCATCATACGACCTCGTTCGTTCATGTGCACACATGTCACAGTCATGCAACTGCTTCATCCGTCCGTTCATGTGGACACATGTCACAAATGTGGAACGGTATGCACAGCCTTGGATATGCATACCGTATCCATAAATTTTTTTCCTCGTTTGGGTAGGAGTGGCTCCACTTCAATCTAAGTGGATTGGAGAGTGTCTGGCCATCATATGACCTGGCGTAATGAAGATTTTTGAATCTGATATACTCCTCTTTCTAATTCTTATCGTTATGATCACAAGTTGCATTGTCTCAACCAAACACCATGTACAACAACAATGACTCAGCGGAATCGGGAACTGGCCAATTAAAATGGAAGTTAGCAGTCTCGCAGTTCATAGATCGAAACGCGCGCCATCCTTTTTCTTCTTCCTTTTATCTATCCATAACCGTGAGACTGTTGAGTTCCATCTTCACCGGCACATATGTATGGTCCTGGTGTGCCAGTGTGTACCTTAATCCCCGTCGTGCGTCCCCGGTGGTGGTTGGAAGACCCCTGCAGGTATGTTATGATTCCTGTCCTCCAACTACATCTAGGTTTCCGATGACGCATGCGGTTCACCACCAGACAAACCAGCAAAGCCTCGGTGATGAGCGGCATGCAAATTTCTTGATGACAAACTGGTTGCGGAGGCCTCCCGTTCAGATGCAACTTCGGTGCTCCCGTTTGTGCTTCCATGCGTACTCCCGTTTATGTGTCATCATCTAATTGGTTGAAGTTAAATTAGGCATTATGTTAGGTAAATGAAAGGGCCAAAAAAATCATGACACTTAAGTAGGAGCACGCATGGAAGAACTGAATGGGAGTATACAAGTCGTGTCCCTCCCGTTCTGTCCTCCCATGCGTCATCCCGCTGATGTGTCAAAATGTTATTGGTCCCTTTATTAATGATTAGTTTAACTACCATACCTTCACAGCAAATAAGATGATGACACGTCAGCGGGAGTGTCATCAAAAAACTAGAGATGGATGCGTCAGCAGGACGCAGTCAGCGGGTTGCAGTCAGTTTTTCATCAAAAAACTTTCATGCCGCTCAACCTTTTTTGGTTTGTCTGGTGGTGAACCGCTTGCGTCATCAGAAACCTAGAGATGGAGTAAGAGGACTGGAATTAGAGCATACCTGTAATGAGGCTCTTCCCAACAACCACCGGGGACGGACGATGTACGGGGGGTTAAGGTACACCGGCACACCCGTGCCGTACGTGTACCTGCCAGCCGTGTAGTTTCCTTCGAACCTCCGGCAGAAGAAAGCGACATGCAAGTTTCATTTTGTATGGAGAATGTTTGTTGTGTATTCATCAGGGAACACAGATATACTTTATATAGGCTAGCTAGTGTAGTGTGAAACCAAAACAAAACCCTTTCGCACTACACAGATTAAAAAGCTAGCGTTAATGACTAAACGTAGGCCTACGCAGTCAAACAATGACGTTAGACCAACACGGTCAACAAAGATTGTTACATGTGTGTGTTCTTATCCTTTCTATAGTCTGTGGTGAACCACCTGCGTCATCGGAAGCCTAGATGGAGTTGGAGGACAGGAATCGGAGCATACCTGCCTGGACCAGGATCGTCTGACGTAGCAACATTTTGCTGCATGCGTGCAGTAAAGATTGCATCCACCGTTTGTTTTGATCCGACGGTTGTACTTCTCAGCTATCCAACTAAGGGGTCCATTCAAATCTTTTCTTAAACTCTTGTCTTCTTGCTTCAACATGAGAAAGAGTTTACATGCATATAATGATGCATACTTCAAACATTTAAATAAAACAAACTTCTATAACAAATTAACAGGATTAAAAACACATTAACTATCTTATGTGGCATGCCAATGTGTGAATGTCCAACTTAGAGTAAGGATGAAAGTGAAACGGTTTTTTGAAGTTGATGGACTAAATAATTGACCCATTTGAAAGTTCAAGGACCAAACTTAGTTTTGATTGAAAGTTTGAGGATGAAGTTGAGTATTGCCAGCTTTATGAGCTCAAGCTCGAAAAGTTCGAGTAGCGACGACTGGAAAGAAAAGTGGAGACAATCAACAGAGAGAAAAGAAAAGAAAAGATGAGAAAAATGTTAGAAAAAGATAGGTAGAACTCCAACGTACCACTGGCCCTATGCCCCTATACGCGGTGTAATCATTACCACTACTCCTATATGCGGCCAGAAGTTATTACCACTGCTTCAAGGGAAGTGTTGCGGACTAGATGTGTCGATTAGTTTATTTTGTGTTTATTGGGGTTTATGTAACAGCTAGTTCTGTCGATTAGCGACGACTGGAATGAAAAGTGGAGACAATGAACAGAAAGAAGGGAACACTGGTTTCCTTCATTACAAACTATTGTATGATTGAATGTATTCATTTCCGGAAGAATCCATTTCTTTAAACTGTCCTGTGAGTTTCCTTTGATGCAAACGGGGCTAAACATAAGACGAGCGCACATAGGGGAAACACAACAAGTGCAACATTCATCAGAGACGAGTGGGCATAGGGGAAACACATATATTACAAGTCTATTTTATATACTCCCTTTGTTCTCTTTTAATGGGCGTTGTTAGAACTAGGGGTGCATCCAAACGGGAATGGAGGGAATATAACCCATATAGTACAACGCCAGACGGCAGAACAGGTCATGCTCGTGCTTAATCCTACAGTTCTCTGTACAGAAGACTCTCCACTCCTCCCATGTAGGCCTACTGCAGTGGGGGCAGTTCCCTGGTTCCCCCCTATTGAGTAGTCCCAAGCATCATCATCAATGTTGGGCATCACCACCGGCGGCGCTTCTGGACGAGGCCTGCCCTGGAACCTCCAGGCGACACGATCGATACTATTCATGGCTTCATGCCGACACCAGCAGCACTCCTTGTTGGTCCACTTCATGGCGACGGACCTGGCCGTGTTGTAGCCGACGTGGGCCTCACCTTCCACCTGCCGGATATACTCGAAGGCATCACGGGCCCCGCGGTCAGCGTCATAGCGGAGCATGGCGAGGACGTAGGTCGCCACCATGTGGCCGTTCGCGGCCGCCCGGGCAAGGAACTGGGTGCCCGGCTGCGCGCGACCGTGTAGGAAGATGAGGTTGAACCTGGTGACGTAGCACGCATGAGGGTTGCTGACAATTGCCAAGCGCTCCACGAGGCGGTGGTAGCTCAAGTTAAACTTCCAGATGCTCTCCCGCTCCAGCGCCACGCGCTGCTGACGGCGTGATCCCGGCATGCCGCGTGCATGGCCTTGCAGGTGGCGCGTAGACTGGAGAGGTCGTCCATGGGTTGCGGGGAGGTTGCGGCGACCCACCCCGCGATTAGGACCGCAATATCGTGCGGCAAGGGGAACTCCATGGGCTTCGAAGGGAACCAATGAGGGCACGCGCGACGGAGGCAAAGAGGAAGAGTACACGCGGAGAAGAGGATGGCCTGTGTGTGTTGCGGAGAAGAGTATGGTGTGTCTTCATTAGTAGGCGTGGAGAAGACGATGAGACGCGCGCAGTGATGGTTATGGCTTCTAAAGTGCACCGTTTGAATGCTACTTGCGAAACTCGTATGAATGTCTTTTCCTTCTGGAGGATTCCATTCCTTTAAATTGTCCCGTGAGTTTCCTTTGATGCAAACTGGGGTTACGGCTTCTAAAGTGCAGTTGTACGCTACTTTAGCCGCAGGAGTTGTCAGCAGGCAGGAGATCGCCCGCAGCGGGGCCTGCAAAGCGATCTGTAAAAAGTACTCCTCCCTCCGCACCAACTCAACTCTATTTTTAGCTTTGGTCAAACATACCTTTGACCAATGATTTCTTGCTTAGTCCTTATCCTGATCATCAAGGTCCTCCGCCTGCTGCCCCAGATGAATTGGGGCAGAATAGGGATGAAAATGGTCGGAATTGAGCTTATTACCTTTGACAACTCCTTATTCAAACTGGTGTCTGAATAAAAAAATAAAGAATTGAGATTATTACTCCCTCCGTCTCTAAATACTTGTCGCTTTGTAGTTCAAAAATAAACTACAAAGTGATATTTACTACGGCCCCATTTGGAACGTAGGAATCCAAATCACAGGAATTGGAAAAAACATAGGAACAGATAAAATGCACGAACGAAGAAAGTGAGAAAACCACGGGAATCAAAATCAGAGGAATGGAGAATTCAAGATGTTTGGAATGCAGGAATGACAACATAGGAAAAATGTTAAAGCAACTATAAACAAATTTCTTTAGAATCTTAACTATCATTATTTGTAATACATAAATCAAAGTCATAACTTCTTGCCAAAATGAACTACCAGTTTGCTTCATAAACAACTTCATTCCTATATTTCTATCATCAAAACATCTATTGCATTGCAGTAGCTCAGAAATAATTATTCCCTTGTTTCAAAAAAAGAAATAATTATTCCATGCAAATCATTAGGTTAGATAATTTGACTTTTAGCACCCTATATATTCCCTCCATAGCCAACCAGCAGACCACAAAGAACTTGGATTGGATTATTTCATTCCTCCATTTTACATAGGAAAGGAAGTATTTCTATAGGAAAGGAAATATGATTCATGTGTTCCAAACACCTGTGACATCAGCACAATGTAGGAGTGAATTCCTTTGAAGTTTCCTTTAAAGATCCTCTATTCCAAGGGACGGAGAGAGTACATGTCAGCCCATTAGACCCAACCTACTATTTGGAAATTATTCGGTTATTGTTCGGAAATTTTTCCATTAAAATACAGTATTCTGACAATTTGGTCGGAAATCAGTCTAAATCATTTCCATTCCATTTACCAGATTTCAATTTCCGATAAAAATGGCAATCGGATTGAAAATTTCGGAAATTGTCAAAAATGGTAATCGCATTGGAAATTTTCGAAAACGGCGTCAGACGGTTCGGGAATTTACCGTACTTTTTCATCCCTATGGCAGAATGATCCTGGCAACCAGAATGAAGTGTCGAATATATGTTGTCCATGGCGCAGGGTTATTCAACACAAGCAATAGGTAGCATATCCTAATCTTTCTCCTCATATATAGCGTGTTAATTTTTCGGCCCCAAATGATCTAGAAAAATTACTCCAGATTTGATGATGACATAAATTAATCGCTGCTCAAAACAATGACGGTGCTCATCAAGCTCGCAAGCTCAACTTCATTAATCCTCAAACTAGCTAATTATTTTGGATGGATTTACGTTAAGGGGTGTGCATTCGGTCTACCCGATATTTTGGTTCAGGTACTTCGGTCTTTTTCAAAATTCGGTTTCTTGAAATCACTACCCGAATAGTTGTAATAATATTAGGTACCCTAACATTTTGGGTACCAAAATTCCGGTTCGGTCTTCGGTCCTACCCGATATATCCGAATTATACATTATATCCATGTCATGTTTGCACAAATTTAATATGATTGATAAATTTAATCCCATGAGGTAATTTATTATAAATTGACAAATGGAAAATAAAAAATAAACGTTTAAATCCAACAACTTCACACATCACAACTTGAAATAAAATATCTAAATTTGAATTGTTCATAGTTTAGCACGCATAATTTAACTTATTATTTGATGGACCGACTATTCGGTTATTTCTGTTACCCGAGAGTGGTACCCGAACCCGACATTTATTTTTTAGTTATTTATATTTGCTACCCGAAAAGTACTCGATACCCGATATTTCGGTCTTTTCGGTTCCGGTCTCGGTTTTATCGGTTTCGGTTTTTCGGTCTCGGTTTATTTGCCCACCCCTAATTTACGTAGTAGTAGCATATGGGATATACATATTTCTCCAACATGTTTTTTTGCAAAACTAGTTAGTGATATATCCTATGTGCATATTACATATGTAACACCAATGTAAAGTATAAAACTTTTTCAAAGGGAAGTCTTAGGTTTCATCAAATCCATCTTTGATATTTACGCAATTTTGATCTGTTTTAACAATACAAGAATTGTACTTTTAGATTCGCCATGAAAATATTTCCATAATATACAATCTAGTACTACGTGTTATTGAAGTTAATATATTCCATATAAATCATTGGTCAAAGGTAATTAGTTCGACCAAAACAGAAACAGAGTTGAGTTGGGGTGGAGGAAGTATTATACGTTGGTGTTTGCCGCATAAGGTTTGGTCCTTCGTTCAAGCCGTAGCCATTTGTACAGGCGGCTGATGCGACCGGGTGCACTGAGCTTACGTGTGCGCTAGTCACCGAGGCGCCTTAAACGCGCACAGCACATGCGCATCTTTGAATTCAATTGGAACCGCTCTGCATCCCATCACCACTACTGCGCACGTCGAGAGATGAACAGCCAGGCGGGTTCAAATCCCCTGCAGTACTGCAGGTGCAGTAGAGATGGCTGACATGAGGGCCCTACATGGTGTGGGACCCACATGTCAGCCACCTCTATTGCATCTGCAGTACTGCAGAGGATGAGCACCCCAGCCAGGCTGCTACTACACTATAAGATCACCCGGGCACACCATCGTCTTCTCCGCACAGCCACTCTTACTCTCTTCCCAAAACTGCGCCAAGAACACCATGGCTGACAAGACAACGCCGCTGCCAAGCCCGCCAAAGGATGCCAAGGGGAAGCGTCCCCGACCGGACTCCCCCCGGATAAGGAGTGGGCTCTCCGGAAGATGGCGTGCGATGTATTTGACAATACATCGCGCTCCATGCGTCCCCTTGGGCTTGGTCCCCTTCCAGAGTATGCTTCCATGGGGACCACATGCCACTACGTCTTCGGCATGACGCACTTGGCCG
Source organism: Tuctoria greenei (assembly GCA_036927565.1). NCBI lineage: Eukaryota > Viridiplantae > Streptophyta > Magnoliopsida > Poales > Poaceae > Tuctoria > Tuctoria greenei. The sequence continues at coordinate 143,946,697 of JAYESD010000008.1, read as the reverse complement.
ATCGTCTCGACGTCCTCTGGGAGACACTGGCGGACGAGCTCGACGTCGCCGGCCGCAACAACCTGGTGGCGGCGATGTCCAGAAAACTAGGCTTCCCATCTCCGCCGCAGGAGGCGCCCCCGCCCAGCCAGGAGCCCAAGGAGGAGGAGGAGAAGGAGAAGTAGGTGGAGCAAGGTGGAGGAGAAATAGTTTTTTTCTTGTTCTTAGTTGTGTTGTTTATCTTTTCTTATTTGTAGTTTGTGTTTTTCTTTTTTCTTGTTTGTAATGTATCGTCTTAAGGTAATGAACTTTATATTTCTGTTCATTGGTGCGCAAAAATAGATCTAATGTTGTTCTTCTAATGATAAACTAGTGGACTAGTTATCTCTTTTATCTTTTAGAATGGAATATATTTCCACTTCCAACTCTACGGAGCTGGAGATTCAGAAAGTGACTATCGCCTACTAGTTTATCTGACAGGACCAGCAGGGAGAAGACCACCCTCTGTTCAAACCCAACACGGATCCAACATAATGAGTAATGAAACAGAAAAGTACGTAGTAAATCACAAAAAACGCAACAACAGTTTCTAGAGTACGTATCAACATTAGCCCAGATTAGATGCTCGTGGGCGTCATTGTAGAAGGGTGAAGAAAAAAAAGACTTGATTCGGATGGCTTGCAAAAACAAACTAGAAGTCAGGTTCATCGAAATTTTTGCCCGATTTTGATTGAGTCTTAGTTATAGACTTCCATAATAATAAAATGTATCGGGTATTTTACTTTCACAAGTGTGTCATAAAATGTATCGGGTGTTTTACTTTCACTAGTGTGTCATAAAGTGTATGCCGGCCACGTATCCTGATCCAACCGTACAACTTCAAATAAAGGGGGGTTAGAGCATCTCCAACCCCTTTGTTATTTTTTGTTTGCTATTCTTTCAAATGACAAATATGCTATCCACATTTAGCATCTCATTCCATGAGCATCTCCAACCCGTTTGCTATATGATGTGCTATATTAATTTTTTTCATATTTTATTAGTATATAATAATTATTTTAAAATTCAAATAAAATTGTTGCAATGGCTATATTATAACAGTTGTATTTATAACGGCTATTTTTCAATGGTTATATTTCTAACGACTATTTTTCAACAGATGTATTTCCAACGGCTAATTTTCAACAACTATTTTGCAACGGAACGATAATAATGTACCGGAAATCGGGAATAGCAAACCGGATAGCATTTGCTACTGGTAGCACACCGAGAGCTCCATATAGAAAATGGCTAAAAGTAGCAATCCTAATAGCAAACCGGTTAGAGATGATTTTTGCTCTAGATTTGCTAAAAAATAGGATAGCACATCATATAGCTAATGGGTTGGAGATGCTCTTTTAGTCATTAGCTATATGGTGTGCTATCCTATTACTCCCTCCGTCCCGGAAAGTTTGTCGCTTTGTAGTTCAAAAATGAACTACGAAGCGACAAACTTTTCGGGACGGAGGGAGTATTTAGCAAATTTAGAGCAAAAATCATCTCCAACCGGTTTTCGATTAGGATTGCTACTTTTAGCCATTTGCTGACCTCGCGGCGGGACCTCCGGAGCCAACTATGGAGGTCGAAACTTCTGTTGCAGGACCTTCCTCGGCGGTGGCCGAGGCTATCTTGGAGGGCGGTCCTAGTGCCGTGGAAGCTCAGGGGACCGCTCTTGTAGAGTGGGACCCAATTTTTATCATAGAGAACCCGTTGGAACCAGCGGAGAGGACCCCGACAGGTTTGGAGCTGATCCCTCTGTCGTTGTCTATCGACAATGCCTGTTCCAGCCTTCGTCAAGTGCAGTTGGCCTTCTTCCACGACAGCAAGGCCCTCGAGGAGGAGCACCAGACCCTTAGGAGGTGGCACAACCAACTCCAGTTAGAGACCAAGCTGGCGCAAACCAGGCTAGATGACGAAAGGGAGTGGGTGAAGAAGAAGTCACGGATGGAGTACTGAGGCCAGCTACTGGACGAGAGGGAAAGCATGATGTGATCCCTTGACAACTAGTCTCGGGCCATCTACGAACAGGCCGTAGCTGCTAATAATGCAGCGAGTGATCGCCAAGAGAGGCTCGACGCCATCCACGAAAGTCTCGTCAACCGCCGGGAGGCTCTTGAGGAGCAGAAGAGAAAGCTCAAAGATGAAGAGCAAAAACTCCTGGAGCTGTGGGATGACCTCGTGAAGAGGGAGGAGGAGCTCACTTAGAGGCTGACTCTGGGTGACAAGAGTCTCGCGGAACGCACCAAGAAGTTGGATGAGCGCTGCGAGAAAGAGGAGAAGAAGGCCTGGCAGCGAAGACAGGACCTCCACAAGAGGGAGGATGAAATTGCTGCTAGGGAGAAGAAGGTGCGGGGCCGGGAGAAGGACCTGGTCCACTACCGGAACAAGATCCACCTCCGAGAGGAGGAGCTTAGTAAACTCAAAAGGCAGGTTGCTGAAAAGATTCAGCAGAACGCCAAAGATGTTGAGCACCTTGCCCGTGAGAATACGGAGCTTGCGGCGACCAGAAGATCCTTGGAGGAGATGCGAGGCTCGATGGCTGTGGAGTCCCAACAAGTTTGGGACTTCTTGGGCAAAGCCAACGACGCGCTGACGCCAATGGACTTTAGCCCCGTTCGTCCAGATGACCCGGAGCCGAAGTTGGACCAGGCGTTGCAGGCGTTGAGTTCGGCAGGCAACAAGCTCACCAAGATGGGCGATGTCATCACGGGACAATCCTTGGCAAAGAACGTCGCAGAATACGTGCTGACGTGCTACACAAGGCGGGACCCTCAGTTCCCACTGGACCCAGTGCTTGAAGGCCCCATCAACAGAGAGGGAGAAGCCGCCCAGGCCAGCGTGTCGGAGGTTGCCCAGAAGGTCTCCTCGTTCTTCCATAGGGTCTAGGACTATCTCTTTGTATCTCCCGCTTGTATCCTCTCTTCTTTTTCTCCAATTTTGTAATCTCTTGTCTCCAAATGAATGAAATCCAAGTTTTTATGAATTTCATTTTTTGTCTTCAACATCTTTGTCTCACTTGGCCCCCTGGTAGATGTACACAATTTGATTGTGAACATGTACCAAGAGGATGTTACAGTTGTTGAAGACTTGCGTGCTTCGAACTTGTAGAGCTTAGGTCTGAAGTCTTTGATAGTAGAGGCCCCTTGAGGTTGTCAGAGCTTAGTATCTCCAGCACTGACCATCGTCGGGGCTTAGTAGCTATGGCAGCAGTCTCCATCAACACGTAGAGCATTGATAGCAAGTCCTCTGGGGCGTCGTAGCTTGGTAGCTCCGGCAGTGACCTCTGTCAACACGCGGTGTCTACAGCAGACCCCACTGTGGAGTCTTCCCACCATCTTTTCTTCACGTTGATGGCTGGCCCCTGGCTTTACCGAAGCTTAGTAGCTCCAGCAACGCTCACTATCAATGTTTGGAACATCGACAACAAACCACCTTAGGGGATGTCAGAGCTTTGGTAGCTCCGGTCATTCACCATCATCATGGGATCTTTATTTTTCCTGCACGCTGAAGTCAAGGAAAATAGTAAAATCCATTTCCTATCTATAACTCAATTGCGACTTACTATTCCCGAGAAAGTTTTAGGTCGAACACAATCCTAAATACAATCAAGTGCACTGGCTTGTTTCCTCCAGGTCCGATCGTTTTTGGACTCGCCTTACTTCGGCCTGCCGGGGCGTAGGTAGAGTGGCGTACTTAGGGTGCATGACCAGGCTAAGTCGATAGCACACTCCGGTCCTAGATTGGCGTGGCGGCATTCAGGCGAGTAGACCATTAACAATGTTTGGACCTCGAAGAATAGACAATGCAACTCGAATTATACATGAATTGGTCGAGCTAAAGTTTCTTAAGAATTGCACAACTTTGTTGTAGACAAGAAAGAGAAAAATAAAAAATATTGAGATTGTACAAAATAAATGCACGTGGAGTCTGTTTTCACACAATGATGCCTTTCATTATAGGTCCGGGGTACAGGGGAAACAAGTACACTCTTAGGGTACGGAACCAGGCCAAGTGTGTTTTGTTTCTCATTTGACCCAAGGTAGCTAGCTACACTTTTAGTTCTGAGACTGTGACAAGTGTTGCCTGAACTTTACGGACCTTCCGGGGAAGCTCCAGCTGTTCTCCAGGAGGAGCTACCCGACTCTGTACAATGACTCTATAACATACATCACATGTAACTTCAAACTCACCTCCGTGATATTAAGCGTAGAATTTACAGAGGTGCTCAATGTTCCAAGGGTTAGGGAGAGGTGTCCCATCCTAGGTTGCCAAGCGAACGCATCCGGGACGGGATACTTTGATCACTCGGAAGGGTCCTTCCCAACTGGGGCAAAGTTTGTTTAACCCTTCTCTGGATTGTATTCTCCGTAGCACCAGATCGCCTTCCTCGAGCTATCGGCTGTGAACATGCCGTTGGTGATAGCGCCGAAGAGCTTGGCAGTATCGGGCATTCCGAACAGCTGCTCGGCACCTTCCCTCTTCGAGGAGGTCAAGGTCTTCACGCCGGAGCTGGTCCTGCGTGGCATCGTCGAAGGTCCAGACTCGGAGCGACCCCAAGGTGATTTCCGGAGGAAGGACTGCTTCAGCTCCGTACACCAGGAAGAAGGGTGTCTCTCCAGTTGACCAGTTTGGAGTTGTCCTGTAGGACCACAGTGTGGGCGGAAGCTCTTCGATCCAGTTGGCTCCATGTTTTTTCAGGTGCTCGTATGTGCGCATCTTGAGTCCTTTTAGGATTTCTGCATTTTCTCTCTCGGCTTGGCCATTGCTTGCCAGGTGAGCTACATAAGCGTAGCTGACCTGAATGCCGAGGTCTTCGCAATATCCTTGGACTGCAGAGCTTGTGAACTAGGTCCCATTATCAGTTATGATCTTGTTTGGGACTCAAAATTTGCATACGATGGACTACAATAAGTTGATAGCTAATTGCTTGTTTATTGTCACAACTGGAGTTGCTTCCAGCCATTTGGTGAATTTGTCAATGGCAACGTACAGGAACTTATTACCTCCGACGGCTCTTGGGAAAGGTCCCAAGATATCCATCCCCCACACAGCGAAAGGCCATGTAGGAGATATCATTTGTAGAGGCTGAGCCGGTGTGTGAATTTGTTTTGCATGGAACTGGCATACTTCGCATTTCTTCACTAGCTCAGTTGCATCCTAGAGCGATGTAGGCCAGTAGAAGCCACGCCGGAAGGCTTTACCGACCAGCGTGCAGGAAGACGTGTGGTTCCCACACTCGCCTCCATGGATTTCTGCGAGGAGCTTGCAGCCTTCTTCCCTTGTAACGCACCGCATTAGGACGCCGTTGGCACCACGCCTGTAGAGATCCCCTTCTACCAGTGTGTATCTTTTAGCCAATCTTACTATCCGGTCAGCAGATACATTATCCTCAGGAAGGAAATTGTCTTTCAAGTAGCTCTAGATATCCGAGATCCATGCATCGGAACTAACTTGAGGATTTGAGTCTTGCGTGTTGGGTTGCTCGGAGCTTCCTGTAGCACCTACGACCCTTAATGGACGCCATGGTAATAGGTCCATCGGGACTGCTAGCTTCGAGGTGCTAGTCTCGCCCCCTTCGCTCAGTTCGGCAGGCTAAGCTGTAGGTTTAGACAACCTCTGGACGAAGGTTCCGTCGGGAGCCAGAGCCCCGGTTGAAGCTTTCGTCGAGAGTTTGTCGGCTTCAGCGTTGTTGAGATGCTGGACATGGCAAAGATCCAGGACGTCGAAGTCCTTCTGAAGCTTCTGGACTTCAAGTAGGTATGCAGCTAGTTGAGGGTTGTTGCAGCAACATTCACCTTTGAGTTCTTTTACAACAAGCTGTGAATCACCTTTTACTATCAGCTGCTTGACACCATACGATAGTTCCACCTTGAGTCCATAAATTAGTGCTTCAGACTCTGCCATGTTGTTGGTCGCCTTGAAGTCAAGGTGCACCATGTATTTGACCTTCTCCCTGGTCGGAGCGAGGAGAAGGACTCCAGCTCCGGCCCCCTGCTTCTGCATGGAGCCGTCAAAGTAGAGAGTCTAGTGAGGCTCAGTGAAGACCGGAACCTTGGGTTCTGACTTCTGCTCACTGGGGCCCCCAGGATTTGATGGAGAGGGGGTCCATTTAGCCACGAAGTCCGCCAATGCTTGACTCTTGATTGCTTGTCTTGGAACAAATTCAAGGTCGAACTTGGCTAATTCCGCTGCCCACTTTGCAATGTTCCCAGTGGAATTGGGGTTATGCAAGATTGCACGTAGTGGATAAGAGGTTACCACTGAAATATTGTGAGCTTGGAAGTAGTGTAGAAGCTTCCTAAAGGCTATAAGGACTGCGTATAGCAGCTTATGCACCTCCAGGTACCGAGTTTTGGCGTCATGGAGTACTTTGCTGATGAAGTACACTGGGCGCTGGACCGTCTGGACCCTCCCGAAGGGGCCCGGAGTTTCCTCCTCATCTACCCGGACCCTCCCGGAGGGGTCCGGACCTTGTTCGGGAACCTCCGAGTTCTGGCTGGAGGAACCCGGAGCTTCTCCTGAAGTGATCCGGACCCTTTCGGAGGGGTCCAAATCTTTTTGTTCAACAACAGCGACTCCTTCATTTGAAGGAGATGGATCCTTTGGTATCTCGCCTTGAGGATCAGGGTCTAGGAGCTGGGACCCAGGCTCGACTTCAGGTAGCTCCGGACCCTCCCGAAGGGGTCTGGATTCCTGAACTGGATATAGTTCTGGTCTTTTCGCAACCAGGACCATGCTGACAACTTCGTCAGTTGCCAAAATATAAAGCAGAAGTGGCTCACCAGGGTTTGGAGCTCCCAAGGTCGGTAGGGTGGTGAGGAGCTGCTTCAACTCCTGGAATGCCTTTTCTGCTTCTTCAGACCATTGGAATGGTCCGGACTTCCTCAATAGCTTGAAGAAGGGTAGTGCCCGTTCTGCCAGTCTTGAGATGAATCGGCTGAGGGCAGCTAGATATCCAGTCAGCTTCTGGACGTCCTTGATGCGGCCTGGTGGCCGCATGTCTTCAATAGCTTTTATCTTCGCCGTATTTGCTTCTATTCCTCGGCGGTTCACCAAGAAACCTAGAAGTTTTCTGGAGCTAACCCCGAAGACAAACTCGTCCGGGTTCAGCATCGTGCGAGTGACTCACAACTTGTCGAAGACAACTTGCAAGGTGTCAAGGAATGACTCCTTGTTCTTGATCTTGACGACGATGTCATCGACATACACTTCCACCACGTCTCTGATGAGCTCTCCAAAATTTTTGTACATAGCTCGTACAAATGTTGAAGCGGTATTCTTGAGACCAAATGGCATGGCAGTATAACTATATAATCCATCTACTGTGATGGAGGAGGTATGCTCTTCATCTTCCCTAGACATTCTGATTTGATGGTACCTAGAATATGTGTAGGAAACACAGTAATTCACACCCAGAGGTGGAATCCACTATCTGATCTATTCTAGGTAGCGGGAATGGATCTTTTGGACATGCCTTATTTAGTGTAGTGTAGTGTAGTCGATACACATCCAAAGATTCCCGCCGGCCTTGGGTACAACGACTGGGTTTGCCAGCCATTTTGCGTGGAAGACTTCTCGGATGAATCCAGCTTCGAGCAACTTCTTCACTTCTTGACGTATCAAGTTCTGTCGCTCTACTGATTGCTTCCGAGGCTTCTGATGTACAGGCCGAGCATCGGGATAGATCTTCAGATTATGCTCGATCACTTCCCTAGGGATCCCAAGCATTTGTGACGGTTGCCAGGCAAACACATCGACGTTAGCCTGGAGAAAAGTGATGAGCGCGAGTTCCTATTTGTCATTCAGACCTCCTGATATATGGGTGGTCTGAGCGGCGTCAGAACCGATTTGGACCACTTTGACGGGAATGTCAGTGTCGCCACTTGGTTGCACGCGAGGTGCGGAGGTTGAGCCTCGATGACGAATGCTTGGGGGTTTCAGAGCTTGCTCCTTTCCGGATTCTTCCTCCTCTGTTGTAGCAAGCGCGTGGAGTTCTTCCAGAGCTGTCACTCCGGCAGTGCGATCTCCACGTATCCAGAGAACACCGGCTGGTGTTGGCATCTTCAACATCAAGTAGCCATAATGAGCAGCAGCCATGAACTTGTATAAGGCTGGCCTGCCCAACATGGCGTTGAAGGGTAAGTTGATCTGTGCCACGTCGAAGACTAACTTCTCAGTGCGGTGATTCTTCTGGGTCCCGAAGGTCACCGGAAGAGTAATTTCACCAAGTGGGGTTATGGCCCCGGACCTACTCCGGAGAAAGGTCGAGAGGGGCGAAGGTCCAAAGGTTGGAGCTGAAGCTTGACGAAAGCTTCATAGCTTATGAGGTTCAGCCCCGAACCTCCGTCCACCATTACATGGTGGAGTTGGATGTTGTTGATGGTCAGAGATACGATCAATGGGAGTTGGCCAGCTCCGATCATATTCTGAGGGCAGTCTGATGCATCAAAAGTGGTGGCAGTGTCCATCCACTTCCAGTGCGGCTCCGCCCTGGCGGTGGGAGCTACTGAGGCCATGTACCACCGCATAGTCTTGAGGACACGGCGGGAGGTGATGTCCCACGAACCACCAAAGATGGTGTTCATGGTTTTCCAACGTTCATTGTTAAACATTGGAGTTGTCGTCGACGGAGGTGTAAACAGATTTCAAGACCTTTTTAGGGTCTTGAAAGTCTAACTCCTCTTCAGCCGGAGCTTCATCGACTTTCTGTTTTCCTTCCCTTTGACGGAAATTAACTTCTTCTCGGCACTTGTTGTAGCGCTCGATAAGGTTCTGGACCTCCCGGCAGTCCTCTAGGTTGTGGCTGTTCGACTTGTGTATAGGACACCACATCTTGGAGCTGGCCCCCGGCCACCTGGAGCTGCGGCAGCTGCAGCAGTTGGTGTGTCGACCGACAGTTTTTTCTTGCCATTGGACTTTTTCTTCTTTTTGCCACTCCCAGAGGTAGTGGCTTCACCCTTGGAGGATTTTTTGTTGTCCTCCGGTGGTGGTTGGGAGTGCATTTCACGACCCTCCGCAGCTTTGGCGCATTTGTCTGCCAAGGTGAAGAGTTCTGTGATGCTGGTGATCTCCTAGGTCGCCAGCTTCTCCAGCATCTTCTTGTCTCGTACGCCCTGTCTAAATGCCACAATAACAGTGGCGCTGGAGATAGAAGGAATAGTGTTTCATACCTGGGAGAACCTCTGGATGAAGGATCGCAGGGACTCTCCCCCCTTCTGCTTGACCGCAAAAAGGTCCAGTTCGGTGCCTTGTCGGGTGTATGAACTCCCGAAATTGGCAGTGAACTGTTGGCACAGTTCTGCCCAACTGTTGATGGAGTCGGGCGGAAGGCTCATGAACCAGGACCTGGCGGTCCCAGTCAAAGCCACGGGGAAATAGTTTGCCATTACAGCCTCGTTGCCTTCGGTCGCAAGGATTGCGGTGGAGTAGATTTGGAGAAACTCAGCGGGATTGACAGTCCCGTAAAATTTCTCCGGCAGGTGAGGTTGGAACTTTTGTGGCCATCTGACCATGCGTAGGTGCATGGCCAGGGCAGAACAACCTCCTCCTACTCCCTCGGGAGCAGTACTATCTTGAGCCTCTCACCTTTCGCGAGCGCGCTCGATATGGACGCGGCCATCCTGTTTACGGTAACGGCGATCAAGCTCCGCCCGGAGGTCGTGAGTTGAAAGCCTGGTTACCATATGGGTGTGTCGCGCCCCAGAAAGCAGCGACGTCGCTTGTTGAGATGCAGCACGCCTCCTATATTGCGAAGCATGCGGACCAAGTCTGCCCGACACGGTCTGATGCTGTGATGGGGCCCGCCTCGAGGGGGGAGGACCTTGGTTGCTGATGCGATCGGCTGCTGCTGCAACCAAATGTTCCACATCATCCCCCCACTACTCCATTGCACCCTGGGATGCACCTGGAGGTGGTGGGTGTTGGAGAAGAGCACGTGCGGCATGGAGCGCGTGTTCAGGGTTGTTGTTAGCCGATGTCGTGACCGACGCAGACTCCCCATCCCGCTGTCCAGCTTGATTTGCTGGTGTAGACGGTGGCGGCGGAGACACGACTCCTGCTGGAGCCACAGCACCTGCTAGCTGCTGCACGTTGGAGGGATTGCCTCCAGCAGGTTGCGCTGCAGGGTTGCTGTTGGACGATCCAGCAGCAGAGTTCACCATCTTTGAATCTCGGGCACACCCCTACTTGGCGCGCCAACTGTCGGAGTGTTGTTTCGGCAATTCTCCCGGTACTATTGTTGGTAGCCCACGGAGTTTGTAGTTCGGTATTGGGTGCGCAGAGATTCAGAACAATATGGCAAGTAGACACGAGGATTTACGTGGTTCGGGCCGCCTGAGCGTAATACCCTACTCCATTGGGTGTGTAGTTGTTGTATTGAGCGTCTAAGAGTCAAGAGTTTTCAGAGAGCCGAGAAGAGCCCCTTTGTGTATCGTCGACCAGTCCTATTATCGTACAAGGACTGGTCGTTACACCGTTAGCCTGGCCCGACATGTGGCCCTGGCGGTTACTGATGCTTAATACACAATTAATGAGGTTAATTACCCTTAATAGCGTGGTAACGGGCCTTGACAGTGCCGTTAGTGGTATTAAGGGCCTTCCGATCGTGTGTCATTAATATGGTATTAATGTCACTTAATCGGGTCTTGAAGTCTTTGATTGCCCCTTGAAGGTCCGAGCCGTTGGGGATCCACCAGTCTGATTGTTGAGGCTGAAGGTCCGGTGGTTGGACACGTGGTAGCTTCGGAGCTTTCCGTCTGGGATGGGTAGGTCCGGTGTAGATGTACACGTGTTGGTACCGGAGCTTCCCTCTATCGGGGGTTAGGTCCGAGGGTGCCGCACAGGTGTTTAGCCCGGAGCTATCCCATGTGTTGGATGTATGTCCGGTTGCAGTATACACGTGGCAGCACCGGGACTAACCATAGATGGGAGGCAGGTCCGGTCCCGTATGACACGTGGGGCCTTCGCAGGTCTTCAACTCAGATAGGTGAAGTTCCTTTGGTCTTTTTGTAGTCCCAAGGGGTATACGGTACGCAGGGTACCGACAGAATCAATGTAACAGAAGGAAGGAAGCTAGGAAGAAGTGTGGCTAAAGGACTTAAGGTTGCCAGAATACGCTATGCATCCCAAGTTAGTAGAACGGAGCATGTGAAGCTACCAATTCAGTTCTCCGCTAGGTTGGGTTCTGCGGTTGGTATTAATCAGTGGCACTTTGTCGATGATGTGGTTATCTTTACAAAAAGACATGCATCCCTCAGCGGTGCAAGGAAGTGGGCAGAGGATGGCCATAGTAACAAGAGAGATATAGTACAAGACATTCTGGTTAGTGTTGTCACACCCCCACACAAGTATTTTTTTCTTGCAATCTCCATCCTGTACGTTTACAGCAACTTGTTATACAATGTACAGGATTCCTGGGACATGGAGGACACACCGGAGAGCGCAAGAAATTTTTTGAAAATTGCTAGTGAGCGCTACAACGGGTGGCGCTCGACTTTGCATGCCACCTATAAGAGTTATTCTACTGATGAAGAACGTATACGAAACCAAGAACGTATACGAAACCAGCCTGCTGACATAACGGCGCCCAAGTGGTTGCACCTAATAGAATATTTTGGGTCTGAGCGATTCAAGTTAGCTAACTTTTTAATAGCTTCGCATCATACAAAAAATATTTCATTTACTTTCATTCGTGGAATTAATTCTTAAAATTATTGCAGTCAATAAGCAGGACCAATTCTCAAAATCGAAGCAGACAAAAGGCGTGTCACTTGCTTGTCTCCAAATCCTACGCCGAACTTAGTTACGAGAATGTATGAAAAATAAATCACGCTTTTACTTTGTGCTGCAAACAATATGTATACCGACATGTTGAAGTTTACTTGTATTTTATGTAGCAAGACCCAGAGACCGGAGAAGAACCCGATGACATACAATTGTGGGAGGCAAGCCATTTGTTGAACGGTAACTGGACAAACAAGCTGGCAGAAGCTGTACATGTGAGTAACACTTCAAACAATCCCCAATTAAATAAATATTTGCAAATTACCTGTGACTTTTCTTTTCGTATATAGATCTAGGCACGTGCCCAAGTGGACAACATGGAAGCTGAGCAGGGAGGCCTAATTCCAAATGAGGAGAGAAACAACATCTTCCAGCGTTGTTATAGATCCTCAATCTGTTGTGCAGGATCACAGGTTCGGGGGCGTGGTTATATGGCTAACCCAACTGGTCCCGAACGTGAACGTATGCGTATCCAGATGTCTGAACACCTCAACGACCAAGTTCGAAACTTAGAAGTTAGAAATGCAGGCCTTAATGAAATAGTGCAGGAGTTGGAAGGAAGAAATGATAGCTTAAACACCCAGATGGACTGCATAAACCAAAAGAATGAAGAGTTAATCATTCAAGTCTAGAACTTACAAGGTCAGATAGCAACTGATCGTGAACAGACAGCTAATAAAATGCAGGACATGCGCGCCTCAGTAGCTAAAATGCACAAAATGATGATGGCGACCACTCCACGGAAGGTCCAACAAAGGAACCGCCAAAAGCCACCAGCTCCAACAATTAGTCCCGGTCATCTTAGGAAAACTCTTAGCATGCAAACACGTCACTTAAGTAATCCTTGAGTGTTGTTATGTGTGTTGTAATATCAATTGATGGATGTTTATTGTAAAACTCATGATTCTGTTGCCACTAATTTTCAAACCTAGTGCATTCGGGTTCTACTGCCGCTAATTATAAAATGTGACATTACGAATTTCTTGTCACGAATGACACATTGTTGCAATAGGAAGCTATTGCTAATATGGATGATAAAACATGGCAATAGAATGACAAAACGTTGCAGTATAAACATTTAGCAACGACTCAAAAAACGTTGCATTAAAACACTATTGCCACAGGTAAGAAATTGTTGCAATACCAAACTATTCGCCACATATGCGAAATCGTTGCGGTACCATACTAGTTCCGACGGATCTGAAATCGTTGCAATACGGTACTATTCGCCACGTTTGTGGACTCGTTGCAATACCCAACTATTTGCCACGGATACGAAATCGTTGCAGTACCAGACTAGTTCCCACGGATCTAAAATTGTTGCAATACGGTTTCGCCATGTTTGTTGAGTCGTTGCACTAACCTACTATTTGCCACGGACGTTAAACCGTCGCAGTATCATACTATTTGCCACAGCTGTGACATCGTTGCAGTACCATACTATTTGCCACGAATGTGAAATTGTTGCAATACCGTGATATTCGTTGCAATATGGTAAATCGTCGCTACACCATAACTCGTTGCAATATGTTACTATTTGCCACGGCTGTGAAAATCGTTGTAATATTGTAGTATTTGCCACAAATGTGAAAATCGTTGCATTCACATACTATTACCACGAACGAGAAATCATTGCAATACAATGCTATTCATTGCCATAAGTTAAATCGTCGCAATACGGTAAACCGTTGCAATAACATACTATTTGCCACGAATGTGAAATCGTTACAATACTGTACTATTGCCACGCCTGCAAAATCGTTGCAATACAATGCTATTCGTTGCAATATGTTAAATCGTCGCAATACGCTAAACTGTTGCAATAACATACTATTTACCACGAATGTGAAATCGTTACAATACCATACTATTGCCACGCCTGTGAAATCGTTGCAACCACATACAATTACCACGAATGTGAAATCGTTGCAATACCATGCTGTTTGTTGCAATACGTTAAATCGTCGCAATACGCTAATTCGTTGTAACAACATACTATTTGCCACGAATATGAAATCGTTGCAATACCGTACTATTTGCCACAATCGTGAACCCGTTGCAATACCGTACAATTCGTTGCAATACGTTAAATCGTCGCAATACATGAAAAACGTTGCAATAGCGTCCTATTTGCCACCGATGTAAAATATTTGCAATACCATACTATTCGCCATGGATGCCAAGGCATCGCAAATAACCTATTGCCGCGGGAATTATTATGACGATTCGTAAAAACTATCGCCACGCTCTTTTTCGTTGCAACAGCAACCTATTGCGATGAAAAACAACCTATTGCGACAAATTTTTTCATTGCGATAAACCGGAATCCTGGCAGTGTTGGCCTCTTCACGAGCTCCCATATTTGATTTCTTTCAAAATTGTTGAGCTCTTCTTGCATGGCCATCACCCAATCTGTATTTCGTAGTGCTTCTTCAACCTTGTGAGGTTCCAAAAAAACAAAAGACTAATGTTCACAAAAATTTGCAACACGAGATCGAGTAGTTACCCCCTTGGAGATGTCTCCAAGGATGTTATCAATAGGATGGTCCCGTTGAACACTTTGATGCACTCTTGGGTGTGGATCTTGAGTTATTGGAACTTTATCATCTTCTTCCTCATTATCTTCCTCTCCCCCTTGATCGATGCCTCCATTTTAATCTTGTTGAGGTGCATCTTGAGGGTCTTCATCTTGATCGTTTGGGGAAGATCTTGTTTGATGTGTGGGATGGCCACTTGAGTCTTGAGGCTGTTCTTGTGGTCAAATGTCTCCAAGTGACATCCTTCCTATAACCACTTGTGGAGCTTCTTCTTTATCTAGCACATGACGATCAACTTGCTCCACTTGGGAGCCATTAGTCTCAACAAACACTACGCCGCGTGCTACTTCAACAATTCCAGAGGATTTGTTAAAGATACGATAGGAATAAGTGTTTGAGTAATAACCAAGCAAGAAACCCTCATCGGACTTTGAAGCGAACTTCGAAGTCCTAGACTTCTTGTTGAGAATATAGCATTTGCTCCCAAAAACACGAAAGTATGAAATGTTGGGTTAGTTACCGGTTAGGAGCTCATAAGATGTTTTCTTCAAGATGCGGTGAAGGTACAACCGGTTTATAGCATGACAAGCGGTGTTAACCTCTTCCGCCCAAAACCGGTCCGACATCTTGTACTCATCAAGCATGGTTCTTGACATCTCAATAAGAGTTTGATTCTTCCTCTCGGCCACCCCATTTTGTTGAGGGAAGTAGGGGGCCGAGAACTCATGCTTGATGCCTTCTTCATCCAAAAACGTTTCAACTTGAGTGTTCTTGAATTCGGTGTCGTTGTCACTCCTTATAGTCTTGATTCTCAAGGAGAACTTGTTTTGAGCTCTCCTCAAGTATTTCTTGAGAACACCTTGAGTCGCGCTCTTGTCATGCAAAAAGAACACCCAAGTGAAATGTGAAAAATCATCAACAATTATAAGACCATATTTGTTACCGCCAATGCTTATGTAGCAGATAGGACAAAAGAGGTCCATGTGTAGAAGCTCCAATGGTCTTGATGTCGTCATGATGTTCTTGGATGGATCTTGAGCTCCAACTTGCTTTCCGGCTTGGCATGCGCTACATGGTCTATGCTTTTCAAACACAACATTATTCAAACCACGGATGTGCTCGCCCTTAAGATGTTTTTGCAAGTTCCTCATCCCAACATGGGCTTGTCTTCTATGCCAAAGCCATTCCATGTTGGTTTATGCCATTAAGCACATGTCAAGTTTGGCTTTATCCAAAAGAAAATCCATGAGATTGAGCTTTCCCTTGAGCACACCCTTAATAGGAATTGAGTCATTGCTTCTTCTTCTTATGACGGTCACACCCTCGTTAGTGAAAAGACAATTATAACATTTGTCACATAGTTGTAATATGGACAATAGGGGACAATTATAACCTTTGTCACATATAGTTGTGACATACAGAACATTGGAAAGAGTATTGTAGGATCGAAGAGCACGTGAAAAGCTACCAGAGGGGGTGAATGGTAGATTTAAAACTTTTTCAGCAGAAGCAATGAAAACCCCTTGGCAGAAAAACAATCTGTTAAAGAAATTGTGTGTGCGACTAATCTAAATGTGTTAAACTGTGACAAATCTAGTATAGATTGTAGAGAATCAAGTCATGAAGATGTCACAACAAGAATCACGAAAATACGTCAAGAAAAACTAAAGTTAAGATTGAAAGATCGAACAAAGGTCAATCTGTCCTACCCAAGAAAAAAAATTCTGGAACACTGCAAACAAACTCATGTATATCAGAAACCACAAATCCAATGTTCGTGAAATTTTGACAGATGATAGAAAATTAAGTTGTGAATACAAACCAAAAATAATCACGTCAATCGGATTTGTAAAACTCGAGTTATGATAAAACCACCGAACCAAGGTAGTGCTGTGCAGAAACTCGACGAGAACGACTTGACAGAAACAAGTCAGACGAACAAGGCACAAAAGTTCATTTAAACTACGATATTTATTCAATAGAACACAAGTGAAACATCCCCAAAGTCGTCTACCACGAGCTCTGGCCTCCCTTGCTTATATAACCAGCCCAAAGGCCAACTCAACTCAAACTAGGACTCTAATCCTACTCAAATCACGAATCAAAACTTTCCATAACTGCTCAAGACTCTTCTATATGCAGATAAAAGCAATCTTAAGACTTCCAAACACCTTAGGAAGGTATCCCACATTCCTAAAACAACTCAAATTCGTGACCCACACGAAATCCTATCATAACCAACTCAAAACTTTCCATATTTGAGTCAAATACGACTCAGCCGCAGCTTGAGTCCGTAACCTAGTCAATTGGACCTTTCCGACCAATTCTTTACGTCCACATCTCCTCATCATGCCTCAGAACCATGTATCCACATCCATGCACTCCTTGCATACTTGCAAACATCTTCCAACGATGTCCATGATACCTTCATATGCATTGTTCTTGATTCAAACATGTAGTGCAACCTCCCGATCAACTCAACCATAATTCCTCCCGAACTTGGTTGTTGAACCTCATCTTCTCCCTAAGACTAGTTCAATGGATCCCATCACCAGCCATGTCTTGGAATCAAGCAACACCTTCACATGAATAAACAACCAATACATCCGAGCACAAGTCCTCGACTTGACTCTCGTTAGTTCTGAAACTACAACATCTTATGTGAGCACCTGACATAAGCATGTTGCAAACCATAGCAAAATGATATCAACCATAACCACCAAAACACACCAAAAACTTAGTAAAAGAATACTAAGCAAACTTTCCATAAGTGTAAAGCAAGTTTGAAACATTGCAAGATAAAAGCAGAACCACTGCGATCAAGCTTCGAACCTTGCCAAAGCTAACCAAAACATGTCGGACCTATCGTCGAATTTTGATAACAAGATGTTTTGGTAGTATTCAAACCTTTTATCGTCAAAGCCAATGTATTCAGCACACATAGGTCTCACAATCCCCCCCTTGATGAATGCATTGGCAACACCATTTAAAATCTCGAACATTTGGCTTATCCACATGAAAAGTTTTGAAAACAATTTCTCTCCTTTTGAAAACCAAAGGAGATAGAAACAATTTCTCTCCTTTCTAGTTGGTAAATTTATATAATGAAAAGCTCTAAATATTTCCAATTCGACCAACTTTTCTCTAACAAGGAGCTCAGGCAAAGATGCTTTGATATTTTATACATATTTCTCCCCCTTGCATACTTCTCCCCCAGAGAAGAATCGTGCAATCGTGCCAAAAACACTTGTGAATATGTGATCAATTTCTCCCCCTTTGACAATGTATTCAGCATGGTACAAAAGAGAAAATTTTAATTGTTATGAGCATATTATAACATATACATATAAAACAAAGCTCATCCAAGTCATACTATCAAGTAACTTACACTATCACAACAATGAGATACATAAAGTAGTGTAAGTCATGCTAGAGATCACGTGTAATTTTTAATTTAAGCAAGTCATGATCTCACAAACTTAACTATTTCAAGACCTGAAAGCATGACACTTGTTGTTGTATTTTATTATTTTTCAAAGCACAAATATTGATCATATGATATTTGCAAGAGATTATATGCGCATCTGCCTTATTCTAACCAACCAACAAGCCTATGTCATTTGACAGTCAGAAGCTTAAGGACATGGTTTTAGTCATACACAACTTCTTCCAAGTTCATATCTAAGTGCAATGATAAACAATCTCAAAAGAAGAAATGCGATGCATGCATATTCTCTTGATCGTTTCTCAATTTTTTCATTTGATAATAAAAACTCAACATGTGAGTTGATTACTTGATTAACTCTTTATGATTAAAAGCACTTGTAAGCATGCAACAAGTTCAAAACAGCAAGAAAGTTCAATCACGACCAGATTTAGTGTAAGTAATTATTCCAATTACTAGACATGGCAAAAACTACAAAATGTATAACACGATTAATGTAGTAAGAACTTTCGGCATGTAAAAGGAATCACAAAGTCATATATGTATGAAATACTATGCTCATATTATTTTAAGTTCAAGTTCACATATAGACTTCCCAAGTTTCAAAACTCCCCCTCAATTTAAGCCATGAGGATGCATGACCCCTATTTCACTACGAATGTAACAAAAACGAGTGAAATTCAAAGGTTTTCTAAAAATTTCAGCCAATTGTTGTTCTTTATCTACATGGTGAAGCACAATGTTTCCTTTTTCAACATTATCACGGAGAAAGTGATACCTAATGTCAATGTGCTTTATTCTAGAATGTTGCACGGGAGTTTTAGCAATGCAAATGGCACTAGTGTTATCACAAAACAGCAGAACACTATCTAGATCAACCCCATAGTCCTTAAGTGTTTGAACAATCCAAAGAATTTGTGAACAAGCGCTAGCAACAGCTACATATTCAGATTCGGTCGTGGATTGTGCAACTGAACTTTGTTTTCTAGAGGACCAAGCAACAAGTGAATTACCCAGAAAACGACAAGCACCAGGAGTACTTTTCCTATCAATCCTACAGCCCCCAAAATCAACATCCGAAAAAGCTTTCAAAGTAACGGTTGAGGAAGAAGGAAGAAAAATGCCAAATACTTGAGTTCCATGTAAGTACATGATAATCTTTTTGACGGCTTGACGATGTGAAGCACGTGGGGAGGCTTGAAACCGTGCACAAAGACATACGCTGAATTGTATGTTCGGTCTTGATGTCATGAGGTACAAACTTTATTCGATCATGCTTCTATATTCTTTTTTATCAACGAGTTCACCATCTTCATCAAGTTCAAGTGTTGATGTTCTTCCCATTGGTGTCTGAAGAGGCTTGCTTTTCTCCATGTTGAAGCGCTTGAGAAGGTCCCTTGTAAACTTCGTTGGATGCACAAAGGTACCTTCCTTGGTTTGCTTGAATTTGCAGCACCAAAAAGTATGTGAGTTCACCCATCGTACTCATCTCAAATTATGAACTCATCATAACTGAAGACTTGGACACAAGATCATGAGAAGCACAACCAAAGATAATATCATCCACATACATTTAAACGAATAATGAGTCATTGCCATGCTTAAGCACAAAAAGAGTTTTATCAACCTTGACCATGGTAAACCCCTTTTCAAGTAAGAATTTTTTTAACCTATCATACCATGCTCTAGGGGCTTGTTTGAGACCGTACAAGGCTTTGGACAGTTTGTAAACATGATTAGGAAAATCTGGATTTTCAAAACCCGGTGGTTGTTTGACATAAACCTTCTCATCTATGTAGCCATTAAGAAAAGAACTTTTAACATCCATTAGATATAGCTTAAAACTTTTAGATGCAGCAAAAGCTAACAAAATTCTTATGGCTTCTAATCTAGCAACAGGAGAAAAAGTTTCATCAAAATCTAGACCTTCAACTTGAGTGAAACCTTGAGCAACCAACCTATTCTTATTCCTAACCACAACTCCATCCTCACTTTGTGTATTTTTAAACACCCATTTAGTTCCAATTAAAGTGTGACCTTGAGGTGGAGGTACAAGTTTCCAAACATTATTTCTTTCAAAATTTTCTAACTCTTCTTGCATAGCAATAATCCAAGATTCATTAGCGAGTGCGTGTGATATATCTTTGGGTTCAAAAGAAGCAACAAAAGTAGAAAGAGCATGAGAGTTTGGATCGCAAAACCTGGACCGTGTGACTCGTTCGTGCAAGCTTCCAATAATTTGTTGTGGAGGATGACTTTTGAGAACCCGGAGGGGAGTGGGCACTTCACAAGCTTCTTCTTCATGTTCATCACAAACGATGAGCTTGTGACTTGAGGAGGATCTCGACCAGCAATGGTGGTCGTCGGTGCTGGTTGTGAATCAAAATCAGGAGTTGGAACAATGTCATTAGCTGCTGAATTTTCGGGCAGCAGCACCACTTCTTCCTCATCTTCAACAAAAATGCTCTCCCCCTGCGGATATGGATCCGGACCTGCAATGTTTGAGCTAGTACCTGCGCTAGCTTCATCAAAATACACCTCACAAGTCTCCACAATTTTGTTAGTGTCAAGTAAAAGCACACGGTAGCCTCTAGTATGAGATGGATAACCAAGAAACATATCATCAATGGATCTAGGTTCAAATTTATCAAGATTACCATGTTTCTTAACAAAGAATTTGCATCCAAAGACCCAAAAGTGTGTAATCCTAGGCCTATGTCCAAACCGGAGCTCATATGGTGTTTTACCTAGCTTAGCGTGCAAGAAAACACGATTTGAGACATAACAAGCGGTTACAATCGCATCAGCCCAAAATTTCTTAGGAGTTAGATATTCATCAAGCATAGTCCTAGCCATCTCAACTAAGGTTTTGTTCTTTATTTCTACAACACCATTTTGTTTAGGTACATATGATGAAGAAACTTGATGATCTATTCCATTTTCAGCACAAAAGTGATCAAAAGATTGATTTTTAAATTCGGTTCCGTTATCACTTCTAATTGCTTTTAAAGATCCTTGGTGATCAATTCATAATCTAAGAAATAAAGTTCTAAAGTGACTAAAAGATTCATTCTTAGATGCCATAAAGTAAACCCAAGAGTATCTAGAATAATCATCAACAATCACAAGAACATACCATTTACCTCTGAATGATTGAGCACGTGAAGGTCATACGGTGTCAAGGTGCAAAAGTTGACCCAGTTCAGTTGTCATGATCATTGTGAGAGGAGTATGTGAACCTGCAACTATTTTGGCATGTCTACAAGAAGAGCACACAATTTCTTTGTCTCCTTTAAGCTTAGGCAGCCCACGTATGCGATCAAGAGCACTAACATGCGTTAGATAATCAAAGCCTACGTGACCAAGTTTACGATGCCAAAAATATAAGTTCTTTGAAACATTAGCAACCGGACACCTATGCTTAGACGAAGACATATCAAAATTGGCTTTAAAAACTCTTCCAAACCGATACATGTTAAAAATAAGCTCATTATTTGAACCTACAACTTTGCAGCAGTTTTTATTGAAAATAATTTCCAGATTTTCAACTAGCAATTGTGAAACAGAAAGCAAGTTGTATTTCAAATTTTTGACAAGTGTCACATCCTTCAAAGTGTAGTGATTATTTACTCTAACTGAACCCTTAGCAATTATAGGATTTGACGAATTATCGGCAAAAGTAACATTCTCTACACGTGACACAAAAGAGAGGGAGGAGAACCATTCTTTGGTACCGGTCATGTGGCGTGAGCAACCTGAATCCACAATCCAAATATTCTCCTTCCTCAAGCGTGTAACCTACATAGAAGCACAATACGTCGATGACTCAATATTGGGGTTAGTCAAAAGGCATTTAGGAATCCAGTACTGAGTCACACGGCGTCCAGCAGGAATAACACGCGAAAGTTGAGATAAAACGGCAGGTTTATGAGCCAAAGCTTCAGGATTTTTGAACCCAACTACTGTCCTACGAGATGTTACATGTGTAGCACGGAAAACAGTAGGTTTGGGAGCAAACTTTGCATTTTCGACTCATTACAGCAGATTGCATGTTCCTATCATTCGGTTCAGCAAGTGCAGCAAATTTTGCATGAAAGTTATGAGATCTAGCAATCATTCTTTCCTTTTTATGTTATTTATCTAGTCTATAACAAAAATCTATGACATGACCATCTCTACCACAGTAAGTACAATGAAATTTAACTTTGTGTTCATGTCTAGATGAGCAAGCAACATTTTTATTTGAAACCGAATGAGACAACACTCTTGCAGATTTGAAAACCACTTCTTTTTGTTTAGGAACTATTTGAATCAAACCACTTCCTAATAACTTTACAATTTTAGGTGGATGTGCCTTAGCATGAGCATGAGAATCAAAACCTAAACAAGTTTTATCATTGCAAGACTTGGAAGAATTCAGCAGCAAGTTTAGGTTCTTATTCCCATTACAAAATCGATCTAATGTCCTATGCATGTCATCAAGTTTATTGGACAGATCAAGACAATTTTCACATGAAGTTTTTCCTTTTAATTTGCAATTGGAACAATATTTAACTTCCTGAGAACGTAAAGCATTATTCAATATAGAAATTTCATTCATAGCATCCCGGGAAGTAGGACCTGAAAGGTTAGGGCAATCTGAATGAAAATGTCATGTCTTACCACATTCGAAACATTGTTGAGGTCCGGAGCTTCCTCTCCTTCTAGTTCTCACATTTTGCAATGCTTTTGAGAACCTAGTAGAGAGAAGTACTAGCTCCTCATCTGGAAACTCCTCAATCTGTTCAAGGGTTAGAGAGGACAACAAAGCAAGTGTACCACAAGATGAAGATTGGCCAGAGCTAGGCATATCACATTAAGAAACAAATGCAAGAGACTTGTTGGCGTTCTTACGTGAGATTATGTCAATTTCATGAGTTTTCAATTTAGAATATAGTACATCTAAAGTAAGTGTACTCATGACAGTAGATTCACGAATAGATGTAACTTTCATCTCCTAAATTGACATGTCTAATGCACTTAGTAATTGCCTAGCATTCTCAGCATCTGAAAAATTAACATTGACGCTATGTAAGTTGCTGAGAATTTTATTAAAGAGAGCAAAGAGATCATCAATGGACTCACCGGGTTGCATCTCGAAGCGCATGTATTCTTTCTTGAACATGTCTTGCCTTACCTCCTTGATCGTGTTGGATCCTTCGTGGTAGTCACAAAGTTCATTCCACACATCGTATGCAGATCGGAGGTGTGCAACACGGTCGAAGTCGCTTTGAGTTAATCCTTGTATGATCAAGTTCCGAGCCTTGTTGTTGTTGTCGACATCTCTCAGATTTGTAGCTATAACTTGATCGTTTGACGGCACTTCATAAGGCTTGTATACCTTCTCCCATATTGCGAAGCCTTGTGCCTAGATGAAAGCTTCCAAACATGCCTTTCAAACCTGAAAATCAATACCACTAAACACACAAGGTTTGGTGGAGTATTTCTCCATGATGATTAGTCAAAAACACGTGAAAATCACAAAGATTAGAGCACCGTGGCTCTGATACCAATTGTAGGATCGAAGAGCACGTGAAAAGCTACCAGAGGGGGTTGAATGGTAGATTTAAAACTTTTTCAGCGGAAGCAATGAAAACACATTGGCAGAAAAACGATCTATTAAAGAAATCGTGTGTATGACTAATATAAACGTGTTCAACTGTGACAAATCTAGTATAGATTGTAGATAATCAATTCACGAAGACGTCACAACAAGAATCACGAAAATCCGTCGAGGGAAACTCAAGTTACGATCAAAAGATAAAACAAAGGTCAATTTGTCCTACCCGAGAAAAACAGTTCTGGAACACTGCAAAGAAACTCGTGTAGGTCAGAAACCACAAATCCAATGTCCGTGAAATTTTTACAGATGATATAAAATTAAGTTGTGAAGACAACCAAAAAAAGAATCACGTCAATCGGATCCGTAAAACTCGAGTTATGATAAAACCACCAAACCAAGGTAGTGCTATGCAAAAACTCGACGAGAAAGACTTGACAGAAACAAGTCGGACAAACAAGGCACAAAAGTTCCTTTAAACTACGATCTTTATTCAATAGAACACAAGAGGAACAGCCCCAAAGTCGTCTACCACGAGCTCTGGCCTCCCTTGCTTATATAACCAGCCCGAAGGCCAACTCAACTCAAACTAGGACTCTAATCCTACTCAAATCACGAATCGAAACTTTCTATAACAGTTCAAGACTCTTCTATACGCAGATAGAAGTAATATTAAGACTTACAAACATCTTATAAACGTATCCCACATTCCTAAAGAAACTCAAATTCATGACCCACACAAAATCCTATCATAACCAACTCAAAACTTTCCATATTTGAGTCAAATACGACTCAGCCGCAGCCTGAGTCCATAACCTAGTCGGTTGGACCTTTCCGACCAATTCTTTACGTCCACATCTCTTCATAACGCCTCGGAACCATGTATCCACGTCCATGCACTCCTTGCATACGTGCAAACATCTTCCAACGACGTCCACGATACATTCATATGCATTGTTCTTGATTCGAACATGTTGTACAACCTCCCGATCAACTCAACCACAATTCCTTCCGAACTTGGTTGTTGAACCTCATCTTCTCCCTAAGATTAGTTCAATGGATCCTGTCACCAGACATGTCTTGAAATCAAGCAACACCTGCACATGAATAAAAAACCAATACATCCGATCACAAGTACTCGACTTGACTCTCGTTAGTTCTGAAACTACATCTTACGTGAGCACCTCACATAAGCAAGTTGCAAACCATAGCAAAATGATATCAACCATAACCACCAAAATACACCAAAAACGTAGTAAAAGAATACTAAGCAAACTTTCTATAAGTGTAAAGCAAGTTTGAAACATTGCAAGATAAAAGCAGAACCACTGCGATCAAGCTTCCAACCTTGCCAAAGCTAACCAAAATATGCCAGACCTATCGTCGAATCTTGATAAAAAGATGTTTTGGTAGTATTCAAAACTTTTATCGTTAAATCCAATGTATTCAACACACATAGGTCCCACAAGTATGATTAGGGGATATAGCAATTTTACCGGTGCCAAGGATTTTCCCTTGGCTATTGTCTTCAAAGTAGATTCCTTCACTTAGATCTTCATTTTTCTCATACTCCACAAACATCTTCCTCTCTCCGGTCATATGATTTGTGCATCCACTATCAAGAACCCACTTGGTTCCACCGGAGGAGTATGCCTACAAAAAAGTTAACCTTGGATTTAGGTACCCAAGCGGTGTTGGGTCCTTTGGTGTTAGTCAAGAGGCACTTGGGCACCCATATGCAAGGTTTTGGACTCATGCGGTGTGGCACGACATACCTAGCCTAAATATTTCCAAATTTGTTCCTTAACAAAACATATGAAACATCAAAATCATGGAACAATGGATGAGGTTCCTTTTCAGGCATGTTGTGTGAAGTGGCAATGTTCTTTCCTTTGTCATTATTATATGAACCTCCTTCGACAAAAACAATCAAGTCTTTGCCATTCTTTGGAGTTTTGGTATTTTGCTTCTTTTCCCTAGAAAAGCCAAGACCATACTTGACAAGAGGATGTCTTGTATTGGTATATGCACTACGTGCATATGCCATCTTCTCCTTGTCAAAGATTCCACCTTCTGGTGCTTTCTTGTTTTGTGCCACTTTAAGATCATCTTTTAGTTTTAGGATCAAGTTATGGCACTTTCAAGGTTGAGATGTTTCAGATTTGACATTTGTGGAAGGTGAGCTTTTAGAGGAAGAAAGTACATTGACCTTGAGAGGCTCCATTTGTGTTTCAAGGATCTTGTTAACTTTTGTCAAGCTAACAAGTTCATCCTTTAGCACAATTGTAGTGTTCTCAAGGTTTGAGCATGTTTCCTTGCTCAAAGCGAGTTCATGCTCAAGTGCATTCCTTCTTTCTCTTTCAAGCTCCAAGAGCTCCTCAAACTCTTGACATCTCTCCTTTTGTTGGATGAGCATGTCCTCTTGACGGTTGATGAGCTCTTCCTTCTGAAATATCTCATCCAACAACATCTTCAATCTTTTCAATGTACTCTTACTCTATCTTTAAGCATGTATTCATTTTCACTACCACTATCAAAGTTATCACGTGAAGAAATCGAAGAAGATGGTTTAGATTTAACCTTCTTTCTTCCCTCCTTGGCCATGAGGCAAGTTGGCCTTGAGCTCTCCAAGTTGGGGAAGAGATTGTTCTCCATGGTTGATCTCTTCATGGCAATTATTGCCATCTTCTCTTCTTCGTCGGAGGAGTCTTCATTTGAATCCCACACCTTCCCAAGGTGGGCTTGTCCCGACGGTTTCTTCTTCTTGAAGTATTTCTTCTCTTCGGATTTTCCCTCCTTCTTCTTCTTGTTTTCTTCATGTGAGCAATCCACAATTAAGTGGCCATATTCCCCACAATTGTAACAAACCCTCTTTAATCTTCTGTTGGTCTTGTCCTTGTTCTTGCTTTCACGATGGTAGCTTCCCCTCCTCCTCCTCATCATGCTCTTGAATTTTTTTTATGAAGAGTGCCTCTTCCGCATCGGTGTTGGGGCTCTCTTCATCACTCTCTTCTTGTTCTTGGGATTTTGATGATGTTGCCTTCAACATCTTTGTTCCTGGAGGAGGTGAGCTTTTGGAGTTCATTATAGACCATGGTCTCGCGCTCCATCATCTCATGATTGATGATTCTCCCTAGCACCACTTCGGGAGTCATCTTGTGGAATCCAGAACTCTCACAAATCATGGAGCAAAGAGCAACGTTAGGCATGAATTTTCGAATCAACCACTTTACCACTTTGTGGTCCGTCCATCAAGGGCACCTATAAGAGCGGCTCTTGTTATGAGGACCTTGAGGCAGTTGTACATGTTTTGGGGAGGGTCTCAACATCCATGATGGTGAGCCTCCCAAGTTCTCCCTCAATCATCTCGATCTTTGCCTCCCTTATGTCACAGTTGCCATCATGCACCGTCTTGAGGGTATCCTATAAACCCATCAATTCAGTTGAACTCCTCTCGAGTCAAGGAGGAGGTGATCACTCCAACAGCTTGATCATTGCGATGGAGTAGGACGGCTTGCTACGGGGTCCCGTCTTCCTCATTTTTAGGAAGATGAACACCTGTCAAAACAATTTGCCACAAGCTAGGGTTTAAGGAAATGAGGTGCATCTTTATATTATGCTTCCACATAGTATAATCATTTCCATCAAATTAGAGAAGTTTTCCCATAGGAATAGACAAATAATGATTATTATGAGTTGAATGCTCATAGTTTAAAGGATATCGGGAGTAGTCTTGTGGACCACTCCCATTGGAGTCGTTGGTCTCCTTGGAATGACCCAATGACCCAACTTTTTACGAAGTCGCTCTTTGAGTAGGCGCACTTCCTCATCGTCATTTGGGTCATCTTGGAGGACATCGACGTTCTTCGTCTTTTCATCGTCGACGATCACTTGAGGTTGGTTCTCACCCTTGTTGGCCATCTTCTCTCCGAGTTGTTAGAATCTTGGTGGAGAGACCTGCTCTCATACCAATTGAAACTCGCCTAGAGGGGGTGAATAGGGAATATGACCTAAATCACTTAATCAAATGAGATTAAAACTCTAAGGTCGGACAAACGAGATTAAAACTCTAAGGCCGGACTAGTCTGGTCAGAGCCGGATTTGTCTGCTCAGCACGCAGTGAAAACCTAAAAACTTGATTTATACAAGTTATTTGCGGAATTTAGGTTGACGAAAGATATATACAATGTCTAGCAACCTAATAAATTTAGATGAACAAGTGTGAACAATTAGGTTACAAGATTTCAATGAATATCAATATGAAGAACGATATGAACCCGAAAAGCAATTCTAGTGAATACCAAAAAGTAAAAAGACAAGTGAGACACGATTTATCTCGTGGTTCAGCTCCACAAAAAAGTCTACATCCACAATGAGAAGTCCACAAAAGGATCGGGTCTCACTTGACTCTCTTCTCACCAAGCCACCACAAAAAGGTCGTCTTGGTTTTCACTATCACAAGGGGTAATCACCAAGTTCTTGGGGCTGCTCACAAGTTGAGGTTCCCAGAAATGAGTACAGCAAGGAGCACATGAAGCTCAACTCAGACAAGCCACAAAACGCAACACCAAGTGCAAGAGGTCAAATCGAGAGTCAAAGCACGATGATCTTCCTTCTCTCCACTTCTCAGACCCTAATCCACTCAAGATTTGGTTCTAGAGGGCAAGTAAGCAGAGTAGAAGGCTTTGAAAAGGCTTATGGAATGTTGTGGCAGCGCTAGAGTTCTAGAGATATCAAATGGGAGTCGGGAGTCCCCTTTTTATAGAGGTCCCGACAACTAACCGTTGCTAACCACTAAAGTCTGGACTAGTCCGGTCCTTGACCACAAACTAGTCCGGCCTTCTGGGACTACTGACAACTCGAAGTCACACCTCGACAAAAGAGGTGACGTACCCACCAAACGTTTGAATTTCAAACGGTCATGGCAACACGAACTAGTCCGGCCAAAACGGACTAGTCTAAAGTCAAACAGAATAGTCCGACTAAAAACAGACTACTCTGGAGATGTCCAGACTAGTCCGGCCTTTGTGGAAGACAAGTTTGACCTCTTAGGTCTTAGCTTCGAAAACTCACACTAAGGCAGAACGCACTAGTCCATTCCCAAACGGGCAAGTCCGAACTGGAACAGTAATATTTAGTCCGTCCCAAAATGTACTAATCTGACTCACCCGGACTAGTCTAGCACTGAGGCCCGACAAGTTCGATCACCCAAGTTTTCTCTCACAAAGGGTTCTCACTTAGGTTTTCTCTCAACCACGACTTTAAGCCTTCTTCTTTGATCTCAATACACACACCCTCACACAAAGATGGCCAGTCTAAACAAAATAAAATTTCTATGTCTGGGTCCTCGACGTCTATTTTAACATTTTCGTTTTTGAAAAAAATTCTTTCATTTCAATCATAATCAGTGCTTAAAATCAAGCTCAACTTATTAGTTTCTTAATTGTCATTATCAATCATCTAAAACCCACAAAAATGTCTAGATGCACATTATCATACCCCATGCGTTCACTTTCTCATCCTATTTACTACTCTACTCCCCCTCTTCATACACCCAAGCCCAAGAAACACAACAAAAAATAGGATAAAGAAACAGAAAATAAGGAAAAAGGAACAAAACACCATCATGCCGTGCAGTAAACTGAGTAATGTACGCACATCAAAACACATCTTGAAATAAGAGTTTTATTATAATTCTCTAGTTTCCTGGTATCTGCTTGTTGCAATGATCGGCCTCCAATAAGGGCCTGTTATTACAAAAGTTTCATGGACAACTCGATACTCCAGTGCAAGTAAATCACACGTTGCATCGAGGTTTTGCGACTACACCAAACAAACGGTAACTCGCTCAATCTTTGTTCCCTTCTTCCCCTGACTTGTCGACCTTCGCTGCTGCCGATGCGTAACTCACACTGTTGTCCCTCATGGTTTTGCATTGGCTAGACTGCTCATATCGAATGAAACCAATCTTCATCTTCGTCGAGCAATGTTTCAGCATCTGAAAAAAATATAATGCGCACACTAGATAAAGGTAATAGTGAAAGAAAGATAAGCATCAGTAGGACACACTTAAAGAAGCCACTTACATGAAGGAAAGCACTGATGGGGTGGCGTCCACATATGGTGTTCCCGTACTCATGCAAATACTGTTTGAACGCATCAGGGTCACCTGTCTCTATGATCTCCATGCCCGTATGATCCAAGGCCTCTATAGATTTATGAATGGCACCGTGTTTCTTATCGTAGTATGTATAACTAAACCTGATGTGAGAACGGGATTAACATAACTATTTCCTTGAAACCAGGTGATGAACAAGTAAACAAGAAACATAGATGCAGATGATCAACAGATAACATAAGATCTTGTTGCTTCTGAGTTTTCGCAACAAATCCATGTGAGCCAAAATATGAGTGTTGGATTATAGAGTTATAGAATTAATGCTTCAATCTGGCAATGAGAGCTTTCATCAACAGGCCTGTAAAAAATGTGGATCATGACCGCATTGTTTGCTTATTAAGGAAACAGTGTCTCCTCACATCTATCTAAAGTAAATTCAAATTTGCACTTGAAAAAAAATCAAAAGCTGTACAGCTGCATAACTCATTGATTAGACAGATTTGTTAGGTCAGAAAAGTTAAACATGTCAGGTGTCTGGTGCGAACCACCAAGCAACAGACTGTGAATGATCTGAAATAAACAGAATGTGCCTAAAATAAAACTACTGACCATTGTACTTTTGTCCAAAATAAGCAGCCAGAACATAAATTTGGACACTTTTTAGGCCTTGCGACAATATTCTGTGATGATCTCTACATGTTTTAGCCTAATTATTCCACCCCTCTGGGTACTTTTCTCAGTTTCTTATCACCTTCCTCATCAATTCTCATATAATCAATCACAAGACACCAACTGCCATATAGTCATCTTGAGATCATCATATACCTTGGAGGCCACCGGTCAGCCTCACCTGGTCCTTGCCTCACTTTTTTTTTTTTTTTTTTTGAAGTGGGAAACAGTAGGGGAACCCCGACTGTACAGTATATATTAATTAAGTAGTAACCGCTGTTAGAGATGTAAGGATATATTTGTATTTTCCCTTTTACGTAAGAGCTTTTTGCATAATTGTTATCTCTGTACATCTATTTATAGAAGTCTCTGGCCTCCTCAATAATACAACAGATGTGGGCTTTTCTTCGTCTCCGTTACGAGCCTACTGCTCAGTCTACCTCTCTTGCTGCTTGTCAGCACGAGCAGCTATTACGAGGGAGATGCTACAGTAGATGATTTCTTTGATCAGATGGAGGAGACTCGTCTTCGTGATGCTGGCTTGTTACGGATCTCGACTGTGTTGCATGCTCATTCTTTGACTTCTCGACCCACTACTGGTGTTCAAGCTTGTCGTTTTTCACATAATGCTCGTGGTGCTGGTACTGAAGGATGTCAGAAGAGTTTTGCTACTACAGATGCCCAGTTGCTTATGCTTCTTTGTCACCTTGCTGCCTCTACACCGTCAGGAGCTGATGGTATTGTGACTCAGCCTTCTGGACCTTCAGGTTCTGCTGCTGCTTCTCCGTCTTCCTCTGAGGGGCCACCTTTCACTTCTCGTTCACGTACTCATCCAAGGATTTTTTTTATTCTAGAGCTTCGTTTCATATGACTCTTTACTCCACATTTTATCATCTCTGAGTCATTCGTCTCGTTCTCTTACTGTTCATACTGTCGATAGTTCTCCACTTTCGGTTCTTGAACAGGGCACCCCTTTATCTGACTCTTTTAAAGTTCTCGATGTCTCCTATGTTTCTAACTTGACCATGCAACTTATGTATGCCGGTCAACTCAATGATCATAGTTGTCGAGTAATTCTTGATCTTGATTCTTGTTCTGTTGTGGATCGTTGTACGAATCAGCTTTTTGGCTCTGGTCCTCGTCGTCACGATTCTCAGCGACTCTAGGAGTTTGACTGACTTCGTCTTCCTTCCACTGCGTCTGCTAGTCTTGTTAGCTCCGCTTTTGCTACTCCGTCTACCTCGTCTTTTGCTCAGTGGCACCATCATTTAGGAGATATTTGTGGCTCTCGTCTATCTGCCTTAGTCGTCGATCTCTTTCTGCCTATTGTGTTTTTCTTGGTGGTTCCCTCATTGTTTGGAAGACTAAAAAGCAGGTAGCGGTTTCTCGTTCAAGTGCAGAGGCTGAGTTGCGTGTTATGGCTCTTGCCAGTGCAGAGGTTACTTGGTTGCGGTGGTTGCTTGAGGACTTTGGTGTTTTGTTGTTATGCCGACTCCTCTTGTGTCTGACAGTACGGGTGCTATCAGTATTGCTCGTGATCCGGTCAAGCATGAGCTTACCAAGAATATTGGTGTTGGTACTTCTTATACACGAGCACTGGTACAGGATGGTGTTGTTGATCTTCAGTATGTGCCTTCAAAGCTTCAGCTGGCGGATTTCTTCACGAAGGCACAGAATCAAGCTCAACATAGTTTTTATCTCTTCAAACTCAGTGTTCGTGATGCACCTTGGTAGGGGTATATTTGTATTATTCCTTTTACATAAAAGCTTTTCTACATAATTGTTATCCCTGTACATCTATTTATAAAGGTCTCTAGCCTCCTCAATAATACAAGCATTATTCATAACAAATGCAAGGGTTACACAGTTGGATAAATTACAAAGAGCGAGTCATAACGGACTCTGATGGTTGAGTCCGAAAAAACATGACACTCTTTGAGTTAAGAGGGGCGAAGTTTAGTTCGGCAACCCAATCCATGACACTACTACGCTTGATAGAGTTAAATCTAGTGCTCTACAACACTACAGAGTCAGCGAATTTAGTCTTCCAGTCAGCCAAAGAGGGTTGGGCTCCTCTAAAGACGGTGTCGTTTTGATGCTTCTAGATTTTCTAGGCCGCAACAACAAAAACTTTCATGAAAGCTATGTTGTTCCAGTCTTCTTTTGTTAACTGTGTCATAATGAAGAAAGGCATGGCATTGGAAGAAGAGGTGGAAGGTGAGCTCTTCCGTGCCGTTGTGATTACGTAGGAGTAGTCATCATCCTGTAGTTTGCAATTCTTTCATTTGAGCAGGTTTCTGGTGTTGAATATGTCCAAAAACATCAGCTGGTAGAAGATTTTGAGTTTTTAGATAGCGTTAGCTCCCAGATCCAGTCAATAGGCATGGGCGGTTGGATATTTTGGTAGTTGAGGTTGTAAACTGTCTTTGATGAGAATCCTTTTGCTGAATATTTGTAGGTCCATACGTCTGAGCCTCCTTGTCTTGTTTCAATGACCTCAGCTCGTGCAAGGTTTCATATTTTTCCATTGCCTGAATAGAGACGGGTGTGCGAAACGTGTTGTGAATATCTTGGACCTCCTTGTACTGTGCTGTCGAGATGTCCGAATTTCTTGCAAAAGTGTAAAGCCGAGACAGATCTTTTTAAGGTAGTGGTTTTTCCAGCATTCCTCCCAAAGGAAGACAGTGTCGCTCGGACCTACCTTGACTTTGGCCTTTGACTTGTATTGATCTCAGAAGCTGAGGATATCTCTGAACCAAAAGGCTGCCGTTTGCGTAGTAGGATTTCAAGATAAGGTGGACCCAGGACGTGTCGTGCTTGCTGTACAGTTTGTCCACAAATTTCTGAAGTAGGGAAGCGTTTATCTTTGACAGGTCTTTAAGCCCAAGACCACCATTGATCTTTGGAGAAGTGACTCTATCCCATTTGACAAGATGCTTTCCTCTTCCGATCACCTCCGAGCCTCTCCAGAGACATGATTTTCTGGTTTTCACAGTGGCTTGTAGGACCGTTGTTCTGAGTTTGAGCGTGCACATGTTGTAAATGAGAATGGTTGAGATAAGGTTGTCCACCAGAGTGCATTTACCAGCCATGAAGAGGAATGTCGACGTTGCGTTGAACTTTCTTTCAATCTTTGCCGTGAGATGATGGAAGTCCGAGGTTTTGGGTTTGTGAATGCCTAGAGGGAGACCTAGGTAGGTAAAAGGGAATGTCCCAATTTGGCAACCAAAAGTACCAGCCATGATGGTTGCTTCGTCGGGGGTAGGTTGATCGGGATCATGGTAGATTTTGTAGATTTACCCCGAGACCCATGGCTCCTGCAAAAGCTTGCAGTAGCGACTAAAAAAAAGGTTGTTGCTGGAAGACTTGGAGGGCTACTATGGTGTCATCGGCATAGTGGACAGTGGTGAAGTCCATGTTCGCCCGATGGTCCAGAGGTGATGTTAAGAGCCCTTGCATCCTGGTTGAGTTAGTCATGTGCTGGAGCAGATCAGCCGTGATGACAAAAAGGGAGGGGGGGAGGCGCTCACCTTGGCAGACCCCCTCTTTTGCAGTGGAAAGATTTACTTGGCATGCCATTGAGTAGGATCGATGAGGTAGCAGTGCTAAGAAGTTCTCGTGTCCAGGCTAACCAGTCTGGGGAAAGCCAAGTTGCATCAACGAACCAAGAATGGTCGCATGTTTTATCATGTCAAGCTTTTTCGAAATCTAGTTTGAGAATGACCAGCGGTTTCTTTGATTTTTTGCATTGATGGATGATTTGTAGTTCCAGACAATACAGTCCTGGATCGTCCTCCTTTTGATGAACCCATATTGGGTTTGGTGGATCAATGATTGTAGTCATAGTTGTAATCTGTCAACCATCAGCTCGGTGACCAACTTCGCTCTCGAGTTCAGTAGGGGGGTGGGCCTGTGATCCGTCGATCTTTCCGATGTGGGCACCTTGGGGATGAGTGTGATTAGAGAGTTGTTGATTGATTGTAAGAATTAGAAGGGGAAAGTTAATACCATTAATCGGCAAGGGGTACATATATATGGGTACAAAACTTAAGGGCCAAAAAACCCTAACTTGGGAGCCAAGGAGCCTAATACAAAAAGACTAAACTGCCCCTATAGTACCCTAGTACAAGTGCTGTCTAACACCCCCCCGCAGTCCCAACATCTAGCCACGGCAGATGTTGAGACTGGACCGAAACTCGTTGAACACCGTGGAAGGAAGTCCCTTCGTGAAGATGTCGGCGAACTGCGACGATGTCGGAACGTGCAGGACTCGCACCTGCCCGAGAGCCACCCGCTCACGAACGAAATGAAGATCAATCTCCACGTGCTTCGTGCGCTGATGTTGCACTGGGTTGGTGGAGAGGTAGACGGCGCTGACGTTGTCGCAGTAGACCAACGTACTCCGGGCGAGGGGGGTGGAGCTCCTGAAGCAGCTGCTGAAGCCAGGAGGACTCAGACCACTTCGTTGGCCACGGTGCAGTACTCTGCCTCGGCACTCGAGCAGGACACCACGGGCTGCCACTTCGAGGACCAGGAGACGAGGTTGCCACCCAGGAAGACGGCGTAGCCGGAGGTGGACCGGCGGGTGTCCGGACAACCCGCCCAGTCAGCGTCAGTGTAGACGACCAGCTCGGAGGCAGAGTCGCGCCGCAGAAGAAGGCCGTAGTTGTGGGTGTCACGCAGGTA
Source organism: Tuctoria greenei (assembly GCA_036927565.1). NCBI lineage: Eukaryota > Viridiplantae > Streptophyta > Magnoliopsida > Poales > Poaceae > Tuctoria > Tuctoria greenei. The sequence goes on along the minus strand of JAYESD010000008.1, from coordinate 143,911,844 downwards.
CCAAAGGATCCGCTTCACCGCCGTGAGATGCGTCTCCCGCGGAGCATGCATGTGGAGACACACCTGCTGAACCGCGTACGAGATGTCCGGCCTGGTGAAGGTGAGGTACTACAGGGCACCTGCAAGACTCCTGTAAGAGGTGGGGTCGGCGACCGGGGCGCTGTCGGCCGAAGACAGCTTCGCCTGGGTGTCCACGGGAGTGGAGCACGGCTTGCAATCAGCCATGCCCGCTTGCTCGAGGATATCCAGGCAGTACTGGCGCTGGTGGAGGAACAGGGCGCCCGGGCGGTGCTCGACCGCAACGCCCAGGAAGTGGTGGAGCTGGCCGAGATCCTTCATCGCGAACTCGCGCTGCAGGGCGGAGATCGTGCGTTGAAGAAGAGCCGAGCTAGATGTCGTGAGGACAATATCGTCCACGTACAGGAGGAGGTAGACAGTGTCATCCTCACGCCTGTAGACAAAGAGCGAGGTGTCCGACTTGGCCTCGACGAAGCCGAGCAAGGCCAGGAAGGAGGCGAACCGGTTGTACCAAGCCCGAGGCTGCTTCATCCCGTACAGGGACTTCTTCAGCCGACAGACCAAGTCTGGACGGGCTGCTGACTGCAGTACACCGTCTCCGTCAGCGTCCCGTGGAGGAAGGCGTTCTTGACGTCCAGCTGGTGGACAGGCCAAGAACACGACAGAGCCAGCAATACAATGGTGCGAACCATCACCGGCTTCACCACTAGGTTGAAGGTGTTGGAAAACCGGAACTAATTTTTGATAATAAAATTGCTTAATCTGGCGGGGGGCACACGGCTGTATATAAAGACCCCTTACAGATAAAAACACCTCTAAAACTCTTTAGGACTCTTCCTAAAATATTTAGACTTAAACTTAAACTCTAACTCTTTCTCTAATAACCAATCGTATCCGATCTGGACACCCCCTAATCTCTAGTTTATTCTAGAAAACATGATTATTTTCAACATACCCCCTAATCTTGTTTTCTAGCATATACTTATTTTAAGATGTAGACACACTACACCCCACCCTAGGACGAACACATCATCCTAGACGACCATAGGACGAACACATCATCCAGCACTATTTTGAGACGAACACATCATCTCTGGAACACCTGTGAGACGAACACATCATCTCTGGACGAACACATCATCCAATTGGAACGAACACATCGTCCCAGACACAAATTTGGAGCAAACACATCACCCCTCCCAGAATGAACACATCATCCCGAGCAATAGCTTGGGTAAACACATCACCCCACCCGCGACGAACACATCATCACGAGCACTCTTCTCAGAAACACCTCCATTGCTGCGAACCACCACATCCTTGGGCACACATCCCTTGCTCGTGACTAACATCGACACAACGTAGGCCCAAATTCCACTTTCCACGAACCAGACTAAGGCAGGGTGCAGCCTTCACCTCAGCCCCTACTGGACCTCTTCTCATTCAGCACGCTAAACAGCCCAACAACTACACGTACCAAGGCCCACCTCAGTCCAGCACTAAGCAGCTCGCGTGGAATGTCCAGCACCAGATTTGGGCCCGGCCCGGTTCAGTCTTCTTCCACACGGTTCCTTTCCCTGCAACCAGCACGAGTACATCTGCCTCGACTCACAGCAACGAGCAGCTCCCATGGCAAGGGCAGCCGGTGCCACCCCCAATCGCCGCCGCAGCTTGCCAGTTCGTTCAGCCTCAGCACGCGCAGCTTTCCAAGCATCAGTTCGCCTCGGACGATGCCTGACCCTCCAACGTTGTGCAAGCAACGCCATGATGCGGAACCACATCGGCTCGGCCTCAGGTCCACCGATCGCGGATATCGATTTCCGCTTAATCGAGTTCATCCACGCCATCTCGTCTGAATCTCGATGGAAGCAATGGCGATTCGCAGCGGAGCGCCCCGAATCCACGTCCGGCCGCGCTTGAATCTCTCGCCTTCGTCGAGTGTCGAGTCGCCCGACTCCCGCGCGCTCGAACCGTATACCGCGGTCCAACGATTCCCGGCGAGTCCCCACGTCGAGCCGCCCTTCACACGGATTCGTCGAAGCTGCGCCAAATCCACGCTCGATCCGGCTTGAAATCGCTCGAGCGCGCACGTGTCTCTGGCCATGCCGTCTCCCCGCCGAATCTGCCTCCAAATCGACCGATTCTGTGGGGATCGACCCGATCTGGTTGCTGCCCGCCAGATCTGCTCTGCCATGGCCGCCCTTCGTCGACCGCGTCCACCGGGATCTGCTCGTTCCGCGCCGGCATCCCGCGTTGGGTCCTGAACCGCCCCTCCTGGCCTCCACCTTCTGCTTGCCTGATCCCGGCACGCGTCCGTGTCCACCCCGAGAGCACGTCCTCCCGGGGCAGATCCAAAACCACCCAGCTCCGATGCCAATTGTTGGAAAATTGGAACTAATTTTTGATAATAAAATTGCTTAATCTGGCCGGGGGGCACACGGCTGTATATAAAGACCCCTTACAGATAAAAACACCTCTAAAACTCTTTAGGACTCTTCCTAAAATATTTAGACTTAAACTTAAACTCTAACTCTTTCTCTAATAACCAATCGTATCTGATCTGGACACCCCCTAATCTCTAGTTTATTCTAGAAAACATGATTATTTTCAACAGAAGGTCTCGTCGTAGTCGACGCCGGAGCGCTGCGTGAAACCGCGAAGCACCCACCGTGCCTTATACCTCTCAAGAGACCCATCTGTCTTCCTCTTATGCGTGAACACCCACTTGCCCGTGACAACATTATCACGACCAGGACGGGGAACCAGGTCCCAGGTCCGGTTGGCGAGCAGAGCCACATACTCTTCTTCCATAGCCCGACGCCAGTGAGGGTCGGCGAGGGCGCTACGGACAGAAGAGGGGATAGGCGAGATGGGTGATGAGGCAGGCGGCGGGGAGGTCGAGGACGATAGAATGACCGCGGAGAAGCGTTCCACCAGTCCAAGAACGCCAGCGGCTCGTCGAGTCACCATGGGGTGAACGTGACGAGGGTCCCGGTGGAGCAGCGGTGGGTGGTACACTGGAGGCTCAGTGCGGGAAGAAGCCGGTGCACCAAGCCGCGCTCGTCGCTGATAGACGAGAATGGGCTCGGCGTACCACGATCCAGGGGTCGCGGGTGGTGCGGCTGACGACGTCGGGGATGCCATCGTGGACATCGGGGTCGCGCGAGGCGCGGCGGACGACGTCGGGGACGATAGGGCCGCGCGTGGTGCGGCTGACGACGTCGGGGGCGTCGGGGCCGCGCGGGGTGCGGCGGACGACGTCGGGGACAGCGGGGCCGCGCGTGGCAAGGCAGGCGGCGTCGGGGACGCCGGGGCCGCGCGTGGCAAGGCAGGCGGCGTCGGGGACGCCGGGGCCGCGCGTGGCGCAGCGGACGACGTCGGGGCCGTCGGAGGAACGGCTAGTGGCGGCAAGAATGCTGGAGCCGCAGGAGGCACGACAGGTGGTGTCTGAGACACGGTGGTCATGTCCGGCGCAGCTAGAGGAAGACCCGCAGAAGGTAAAAAACAAGGTCGCTGGACAGGAGCGGCCTCAGGGTCAGTGGAAAAAAGAGAATCCAACTCGGAGACCGAGTCAGAGGAGGACCCAGCGAAAGGGAAGGACTCGTCAAACACGACATGTCGGGAGACCAAGATGCGGCGAGTGGTAAGGTCGAGACACCAGTACCCCTTATGATCAGGGGAGTACCCAAGGAAGACACACCGAGTCGAACGAGGCGCGAGCTTATGAGGGGCAGTGGCAGAGAGATTAGGGTAGCAAGCGCACCCGAAACTCGAAGATGGTCGTAAAGAGGAGGGGTGCTGAACAAAGCGAAATGAGGAGTGGAGCACTAATCGCCTTAGTAGGAAGGCGATTAATGAGGTAGGTGGCGGTGTGAAGCGCCTCCGCCCAGTAGCGAGGAGTAGAAGCCTGGAACATCAGGGAGCGCATGACATCGTTGGTCGTCCGAATCATGCGCTCAGCCTTGCCGTTCTGGGGAGAGGTGTACGGGCAAGACATGCGCAACTGAACACCGTGAGAAAGAAGGAAGTCACGGAACGCAAAGTTGCCAAACTCGCGCCCGTTGTCACACTGGACCGCCCTGATCGTGCGTCCAAACTGGGTGGACACCCAAGCGAAGAAGTGAGAGAGAGTGCCGAAAGTATCAGACTTCTGTCGCAAGGGAAAAGTCCACGAATAGTGTGAGAAATCATCAACGACGATCAAGTAATACTTAAGGCCGGAAACACTGAGAATAGGAGATGTCCAAAGATCACAGTGGATCAGATCAAAGATGTGCTCGAGACGAGTGACAGAGTGCGAAAAAGGAAGACAAATGTGGTGACCAAACTGACAAGCATGGCAAAGAGACTTGTGAGTACCCCGAGTACACGAAATCACTGAACTACCAAACAACTTCGACATAGCATCAATGCTGGGATGACCAAGCCGACGATGCCAGATGGTCAAAGAGGCTGTCGTAGTCAGGGCAAGAGGCAGAGCGGAAGCTGGAAGACGCATCGTGTACAGAGGTCCCGAACTCTCACAGCGAAAAAGAACACGCCGAGTAGTAAGATCCTTCACAGATAAACCAAAAGGATCGAACTCGATGGAAACACGGTTGTCAGTAGTGAAACGGCAAACGGAAAGAAGGTGTTGAATGATGTCAGGAGCAATAAGAACATCACGGAGCTGAAAAGAACCCGACGAACGAACCCAAGTCACCTACTGAGGTGACCGGAAGAACCGACCCATTTCCAACAACGATAGATGAAGGATGAGAGGGGTGAGAAGGACGGTTAGAAGAGAGTATACCGGCGTCATGAGTGGTGTGGTACGAGGCGCCAGATTCCACCACACAGTCAGGTCCAGACGGCGGGAGACCCTGCAGGTAGACCGACGGTGTAGCACGGGTCGCAACATGCCACGGCAATGGTGGGGCCAGGGAGGAAGGCAACACGCTCGGACCAGCGGCTGGGTTACCCGAAACCCAGTAGACCAGAACGGGGGGGGGGGGGGGGGGGGGGGGCGAGGTGCATGGCGGCTCAGCCCGTGAGAGGTCATGGTCGCGAATGGTGTAGCGACTCCAGCAACCGGCGGTGGGGATCTGGAATCGGGTCAGGTGGCACTGGGTCTGGACCCTGCAGCAGCCGACCCGACGATGGTAGGATGAGTGCACGCAGGTCCGGCGACCAGCGGCGCAGCTCTGTCGGCCGGTAGTGCGGATCCAGCAACGGGCCGCACGGATCCTAGTAGCAAGGGAGCATAGAAGCCCGGGGGCGGCGGCGGCGGCGGCACGTAAGAACGCGGCGGCAGCCCGACAACATCCTACATAGTGGCGGCCAGGAGAAGCATTGTCGGGGCCCACGTCGGCAAGAATGGCTGTGACGAGGCGGCAGCGGCCGGAACGAGGTCGGACAAAGGTCGGTGCAGGCCAGGAGCGCCAGCTGGCGGCAGCATCCACGCCGGCCAGCACTGTGGCACCGGTGCGGCGGCGGTGCCCGATCCGGTGTCGGGGAGCCCGGCGGCGGCGTGGTCAGCACCCGAGCCGGGGCCGAGCAGCAGGGCGGCAGCGCGACCAGGGGAGGCGGCGACGTGGCTGGCGGCGCCAGATCGAGCGGCGGCGTGGCCGACGGCACCAGATACAGCGGCGGCGCGCGCAGGGGAGGCAGGGGCGTGGCCGGCGGCGCTAGATCCGGCGGCAACGCGCGCAGGGGAGGCGGCGGCGTGGCCGGCGGTGCCAGATCCGGCGGCGGCGCGCTCAGGGGAGGCGGCAGCGTGGCCGGCGGCGCCAGATCCGGCGGCGGCGCCCGCAGAGAAGGCGGGGGGCGTGGCCGGCGGCGCCAGATCCAACGGCGGCGCGCGGAGGGGAGGCGGCGGCGTGGCCGGCGACACCTGATCCGACGGCGGCGCGCGCAGGGGAGGCGGCAACGGGGCTGGCCGTGCCGGATCCGGCGGCGGCGCGCGCAGGGGAGGCGGCGTCAGGGTCAGCGGCGCCGGATCCGGCAGCAGCGCGCGCAGGGGAGGCGGCGTCGGGGCCGGCGGCGCCAGATCTGGCAGCAGCGCGCGCAGGGGAGGCGGCGGGGAGGGGCTCCAGGCCGACAATGAAGGGGGGGAGGTGGAGGGGAGCCGGCCGGCGGCGGCGCCTGTAGATGCGGGAACACCCGGCATCAGTAGAGGAGAGAGAGAGGAATCTGATACCAAATTAGAAGGGGAAAGTTAATACCATTAATCAGCAAGGGGTACATATATATGGGTACAAAACTTAAGGGCCAAGGAACCCTAACTTGGGAGCCAAGGAGCCTAATACAAAAAGACTAAACTGCCCCTATAGTACCCTAGTACAAGTGTTGTCTAACAGTAAGCTGCAATTAACCTCGAAGAAGTGGTGCAGAGTTTGTATATGTCCTCTTTGATGATGTCCTAGAACCTCTTGTAGGACTGCGCGTTGAATCCATCCGGCTCGGGTACTTTGTCACTCGGCATTTCCTTATCGTCCAATCAATCTTTGTCTGCGTGAATGGGGCTGCCAAGGGCTACACATCGTGAAATGTAGGCACCAAGTTCTCCAGACCTAAATAGAGACTTGTTTGGCTTTTGCCCAATCTCCAGGCTGATCATGTGGTGGGCGCTAGAGAAACACAAAATCCCAACAAAGTCTATTAACCTTATCAAGGGTATGTACGATAATATGGTGACAAGTGTGTGCATAAGGTATAGTGAGACCGATACTTTTCCTATCACAATAGGGCTACACCAAGGATCAGCCTTAAGTCCATACATCTTTTCCTTAGTGATGGATGAGGTGTCGAAGGATATACAAGGGTATATCCCTTGGTGTATGCTCTTTGCTGATGATGTAGTGTTGGTAGATGAAACTAGAGATGGTGTTGATAGAAAATTGGAGTTATAGAGACAGACCTTAGAGTTCAAGGGGTTTAGACTTAGTGGAACCAAGACCGAGGATATGAGATGCGACTTCAGTGATGTTGGGTGCGAGGAAAGAAATGTTAGTTTACAAAGACAAGTAATACCTAGGAGGGACACATTTCGATATTTAGGATCAATGTTACAAAGAAATGGTGATATTGACGAAGATGTTTGTCACAGGATCAAGATCAGGTGGATGAAGTGGCAGCAAGCCTCTGGAATCTTATGTGATAAAAAAGTTCAACAAAAATCGAAAGGAAAATTCTATAGGATGGTGATCAGACCTGCGATGTTGTATGGAGCAGAATGTTGGCCAACTAAAAAACAACATGTCCAACAAATCAGTGTTGCTGAGATACGCATGCTACGCTGGATGTGCGGTCACACAAGACGAGACAAAATTAGGAACGAGGTGATACGTGATAGGGTAGGGGTGGCACCGATTGAGGAGAAGCTAATCCAACATCGCATACGGTGGTTTGAGCATATCTAGTGGAGACCTATAGAAGCACCGCTTAACAGTGAGATTATAAAGAGTAGAGAAAATTTTAGAAGAGATAGAGGTCGACCAAGGTTGACATGGCAAGAGGCAGTGAAACGAGACTTTAAGGAGTGCGACATACCTAGAGATTTGGCTCATGATAGGACTGCATGGAAATTAGCAATTCATGTGCCAAAATCTTAGTTTATTCGTATTTTGTTACTCTTATCTTCTTTCTTACTGTTCCATTTCTAAAATATATAAAATGTATAATCTTATATTTGTATCTTTTTACTCTCATCTTATTTTCTATTACCTTTTTTAAAATATTGTTGGGTTTCATTTCTAGCCGACCCCAACTTGTTTGGGACAAAGGCTTGGTTGTTGTTGTTGTTGTCGTCTCTCTGAATTCTTCACATAACAATGTTGCCTTGGCAGCATGATCCGTGATCTCCTGACCACTTCGGTCTTGGATGCTGGTTATCACATTGCGCCTGTACCTCTCTGTGGCAGCAGCATGAAAGAACTTTGTTGGCTCGTCACCGAGTTTGATTCATCTCTGTGTACTTTTGTTTCCAACATTCATTCTTTATTTGAGCATGTTTCAGATGTGGATCTTGAGAAGTGTGTGAAATACCTCTTCATTTGTGAATACAATCTTTGTTCCTCTAGCTTGTCCATAACGCCTAAGGAGACATTGGAGGCTTTTAACCCGCGTGGGAGCAAGCCAATCGTCTTGTGCCACCTTTTCATTGTCGACCTCAATGCTTTGAACTTGGTCGAGATGGTTCTAGTTGTGCCCATATTATGAGTCAGCATACTGTTCCAAGTGTCTGACCAGATCACTGAAGCCCGGTACTGTGAACCAAAAGCTCTCTACCGTGGAGCTTTGTGCTTTGGGAATATTAGTGCCGATTTGGACCATGGAGGGTGTGTCATCAGATGTAGTCTTGGCAGGGGCAATAGTAGAGATAGAGGGTAGTTGATCGTCCAATGCACCAAAGTGAAACGCCTGTCCAACTGCTCTAACAGAGGAGAGGATTGCATGTTGCTCCAGGTGAACCTTCTCCCCTTTAGTGGGATTTCGGCTAGGTCCAAGTGGTTGATGGTGTCATTGAATGTCTGGGTGTTCGTGTAGTTGGCACCGAGCTTGTTTCTGTTTTATGATGCTCTGCAGAAGTTGAAATTGCCCATTATGATCCAATCTTGATTGTTTGAGATTTAGAGGCTTCTTAGTCGGTTGATGAAGTCCATTCTGGGCTAGCCATTGCATGGGCCATATAACATTGTTAGGGTCCATTGATTACCATTGAATAAGGAGGTGAAGTGAATTGTGACGGCAAATGGGAGGTTCTCCATCAGTACTCCCTTTATCAGATTCAGCCGATGAGGATGCCACCCAAGGCTCCCAGAGAAGGAACAAAGGCAAACTTGTTGAACTTTTTGGGCACTTGTCACCTGAGGAGAGATTGATCAACGAGTTCTTTCTTTGTTTCTTGGAGACAAGATGGAGCACGCACTTTCCCCTATCTTTGCTCGAACCGCGTGGTGCTCAATGGGATTGTTTAGTCCTCAAGCATTCTAGGTAAGTACCAGTTTTTGTTGATGTTGTTACTCATTTTGAAACAAAGCCATAGATCGGGGTGGGCCGCATAATAATAGGATTCTTGCGGACCGTTGCAATTTGCATGTAAGCAATACCATTTCGCAAGAAGAAAGGTAGACGCGACATATCGAAAAAGGTAAGGCAAAAGCAATACGTGCGATGTTGCGTAGAACAAAGATGATTCCAAAAAGGGGGCTTATTAACAGTGAGCCCCAGAAGAGCCCCAGAAGACAGCTATTCAAGTTGCAAGGGAGAGGGGGAATTAAGATTCCTCTAGGGCAGCTGTCGTCCTTCCTGCTTCGCACTCCTTGGTACGACTATGCAAAAGGTGCAGGGACCCATGGGATGACATTGGGAGTCTCATTTGCCTCCCTCGTCGGCTGGGTAAATGCAGCGTTCACTATCACCGCGTGGATGTCATATCTCTCACCTTCACCTGTAGTTCCGAAGTTAGAATTTGAGGGAAGGGTGAGGCGGCGGAGTCAAGTGCAGAAATGGTAGAAAATTTCATTGGACCAGGAAGCTATTCTCTTGGGATTTTACCCTGAGGGGTTGAATGTGTCGTGGACTCAACATGCCTGTTGGTTTGGCCACGATCCTGCTGCTGGAATCTGCGTCCATCCTGGGTGGCAGGGAGCCTGGGACTCCTAGTACCAGGGTTTAGGGCGAGCATGGAGCGCGTTTGTTTGTGCGGGTTCGATTGTTGGTAAGGGTTTGCATGGACAGGCTGACAGACTGAGAAGCAAAAAAAGTGGTGCAGGAACCTGTGTCGGCTCGGAGCGAGTGCGACGGCCATAGACCCACCCGAAGCACCCAGTGTGGTGTTCCGGTGTAGACCTCCTTCCCCTGGCAGGTGGCAATGTTGGGAGAGCTGCAGGAGGCTGGTGGTGGGGAAGTTGAAGTATGCGTGCCACGGTCGGGTTGCGGCGAAGGGAGGCAGCCAAAGAGGACTTCTGCCAAGGGAGCCGAGAGCCACCATGCGGACGGCGCGGTAGGGAACATTGAGGATAGTAGCCGTCGGAGAGCCGCGAAGTCAAAGAGTCGATTCTAGGATGGTTGTTGGGCAGTGTCGGCATTGCCGAGGTTGCTGAAGCTTAGCGACTTCGGCATTGGCAGAGGCTTGCACATTGGAGGTGTGGAGTTGTTGGACTCAGAGCTCGCACCCTGGATGATGCCGAAGCCCAGGTCGATCACCTGTTGCAAGGCGGTCGGAAGCAGATTTTGGGGCCAGCCCAGGTCGATCACTTGTTGCAGGGCGGCCGAAAGCAGGTTTTGGGGCCAGGGGACCAGCCCCATCCATTGTGGCCCTCCGTTCTTACCCGCTACCGATGCGACAGCGGCAATCGTGGCATCCCACATCAATTATGGGTTGGGGTCAGAGAGCACGAAGTTTGGTTCCTCCGCAATCGTGGCATCCCACACCAGTTCTGGGTTGGGGTCGAGGAGCAAGAAGTTTGGTTCCTCCTCTTCAAGGGGGGAGGTGGCGGAAGGGGATAGGGGGTTTCCATTGGGAGGGATGTCATCCTTCCCAGCCAGGGGGAGTGGGAGAATGGAAGCAAAGCCGAGGACAGTGACCGGACATGTCCAGGACCAGGTGAGACCACGTGTGTCGAAGTGTTTGAAACGACACTTCCCCCAGACCTGCTAAGGAGCAGTACGCAGAGGTTCTTGTTATGGTTGGGGTACGCAGAGATCAAGATCAAGATGATGACACTAGAGATTTACGTGGTTCGAGCCGCCTAAGTGTAATACCCTACTCTACGGGGTTTGGGTTGTTGTATTGTGTGAGTCTATTTCTTAGTATGCGGGTTAGCTTGGATCGGATCAGTTATCCTTGGGTACGTGCGGCACAACCCTTTTATAGTTCTAAGGACTGACCGTTACAAAGCTTGTCTGGCCCGACATGTGGCTCTGGCGTATTTAATGGCCTAATACACTGTCTAAAGGCTATTAAGCATGATTAATAGTGTGATAACGTGTCTTAATGGTTGTGTTACTCCTATTAACAGTGCTCTGATCGCGTGTCGTTAATATAGTATTAACGACACGTAATTAAATCTTGTAACTGCCGCTTTAATTACCCTTGATTGTTCGTGCTGAAGGAGATCTGCCAGTGTATACGTCGATGAAGGTCCGGAGGCTCCACACGTGGAAGCTCCGGAGCTTTCCCTTACGAGAGGTTAGGTCCGGAGCTGATGTACACGTGTCGGCACCGGAGCTCCTCTCTGCTGGGGGTTAGGTCTAGGGTCGTTGTACACGTGTTGTCACTGAAGCTTTCCTTTGTTGGGAGCTTAGTTCTGGTTTTCCTTTACACGCGTTGACCCAGGAGCTACCCATATGAGGGGAGCGGGTCTGGTGCAATGTGACATGTGGGGCCCGAGGAGACCTTCAACTCTGACAGGTAGAACTCCCTTGTACTCTTCACGGTACTAAGGGGTATCCAGTACGCAGGGTACCGACAATGGCCCCCGGGCCCACCTCTGGGAGAAACCCCTTGGGTTAAGTTATTCTACTGGAGGTGGGGCCATTCTCGATTCCCGCGCTTCAATTTTAAGAGTCTTCTAATATGCTGTTGGAGCGATGGTCCAGGAGTGAACCATTGACGTGTGGCTTGTTATGAATGTGGCAGATAAGATCTTTAAGTGAGGATCTCACGCAATTGAAGGTCGCCGGTTCCCAATACGAAAACCGTATCGGTTTCGCGCGCCCTACCAGGGTGTCGCCCTCGAGTTTCCCGCCGCTCATCATGACAATGGTTCGCCTAGGGTAAGAACCTCGATCTCTTCGTCGGGGTGGCCCCAGGCCCACTAGTCATTGACGGGGTAGACTTTTGAAAAGTGTCTTTGTTCTCACTGCAGTTTCCATCCAAGCGTCGCGAAGGCTTACTTAAGAGGGAAAGTGTGCACGGTTTGAGGACTCTTTACGCCTTCGATCAAATTTGCGCTCAGAGCCTCCCAAACTCCGCCTAACTTCCCTTCCTTTGCTCCACTTTGCTGCGATGGAGTTAGGTCTTCCCAAGAGCCGCCTCAAGAGTGACGATGATCTGATGAAGGTCCGGACCTATATGGGGTGGTCCAGCGACTCCTTCAACCACTTGGTTCGCGCCGGCAAGCTCCCGTTCAAGAAGGAACGTAGTGGCGACATGGTGTACTTCTCGGCATACACCATGGTGGGATTCATTCCACCTTTCTCTACTTTTCTTTTGATGCTGCTGGACTTTTATGGTCTGCAGTTGTATCACCTTGGCCCCCATTCTCTTCTTCTCGTGGCGACGTTTGTCCACTTTTGCGAGATGTGGGTGGGTATCCCCCCTGCATCGAGCTATTCCGCACCTTCTTCACCATCCACACCACCGGCAAGGGGACTGAGCTTCTTGGCTTCTACTATTTCGTGAAGCAAGAACTGCCCTTTCAAATACTTGAAGTCGTTTCCTTCCGGCAAATAGGACGACTGGAAGAAAGATTGGATCATCATTGCAGTGGAGGAGCACGAGAAGTTGGAGCTGCCCGAAGGTCTTCCCAACGTTGACACCAACGCCTGGGAGTGTAGTTCCGGTGCTATCAGATGCCTTCAACCCCGTCTTGACCAGGATCCGCGAATGCGTGGAGGGTGGAGTGACTCCTCAGATGGTCTTCTGCAACTTCCTGGTCAATAGATGGGCTCTGTTGAGGAAGAGGAAGAAGCTTGCGTGGGCCCTCAACAGCGTGATGGATGACGACCGGATTGAAACCGGTCTGAAATCCAACTTGAATGACGAAGCTTTGGAGATCCATCTTAAGAAATTCCACCATGGGATAAACGTCAACGGCGACGACTTAGTTCCGTCGGCAGCTTTCCTCCCTCTGAACATGGAGGTGCAGTTCAGAGGGAGGAATGGGACAGATCGACTCCATCAACAAGTGTTTGGATCGCCATGATGTGCACCTTGCACGCATGGAGAAGACACCGGAGACGGAGAACTCCGAGCAGGAGGATCTACAGCACACACCGCGAGGCAGCAACGGTCCCCGCGACGTTGGTGGCGACAACGACCAGCACGTCTTCCGGCGCCACCAGAGGCGCGCTGCTTCTGATGACGGCGGGTTGCGCCGTCACAAGATCAGCTTTCCCAAATACGACGGGGAAACTAATCCTCTGACATGGCTCAACAAGTGTGAAGCATACTTCCGCGGGAAACGAACGATGCCTGACGAAAAGGTGTGGCTCGCGTCTCTCCACCTGGAGGGTTCCGCGGCGACTGGTACATCGCGATGGAGCGCGAATGCGGAATCGTGTCCTGGGAGCGGTTCGCGGACTTCGTCAACATGCGCTTCAAACCCCCACTCCGCTCCAACGACCTGGCTGAGATTAAAGATCTTCGTCGTACCGGTACGGTTGAGGAGTACCAGCGTCAGTTCCTGATCCTTCTCAATCGATGCGAGGATATCAACCAACGCCAGCAGATCAATCTATTCACTGCTGGCCTGGGCGACCCACTTCGTACTAGTGTGGAACTGCAGCACCCTACAAATCTGCAAACGGCCATGAGTCTGGCCAGGGCCTTTGAACGACAGTTTGCGACATCAACAGACAATGGGGCACTGAAGGGCGCAGCCTCTCAACGCTCTACGCGCCCTTCCCCTGTGTCACGCACCGCCACCACAGCTTCTAGTGGTGGTTCTATTGCACCTGCTCCGACATCTTCACAGTGACGACATCCTCACGTTCGCGCCTCAAGCGTCTCACAGCGGATGAGATGGCTGCTAAACGGGCAAGCGGAGAGTGCTATCACTGCACGGAGCGGTACACGCCGAATCATAAGTGTGTCGACAAGGGCATCTTCCTCCTGGAGCTTGACGACGACAACGACGATGTTGACGCGGCCATTGCTGACCTGGGCATCTCACTACACACGCTGACCGGCATTGACCTCGCCAACACGATAAAGCTCCAGGTTGACGTCCGCGGCAAGCTGCTGACCGCACTGGTCGACACGGGTTCCACTCACAACTTCACCACGGAGCCCCTCATCCAGGAGCTCGACCTAGTAATGTTGCCGCGATCAGGCGTCGGCGTTCGCGTCGCCAACGGTGACTTTATCTCCTGCACAATCATATGTCCACGTGTACCCTTGATAATTGCAGGAGATCGCTTCGACGTCACATGCTACGCGCTCCACTACGCGCTACCACTTGACAGCTTCGACTTTGTTCTCAGTGTTCAGTGGTTGCGGTCCCTGGGACCCATCCTCTAGAACCTCGAGAATCTCACGATGAAGCTGTGGCACGGAGAACGTGAGGTGGTCTGGACGGGGCTGCGCAGTTCATCACCTGTGTGTGCTTCCCTGGCGCAACCTACCAACATGATGGGCGCCCTCCTGGCAAGCTTCCAAGACCTCTTCAACGAGCCACGCAGCCTTCCTCCTCCACGGCGCCACGACCACCGCATCAGGCTCCTGCGGGCCACTGCTCCAGTAGCCGTCCAGCTGTACCGCTACCCCCAGCTTCTCAAAGACGAAATTGAGAAGTAGTGTGCCGAGATGCTTCGCCAGGGCAACATCCGAGAGTGCACCTCTACATTCTCCTCACTGGTGTTTTTTTTTTGACCAAGACAGTAGGGGAAACCCCGACTGTGTTAATCAGTGTTTTGAAACCCCGCATGGATGCCTAGGCGCCTAGGCAGGCGCCAAGGCGAGGATCAGGCGTTGAGGTGTGCAGCGGTGGCGGGGCTGAGATTTATGGTGGAGAAGGCGCTGAGATGGGCGGCGGAGGTGCTGAGGGCAGAAAATCGGTGATGGTGGCGCGCTAAGGGCGTGGGCGGCGGCGGCGGCGCAAAGGATCGGGGGTAGGCGGAGAAGAAACGGTTCCAGCAGTTCAACTGGGCCTAAATGAATGCTCGGCCCAATATGATATCAGTCGTTGGATGCCATCCAATGGTCAATATTTCAGATGGCGTCAATAACCCTAAATCCTCCTCATTTCCCTACCCACCAGTGCAGCGGCTCTTCCTCTCTCCTCTCCTCTCCTCTCCTCACCCGCGCGGCAACCGCGACGATGGCGGCGGCGGTGGTCGGGGAAACCAACGACGTTCCTAGACCGCGTCAGACGTTTGGAGGCGGCGGCAGAAGGCGGTTGCGGCGGCTCTTCCTCTCTCCTCTCCTCTCCTCTCCTCACCCGCGCGGCAGCCGCGACGATGGCGGCGGCGGCGTCCGGGGCAGCCGGCGACGGTCCTAGACCGCGTCAGACGTTTAGAGGCGGCGGCGGACGGCGGCTACGGCGGCAACCAGGCGAGGCGAGCCTCCCTGGCGTCCTCGCGCCACCGACTGGACGCCTAGGTGGCGACTAGGCGACGCCTCAAAAACGCTGGTGTTAATATATATAGAAGTATAAGTAAGCGAACTACAGAGTGCTCATTACAATTTTAGCTTCCTGAGATAGGATTATGAAACAGGTTGTTCAGCCAAAGAAGGATTCTAGCTTTGACATTAGGCCTAAACCTAATAGACTGAGCACTAATAGAATTACGAAACTCATTTTTCCAAGTATGCAGCGAGGGTTGGTCTCCTCTAAAGATCTTGCCATTACGCTGCTTTCAAATTTCCCAAGCCGCAATCGAGAAAATCTCCATGAATCCTTGCCCCCACGTTGTGCCTGCCAACTCAATGGTTGTGAAGAATGGTAGTGTGTGGTCCCAATTGAAGTGAAGAAAATCCCAGCATGTCGTGCTTAATGGACAGGTAAAGAATAGATGATATGTGAACTCTTTCGTGGCTGGGTTGCAAAGCACACATGAGTAGTCATCATTATCCAACTGGTATTTTCTCCTCCTTAGTAGGTTTCGTGAGTTTAACCTGTCTAAGAACATTAGCCAGCAGAAGATTTTGATTCTTTTTGTCATTTTTGCCTTCCAGATCTAGTCCATCGGTCTTGGTTGCACAATATTTAGAAAGACTGAGTCGTAAATCCAACTTGTTTTCAGCATGTTAGCTCCATTGAAATATGTCCAGACATCAGGAATATGTTGTGCTTGTAAATCATGAGGATGTTGTATGATTTGAATGAGTTGTTGTATTTCAGTCACAGAGTGGGGTGTGGAAGTTGTTTTGTATGCTTGTCAGATGACGGAACTGTGCCACAGAGATGTTTGGTTTCTTTGCATATGAGTGTGCATGTGACAAACTGTCCCTGAGCACCTCTCTTGACCAGTCATCTTCCCAAAGAAGAGCAGTTTCACCTGATCCCATTGTTAGCTTTGCATTGATCTTGAAGGTTGGCCACATGCTAATGATATCGCTCCACCAGAAGGATCCCCTGTTTGTGTGGGAGTGTGGTGCAGACTTGTCGTGGCAATAGGTTGCTAGAATAAGATGAACCTAGGGAATGTCCTTTTTGTTGTACAGCTTGTCCAGAAATTTATGTAGGAATGATTTGTTCATTTCTTCCAGATTCTTGAGGCCCAGGCCCCCTTTGTTCTTTGGTCTAGTGACGTTGGTCCATTTGACCAGCGATTTCCCATTACCAGTTATATTCGAGCCCCTCCATAGGCAGTTTTTCCTTATTCGGTCGATTGTTCTGAGCACTCCCAGCTTAACTTCCAACGTACACATAGCGTATAACAGTATTGTTGATATAATGTTGTCCACTAGTGTACATCGTCTTCCCATTGAAAGATGTCCTGATGTGGCGTTGAATTTCCTTTCTATTTTTCCCACTTGTTCTTGAAAGTGTTGGATTTTTGGTTTGATCGTGGACATCGGGAGACCTAGGTAGTTGAATGGGAAGGCCCCCACTTTGCATCCCAAAGTTCCTGCCATGATTTCTGTATCCGTAGCAGATAGGTTGATTGGTATCTTTCTGTATCCGTAG
Source organism: Tuctoria greenei (assembly GCA_036927565.1). Lineage (NCBI taxonomy): Eukaryota > Viridiplantae > Streptophyta > Magnoliopsida > Poales > Poaceae > Tuctoria > Tuctoria greenei. The sequence goes on along the minus strand of JAYESD010000008.1, from coordinate 143,894,988 downwards.
CAGATAGGTTGATTGGTATCATGCAGGATATTTCCATGTTCACTTTCAGCCTTGTTGCCCTTCCAAAGGTATGGAGTAGGTTCTTGAAGAAGAATAACTCTTTCTGATTTGTTTTAAGTGCGATGATAGTGTCATCAGCATATTGGACTATGGACTATGGGGAAGCCCAGGTGTGCCGTGTGTTGGAGGGGATGTGAGAGTAGCCCTGTATTGCTTGCTAGGGCTATAAGATGTTGAAGCATATTGGATTTTGGCAAACGATTTCTTTGTGGCCCAGTATCCAGCAGTATCTACACCGGATTCTATTGTTGCAATTCCAGGAGATATGCCTCAGACTAAAGCATCGATAGCACCTTCGGGGAATAATTTTGTTCTTGGGCCCCCTTGTGTGTCCCCACTTCGAAGTTTCACCTATCTCCCGATGTGCACGAGGATTCAACTTGTTATGGTAAGGGGGCGGTCGAGGGCTATTAATGTTGGCACTGTTGGGAATGTCAAATCCCATTACCCCTTTGCTGGCAACAAGAGTGAAGTGGGCGGCGGTGTCATGATGAGTATTTTGAACGACCGGGCAGGTGACTTTACTTTGCTCAGTAAAATCAACATCACAGCTGGATTTACCAGTGTCCATTTTAGTTTGCCTAATAGAGCACAAACCATGTTTACTAGCAAAGCTAACAGGGAGCAGGTATTGATGAAGATCCAAGGAGAGAGGACACTCGAAGGATCCAATCTTCAGGGTTGGCATCGCCTTGGGAACTACAACTTTTAGATTCGTTTTCGAACTGGTGGGGCTGGAGAAAGAATTGATGGGACTAGCGAAGGAAACTTTTTTGCATTTGCGCTTGCTGCGCGAGACTAGTTTCCAGTCCCCTCCTTCCTCACGCGACCAGGTTTTAAGATCTTTAGCCCACAGGGTCCCCCCCCATCATGCCAGAGGTGGAAATAGACGTCAAACTCATCTGTTGTGATACGTCTGATGGATTGAATGAGCCTTCCAACAAATTTATTGGCGACAGAGAATTTGTAGTGACGATCAGACTCATAGACAATGTGAAAACTTCCCGGGTTTCCCCCAAGAACAGAGTGCAGAGCCCAATCTACCGACTTCTCAGACAGTCGAAAAGTGAAACGTCGGAAAACAGCTAGCATGAAAAACGAACCCGCAGGGGAAGAGGAGGGGTGATGAACTGATGACCTGATTCGATGAAGAACTAGCTTTTGGAACTCTATTCCACGCTGGCGGCTCCAGTCGTGGAAGTCGGCCTCTCCCCGGTCTCCTACCATTGGATGGTAGGCGGAGGGGAGGTTTCGGTCCATCCTTCAAGCGAGGAGGAGGCATGTTGTGAGCCCCTTCTCGGACGAGCTCCGGCAGGTTGAGGTTACAGCAGCGCCGGCGGTGGTGCTGGGTGAGGGTCGGTGCGCGAGGAGGGCAGGTAGGAGCAGAGCACGAGCCATCCTCCTCACTGGTGTTGTTGGTCTGAAAGGCCGACAGCACGTGACGCTTCTGCATCGACTACCGCGAGTTCAACGCCCGAACTTTGAAAGACAAGTTCCCTATTTCGATGGTCGATGAGCTGTTGGACGAACTCCGCGGCGTGAGGTTCTTCACCATGCTCGACCTCCACAGCGGCTACTTCCAGGTGCGCATGCACCCGGACGACATCGACAAGACGGCATTCCGAACTCATCGAGGTCATTATGAGTTCTTGGTGATGTCGTTCGGCCTCACCAATGCGTCGTCCACGTTCCAGTCGTTGATGAACGACGTCCTTGACCCCTACATCAGGAAGTTTGTGCTTGTCTTCTTTGATGATATTCTGGTGTATAGCAGGACTTGGGCTGAACACCTCCAGCACGTCAAGCAGGTGTTCCAAACACTACGGGTGCACAAGTTGTTCCTCAAGAAGTCCAAATGCTTCTTCGGCCAGGAGTTTGTGTCCTACTTGGAACACATCATCTCCTCCCAAGGCGTGGTGATGGATCCGACCAAGGTGGAGGCTGTGGAACGTTGGCCTACACCTTGGTCTCTACGAGCCTTGCGAGGCTTCCTCGGACTCACTGACTACTACCGCAAGTTAATTGCGGGGTATGGCATGGTGGCCGCGCCCCTCACCGCACTTCTCAAACGGGAGGCGTTCCACTGGACCGACGACGCGCGGGGTGCCTTCTCGCAGCTCAAGCAGGCACTGATGACAGCACCTCTACTTCAAATGCCGGACTTCGACAAGCGCTTCGTCGTCAACTGTGTTGCATCGGGCGCCAGCTTCGGGGCGGTCGTGCACCAGGGCAACGGTGCCATCGCCTTCTTCAACCGCGACGTAGCTCCTCACCACCAGAAGCTATCGGCATATGAGCGCGAGCTAATCGGCCTTGTGAAGGTCGTACCCCACTGGCGGCCTTATTTGTAGGGTTGTCCCTTCACTATTCGGACTGATCACTTCAGTCTGAAGTACATCCAGGATCAGTGCCTAACAACAATTCCCCAGCATGCTTGGGTGAGCAAGCTTTTTGGCTATGATCTGCAGGTTGAGTATAGGTCGGGATGTCTGAACGGGGCAGCTGACGCCCTGTCCCGACGCGGTGAGGAAGACATGGCGATCCACGCCATCTCAGCGCCAGTCTTCCACCTCTTCGACTCACTTCGCGCGGAAATCGCCATGGACCAGCAGGCGCAGCAGTTACACGTCCAGCTCCAGGAGGGAGCCGCACCAGATGGCTGGTCCGAGCGCGACGGCCTTCTCTTGTACAAGGGGAAGCTCTTCGTTCCCGTGATGTCTTCCCTGTGGCCCTCCCTCTTGGCTGAGGCGCACGATGGGGGTCACGAGGGCATCCAGAAGACGGCATACCGATTGCACCTCTCCTTCTACAACCCTTCGCTCTTGCGCCGAGTTCGGGAGTTTGTCCGTGGTTGTGTCACCTGCCAGCGCAACAAAATGGACCATCTACATTCAGCCGGGCTGCTACAACCTCTTCCTGTACCTTCAAAGATCTAGAGTGATATCTCTATGGCTTTCGTTGAAGGCTTCCCGAAGGTTGGAGGGAAATCGGTGATCCTGACGGTGGTGGACCGCTTCTCCAAGTATGCCCACTTCATCCCTTTGAGCCACACGTATAATGTTGCATCAGTGGCACGAGCGTTCTTCGACGACATCGTACGTCCTCACGGCTTCCCCTACTCCATCGTCAGCGACCGCGACACCGTCTTCACCAGCTTGTTCTGATCGGAATTGTTCTGACAGGCTGGCATACGCCTGCAGCTCGGCTCCGCCTTCCACCCGTAGTCTGACGGCCAGTCTGAGGTCGTCAACAAAGTCATCACCATGTACCTGCGCTGCTTGGCTGGTGACCGACCCAAGACGTGGTTGCAGTGGCTTCCATGGGCAGAGTACTGTTACAACACCTCTTATCAGACGACCCTCAAGTGTTCGCCTTTCAGAGTGGTCTATGGCAGGGACCCTCCAGCCATTATGTCATATCAGTAGGGTGTGTCCACGGTAACTGCCGTTGTCAAGCAGTTCAAAGATAGAGATGAATTTTCGGCTGAAATCAAAAACAGACTTGTGCAGGCACAAGTCACCATGAAAAGCTATGAAGACAAGTCCCGTCGGAAGGTGGAATTTCAAATTGGTGATTGGGTTTAGTTGCGGCTTCATCAGAGAACAGCTGTGGGAGTGATAGTGGCGCCTCCATCAAAGATTGGACCAAAATGTTTTGGGTCTTATCAGATTATTCAACGCATCGGGACGGTGTCTTATAAACTCCAGCTGCCTTCTCAAGCCAGGATACATGATGTTTTCCATGTGTCTCTGTTGAAGAAATTTGAGGGTCCTACTCCAGCGCAGGTGGTGCCTCTGCCACCTCTTCTCCTTGGGCATGTTGTTCCTACGCCTGAAAAGATACAAAGGACGTGCTTGAGCAGAGGAGTCTGGGAACTGCTTGTCAAGTGGGCAGGACATTCTGAAGCTGATGCAACATGGGAACAGCTAGAATATTTCAAGATGAAGCACCCCACCTTCAAGCTCGAGGACGAGCTCTTTGTCGGGAAGGGGGGGAATGTTGTGGATGCATTCGTGGGCCGCCAATACGGCCGGCGTGGGGCCCACGACGCCCACAACCGGACTGTTGCAGCCCAGCCGCACCAGGGAGGCTGAAAATCTTCTAGAAGGTCAATTAGATTAAGGGAAGTTTAAAGAATAAAGAAGTTAGAGATTGGGTTGAGTTAAATTAAGAAGTATTAGATTGAGTTGAGTTTAAATAGAATGAGATAGAATAAAAAAAGGAGTCCTGATCGGTTGGGGGTGTCCCCAACCGATCTGGTTGTGTGCGTGCGGCCAGGGGGGCGTGCGGCCAGGGGGGTCCTCCCCCTATATAAGCAGCCCCCTCCCTCTTGTAAACATCATCCGGGAAATAATAATTGCCCCATTAGGTTGTTCTTCTCCTTGGGTCACTGTGGCTACGAACCCTAACCCTAGCCGCCGTGACTTCTCCCCTCCTCCACCGCGATATCCCCTGCACTCAAACAGTCTAGCCTTCCTCCTCTCCTCCCAGCTGCGTACTCCCAGGCGCACCAGGAGGTGTGCCCCCCGTCCAGATTCACAGCACATACGTTAAGGACATGCACCCAAGACAAACGGTATTCATGACTTTTTCGCTCAGTGACAAACTAGAAACATGAGTAAGAAGACTAAATGTTGATCAAGTACCGTGATCCCCAGTGGCAGAAATCTGATGACACTGAGAAGAAGTTCTTTGGATCATCAACATATTTAGAGAGTAGCTGTCCATACATGGCTTCAGATTGAGAGCTAAGGGCACCGACAAGTATCGGAACAACTTTTACAGTAGTGCTGTCAAATCGACATGGAAAAAACTGAAACATAAGTATGCATAGTGATCAGAGTAGTATTCCAATAGGAATACTAAACGGATACAAACATGTTAACAACTTTACCTCTGGAAAACTTTAGCAAGGTAGGGCAGATGCATTTCCATGCTATGTTCAGCTTCATCCACACTATGGTCCATAAATTCAAACTTTCCAGTAGCATTGAGCTCCTCGATGACTGGAAAGTTGGAAATCAGAAGAGTGTTTTAGATTCAAACTTTCATAGGTGTTGATTTCCTCAGTGACAAAGTAAAAACGTATTAACATGTTCACAAAGATTATGCACAGTGGAATGACCTCACTGAAAAAGCAAAACTATCATGCATTTGTAGGATCAACCAACAGGTCAGCGAACTAGGGTGCTTTTGACGGTTGACATAAATTCAGGCTTCTGGTTAGATTGGATAAATATCTGGAAATATCTCATGATGTATACTGACCTGACTATATGTGATTACAAGATGAGCACCCCAAAATGTAGTTTATAATTCCTCTACAACTGATTACGTTGTGTTGTACATTAGAAAAAAGCAAGGCTTGGGACCAGGCATCAATAACAATTACTAGTGGACTGGCATGCAACCCGAGGGAACTTTCAGAGGGCATGTTAAAACTGATATTTGACACAATTACAGATTACAAGGCTAACATTGCAGTATAATACAATGGAAATATGCAAATAACACCCTGTACAGGGTACTGGTAACACAATGCAATATGCATACTTGAGCTCAAAAAAATGCAATATGCATACTTAGTAAAAAATTTGTTGATTATTATGTATTATATGTACAAAGTTTAATACATAATTAGGCCAAAAAAATTTAAGCATCCACCTTCGTGGTCTACAGGCAAATCCCCAATAGGGGTGCAATAGACAGTAGCCCTGGTTAGAGCACATTTTGGAGTGTAGTGGTGATGAGAAGGCCCAAGCAGAAACACCCGAGAACTGAGTCACATGCAGAGAAAAAAGTATGAGGCAGTTAATAGGATAAAGGAAGAATTAGAAAAATAAAATCACTTAGTAACACAAACATATTGAGATACATATATGGAAACAACAGTTGATTATGTAGGTACTCCACTAGAAAGAAATAGTGTGGTGTAGAAAATGAGTGTCAATAGATGCATCCTCCACTTCTAGATTCCAATGACACGTTAAACATTAGGTTTCAATAATTTCCATTGCAGATACAGAAATGTCCAGCACCAACTGAAGATTTTTTTTCCAGTGAGGCAACTAATTATTGCTGATGGACTTATCCAGAGTCAATCAGCTGTTGTGGCTAGATATTGGTGTAAAAGATTATAGGGCTGTTCAACCAGCAGCCATGAGTATCCTGGACGTTTAGCTGGCATGGAAGGCAATTAGATAAGGGTAGCGTGTATAATTTAGAAAAGCTGGAGTGCCTGAAAACAGCACAGGGATCACTCTGCGAATATGTCACATCGACACACAATTAAGAAACATCTAAGATCATCCTCACAAGGGGATTTATCATTGTAATACAGTCTCAGTAGCAACACTGTGTCATTGGGAGCACCTCCATCTATGGCAGCCTGAAGAAATGGTAGGAGATGCAGCAGAGGCTATTTAGGGAATGTATGAAGGCAGCTGGTAGATGCATGAGCAGTGGGTAGCGGTACAACCATAGAAAGAGTGCCATAGAATAGAAGTCTATAGGATTTGTAGGATTAGAGTCCACGTCCTCGTTAACAGTGGGATCCTAAAGGGTAGGGAAGACATTAGGAGAGGCAGAGCACGACCAAGGTTGACATGGGTGGAGGCAGTAAAACAGGACTAAGGGTCCCTTTGGTTCAGCTGTCCCAAACAAATTCTCTACTAAAAAACACAAATCTGAACCAAAGGGGTTCCCTACATAATCAGATTCTTGGAAATCTGCAGATTTTCTTAGTGCAACTCAAAATCTGCCTAGACCCCAGATTTCCCTGATTCCTCTTCTATCTTTTCTCCTAAAATTACCCACCATGCCACTGGTTATACGAAAACGAAACGTTATTCGTTCTATTTTTCATCCCCTCGGCGCTTCTATTCCCGCAGGAGGCCGGTGCACCTCCACCCGCGGCACTTCCACCGGCCACACCTCCGCTGGCGGCGCCTCCACCGGCGGTTTTGGGTGAGTTCCCGCATCTCCACCTCCTGGTATCCTCTAGGGTTCTGCCGCTGTCGATATTGGCCGAGTTTTGCTTCCGCCGCTGCACCTGTCGCGTGGATGCCACTGTCGCCACGGTACCGTCCCGCCCGGACGTTGCTGTCACACCGGAGGGCGCCATTGCTGCACTACGGCCCCAGCTGGATGGCCCTGCCGCGCGGAAGGCGGTCGTACGGCTCCGCTCCGCTCTGGCCCCTGTTGCTACAGTCCCTGTTGCTCCGCTCTGTATGGCTGCGCTACGGCCCGTGAGCTACGGATTCACACGGCATGCTCCTGATGCGGTGATTGTTTTGCTGCCGGCCAAGAATTGTGACATTGTTTTGAAGCTACGGCTGCTGCGCTACTGTTTTTTACCGCACGGTCTGCTCTTGATGCGGCAATTATTTTGCTGCCGGCCAAGAATTGTGGCCACTGTTTTGCTTCTCCTTTCCTGCTTTTTCTTGAAACTGAATGAATATTGTACACAACTGTTTGTGGCTGATTTGCATGTTGATTATCTTTCTTGCAGGATTTGGACAATTTGTTAGTGTGAGATCATTAGGATTTTTGTAATGAAAAATTTTATACATGTGAGTTACTAGTTATGTGATAATTTGTGACTTTGTATTTTCATATTACATCAGTTTTATATTTGTATTATTAATATACACAAAATTACGAATCTATAGTGTTTGTTTACAACCAAACAGATTTCAGATTCCACACAGCTGACAGCTCACAGCAGCTTCTCCACAGCTCACAGCTAGAATCAGATTTTTAAAAATCCAAAGCTGAATCAAACACACCCTAACTAATGTGCCGAAATCTTAGTTTACTCATACTTCGGTTACTCTTCTCTCTCTCTCTCTCTTTCTTTTACTCCCATACGTTTTGGTTGGATTTCGTATCTAGCCTACCCAACATGATGGGCAAGGGCTTTGTTGTTGTTGTAGAGTTCACATCCTATTTTTATATAATTAACAGAAGTTGGAGTCCCAATTATGTTAGCAGTTGAGTATTGCTCTGTCTCAGAGTCTGAAATAGTCAGGGAGATACAGATCATGTCAACATATTAGAAGACTTCTGCTGGAACACCTCAAGACAGAGGATGTCATAATGCTTGTGTCTGATCTCCCAGCACCTCTAGTTGTAATGCAAGTGGTCGAAACTAGAAATAGTTCTCTTTAGCACCGTGAATAGATTATATCATAGTTCTTAAGGCGGTAAGGCGACCTAAGGCGACCGCCCCCCTTTTTACCTTTTAAGCGGTAAGGCGTAAGGCGAGGCGGCGTCTTACTAATATGTAAAAATAGGAAATTATAATTAGTTTTTGAGTGTAAAAATTAAATTACAGCAGCATAAGGTATTTTCAATCTATTTTCCTTCCTTTCTCTCACAATTCAAGCTTTCAGCCCAGCCCTGCCTTAAAGCAACCACTGGATCAGAATAAGTTTTCACCTAGCCTGGCCCAACTCGAGCCACTTCGGCCCAGCACACCCAGCCAGGTCAATTTTCACTCCCGTAACCCTAGCTGCCAGGCACCCCACAACCGATGCCCCCACTCCCGTAACCCTAGCCGCCAATCATTTCACAACCGATGCCCTCTGCCCCCTGCGGTCCAGCTCCCCCGCCGCCGCACCCCCTCCGCCCCGCTGTTCGGCTCCCCCGCCACCGCACCCCTTCCTCCACGTGGCGGCTCTCCCCTTCGACCACGGCAGCTCTCCTGCCGCCACCCCTTCCTCAACGGCGGCTCCCCCAACCTTCCTCCACGGACCATGGCGACTCTCCCCCTCCACGGGCGGCTCCCCCGCCGCCACCTCTTCCTCCACGGCGCAGATCTGACCCCCCCCCCCCCCAAGGTCGCCGCCACCCCTTCTCCACCACCCAGATCGGCCACATCTCTGTCGCCTTACCGGCAAAGTTAAGGCGACAAGACGCCTTACGGTCCCGGGCCGCCTTACCGCTTAGGCGTCGCTTAAGCGACGCTTAAGCGACGCCTTAAGAACTATGGATTAGATGGTCAAATGCATTAGCCAATAGTGGAGCAGCATCCAAAAGGATGAAAGGAGGAAATGTTGTAATGTTCTTTGTGCTGTTAACTGTTATCCTATTCCTGTCATTATGTTGCTTGCTGTTTGGCGCTCAATAATAAGGGCTAGAGGCCAGATTCTCCCATAAGTTTATGAAGGCTGGGTCTGCATCTCAACTCTATCAACCCTTTTTCTATTTTACATAGAATATCCATGGCACGTGAAAGCATTGACGGTGGAGTATTGATATAACAACATACACAAGAACAGTGAGTTGTTACCAGATCTTGTAATGTTAGGAGGACAACAATAGTAATATGCCAAACAACTTACATATTAGTTGGATCGATGTTTCCAAAAGCATAAGCTGCACAGCGACCCGAGTATGAATAACCAGCATGGCTGTAGTGGAAAGTAAAGTGCATTATAATCGAATAATCAGCAGAACTCCAAAAACCTGCAATAAATCAGAACTTACGGTGCAATTACAGCCCTAACATCAGGAGACTTGTTAAGACCAGCTGTCCTCAGCCAGCTATCAAGTTCCTCATCGAGCTTCCTGGCTAGTTGTGAATACATTATATGAGATGCAACCAAAATGTTAAATAATATGGCAAAAAAAAAGGAGAAAGATTAACCATACTAGTATCCCTAAAAAAATACTATCATATTGTCTCATTTTTCAACTGCATTGAAAAGGGACCATGTGCAAATGCTTCGCTGATGAATTTTGGTTGCTAAAAATAATGGATTAATGAACGGCAAAAGGGCAATGTACTTTATGCATCAGTAACTTGGTACCCCACTTGTAACCCACCAAGTAGTTATTGCACAGTGCAACGAAGCAAATTATGTGGCTTAACAGTTAAGGGCATCAATATCTTGCACACAGAATGTACATCCAAGTAGAATATATTTTTATCAGACAATTTCAAAGTTGGCAAATGCAAAAAAATATAAATGTCCTCTTAAGAGGACTTGGGACAGAAATGCTTAAACAATTGAATGCAAATGCAAAAACAGAACAAGTTTTGTACAATGCTGCTGCTAGGAAAGGATTGCTTTGTCCCAACTATCAGAGTAAAAATTATAGTTTTCTTCAACAATGACTAGACATGGAACTACATCACTCACATCAAGTCATAGGCTATCTTGAATAAGATTGAAATAACAAAGAGCAGAAAAAGCACACAAACTGACACAGCAGCGTTTCAACATTTTAATTAGAAATTACCTCCTTTGGATCTTTTTATTTGTCACAGGCTAGTTTATTTTTGAACTAATCGGTGACAAATAAAAAGATCAGGAGGGAGTATCAAATTTGCGTGACTTCCATGTTCACCATGAATAGTTTTATTTATATACAAAATCAATTCTGTAACTGACATTTTCTCATCAAACATTTAGACATAGATGGCTTCCAAAATTATAGGTCTAATTCTACAATGACTACAGTGCAATCACAGTTTTGGTGCAGTCGTGCAATCAAACATCCACAACCGTCGGATCTGTATCTTACGGTTGTTGCATGTTTTTATGTAACCCCCTCCACCAGGTGGAAGGGTGGTAGAGGGGGTTAAATAAAAAGATATACTGGCCATAGATTGTTGACTGCATGATTGCAATAAACATCTGATTGCATTTTAGTTGTTCCCATCATTAAACCGCAGATTCTCCTGAATCTAAATTTAGCAACTGCATTCAGCAAGTGAGGCAAAAGTTCCACATGAAAGCATCTAAATTGCCGAACACACACATCTACAATCAACTCTAGTAAATTGTCCCAATTAGTGACCATAAAAGACGTCAACACAATTCTTCGACTTCCCCTCTCTAGGGGAGCACACCAATCAAATCCATGGACTCACAACTGGACTCAAGCAACTAGACACCCGCAAAGCTGCCGACTTAAATCCAAGACACCCCATCGAACCTATCTCGCAACAATCACTTATATAGCCAAATCAAACGCAGAAAAGATTCCGAACTCTCCCCCTTGAAGGAGATGACAATAAACAACAGCAGATCGAATTGGGGAACTGCAGGTGTGGAGCCGGAAGGTAAGTACCATTGTTGGTGTACCAAGAACCGGCGTGCGCAGCCCTTCTCACGCGCTCCATCGGCCTGATTCCGGGGATTGCTAACCTTGGCCTTCGGCGGTTTGGCTGCTGGAACAAGATCTCCTTCTACCCGCTGGTTTCCTAGTGCGAGCAGGCTAGCGGTGCGTTTGGAAAAGGAGTCGGAGGTAGTGGGTTGAGTATGGGTCGGTGTTTATTGTTTGGAATGAGTCCACTTCACCTCTTATCTAGATGTTCGTATATTTAATTTGTCCATCAATTTATTTATAATCGTAAGCTATATTGATCAATTAATCAATGAGTCATTACAAATGGCCTCCAGGATAATTCCCGGTGAAGCATCACGCCACCCCTCGTTAGGATATCATACACACGAGGTGGCTAGCACATGAGCTGAAATATTCAAATTCTGATGAACATAATGAAAACTGCAAGCAGAAAATACGATCGAGATGACTTTGATGTCCTCCACTACAAGTCCGATGAGAGATCGATTAGGTGTCTTTGATAACATCCGTCTGATCAGTGACAAACAGTCTGAAACAATTATAAATTTTGAGAATCATTCCTCTAGAGTAAAGGACAAAGCTCAATGCATAGCATAAGCTTCTATAAACTCAGAAACAATAATTTCTTTAATGCATTCTCTGCATGCTGCAACACAAGAGTTATTAGGATCTCGGACCACTATCCTTGTGCCCATTTATCTAGAAGAGGCAAAGACGGCAGCATCGACATTTACCATCACAGTCCCTTCCGGCGGCGGAGTCCATTTCAAGATTAATGGGGAGGACTCACGTCTGTGGTCGGGTACAAGTTGGTATAAATTTTGCAAGATCATAACCACATATGCTTTCACCTTTGCTGCTATTTAATTGGGGTGCATCACATATTCGCCCTCGCGAACTTTGTTCCTAGCATCCCAAATATACCACATAGTTATCATAACAATTGTGGCTTCCTGCTTAGAGGCGAAGGAAATCCAAAGTCCACATATTTGGAGACGTAAATGATCTGCATTGCAGTTGAACGCCGAACTCTACCTTCACCTGATGCCACAAGCATGCTTGATCGACTCTTCTTGGTTACAGTACACGAAGCAAGAATAAACTGAAATGCCCCTTTTCTGTAACTGTCGTCACACGGTAAGCAGTCATGAACAAACCACCACATAGTAATTTTCATTTTCTCAGGAGCTTTCGTGTTCCAGAGAGTCCTTCATTCTTTAGCATCAGTTGTATATTCAGAAGATGAGCCACGTCCAAAATGGCTGTGATCCAAGGCAAACTGATCATATCGAGCTAGGTTGTAGGCAAACTTTACGGTATACTGTCCAAGACTTGTATGCGGCTATGAAGCAAAGTCCTCTACATCCCTCTAGCTAATGGGAACCCGAAGAATATTCATCGCAACATCCTCACTGAAGATAGATTTGATCACCTTCACATTCGACTCGTGCACTCCGATTGAAAAGAGAGTGTCGACCGTTTGAAACCGTGAGATCAGAATTTGAGTGCATATAGTGTGTACAGGGACTCCAGGTTTCCAATTACTAGACATAATCTATGTTGTTTTGCCATTGCCTATTCCCCATCTCACACCGTTTTTCACTAACACTCTCCCCCAAAGGATGCTACGCCATGTGCATGAGGACGAACAAGGCTGCGATGCATCCAAAAAAAATACCTCGCCTTCAGGACTCGTGCACACAGAGAAGACTGGTCCGTGAGAAGACGTCAGGCATGTTGACCTAGCATTGCTTGATTAAATACCTCCAGATTGTGAAAATCCATTCCTCCAAGATCCTTTGGTGATGAAAGCCACTCCCAGGACCTCCAGTCTACTTACCTTATTTCGTTCTCCGTACCCCATCAGAAATTTGCTATCAATTTCCTCATATTATCACATACAGAGGTAGGAAGCTGAAAGCAACTCGTGATATATGGCGGTATAACTTGCATTAAAAATTTAAGAAAAACCTCTTTTCCCACCCTCGATAACAGTCGATCAGAACAACCGTTCATACATTGTCATACACGGTTGTACAAAAATCGTAATCGATGTGTAGGTGATTGTCCCACATCAGTTGGCATGCCAAGATATGTTTCCTTCAAAGCTTCATTACAAACTACTAGTTTTTGCATAACTTTGTTCTTCACATCGGCAGAACAATGAGACCCAAAGAAAATTGAAGATTTGTCCAAATTCACCTTTTGACCAAAGCCATCATAATAATTCTCCAAATTGCGCAATGCATCTACACTTCTCTCGTCGCAATGAGCAAAGAAGATTCTATCATCTGCAAATAGTAAATGGGAAATGGGAGGACCAAGTCGACCATTTTTTAATCCTTGTAGTTCACCTTGGGCCTCACGTTTCTGCAGAAAACCTGATAATCCCTCTGTGCATAAGAGAAAGAGGTAAGGACTGACTGGATCTCCCTGTGAATACCCCTAGATGGGATGACCGGTTGAGTGAGGTCACCATTAATCCAAACTTCATAGTAACACATCTCATAACCGTGTCAATCCATCTTTGATGAAAGCCAAGTCCTCGGAGACAACCAACAAGATAGTCCCATTCAACCCAGTCATATGCTTTCATCATGTCAACCTTCATTGCAAAAAATGGTCTTCTTGCTTGTTGTTGCCTGATGGTATGAAGATACTGGAAAGCTATTAAAGCATTATCAGTAATTAAACGGCCCAGGACAAATGCACTCTGATACTCAGATATTACTGTTGGTAAAATCAGTTTTAAACGATTAGCAAGAACCTTTGAAGCAATTTTGTATAGAACATTGCACAAACTGATAGGACAATAATTTTTTACATGAATTGGATTAGCCATTTTAGGGATCAAAACAATAATAGAGTCACAAAAACCCTCAGGTAGAGCTCCCCCCTCCAAAAGTTTCCTTACAGCATGACAAGTTTCCATACCGAAAAATTCCCAATGTGTTTGATAGAAAAGAGCTGGAAATCCATCAGGTCCTGGAGCCTTAGTAGGACCCATTTGAAAAAGAGTTGTCTTGATCTTCTCATCTGTATATTGTTTAGTTAAATCTGCGTTCATATTATTGGTAACCTTGTGGGGAATAGCATCAAGAACAACATTAGATGACAAGGTAGGTTCAGACGTAAAGAGCTTTCCATAGAATTCATGAACCATACATTTAATTTCAGCTTGATCAACACATCTGGACCCGTCATCATGCATTAGCATCTTGATCCTATTAGCTTTTTTACGAGCAGAACAACGAGCATGGAAGAATGTTGTATTCCTGTCGCCTTCACGAAGCCATTCCACCCTGGATCGTTGGTGTGCCATAATTTCTTCCCGCTCAAACAGTTCACACAAATCCTTTTCCACAAGTCTGATTTCGTTATAATCACTATCATTTGATCGCATGTATTTCAATTTCCGTTCTAGTTTCTATATTTGCTTACGAACATTGCCAAAGGTGTCATGACTCCAAATCTTCAAGGAGTTGGCGACTCTATTTATAGTAGCCTCAAACGCAACGACGGATCGTCAATGCTCCTCTCGTCCCATGTCTTCTCCATAAACTCATTTAGGTGATTGTAACCAAGCAGCTGCAAAACGGAAACCACTTCGAAATGGCACTGCTAGGATATGATCGGACAACTTAGCAAGTGTAATGTAGATAGCAAAATGATCCGAGGTAGTTGTAACAATATTTTCAACACGACTATCATCAAATAGTTCCTAAATCACCATTTACTACTGCTGGATCAAGTCGAACCTTAACTTGCTACTCTTGTAATATCCTGGATATTTAAGGGAAATAAAGGCACACTAGAAGCAATAAACGGTTGACTAAACTTTGACTCCTTGAATCTTCGATCCAATGGATGATTGGAGGTCATAGATGCGTTGAGTTCGTTGAAATGACTTCGGAAAAAATTAACTTCACGGCGAGGAACACTAGAGGGTTGACCAAAGTTTGATTTTTTGAAGCTTTGATCCGATGGACGATCGTAGACCGTAGATGCGTAGAGCTCGTCAAGACGAGTTCGTTTCACTACTCATATGCTAGATTCGAGGATCAGATGAATAGATTATGAGCCGATTTATTTGCAACTGTCGGATAGTATATTAGGTCAACTATATATATATATAATACCAGAATTCTTTTCCCTGCCCTACTCCACCAGCGCCGCATCTGCTCTTTTCTTTTGCCCAAGCGCCGCCGCTCTCTCCATTGATTTGGATCATCACTTGGTGAGAGAAGAGTCAAGCTGTTATTCCTTGATTCTGCTGCCGGAAGTCTACTGGGACCTAGACTTCGTGTCATGCTGCCGTCGGTATTGGCAGCGGCAGCCAGGAAGCTTGCTGTTGTCGATTGATTCCTTTGCCACTGCTTAATCTTCTACCTCCTGTCACAACTTGATCTCTCTACTGATTTTGACTGGTAAGTGCATCCCGCTGCTGCTATTGTACAGTGCCAGCTTTTGTTGTACCAGTACTGCTGCTTTTGTTTAAAATAGAGAATAGAAGTGGATCACTGCATTGTTCTACCTGATGCTGCTGGCGTGTTTAGTTCTAGTTTCCTAGTACCTGCTGCTAATAGTTAGGAACTACGCTACAATATTTTTTTTTAATTAACTGCACGTTGGGCTGTTTGTTACTGCTCTGACATTATTTTAATTGTCTATTGTGACTGCTGCTGTTGCTAACACATGCAAAAATCAAACCTGCCGCTAGCTGCTGCTTCAGAGTCTAATAGATTTGTTTTTTTTTTGCTGCCGCCACTGTTCTGGTTGATGCTGCTGGCAACGCTGTGGGGCCGAGAGCAAAAGAAAAAAAACAACGACAATAGAGAATAAGAAAAAAAACAGACAAGTGATACATCATATACTTATTTCAGATTTTAGACGTGTATACTATATTCAATTGTGGTATCTATTAAAGTAAATTTGGACCATAAGCCAATAATGAAAATTGTAGGTACGGTTTTGATCTTTCTAACAGTTTTGATCTCATTTAATTCGGATCGATGGTTAGGAGGAATTTTTCACGTTTTTTTCCGTTTGTGTTGTGGATGTCCCTAAGAGTAGTTTATATTTTATAGGCTTGGAGAGTTTACACATTGAAAGGACGTCTTTCGATTCTCGTCAAGATTAAGGCAAGTACATGACGAGTTTATTCTATTATGTGTGAGTTGCTTCTGGTTAAACTTTCTTGTGCCCGTAATGCGTTATTTGTAGTTTCAAGATTCAATGCTTCATGATTCTATTTCATTCATATTCAAGATTCAAGTTATTCGTCTAATTAACATTCAAGTACCGGTTAAGTCCGGAGTCGTTCTTATATTCAAGTTCCTGTGAGTAAGTCCTGACCCCACTTGCTAGGCTTTACTGGTAAATGCTAAGGAGAATCAAGTATTGCCCATTTTAGACGGAAACTACTATTTCGTGGTTCTTCAATTTAAGTTCTATTACAGCTATGTTTCATTTGGTTTGATTCTATCGTTCTTCAAGCTCTAAGTGTACTTGCTGAGTATTTTTACACACTCTTGTTTTTATTTGGTTTTTAGGTACCCGTTGATCAAAGCATGCATGAGAAGAGGGTAGCATCTGCACTTGAGCACGACAACTATTTAATAAACTTAGATTGTGAATTTTAATAATTATTTGCTGAATTATTATGTCGGTAATAACTATTGTGTAGTCATTTGGTCGTTCGGGTATTTGCTTCAGTTATGATGGTTGAATGATGCTTATTTCATCTTATCTATATTATTGCGTTTATATTGCATTGTGTTGTCCGCGGTTGGTTGATTTTACAGGGAAAACTCTGCCGAAATTTCCAATAATTTCTGTACTTAGTAGAAAAAGCATAGATATATGTAGTAGCATCCAAGGTAGTTCAGACTTGGGGCGTTACAGATGGTACTCAGAGCCTAGGTTTTATAGTTTAATTATAGATTTTAATGACTAGCGAATATAAAAAAAATTAGCATAGATCTACAATTAAAATTGACACGATTATGTACAATAGGATGGGTTCATGGGCATATTTTGCATTCTTCTTTATATTGAATATTTTTTCTTGTGTTTATATTTGTCACTATACTATGTTATTAATCATACTCTTACTGATACCTCTAATTAATAGAACTATGCCTTCGAGGAGGAGTGCACATGCTATCAGGCGTGATAGAGGTCGTAGAATTTCAGCGACATTGTTCTCTTTGTGCTTAGTGTTGGAAGTGGTGAGCGTGAGAAGCTTAGAATGTCTTGTGGGACTTAATGATCGATATAGCAAGGTGATAGAGAGAAATCCTCCCACCACATACATCACGATAGTTAAGGAGGCTAGGAGTATGGAGATCCATTTTTACGTTACTGTCCTAAGGCAAATAGGTAGCATGAATGTGAGTAACCCATAAGGTGATCATAAGAGGGTTCACTAGAAAGGAGGAGAGCTTGCTCAACAATATCTATAAAGATGTTCAAGGAAAATCAGTCCTCTCAACATTCTTTCGAACCTAAGTAGCCAGGACCTTAGCATTTTAAGTGTTGGTATATCCTTCCAGTTACAAGACAAGTTTTGATTTGCTTCAAGTGTGTAAAGCTTCATCGTACTTTGGAGTGTGTTTTTATATGACCTATCATGTATATGGGAGACGGACATAAATGGGTGGGATGCAAGAAAAATTTGGTTTCTATTACCAAGTAGCAAACGCCAAATTCTTCTTCCTTAGGATCAGACCACCGCAGTGACCAATTCTAGGGGTTCAACTTCCACAGTCAATGAGGAACGATGCCATTAATTAATGACCGGTCCTCCAACTCTATATTATCATTTTCCTCAGTAGTACTTTTATCCACTAGGCTACTATTGATCCTTGTTTCAGCTTCTTGTGCCACATGGTTCGCTACAGCTTCCAGCTTCACCTGCTCCTCCTACTTAGCCCCCTTCTACTCCTCCTACTTAGCCCCCTTCAGCACCTTGTGGATGAATCTACTTCTACTCCTACTAGAGTCTACACTATGCCTAGCAATCTTTGAGTCACCCATATGTGGTTTCAGGTATCCTGATTGTTGAATTCCATGAAACTCATGTTTTACTTGATTCGGATGCAACATTTTTGTTCATTTCACTTGATTTCGTAAGAAAGACAAATATTTCTAGTCAAGAGATATCTCAGTCGGTTCGTGTTAGTTCTCTCGGGGGCTTGGTTTCTAGTTCCGTGGTGTGCCCTAGTTGCTCTATTTCTTTAGGAGTTGATGAATTCGTAGCTAATCTAATGGTGATTCCACTACCGGTTTTTGATGTTATCTTGGACATGGATTGGCTATACTTCTATCGAGCTATTATATATTGTTTTTGAAAGACTGTTACATTAGAGGCACCATCTTGGAAGATTATCACACCTCTTTGTTCTTTATCTATGATGGCAAATCTTTTTCCTGGTCGTTATCCTGTAGAGACAGGCTTTCCATGGAGTCTTGTTGAGAAGTAGACAAAGTCATTGGTTATTGGGAACATTACAGTAGTGCGAGACTATTCTCATGTCTTCCCTAATGAACTGCCAGGAATGTCACCTAAGCAAGAAGTGAATTTTTGCATTGATCTTATACCTGGTACCCGTCCTGTATCTTTTGCTCCCTATTGATTATCTCGTCCTTTCAAGAGAAGTTGAGGAAGCAGTCGGATGATCTATTGGCTAATAATTTGATATGTCGTAGTGTTTCACTTTTGCGAGCTCCGGAATTGTTCAATAAGAAGAAGGATGAAAGTTGGCGTACGTGTGTGGATTATCGTGGCTTATATGGCGTGACGATTAAGAACAAACTAGTCCGGTCCTTGACCACAAACTAGTCCGGCCTTCTGGGACTACTGACAACTCGAAGTCACACCTCGACAAAAGAGGTGACGTACCCACCAAACGTTTGAATTTCAAACGGTCATGGCAACACGAACTAGTCCGGCCAAAACGGACTAGTCTAAAGTCAAACAGAATAGTCCGACTAAAAACAGACTACTCTGGAGATGTCCAGACTAGTCCGGCCTTTGTGGAAGACAAGTTTGACCTCTTAGGACTTAGCTTCGAAAACTCACACTAAGGCAGAACGCACTAGTCCATTCCCAAACGGGCAAGTCCGAACTGGAACAGTAATATTTAGTCCGTCCCAAAATGTACTAATCTGACTCACCCGGACTAGTCTAGCACTGAGGCCCGACAAGTTCGATCACCCAAGTTTTCTCTCACAAAGGGTTCTCACTTAGGTTTTCTCTCAACCACGACTTTAAGCCTTCTTCTTTGATCTCAATACACACACCCTCACACAAAGATGGCCAGTCTAAACAAAATAAAATTTCTATGTCTGGGTCCTCGACGTCTATTTTAACATTTTCGTTTTTGAAAAAAATTCTTTCATTTCAATCATAATCAGTGCTTAAAATCAAGCTCAACTTATTAGTTTCTTAATTGTCATTATCAATCATCTAAAACCCACAAAAATGTCTAGATGCACATTATCATACCCCATGCGTTCACTTTCTCATCCTATTTACTACTCTACTCCCCCTCTTCATACACCCAAGCCCAAGAAACACAACAAAAAATAGGATAAAGAAACAGAAAATAAGGAAAAAGGAACAAAACACCATCATGCCGTGCAGTAAACTGAGTAATGTACGCACATCAAAACACATCTTGAAATAAGAGTTTTATTATAATTCTCTAGTTTCCTGGTATCTGCTTGTTGCAATGATCGGCCTCCAATAAGGGCCTGTTATTACAAAAGTTTCATGGACAACTCGATACTCCAGTGCAAGTAAATCACACGTTGCATCGAGGTTTTGCGACTACACCAAACAAACGGTAACTCGCTCAATCTTTGTTCCCTTCTTCCCCTGACTTGTCGACCTTCGCTGCTGCCGATGCGTAACTCACACTGTTGTCCCTCATGGTTTTGCATTGGCTAGACTGCTCATATCGAATGAAACCAATCTTCATCTTCGTCGAGCAATGTTTCAGCATCTGAAAAAAATATAATGCGCACACTAGATAAAGGTAATAGTGAAAGAAAGATAAGCATCAGTAGGACACACTTAAAGAAGCCACTTACATGAAGGAAAGCACTGATGGGGTGGCGTCCACATATGGTGTTCCCGTACTCATGCAAATACTGTTTGAACGCATCAGGGTCACCTGTCTCTATGATCTCCATGCCCGTATGATCCAAGGCCTCTATAGATTTATGAATGGCACCGTGTTTCTTATCGTAGTATGTATAACTAAACCTGATGTGAGAACGGGATTAACATAACTATTTCCTTGAAACCAGGTGATGAACAAGTAAACAAGAAACATAGATGCAGATGATCAACAGATAACATAAGATCTTGTTGCTTCTGAGTTTTCGCAACAAATCCATGTGAGCCAAAATATGAGTGTTGGATTATAGAGTTATAGAATTAATGCTTCAATCTGGCAATGAGAGCTTTCATCAACAGGCCTGTAAAAAATGTGGATCATGACCGCATTGTTTGCTTATTAAGGAAACAGTGTCTCCTCACATCTATCTAAAGTAAATTCAAATTTGCACTTGAAAAAAAATCAAAAGCTGTACAGCTGCATAACTCATTGATTAGACAGATTTGTTAGGTCAGAAAAGTTAAACATGTCAGGTGTCTGGTGCGAACCACCAAGCAACAGACTGTGAATGATCTGAAATAAACAGAATGTGCCTAAAATAAAACTACTGACCATTGTACTTTTGTCCAAAATAAGCAGCCAGAACATAAATTTGGACACTTTTTAGGCCTTGCGACAATATTCTGTGATGATCTCTACATGTTTTAGCCTAATTATTCCACCCCTCTGGGTACTTTTCTCAGTTTCTTATCACCTTCCTCATCAATTCTCATATAATCAATCACAAGACACCAACTGCCATATAGTCATCTTGAGATCATCATATACCTTGGAGGCCACCGGTCAGCCTCACCTGGTCCTTGCCTCACTTTTTTTTTTTTTTTTTGAAGTGGGAAACAGTAGGGGAACCCCGACTGTACAGTATATATTAATTAAGTAGTAACCGCTGTTAGAGATGTAAGGATATATTTGTATTTTCCCTTTTACGTAAGAGCTTTTTGCATAATTGTTATCTCTGTACATCTATTTATAGAAGTCTCTGGCCTCCTCAATAATACAACAGATGTGGGCTTTTCTTCGTCTCCGTTACGAGCCTACTGCTCAGTCTACCTCTCTTGCTGCTTGTCAGCACGAGCAGCTATTACGAGGGAGATGCTACAGTAGATGATTTCTTTGATCAGATGGAGGAGACTCGTCTTCGTGATGCTGGCTTGTTACGGATCTCGACTGTGTTGCATGCTCATTCTTTGACTTCTCGACCCACTACTGGTGTTCAAGCTTGTCGTTTTTCACATAATGCTCGTGGTGCTGGTACTGAAGGATGTCAGAAGAGTTTTGCTACTACAGATGCCCAGTTGCTTATGCTTCTTTGTCACCTTGCTGCCTCTACACCGTCAGGAGCTGATGGTATTGTGACTCAGCCTTCTGGACCTTCAGGTTCTGCTGCTGCTTCTCCGTCTTCCTCTGAGGGGCCACCTTTCACTTCTCGTTCACGTACTCATCCAAGGATTTTTTTTATTCTAGAGCTTCGTTTCATATGACTCTTTACTCCACATTTTATCATCTCTGAGTCATTCGTCTCGTTCTCTTACTGTTCATACTGTCGATAGTTCTCCACTTTCGGTTCTTGAACAGGGCACCCCTTTATCTGACTCTTTTAAAGTTCTCGATGTCTCCTATGTTTCTAACTTGACCATGCAACTTATGTATGCCGGTCAACTCAATGATCATAGTTGTCGAGTAATTCTTGATCTTGATTCTTGTTCTGTTGTGGATCGTTGTACGAATCAGCTTTTTGGCTCTGGTCCTCGTCGTCACGATTCTCAGCGACTCTAGGAGTTTGACTGACTTCGTCTTCCTTCCACTGCGTCTGCTAGTCTTGTTAGCTCCGCTTTTGCTACTCCGTCTACCTCGTCTTTTGCTCAGTGGCACCATCATTTAGGAGATATTTGTGGCTCTCGTCTATCTGCCTTAGTCGTCGATCTCTTTCTGCCTATTGTGTTTTTCTTGGTGGTTCCCTCATTGTTTGGAAGACTAAAAAGCAGGTAGCGGTTTCTCGTTCAAGTGCAGAGGCTGAGTTGCGTGTTATGGCTCTTGCCAGTGCAGAGGTTACTTGGTTGCGGTGGTTGCTTGAGGACTTTGGTGTTTTGTTGTTATGCCGACTCCTCTTGTGTCTGACAGTACGAGTGCTATCAGTATTGCTCGTGATCCGGTCAAGCATGAGCTTACCAAGAATATTGGTGTTGGTACTTCTTATACACGAGCACTGGTACAGGATGGTGTTGTTGATCTTCAGTATGTGCCTTCAAAGCTTCAGCTGGCGGATTTCTTCACGAAGGCACAGAATCAAGCTCAACATAGTTTTTATCTCTTCAAACTCAGTGTTCGTGATGCACCTTGGTAGGGGTATATTTGTATTATTCCTTTTACATAAAAGCTTTTCTACATAATTGTTATCCCTGTACATCTATTTATAAAGGTCTCTAGCCTCCTCAATAATACAAGCATTATTCATAACAAATGCAAGGGTTACACAGTTGGATAAATTAAAGAGCGAGTCATAACGGACTCTGATGGTTGAGTCCGAAAAAACATGACACTCTTTGAGTTAAGAGGGGCGAAGTTTAGTTCGGCAACCCAATCCATGACACTACTACGCTTGATAGAGTTAAATCTAGTGCTCTACAACACTACAGAGTCAGCGAATTTAGTCTTCCAGTCAGCCAAAGAGGGTTGGGCTCCTCTAAAGACGGTGTCGTTTTGATGCTTCTAGATTTTCTAGGCCGCAACAACAAAAACTTTCATGAAAGCTATGTTGTTCCAGTCTTCTTTTGTTAACTGTGTCATAATGAAGAAAGGCATGGCATTGGAAGAAGAGGTGGAAGGTGAGCTCTTCCGTGCCGTTGTGATTACGTAGGAGTACTCATCATCCTGTAGTTTGCAATTCTTTCATTTGAGCAGGTTTCTGGTGTTGAATATGTCCAAAAACATCAGCTGGTAGAAGATTTTGAGTTTTTAGATAGCGTTAGCTCCCAGATCCAGTCAATAGGCATGGGCGGTTGGATATTTTGGTAGTTGAGGTTGTAAACTGTCTTTGATGAGAATCCTTTTGCTGAATATTTGTAGGTCCATACGTCTGAGCCTCCTTGTCTTGTTTCAATGACCTCAGCTCGTGCAAGGTTTCATATTTTTCCATTGCCTGAATAGAGACGGGTGTGCGAAACGTGTTGTGAATATCTTGGACCTCCTTGTACTGTGCTGTCGAGATGTCCGAATTTCTTGCAAAAGTGTAAAGCCGAGACAGATCTTTTTAAGGTAGTGGTTTTTCCAGCATTCCTCCCAAAGGAAGACAGTGTCGCTCGGACCTACCTTGACTTTGGCCTTTGACTTGTATTGATCTCAGAAGCTGAGGATATCTCTGAACCAAAAGGCTGCCGTTTGCGTAGTAGGATTTCAAGATAAGGTGGACCCAGGACGTGTCGTGCTTGCTGTACAGTTTGTCCACAAATTTCTGAAGTAGGGAAGCGTTTATCTTTGACAGGTCTTTAAGCCCAAGACCACCATTGATCTTTGGAGAAGTGACTCTATCCCATTTGACAAGATGCTTTCCTCTTCCGATCACCTCCGAGCCTCTCCAGAGACATGATTTTCTGGTTTTCACAGTGGCTTGTAGGACCGTTGTTCTGAGTTTGAGCGTGCACATGTTGTAAATGAGAATGGTTGAGATAAGGTTGTCCACCAGAGTGCATTTACCAGCCATGAAGAGGAATGTCGACGTTGCGTTGAACTTTCTTTCAATCTTTGCCGTGAGATGATGGAAGTCCGAGGTTTTGGGTTTGTGAATGCCTAGAGGGAGACCTAGGTAGGTAAAAGGGAATGTCCCAATTTGGCAACCAAAAGTACCAGCCATGATGGTTGCTTCGTCGGGGGTAGGTTGATCGGGATCATGGTAGATTTTGTAGATTTACCCCGAGACCCATGGCTCCTGCAAAAGCTTGCAGTAGCGACTAAAAAAAAGGTTGTTGCTGGAAGACTTGGAGGGCTACTATGGTGTCATCGGCATAGTGGACAGTGGTGAAGTCCATGTTCGCCCGATGGTCCAGAGGTGATGTTAAGAGCCCTTGCATCCTGGTTGAGTTAGTCATGTGCTGGAGCAGATCAGCCGTGATGACAAAAAGGGAGGGGGGGAGGCGCTCACCTTGGCAGACCCCCTCTTTTGCAGTGGAAAGATTTACTTGGCATGCCATTGAGTAGGATCGATGAGGTAGCAGTGCTAAGAAGTTCTCGTGTCCAGGCTAACCAGTCTGGGGAAAGCCAAGTTGCATCAACGAACCAAGAATGGTCGCATGTTTTATCATGTCAAGCTTTTTCGAAATCTAGTTTGAGAATGACCAGCGGTTTCTTTGATTTTTTGCATTGATGGATGATTTGTAGTTCCAGACAATACAGTCCTGGATCGTCCTCCTTTTGATGAACCCATATTGGGTTTGGTGGATCAATGATTGTAGTCATAGTTGTAATCTGTCAACCATCAGCTCGGTGACCAACTTCGCTCTCGAGTTCAGTAGGGGGGTGGGCCTGTGATCCGTCGATCTTTCCGATGTGGGCACCTTGGGGATGAGTGTGATTAGAGAGTTGTTGATTGATTGTAAGAATTAGAAGGGGAAAGTTAATACCATTAATCGGCAAGGGGTACATATATATGGGTACAAAACTTAAGGGCCAAAAAACCCTAACTTGGGAGCCAAGGAGCCTAATACAAAAAGACTAAACTGCCCCTATAGTACCCTAGTACAAGTGCTGTCTAACACCCCCCCGCAGTCCCAACATCTAGCCACGGCAGATGTTGAGACTGGACCGAAACTCGTTGAACACCGTGGAAGGAAGTCCCTTCGTGAAGATGTCGGCGAACTGCGACGATGTCGGAACGTGCAGGACTCGCACCTGCCCGAGAGCCACCCGCTCACGAACGAAATGAAGATCAATCTCCACGTGCTTCGTGCGCTGATGTTGCACTGGGTTGGTGGAGAGGTAGACGGCGCTGACGTTGTCGCAGTAGACCAACGTACTCCGGGCGAGGGGGGTGGAGCTCCTGAAGCAGCTGCTGAAGCCAGGAGGACTCAGACCACTTCGTTGGCCACGGTGCAGTACTCTGCCTCGGCACTCGAGCAGGACACCACGGGCTGCCACTTCGAGGACCAGGAGACGAGGTTGCCACCCAGGAAGACGGCGTAGCCGGAGGTGGACCGGCGGGTGTCCGGACAACCCGCCCAGTCAGCGTCAGTGTAGACGACCAGCTCGGAGGCAGAGTCGCGCCGCAGAAGAAGGCCGTAGTTGTGGGTGTCACGCAGGTACCAAAGGATCCGCTTCACCGCCGTGAGATGCGTCTCCCGCGGAGCATGCATGTGGAGACACACCTGCTGAACCGCGTACGAGATGTCCGGCCTGGTGAAGGTGAGGTACTACAGGGCACCTGCAAGACTCCTGTAAGAGGTGGGGTCGGCGACCGGGGCGCTGTCGGCCGAAGACAGCTTCGCCTGGGTGTCCACGGGAGTGGAGCACGGCTTGCAATCAGCCATGCCCGCTTGCTCGAGGATATCCAGGCAGTACTGGCGCTGGTGGAGGAACAGGGCGCCCGGGCGGTGCTCGACCGCAACGCCCAGGAAGTGGTGGAGCTGGCCGAGATCCTTCATCGCGAACTCGCGCTGCAGGGCGGAGATCGTGCGTTGAAGAAGAGCCGAGCTAGATGTCGTGAGGACAATATCGTCCACGTACAGGAGGAGGTAGACAGTGTCATCCTCACGCCTGTAGACAAAGAGCGAGGTGTCCGACTTGGCCTCGACGAAGCCGAGCAAGGCCAGGAAGGAGGCGAACCGGTTGTACCAAGCCCGAGGCTGCTTCATCCCGTACAGGGACTTCTTCAGCCGACAGACCAAGTCTGGACGGGCTGCTGACTGCAGTACACCGTCTCCGTCAGCGTCCCGTGGAGGAAGGCGTTCTTGACGTCCAGCTGGTGGACAGGCCAAGAACACGACAGAGCCAGCAATACAATGGTGCGAACCATCACCGGCTTCACCACTAGGTTGAAGGTGTTGGAAAACCGGAACTAATTTTTGATAATAAAATTGCTTAATCTGGCGGGGTGCACACGGCTGTATATAAAGACCCCTTACAGATAAAAACACCTCTAAAACTCTTTAGGACTCTTCCTAAAATATTTAGACTTAAACTTAAACTCTAACTCTTTCTCTAATAACCAATCGTATCCGATCTGGACACCCCCTAATCTCTAGTTTATTCTAGAAAACATGATTATTTTCAACATACCCCCTAATCTTGTTTTCTAGCATATACTTATTTTAAGATGTAGACACACTACACCCCACCCTAGGACGAACACATCATCCTAGACGACCATAGGACGAACACATCATCCAGCACTATTTTGAGACGAACACATCATCTCTGGAACACCTGTGAGACGAACACATCATCTCTGGACGAACACATCATCCAATTGGAACGAACACATCGTCCCAGACACAAATTTGGAGCAAACACATCACCCCTCCCAGAATGAACACATCATCCCGAGCAATAGCTTGGGTAAACACATCACCCCACCCGCGACGAACACATCATCACGAGCACTCTTCTCAGAAACACCTCCATTGCTGCGAACCACCACATCCTTGGGCACACATCCCTTGCTCGTGACTAACATCGACACAACGTAGGCCCAAATTCCACTTTCCACGAACCAGACTAAGGCAGGGTGCAGCCTTCACCTCAGCCCCTACTGGACCTCTTCTCATTCAGCACGCTAAACAGCCCAACAACTACACGTACCAAGGCCCACCTCAGTCCAGCACTAAGCAGCTCGCGTGGAATGTCCAGCACCAGATTTGGGCCCGGCCCGGTTCAGTCTTCTTCCACACGGTTCCTTTCCCTGCAACCAGCACGAGTACATCTGCCTCGACTCACAGCAACGAGCAGCTCCCATGGCAAGGGCAGCCGGTGCCACCCCCAATCGCCGCCGCAGCTTGCCAGTTCGTTCAGCCTCAGCACGCGCAGCTTTCCAAGCATCAGTTCGCCTCGGACGATGCCTGACCCTCCAACGTTGTGCAAGCAACGCCATGATGCGGAACCGCATCGGCTCGGCCTCAGGTCCACCGATCGCGGATATCGATTTCCGCTTAATCGAGTTCATCCACGCCATCTCGTCTGAATCTCGATGGAAGCAATGGCGATTCGCAGCGGAGCGCCCCGAATCCACGTCCGGCCGCGCTTGAATCTCTCGCCTTCGTCGAGTGTCGAGTCGCCCGACTCCCGCGCGCTCGAACCGTATACCGCGGTCCAACGATTCCCGGCGAGTCCCCACGTCGAGCCGCCCTTCACACGGATTCGTCGAAGCTGCGCCAAATCCACGCTCGATCCGGCTTGAAATCGCTCGAGCGCGCACGTGTCTCTGGCCATGCCGTCTCCCCGCCGAATCTGCCTCCAAATCGACCGATTCTGTGGGGATCGACCCGATCTGGTTGCTGCCCGCCAGATCTGCTCTGCCATGGCCGCCCTTCGTCGACCGCGTCCACCGGGATCTGCTCGTTCCGCGCCGGCATCCCGCGTTGGGTCCTGAACCGCCCCTCCTGGCCTCCACCTTCTGCTTGCCTGATCCCGGCACGCGTCCGTGTCCACCCCGAGAGCACGTCCTCCCGGGGCAGATCCAAAACCACCCAGCTCCGATGCCAATTGTTGGAAAATTGGAACTAATTTTTGATAATAAAATTGCTTAATCTGGCCGGGGGGCACACGGCTGTATATAAAGACCCCTTACAGATAAAAACACCTCTAAAACTCTTTAGGACTCTTCCTAAAATATTTAGACTTAAACTTAAACTCTAACTCTTTCTCTAATAACCAATCGTATCTGATCTGGACACCCCCTAATCTCTAGTTTATTCTAGAAAACATGATTATTTTCAACAGAAGGTCTCGTCGTAGTCGACGCCGGAGCGCTGCGTGAAACCGCGAAGCACCCACCGTGCCTTATACCTCTCAAGAGACCCATCTGTCTTCCTCTTATGCGTGAACACCCACTTGCCCGTGACAACATTATCACGACCAGGACGGGGAACCAGGTCCCAGGTCCGGTTGGCGAGCAGAGCCACATACTCTTCTTCCATAGCCCGACGCCAGTGAGGGTCGGCGAGGGCGCTACGGACAGAAGAGGGGATAGGCGAGATGGGTGATGAGGCAGGCGGCGGGGAGGTCGAGGACGATAGAATGACCGCGGAGAAGCGTTCCACCAGTCCAAGAACGCCAGCGGCTCGTCGAGTCACCATGGGGTGAACGTGACGAGGGTCCCGGTGGAGCAGCGGTGGGTGGTACACTGGAGGCTCAGTGCGGGAAGAAGCCGGTGCACCAAGCCGCGCTCGTCGCTGATAGACGAGAATGGGCTCGGCGTACCACGATCCAGGGGTCGCGGGTGGTGCGGCTGACGACGTCGGGGATGCCATCGTGGACATCGGGGTCGCGCGAGGCGCGGCGGACGACGTCGGGGACGATAGGGCCGCGCGTGGTGCGGCTGACGACGTCGGGGGTGTCGGGGCCGCGCAGGGTGCGGCGGACGACGTCGGGGACAGCGGGGCCGCGCGTGGCAAGGCAGGCGGCGTCGGGGACGCCGGGGCCGCGCGTGGCAAGGCAGGCGGCGTCGGGGACGCCGGGCCGCGCGTGGCGCAGCGGACGACGTCGGGGCCGTCGGAGGAACGGCTAGTGGCGGCAAGAATGCTGGAGCCGCAGGAGGCACGACAGGTGGTGTCTGAGACACGGTGGTCATGTCCGGCGCAGCTAGAGGAAGACCCGCAGAAGGTAAAAAACAAGGTCGCTGGACAGGAGCGGCCTCAGGGTCAGTGGAAAAAAGAGAATCCAACTCGGAGACCGAGTCAGAGGAGGACCCAGCGAAAGGGAAGGACTCGTCAAACACGACATGTCGGGAGACCAAGATGCGGCGAGTGGTAAGGTCGAGACACCAGTACCCCTTATGATCAGGGGAGTACCCAAGGAAGACACACCGAGTCGAACGAGGCGCGAGCTTATGAGGGGCAGTGGCAGAGAGATTAGGGTAGCAAGCGCACCCGAAACTCGAAGATGGTCGTAAAGAGGAGGGGTGCTGAACAAAGCGAAATGAGGAGTGGAGCACTAATCGCCTTAGTAGGAAGGCGATTAATGAGGTAGGTGGCGGTGTGAAGCGCCTCCGCCCAGTAGCGAGGAGTAGAAGCCTGGAACATCAGGGAGCGCATGACATCGTTGGTCGTCCGAATCATGCGCTCAGCCTTGCCGTTCTGGGGAGAGGTGTACGGGCAAGACATGCGCAACTGAACACCGTGAGAAAGAAGGAAGTCACGGAACGCAAAGTTGCCAAACTCGCGCCCGTTGTCACACTGGACCGCCCTGATCGTGCGTCCAAACTGGGTGGACACCCAAGCGAAGAAGTGAGAGAGAGTGCCGAAAGTATCAGACTTCTGTCGCAAGGGAAAAGTCCACGAATAGTGTGAGAAATCATCAACGACGATCAAGTAATACTTAAGGCCGGAAACACTGAGAATAGGAGATGTCCAAAGATCACAGTGGATCAGATCAAAGATGTGCTCGCGACGAGTGACAGAGTGCGAAAAAGGAAGACAAATGTGGTGACCAAACTGACAAGCATGGCAAAGAGACTTGTGAGTACCCCGAGTACACGAAATCACTGAACTACCAAACAACTTCGACATAGCATCAATGCTGGGATGACCAAGCCGACGATGCCAGATGGTCAAAGAGGCTGTCGTAGTCAGGGCAAGAGGCAGAGCGGAAGCTGGAAGACGCATCGTGTACAGAGGTCCCGAACTCTCACAGCGAAAAAGAACACGCCGAGTAGTAAGATCCTTCACAGATAAACCAAAAGGATCGAACTCGATGGAAACACGGTTGTCAGTAGTGAAACGGCAAACGGAAAGAAGGTGTTGAATGATGTCAGGAGCAATAAGAACATCACGGAGCTGAAAAGAACCCGACGAACGAACCCAAGTCACCTACTGAGGTGACCGGAAGAACCGACCCATTTCCAACAACGATAGATGAAGGATGAGAGGGGTGAGAAGGACGGTTAGAAGAGAGTATACCGGCGTCATGAGTGGTGTGGTACGAGGCGCCAGATTCCACCACACAGTCAGGTCCAGACGGCGGGAGACCCTGCAGGTAGACCGACGGTGTAGCACGGGTCGCAACATGCCACGGCAATGGTGGGGCCAGGGAGGAAGGCAACACGCTCGGACCAGCGGCTGGGTTACCCGAAACCCAGTAGACCAGAACGGGGGGGGGGGGGGGGGGGGGGGGGGCGAGGTGCATGGCGGCTCAGCCCGTGAGAGGTCATGGTCGCGAATGGTGTAGCGACTCCAGCAACCGGCGGTGGGGATCTGGAATCGGGTCAGGTGGCACTGGGTCTGGACCCTGCAGCAGCCGACCCGACGATGGTAGGATGAGTGCACGCAGGTCCGGCGACCAGCGGCGCAGCTCTGTCGGCCGGTAGTGCGGATCCAGCAACGGGCCGCACGGATCCTAGTAGCAAGGGAGCATAGAAGCCCGGGGGCGGCGGCGGCGGCACGTAAGAACGCGGCGGCAGCCCGACAACATCCTACATAGTGGCGGCCAGGAGAAGCATTGTCGGGGCCCACGTCGGCAAGAATGGCTGTGACGAGGCGGCAGCGGCCGGAACGAGGTCGGACAAAGGTCGGTGCAGGCCAGGAGCGCCAGCTGGCGGCAGCATCCACGCCGGCCAGCACTGTGGCACCGGTGCGGCGGCGGTGCCCGATCCGGTGTCGGGGAGCCCGGCGGCGGCGTGGTCAGCACCCGAGCCGGGGCCGAGCAGCAGGGCGGCAGCGCGACCAGGGGAGGCGGCGACGTGGCTGGCGGCGCCAGATCGGGCGGCGGCGTGGCCGACGGCACCAGATACAGCGGCGGCGCGCGCAGGGGAGGCAGGGGCGTGGCCGGCGGCGCTAGATCCGGCGGCAACGCGCGCAGGGGAGGCGGCGGCGTGGCCGGCGGTGCCAGATCAGGCGGCGGCGCGCTCAGGGGAGGCGGCAGCGTGGCCGGCGGCGCCAGATCCGGCGGCGGCGCCCGCAGAGAAGGCGGGGGCGTGGCCGGCGGCGCCAGATCCAACGGCGGCGCGCGGAGGGGAGGCGGCGGCGTGGCCGGCGACACCTGATCCGACGGCGGCGCGCGCAGGGGAGGCGGCAACGGGGGCTGGCCGTGCCGGATCCGGCGGCGGCGCGCGCAGGGGAGGCGGCGTCAAGGTCGGCGGCGCCGGATCCGGCAGCAGCGCGCGCAGGGGAGGCGGCGTCGGGGCCGGCGGCGCCAGATCTGGCAGCAGCGCGCGCAGGGGAGGCGGCGGGGAGGGGCTCCAGGCCGACAATGAAGGGGGGGAGGTGGAGGGGAGCCGGCCGGCGGCGGCGCCTGTAGATGCGGGAACACCCGGCATCAGTAGAGGAGAGAGAGAGGAATCTGATACCAAATTAGAAGGGGAAAGTTAATACCATTAATCAGCAAGGGGTACATATATATGGGTACAAAACTTAAGGGCCAAGGAACCCTAACTTGGGAGCCAAGGAGCCTAATACAAAAAGACTAAACTGCCCCTATAGTACCCTAGTACAAGTGTTGTCTAACAGTAAGCTGCAATTAACCTCGAAGAAGTGGTGCAGAGTTTGTATATGTCCTCTTTGATGATGTCCTAGAACCTCTTGTAGGACTGCGCGTTGAATCCATCCGGCTCGGGTACTTTGTCACTCGGCATTTCCTTATCGTCCAATCAATCTTTGTCTGCGTGAATGGGGCTGCCAAGGGCTACACATCGTGAAATGTAGGCACCAAGTTCTCCAGACCTAAATAGAGACTTGTTTGGCTTTTGCCCAATCTCCAGGCTGATCATGTGGTGGGCGCTAGAGAAACACAAAATCCCAACAAAGTCTATTAACCTTATCAAGGGTATGTACGATAATATGGTGACAAGTGTGTGCATAAGGTATAGTGAGACCGATACTTTTCCTATCACAATAGGGCTACACCAAGGATCAGCCTTAAGTCCATACATCTTTTCCTTAGTGATGGATGAGGTGTCGAAGGATATACAAGGGTATATCCCTTGGTGTATGCTCTTTGCTGATGATGTAGTGTTGGTAGATGAAACTAGAGATGGTGTTGATAGAAAATTGGAGTTATAGAGACAGACCTTAGAGTTCAAGGGGTTTAGACTTAGTGGAACCAAGACCGAGGATATGAGATGCGACTTCAGTGATGTTGGGTGCGAGGAAAGAAATGTTAGTTTACAAAGACAAGTAATACCTAGGAGGGACACATTTCGATATTTAGGATCAATGTTACAAAGAAATGGTGATATTGACGAAGATGTTTGTCACAGGATCAAGATCAGGTGGATGAAGTGGCAGCAAGCCTCTGGAATCTTATGTGATAAAAAAGTTCAACAAAAATCGAAAGGAAAATTCTATAGGATGGTGATCAGACCTGCGATGTTGTATGGAGCAGAATGTTGGCCAACTAAAAAACAACATGTCCAACAAATCAGTGTTGCTGAGATACGCATGCTACGCTGGATGTGCGGTCACACAAGACGAGACAAAATTAGGAACGAGGTGATACGTGATAGGGTAGGGGTGGCACCGATTGAGGAGAAGCTAATCCAACATCGCATACGGTGGTTTGAGCATATCTAGTGGAGACCTATAGAAGCACCGCTTAACAGTGAGATTATAAAGAGTAGAGAAAATTTTAGAAGAGATAGAGGTCGACCAAGGTTGACATGGCAAGAGGCAGTGAAACGAGACTTTAAGGAGTGCGACATACCTAGAGATTTGGCTCATGATAGGACTGCATGGAAATTAGCAATTCATGTGCCAAAATCTTAGTTTATTCGTATTTTGTTACTCTTATCTTCTTTCTTACTGTTCCATTTCTAAAATATATAAAATGTATAATCTTATATTTGTATCTTTTTACTCTCATCTTATTTTCTATTACCTTTTTTAAAATATTGTTGGGTTTCATTTCTAGCCGACCCCAACTTGTTTGGGACAAAGGCTTGGTTGTTGTTGTTGTTGTCGTCTCTCTGAATTCTTCACATAACAATGTTGCCTTGGCAGCATGATCCGTGATCTCCTGACCACTTCGGTCTTGGATGCTGGTTATCACATTGCGCCTGTACCTCTCTGTGGCAGCAGCATGAAAGAACTTTGTTGGCTCGTCACCGAGTTTGATTCATCTCTGTGTACTTTTGTTTCCAACATTCATTCTTTATTTGAGCATGTTTCAGATGTGGATCTTGAGAAGTGTGTGAAATACCTCTTCATTTGTGAATACAATCTTTGTTCCTCTAGCTTGTCCATAACGCCTAAGGAGACATTGGAGGCTTTTAACCCGCGTGGGAGCAAGCCAATCGTCTTGTGCCACCTTTTCATTGTCGACCTCAATGCTTTGAACTTGGTCGAGATGGTTCTAGTTGTGCCCATATTATGAGTCAGCATACTGTTCCAAGTGTCTGACCAGATCACTGAAGCCCGGTACTGTGAACCAAAAGCTCTCTACCGTGGAGCTTTGTGCTTTGGGAATATTAGTGCCGATTTGGACCATGGAGGGTGTGTCATCAGATGTAGTCTTGGCAGGGGCAATAGTAGAGATAGAGGGTAGTTGATCGTCCAATGCACCAAAGTGAAACGCCTGTCCAACTGCTCTAACAGAGGAGAGGATTGCATGTTGCTCCAGGTGAACCTTCTCCCCTTTAGTGGGATTTCGGCTAGGTCCAAGTGGTTGATGGTGTCATTGAATGTCTGGGTGTTCGTGTAGTTGGCACCGAGCTTGTTTCTGTTTTATGATGCTCTGCAGAAGTTGAAATTGCCCATTATGATCCAATCTTGATTGTTTGAGATTTAGAGGCTTCTTAGTCGGTTGATGAAGTCCATTCTGGGCTAGCCATTGCATGGGCCATATAACATTGTTAGGGTCCATTGATTACCATTGAATAAAGAGGTGAAGTGAATTGTGACGGCAAATGGGAGGTTCTCCATCAGTACTCCCTTTATCAGATTCAGCCGATGAGGATGCCACCCAAGGCTCCCAGAGAAGGAACAAAGGCAAACTTGTTGAACTTTTTGGGCACTTGTCACCTGAGGAGAGATTGATCAACGAGTTCTTTCTTTGTTTCTTGGAGACAAGATGGAGCACGCACTTTCCCCTATCTTTGCTCGAACCGCGTGGTGCTCAATGGGATTGTTTAGTCCTCAAGCATTCTAGGTAAGTACCAGTTTTTGTTGATGTTGTTACTCATTTTGAAACAAAGCCATAGATCGGGGTGGGCCGCATAATAATAGGATTCTTGCGGACCGTTGCAATTTGCATGTAAGCAATACCATTTCGCAAGAAGAAAGGTAGACGCGACATATCGAAAAAGGTAAGGCAAAAGCAATACGTGCGATGTTGCGTAGAACAAAGATGATTCCAAAAAGGGGGCTTATTAACAGTGAGCCCCAGAAGAGCCCCAGAAGACAGCTATTCAAGTTGCAAGGGAGAGGGGGAATTAAGATTCCTCTAGGGCAGCTGTCGTCCTTCCTGCTTCGCACTCCTTGGTACGACTATGCAAAAGGTGCAGGGACCCATGGGATGACATTGGGAGTCTCATTTGCCTCCCTCGTCGGCTGGGTAAATGCAGCGTTCACTATCACCGCGTGGATGTCATATCTCTCACCTTCACCTGTAGTTCCGAAGTTAGAATTTGAGGGAAGGGTGAGGCGGCGGAGTCAAGTGCAGAAATGGTAGAAAATTTCATTGGACCAGGAAGCTATTCTCTTGGGATTTTACCCTGAGGGGTTGAATGTGTCGTGGACTCAACATGCCTGTTGGTTTGGCCACGATCCTGCTGCTGGAATCTGCGTCCATCCTGGGTGGCAGGGAGCCTGGGACTCCTAGTACCAGGGTTTAGGGCGAGCATGGAGCGCGTTTGTTTGTGCGGGTTCGATTGTTGGTAAGGGTTTGCATGGACAGGCTGACAGACTGAGAAGCAAAAAAAGTGGTGCAGGAACCTGTGTCGGCTCGGAGCGAGTGCGACGGCCATAGACCCACCCGAAGCACCCAGTGTGGTGTTCCGGTGTAGACCTCCTTCCCCTGGCAGGTGGCAATGTTGGGAGAGCTGCAGGAGGCTGGTGGTGGGGAAGTTGAAGTATGCGTGCCACGGTCGGGTTGCGGCGAAGGGAGGCAGCCAAAGAGGACTTCTGCCAAGGGAGCCGAGAGCCACCATGCGGACGGCGCGGTAGGGAACATTGAGGATAGTAGCCGTCGGAGAGCCGCGAAGTCAAAGAGTCGATTCTAGGATGGTTGTTGGGCAGTGTCGGCATTGCCGAGGTTGCTGAAGCTTAGCGACTTCGGCATTGGCAGAGGCTTGCACATTGGAGGTGTGGAGTTGTTGGACTCAGAGCTCGCACCCTGGATGATGCCGAAGCCCAGGTCGATCACCTGTTGCAAGGCGGTCGGAAGCAGATTTTGGGGCCAGCCCAGGTCGATCACTTGTTGCAGGGCGGCCGAAAGCAGGTTTTGGGGCCAGGGGACCAGCCCCATCCATTGTGGCCCTCCGTTCTTACCCGCTACCGATGCGACAGCGGCAATCGTGGCATCCCACATCAATTATGGGTTGGGGTCAGAGAGCACGAAGTTTGGTTCCTCCGCAATCGTGGCATCCCACACCAGTTCTGGGTTGGGGTCGAGGAGCAAGAAGTTTGGTTCCTCCTCTTCAAGGGGGGAGGTGGCGGAAGGGGATAGGGGGTTTCCATTGGGAGGGATGTCATCCTTCCCAGCCAGGGGGAGTGGGAGAATGGAAGCAAAGCCGAGGACAGTGACCGGACATGTCCAGGACCAGGTGAGACCACGTGTGTCGAAGTGTTTGAAACGACACTTCCCCCAGACCTGCTAAGGAGCAGTACGCAGAGGTTCTTGTTATGGTTGGGGTACGCAGAGATCAAGATCAAGATGATGACACTAGAGATTTACGTGGTTCGAGCCGCCTAAGTGTAATACCCTACTCTACGGGGTTTGGGTTGTTGTATTGTGTGAGTCTATTTCTTAGTATGCGGGTTAGCTTGGATCGGATCAGTTATCCTTGGGTACGTGCGGCACAACCCTTTTATAGTTCTAAGGACTGACCGTTACAAAGCTTGTCTGGCCCGACATGTGGCTCTGGCGTATTTAATGGCCTAATACACTGTCTAAAGGCTATTAAGCATGATTAATAGTGTGATAACGTGTCTTAATGGTTGTGTTACTCCTATTAACAGTGCTCTGATCGCGTGTCGTTAATATAGTATTAACGACACGTAATTAAATCTTGTAACTGCCGCTTTAATTACCCTTGATTGTTCGTGCTGAAGGAGATCTGCCAGTGTATACGTCGATGAAGGTCCGGAGGCTCCACACGTGGAAGCTCCGGAGCTTTCCCTTACGAGAGGTTAGGTCCGGAGCTGATGTACACGTGTCGGCACCGGAGCTCCTCTCTGCTGGGGGTTAGGTCTAGGGTCGTTGTACACGTGTTGTCACTGAAGCTTTCCTTTGTTGGGAGCTTAGTTCTGGTTTTCCTTTACACGCGTTGACCCAGGAGCTACCCATATGAGGGGAGCGGGTCTGGTGCAATGTGACATGTGGGGCCCGAGGAGACCTTCAACTCTGACAGGTAGAACTCCCTTGTACTCTTCACGGTACTAAGGGGTATCCAGTACGCAGGGTACCGACAATGGCCCCCGGGCCCACCTCTGGGAGAAACCCCTTGGGTTAAGTTATTCTACTGGAGGTGGGGCCATTCTCGATTCCCGCGCTTCAATTTTAAGAGTCTTCTAATATGCTGTTGGAGCGATGGTCCAGGAGTGAACCATTGACGTGTGGCTTGTTATGAATGTGGCAGATAAGATCTTTAAGTGAGGATCTCAAGCAATTGAAGGTCGCCGGTTCCCAATACGAAAACCGTATCGGTTTCGCGCGCCCTACCAGGGTGTCGCCCTCGAGTTTCCCGCCGCTCATCATGACAATGGTTCGCCTAGGGTAAGAACCTCGATCTCTTCGTCGGGGTGGCCCCAGGCCCACTAGTCATTGACGGGGTAGACTTTTGAAAAGTGTCTTTGTTCTCACTGCAGTTTCCATCCAAGCGTCGCGAAGGCTTACTTAAGAGGGAAAGTGTGCACGGTTTGAGGACTCTTTACGCCTTCGATCAAATTTGCGCTCAGAGCCTCCCAAACTCCGCCTAACTTCCCTTCCTTTGCTCCACTTTGCTGCGATGGAGTTAGGTCTTCCCAAGAGCCGCCTCAAGAGTGACGATGATCTGATGAAGGTCCGGACCTATATGGGGTGGTCCAGCGACTCCTTCAACCACTTGGTTCGCGCCGGCAAGCTCCCGTTCAAGAAGGAACGTAGTGGCGACATGGTGTACTTCTCGGCATACACCATGGTGGGATTCATTCCACCTTTCTCTACTTTTCTTTTGATGCTGCTGGACTTTTATGGTCTGCAGTTGTATCACCTTGGCCCCCATTCTCTTCTTCTCGTGGCGACGTTTGTCCACTTTTGCGAGATGTGGGTGGGTATCCCCCCTGCATCGAGCTATTCCGCACCTTCTTCACCATCCACACCACCGGCAAGGGGACTGAGCTTCTTGGCTTCTACTATTTCGTGAAGCAAGAACTGCCCTTTCAAATACTTGAAGTCGTTTCCTTCCGGCAAATAGGACGACTGGAAGAAAGATTGGATCATCATTGCAGTGGAGGAGCACGAGAAGTTGGAGCTGTCCGAAGGTCTTCCCAACGTTGACACCAACGCCTGGGAGTGTAGTTCCGGTGCTATCAGATGCCTTCAACCCCGTCTTGACCAGGATCCGCGAATGCGTGGAGGGTGGAGTGACTCCTCAGATGGTCTTCTGCAACTTCCTGGTCAATAGATGGGCTCTGTTGAGGAAGAGGAAGAAGCTTGCGTGGGCCCTCAACAGCGTGATGGATGACGACCGGATTGAAACCGGTCTGAAATCCAACTTGAATGACGAAGCTTTGGAGATCCATCTTAAGAAATTCCACCATGGGATAAACGTCAACGGCGACGACTTAGTTCCGTCGGCAGCTTTCCTCCCTCTGAACATGGAGGTGCAGTTCAGAGGGAGGAATGGGACAGATCGACTCCATCAACAAGTGTTTGGATCGCCATGATGTGCACCTTGCACGCATGGAGAAGACACCGGAGACGGAGAACTCCGAGCAGGAGGATCTACAGCACACACCGCGAGGCAGCAACGGTCCCCGCGACGTTGGTGGCGACAACGACCAGCACGTCTTCCGGCGCCACCAGAGGCGCGCTGCTTCTGATGACGGCGGGTTGCGCCGTCACAAGATCAGCTTTCCCAAATACGACGGGGAAACTAATCCTCTGACATGGCTCAACAAGTGTGAAGCATACTTCCGCGGGAAACGAACGATGCCTGACGAAAAGGTGTGGCTCGCGTCTCTCCACCTGGAGGGTTCCGCGGCGACTGGTACATCGCGATGGAGCGCGAATGCGGAATCGTGTCCTGGGAGCGGTTCGCGGACTTCGTCAACATGCGCTTCAAACCCCCACTCCGCTCCAACGACCTGGCTGAGATTAAAGATCTTCGTCGTACCGGTACGGTTGAGGAGTACCAGCGTCAGTTCCTGATCCTTCTCAATCGATGCGAGGATATCAACCAACGCCAGCAGATCAATCTATTCACTGCTGGCCTGGGCGACCCACTTCGTACTAGTGTGGAACTGCAGCACCCTACAAATCTGCAAACGGCCATGAGTCTGGCCAGGGCCTTTGAACGACAGTTTGCGACATCAACAGACAATGGGGCACTGAAGGGCGCAGCCTCTCAACGCTCTACGCGCCCTTCCCCTGTGTCACGCACCGCCACCACAGCTTCTAGTGGTGGTTCTATTGCACCTGCTCCGACATCTTCACAGTGACGACATCCTCACGTTCGCGCCTCAAGCGTCTCACAGCGGATGAGATGGCTGCTAAACGGGCAAGCGGAGAGTGCTATCACTGCACGGAGCGGTACACGCCGAATCATAAGTGTGTCGACAAGGGCATCTTCCTCCTGGAGCTTGACGACGACAACGACGATGTTGACGCGGCCATTGCTGACCTGGGCATCTCACTACACGCGCTGACCGGCATTGACCTCGCCAACACGATAAAGCTCCAGGTTGACGTCCGCGGCAAGCTGCTGACCGCACTGGTCGACACGGGTTCCACTCACAACTTCACCACGGAGCCCCTCATCCAGGAGCTCGACCTAGTAATGTTGCCGCGATCAGGCGTCGGCGTTCGCGTCGCCAACGGTGACTTTATCTCCTGCACAATCATATGTCCACGTGTACCCTTGATAATTGCAGGAGATCGCTTCGACGTCACATGCTACGCGCTCCACTACGCGCTACCACTTGACAGCTTCGACTTTGTTCTCAGTGTTCAGTGGTTGCGGTCCCTGGGACCCATCCTCTAGAACCTCGAGAATCTCACGATGAAGCTGTGGCACGGAGAACGTGAGGTGGTCTGGACGGGGCTGCGCAGTTCATCACCTGTGTGTGCTTCCCTGGCGCAACCTACCAACATGATGGGCGCCCTCCTGGCAAGCTTCCAAGACCTCTTCAACGAGCCACGCAGCCTTCCTCCTCCACGGCGCCACGACCACCGCATCAGGCTCCTGCGGGCCACTGCTCCAGTAGCCGTCCAGCTGTACCGCTACCCCCAGCTTCTCAAAGACGAAATTGAGAAGTAGTGTGCCGAGATGCTTCGCCAGGGCAACATCCGAGAGTGCACCTCTACATTCTCCTCACTGGTGTTTTTTTTTTGACCAAGACAGTAGGGGAAACCCCGACTGTGTTAATCAGTGTTTTGAAACCCCGCATGGATGCCTAGGCGCCTAGGCAGGCGCCAAGGCGAGGATCAGGCGTTGAGGTGTGCAGCGGTGGCGGGGCTGAGATTTATGGTGGAGAAGGCGCTGAGATGGGCGGCGGAGGTGCTGAGGGCAGAAAATCGGTGATGGTGGCGCGCTAAGGGCGTGGGCGGCGGCGGCGGCGCAAAGGATCGGGGGTAGGCGGAGAAGAAACGGTTCCAGCAGTTCAACTGGGCCTAAATGA
The DNA here is from genome assembly GCA_036927565.1 of Tuctoria greenei. Classification (NCBI taxonomy): domain Eukaryota; kingdom Viridiplantae; phylum Streptophyta; class Magnoliopsida; order Poales; family Poaceae; genus Tuctoria; species Tuctoria greenei. The sequence continues at coordinate 143,854,472 of JAYESD010000008.1, read as the reverse complement.
ATGCTCGGCCCAATATGATATCAGTCGTTGGATGCCATCCAATGGTCAATATTTCAGATGGCGTCAATAACCCTAAATCCTCCTCATTTCCCTACCCACCAGTGCAGCGGCTCTTCCTCTCTCCTCTCCTCTCCTCTCCTCACCCGCGCGGCAACCGCGACGATGGCGGCGGCGGTGGTCGGGGAAACCAACGACGTTCCTAGACCGCGTCAGACGTTTGGAGGCGGCGGCAGAAGGCGGTTGCGGCGGCTCTTCCTCTCTCCTCTCCTCTCCTCTCCTCACCCGCGCGGCAGCCGCGACGATGGCGGCGGCGGCGTCCGGGGCAGCCGGCGACGGTCCTAGACCGCGTCAGACGTTCAGAGGCGGCGGCGGACGGCGGCTACGGCGGCAACCAGGCGAGGCGAGCCTCCCTGGCGTCCTCGCGCCACCGACTGGACGCCTAGGTGGCGACTAGGCGACGCCTCAAAAACGCTGGTGTTAATATATATAGAAGTATAAGTAAGCGAACTACAGAGTGCTCATTACAATTTTAGCTTCCTGAGATAGGATTATGAAACAGGTTGTTCAGCCAAAGAAGGATTCTAGCTTTGACATTAGGCCTAAACCTAATAGACTGAGCACTAATAGAATTACGAAACTCATTTTTCCAAGTATGCAGCGAGGGTTGGTCTCCTCTAAAGATCTTGCCATTACGCTGCTTTCAAATTTCCCAAGCCGCAATCGAGAAAATCTCCATGAATCCTTGCCCCCACGTTGTGCCTGCCAACTCAATGGTTGTGAAGAATGGTAGTGTGTGGTCCCAATTGAAGTGAAGAAAATCCCAGCATGTCGTGCTTAATGGACAGGTAAAGAATAGATGATATGTGAACTCTTTCGTGGCTGGGTTGCAAAGCACACATGAGTAGTCATCATTATCCAACTGGTATTTTCTCCTCCTTAGTAGGTTTCGTGAGTTTAACCTGTCTAAGAACATTAGCCAGCAGAAGATTTTGATTCTTTTTGTCATTTTTGCCTTCCAGATCTAGTCCATCGGTCTTGGTTGCACAATATTTAGAAAGACTGAGTCGTAAATCCAACTTGTTTTCAGCATGTTAGCTCCATTGAAATATGTCCAGACATCAGGAATATGTTGTGCTTGTAAATCATGAGGATGTTGTATGATTTGAATGAGTTGTTGTATTTCAGTCACAGAGTGGGGTGTGGAAGTTGTTTTGTATGCTTGTCAGATGACGGAACTGTGCCACAGAGATGTTTGGTTTCTTTGCATATGAGTGTGCATGTGACAAACTGTCCCTGAGCACCTCTCTTGACCAGTCATCTTCCCAAAGAAGAGCAGTTTCACCTGATCCCATTGTTAGCTTTGCATTGATCTTGAAGGTTGGCCACATGCTAATGATATCGCTCCACCAGAAGGATCCCCTGTTTGTGTGGGAGTGTGGTGCAGACTTGTCGTGGCAATAGGTTGCTAGAATAAGATGAACCTAGGGAATGTCCTTTTTGTTGTACAGCTTGTCCAGAAATTTATGTAGGAATGATTTGTTCATTTCTTCCAGATTCTTGAGGCCCAGGCCCCCTTTGTTCTTTGGTCTAGTGACGTTGGTCCATTTGACCAGCGATTTCCCATTACCAGTTATATTCGAGCCCCTCCATAGGCAGTTTTTCCTTATTCGGTCGATTGTTCTGAGCACTCCCAGCTTAACTTCCAACGTACACATAGCGTATAACAGTATTGTTGATATAATGTTGTCCACTAGTGTACATCGTCTTCCCATTGAAAGATGTCCTGATGTGGCGTTGAATTTCCTTTCTATTTTTCCCACTTGTTCTTGAAAGTGTTGGATTTTTGGTTTGATCGTGGACATCGGGAGACCTAGGTAGTTGAATGGGAAGGCCCCCACTTTGCATCCCAAAGTTCCTGCCATGATTTCTGTATCCGTAGCAGATAGGTTGATTGGTATCTTTCTGTATCCGTAGCAGATAGGTTGATTGGTATCATGCAGGATATTTCCATGTTCACTTTCAGCCTTGTTGCCCTTCCAAAGGTATGGAGTAGGTTCTTGAAGAAGAATAACTCTTTCTGATTTGTTTTAAGTGCGATGATAGTGTCATCAGCATATTGGACTATGGACTATGGGGAAGCCCAGGTGTGCCGTGTGTTGGAGGGGATGTGAGAGTAGCCCTGTATTGCTTGCTAGGGCTATAAGATGTTGAAGCATATTGGATTTTGGCAAACGATTTCTTTGTGGCCCAGTATCCAGCAGTATCTACACCGGATTCTATTGTTGCAATTCCAGGAGATATGCCTCAGACTAAAGCATCGATAGCACCTTCGGGGAATAATTTTGTTCTTGGGCCCCCTTGTGTGTCCCCACTTCGAAGTTTCACCTATCTCCCGATGTGCACGAGGATTCAACTTGTTATGGTAAGGGGGCGGTCGAGGGCTATTAATGTTGGCACTGTTGGGAATGTCAAATCCCATTACCCCTTTGCTGGCAACAAGAGTGAAGTGGGCGGCGGTGTCATGATGAGTATTTTGAACGACCGGGCAGGTGACTTTACTTTGCTCAGTAAAATCAACATCACAGCTGGATTTACCAGTGTCCATTTTAGTTTGCCTAATAGAGCACAAACCATGTTTACTAGCAAAGCTAACAGGGAGCAGGTATTGATGAAGATCCAAGGAGAGAGGACACTCGAAGGATCCAATCTTCAGGGTTGGCATCGCCTTGGGAACTACAACTTTTAGATTCGTTTTCGAACTGGTGGGGCTGGAGAAAGAATTGATGGGACTAGCGAAGGAAACTTTTTTGCATTTGCGCTTGCTGCGCGAGACTAGTTTCCAGTCCCCTCCTTCCTCACGCGACCAGGTTTTAAGATCTTTAGCCCACAGGGTCCCCCCCCATCATGCCAGAGGTGGAAATAGACGTCAAACTCATCTGTTGTGATACGTCTGATGGATTGAATGAGCCTTCCAACAAATTTATTGGCGACAGAGAATTTGTAGTGACGATCAGACTCATAGACAATGTGAAAACTTCCCGGGTTTCCCCCAAGAACAGAGTGCAGAGCCCAATCTACCGACTTCTCAGACAGTCGAAAAGTGAAACGTCGGAAAACAGCTAGCATGAAAAACGAACCCGCAGGGGAAGAGGAGGGGTGATGAACTGATGACCTGATTCGATGAAGAACTAGCTTTTGGAACTCTATTCCACGCTGGCGGCTCCAGTCGTGGAAGTCGGCCTCTCCCCGGTCTCCTACCATTGGATGGTAGGCGGAGGGGAGGTTTCGGTCCATCCTTCAAGCGAGGAGGAGGCATGTTGTGAGCCCCTTCTCGGACGAGCTCCGGCAGGTTGAGGTTACAGCAGCGCCGGCGGTGGTGCTGGGTGAGGGTCGGTGCGCGAGGAGGGCAGGTAGGAGCAGAGCACGAGCCATCCTCCTCACTGGTGTTGTTGGTCTGAAAGGCCGACAGCACGTGACGCTTCTGCATCGACTACCGCGAGTTCAACGCCCGAACTTTGAAAGACAAGTTCCCTATTTCGATGGTCGATGAGCTGTTGGACGAACTCCGCGGCGTGAGGTTCTTCACCATGCTCGACCTCCACAGCGGCTACTTCCAGGTGCGCATGCACCCGGACGACATCGACAAGACGGCATTCCGAACTCATCGAGGTCATTATGAGTTCTTGGTGATGTCGTTCGGCCTCACCAATGCGTCGTCCACGTTCCAGTCGTTGATGAACGACGTCCTTGACCCCTACATCAGGAAGTTTGTGCTTGTCTTCTTTGATGATATTCTGGTGTATAGCAGGACTTGGGCTGAACACCTCCAGCACGTCAAGCAGGTGTTCCAAACACTACGGGTGCACAAGTTGTTCCTCAAGAAGTCCAAATGCTTCTTCGGCCAGGAGTTTGTGTCCTACTTGGAACACATCATCTCCTCCCAAGGCGTGGTGATGGATCCGACCAAGGTGGAGGCTGTGGAACGTTGGCCTACACCTTGGTCTCTACGAGCCTTGCGAGGCTTCCTCGGACTCACTGACTACTACCGCAAGTTAATTGCGGGGTATGGCATGGTGGCCGCGCCCCTCACCGCACTTCTCAAACGGGAGGCGTTCCACTGGACCGACGACGCGCGGGGTGCCTTCTCGCAGCTCAAGCAGGCACTGATGACAGCACCTCTACTTCAAATGCCGGACTTCGACAAGCGCTTCGTCGTCAACTGTGTTGCATCGGGCGCCAGCTTCGGGGCGGTCGTGCACCAGGGCAACGGTGCCATCGCCTTCTTCAACCGCGACGTAGCTCCTCACCACCAGAAGCTATCGGCATATGAGCGCGAGCTAATCGGCCTTGTGAAGGTCGTACCCCACTGGCGGCCTTATTTGTAGGGTTGTCCCTTCACTATTCGGACTGATCACTTCAGTCTGAAGTACATCCAGGATCAGTGCCTAACAACAATTCCCCAGCATGCTTGGGTGAGCAAGCTTTTTGGCTACGATCTGCAGGTTGAGTATAGGTCGGGATGTCTGAACGGGGCAGCTGACGCCCTGTCCCGACGCGGTGAGGAAGACATGGCGATCCACGCCATCTCAGCGCCAGTCTTCCACCTCTTCGACTCACTTCGCGCGGAAATCGCCATGGACCAGCAGGCGCAGCAGTTACACGTCCAGCTCCAGGAGGGAGCCGCACCAGATGGCTGGTCCGAGCGCGACGGCCTTCTCTTGTACAAGGGGAAGCTCTTCGTTCCCGTGATGTCTTCCCTGTGGCCCTCCCTCTTGGCTGAGGCGCACGATGGGGGTCACGAGGGCATCCAGAAGACGGCATACCGATTGCACCTCTCCTTCTACAACCCTTCGCTCTTGCGCCGAGTTCGGGAGTTTGTCCGTGGTTGTGTCACCTGCCAGCGCAACAAAATGGACCATCTACATTCAGCCGGGCTGCTACAACCTCTTCCTGTACCTTCAAAGATCTAGAGTGATATCTCTATGGCTTTCGTTGAAGGCTTCCCGAAGGTTGGAGGGAAATCGGTGATCCTGACGGTGGTGGACCGCTTCTCCAAGTATGCCCACTTCATCCCTTTGAGCCACACGTATAATGTTGCATCAGTGGCACGAGCGTTCTTCGACGACATCGTACGTCCTCACGGCTTCCCCTACTCCATCGTCAGCGACCGCGACACCGTCTTCACCAGCTTGTTCTGATCGGAATTGTTCTGACAGGCTGGCATACGCCTGCAGCTCGGCTCCGCCTTCCACCCGTAGTCTGACGGCCAGTCTGAGGTCGTCAACAAAGTCATCACCATGTACCTGCGCTGCTTGGCTGGTGACCGACCCAAGACGTGGTTGCAGTGGCTTCCATGGGCAGAGTACTGTTACAACACCTCTTATCAGACGACCCTCAAGTGTTCGCCTTTCAGAGTGGTCTATGGCAAGGACCCTCCAGCCATTATGTCATATCAGTAGGGTGTGTCCACGGTAACTGCCGTTGTCAAGCAGTTCAAAGATAGAGATGAATTTTCGGCTGAAATCAAAAACAGACTTGTGCAGGCACAAGTCACCATGAAAAGCTATGAAGACAAGTCCCGTCGGAAGGTGGAATTTCAAATTGGTGATTGGGTTTAGTTGCGGCTTCATCAGAGAACAGCTGTGGGAGTGATAGTGGCGCCTCCATCAAAGATTGGACCAAAATGTTTTGGGTCTTATCAGATTATTCAACGCATCGGGACGGTGTCTTATAAACTCCAGCTGCCTTCTCAAGCCAGGATACATGATGTTTTCCATGTGTCTCTGTTGAAGAAATTTGAGGGTCCTACTCCAGCGCAGGTGGTGCCTCTGCCACCTCTTCTCCTTGGGCATGTTGTTCCTACGCCTGAAAAGATACAAAGGACGTGCTTGAGCAGAGGAGTCTGGGAACTGCTTGTCAAGTGGGCAGGACATTCTGAAGCTGATGCAACATGGGAACAGCTAGAATATTTCAAGATGAAGCACCCCACCTTCAAGCTCGAGGACGAGCTCTTTGTCGGGAAGGGGGGGAATGTTGTGGATGCATTCGTGGGCCGCCAATACGGCCGGCGTGGGGCCCACGACGCCCACAACCGGACTGTTGCAGCCCAGCAGCACCAGGGAGGCTGAAAATCTTCTAGAAGGTCAATTAGATTAAGGGAAGTTTAAAGAATAAAGAAGTTAGAGATTGGGTTGAGTTAAATTAAGAAGTATTAGATTGAGTTGAGTTTAAATAGAATGAGATAGAATAAAAAAAGGAGTCCTGATCGGTTGGGGGTGTCCCCAACCGATCTGGTTGTGTGCGTGCGGCCAGGGGGGCGTGCGGCCAGGGGGGTCCTCCCCCTATATAAGCAGCCCCCTCCCTCTTGTAAACATCATCCGGGAAATAATAATTGCCCCATTAGGTTGTTCTTCTCCTTGGGTCACTGTGGCTACGAACCCTAACCCTAGCCGCCGTGACTTCTCCCCTCCTCCACCGCGATATCCCCTGCACTCAAACAGTCTAGCCTTCCTCCTCTCCTCCCAGCTGCGTACTCCCAGGCGCACCAGGAGGTGTGCCCCCCGTCCAGATTCACAGCACATACGTTAAGGACATGCACCCAAGACAAACGGTATTCATGACTTTTTCGCTCAGTGACAAACTAGAAACATGAGTAAGAAGACTAAATGTTGATCAAGTACCGTGATCCCCAGTGGCAGAAATCTGATGACACTGAGAAGAAGTTCTTTGGATCATCAACATATTTAGAGAGTAGCTGTCCATACATGGCTTCAGATTGAGAGCTAAGGGCACCGACAAGTATCGGAACAACTTTTACAGTAGTGCTGTCAAATCGACATGGAAAAAACTGAAACATAAGTATGCATAGTGATCAGAGTAGTATTCCAATAGGAATACTAAACGGATACAAACATGTTAACAACTTTACCTCTGGAAAACTTTAGCAAGGTAGGGCAGATGCATTTCCATGCTATGTTCAGCTTCATCCACACTATGGTCCATAAATTCAAACTTTCCAGTAGCATTGAGCTCCTCGATGACTGGAAAGTTGGAAATCAGAAGAGTGTTTTAGATTCAAACTTTCATAGGTGTTGATTTCCTCAGTGACAAAGTAAAAACGTATTAACATGTTCACAAAGATTATGCACAGTGGAATGACCTCACTGAAAAAGCAAAACTATCATGCATTTGTAGGATCAACCAACAGGTCAGCGAACTAGGGTGCTTTTGACGGTTGACATAAATTCAGGCTTCTGGTTAGATTGGATAAATATCTGGAAATATCTCATGATGTATACTGACCTGACTATATGTGATTACAAGATGAGCACCCCAAAATGTAGTTTATAATTCCTCTACAACTGATTACGTTGTGTTGTACATTAGAAAAAAGCAAGGCTTGGGACCAGGCATCAATAACAATTACTAGTGGACTGGCATGCAACCCGAGGGAACTTTCAGAGGGCATGTTAAAACTGATATTTGACACAATTACAGATTACAAGGCTAACATTGCAGTATAATACAATGGAAATATGCAAATAACACCCTGTACAGGGTACTGGTAACACAATGCAATATGCATACTTGAGCTCAAAAAAATGCAATATGCATACTTAGTAAAAAATTTGTTGATTATTATGTATTATATGTACAAAGTTTAATACATAATTAGGCCAAAAAAATTTAAGCATCCACCTTCGTGGTCTACAGGCAAATCCCCAATAGGGGTGCAATAGACAGTAGCCCTGGTTAGAGCACATTTTGGAGTGTAGTGGTGATGAGAAGGCCCAAGCAGAAACACCCGAGAACTGAGTCACATGCAGAGAAAAAAGTATGAGGCAGTTAATAGGATAAAGGAAGAATTAGAAAAATAAAATCACTTAGTAACACAAACATATTGAGATACATATATGGAAACAACAGTTGATTATGTAGGTACTCCACTAGAAAGAAATAGTGTGGTGTAGAAAATGAGTGTCAATAGATGCATCCTCCACTTCTAGATTCCAATGACACGTTAAACATTAGGTTTCAATAATTTCCATTGCAGATACAGAAATGTCCAGCACCAACTGAAGATTTTTTTTCCAGTGAGGCAACTAATTATTGCTGATGGACTTATCCAGAGTCAATCAGCTGTTGTGGCTAGATATTGGTGTAAAAGATTATAGGGCTGTTCAACCAGCAGCCATGAGTATCCTGGACGTTTAGCTGGCATGGAAGGCAATTAGATAAGGGTAGCGTGTATAATTTAGAAAAGCTGGAGTGCCTGAAAACAGCACAGGGATCACTCTGCGAATATGTCACATCGACACACAATTAAGAAACATCTAAGATCATCCTCACAAGGGGATTTATCATTGTAATACAGTCTCAGTAGCAACACTGTGTCATTGGGAGCACCTCCATCTATGGCAGCCTGAAGAAATGGTAGGAGATGCAGCAGAGGCTATTTAGGGAATGTATGAAGGCAGCTGGTAGATGCATGAGCAGTGGGTAGCGGTACAACCATAGAAAGAGTGCCATAGAATAGAAGTCTATAGGATTTGTAGGATTAGAGTCCACGTCCTCGTTAACAGTGGGATCCTAAAGGGTAGGGAAGACATTAGGAGAGGCAGAGCACGACCAAGGTTGACATGGGTGGAGGCAGTAAAACAGGACTAAGGGTCCCTTTGGTTCAGCTGTCCCAAACAAATTCTCTACTAAAAAACACAAATCTGAACCAAAGGGGTTCCCTACATAATCAGATTCTTGGAAATCTGCAGATTTTCTTAGTGCAACTCAAAATCTGCCTAGACCCCAGATTTCCCTGATTCCTCTTCTATCTTTTCTCCTAAAATTACCCACCATGCCACTGGTTATACGAAAACGAAACGTTATTCGTTCTATTTTTCATCCCCTCGGCGCTTCTATTCCCGCAGGAGGCCGGTGCACCTCCACCCGCGGCACTTCCACCGGCCACACCTCCGCTGGCGGCGCCTCCACCGGCGGTTTTGGGTGAGTTCCCGCATCTCCACCTCCTGGTATCCTCTAGGGTTCTGCCGCTGTCGATATTGGCCGAGTTTTGCTTCCGCCGCTGCACCTGTCGCGTGGATGCCACTGTCGCCACGGTACCGTCCCGCCCGGACGTTGCTGTCACACCGGAGGGCGCCATTGCTGCACTACGGCCCCAGCTGGATGGCCCTGCCGCGCGGAAGGCGGTCGTACGGCTCCGCTCCGCTCTGGCCCCTGTTGCTACAGTCCCTGTTGCTCCGCTCTGTATGGCTGCGCTACGGCCCGTGAGCTACGGATTCACACGGCATGCTCCTGATGCGGTGATTGTTTTGCTGCCGGCCAAGAATTGTGACATTGTTTTGAAGCTACGGCTGCTGCGCTACTGTTTTTTACCGCACGGTCTGCTCTTGATGCGGCAATTATTTTGCTGCCGGCCAAGAATTGTGGCCACTGTTTTGCTTCTCCTTTCCTGCTTTTTCTTGAAACTGAATGAATATTGTACACAACTGTTTGTGGCTGATTTGCATGTTGATTATCTTTCTTGCAGGATTTGGACAATTTGTTAGTGTGAGATCATTAGGATTTTTGTAATGAAAAATTTTATACATGTGAGTTACTAGTTATGTGATAATTTGTGACTTTGTATTTTCATATTACATCAGTTTTATATTTGTATTATTAATATACACAAAATTACGAATCTATAGTGTTTGTTTACAACCAAACAGATTTCAGATTCCACACAGCTGACAGCTCACAGCAGCTTCTCCACAGCTCACAGCTAGAATCAGATTTTTAAAAATCCACAGCTGAATCAAACACACCCTAACTAATGTGCCGAAATCTTAGTTTACTCATACTTCGGTTACTCTTCTCTCTCTCTCTCTCTTTCTTTTACTCCCATACGTTTTGGTTGGATTTCGTATCTAGCCTACCCAACATGATGGGCAAGGGCTTTGTTGTTGTTGTAGAGTTCACATCCTATTTTTATATAATTAACAGAAGTTGGAGTCCCAATTATGTTAGCAGTTGAGTATTGCTCTGTCTCAGAGTCTGAAATAGTCAGGGAGATACAGATCATGTCAACATATTAGAAGACTTCTGCTGGAACACCTCAAGACAGAGGATGTCATAATGCTTGTGTCTGATCTCCCAGCACCTCTAGTTGTAATGCAAGTGGTCGAAACTAGAAATAGTTCTCTTTAGCACCGTGAATAGATTATATCATAGTTCTTAAGGCGGTAAGGCGACCTAAGGCGACCGCCCCCCTTTTTACCTTTTAAGCGGTAAGGCGTAAGGCGAGGCGGCGTCTTACTAATATGTAAAAATAGGAAATTATAATTAGTTTTTGAGTGTAAAAATTAAATTACAGCAGCATAAGGTATTTTCAATCTATTTTCCTTCCTTTCTCTCACAATTCAAGCTTTCAGCCCAGCCCTGCCTTAAAGCAACCACTGGATCAGAATAAGTTTTCACCTAGCCTGGCCCAACTCGAGCCACTTCGGCCCAGCACACCCAGCCAGGTCAATTTTCACTCCCGTAACCCTAGCTGCCAGGCACCCCACAACCGATGCCCCCACTCCCGTAACCCTAGCCGCCAATCATTTCACAACCGATGCCCTCTGCCCCCTGCGGTCCAGCTCCCCCGCCGCCGCACCCCCTCCGCCCCGCTGTTCGGCTCCCCCGCCACCGCACCCCTTCCTCCACGTGGCGGCTCTCCCCTTCGACCACGGCAGCTCTCCTGCCGCCACCCCTTCCTCAACGGCGGCTCCCCCAACCTTCCTCCACGGACCATGGCGACTCTCCCCCTCCACGGGCGGCTCCCCCGCCGCCACCTCTTCCTCCACGGCGCAGATCTGACCCCCCCCCCCCCCCCCCAAGGTCGCCGCCACCCCTTCTCCACCACCCAGATCGGCCACATCTCTGTCGCCTTACCGGCAAAGTTAAGGCGACAAGACGCCTTACGGTCCCGGGCCGCCTTACCGCTTAGGCGTCGCTTAAGCGACGCTTAAGCGACGCCTTAAGAACTATGGATTAGATGGTCAAATGCATTAGCCAATAGTGGAGCAGCATCCAAAAGGATGAAAGGAGGAAATGTTGTAATGTTCTTTGTGCTGTTAACTGTTATCCTATTCCTGTCATTATGTTGCTTGCTGTTTGGCGCTCAATAATAAGGGCTAGAGGCCAGATTCTCCCATAAGTTTATGAAGGCTGGGTCTGCATCTCAACTCTATCAACCCTTTTTCTATTTTACATAGAATATCCATGGCACGTGAAAGCATTGACGGTGGAGTATTGATATAACAACATACACAAGAACAGTGAGTTGTTACCAGATCTTGTAATGTTAGGAGGACAACAATAGTAATATGCCAAACAACTTACATATTAGTTGGATCGATGTTTCCAAAAGCATAAGCTGCACAGCGACCCGAGTATGAATAACCAGCATGGCTGTAGTGGAAAGTAAAGTGCATTATAATCGAATAATCAGCAGAACTCCAAAAACCTGCAATAAATCAGAACTTACGGTGCAATTACAGCCCTAACATCAGGAGACTTGTTAAGACCAGCTGTCCTCAGCCAGCTATCAAGTTCCTCATCGAGCTTCCTGGCTAGTTGTGAATACATTATATGAGATGCAACCAAAATGTTAAATAATATGGCAAAAAAAAGGAGAAAGATTAACCATACTAGTATCCCTAAAAAAATACTATCATATTGTCTCATTTTTCAACTGCATTGAAAAGGGACCATGTGCAAATGCTTCGCTGATGAATTTTGGTTGCTAAAAATAATGGATTAATGAACGGCAAAAGGGCAATGTACTTTATGCATCAGTAACTTGGTACCCCACTTGTAACCCACCAAGTAGTTATTGCACAGTGCAACGAAGCAAATTATGTGGCTTAACAGTTAAGGGCATCAATATCTTGCACACAGAATGTACATCCAAGTAGAATATATTTTTATCAGACAATTTCAAAGTTGGCAAATGCAAAAAAATATAAATGTCCTCTTAAGAGGACTTGGGACAGAAATGCTTAAACAATTGAATGCAAATGCAAAAACAGAACAAGTTTTGTACAATGCTGCTGCTAGGAAAGGATTGCTTTGTCCCAACTATCAGAGTAAAAATTATAGTTTTCTTCAACAATGACTAGACATGGAACTACATCACTCACATCAAGTCATAGGCTATCTTGAATAAGATTGAAATAACAAAGAGCAGAAAAAGCACACAAACTGACACAGCAGCGTTTCAACATTTTAATTAGAAATTACCTCCTTTGGATCTTTTTATTTGTCACAGGCTAGTTTATTTTTGAACTAATCGGTGACAAATAAAAAGATCAGGAGGGAGTATCAAATTTGCGTGACTTCCATGTTCACCATGAATAGTTTTATTTATATACAAAATCAATTCTGTAACTGACATTTTCTCATCAAACATTTAGACATAGATGGCTTCCAAAATTATAGGTCTAATTCTACAATGACTACAGTGCAATCACAGTTTTGGTGCAGTCGTGCAATCAAACATCCACAACCGTCGGATCTGTATCTTACGGTTGTTGCATGTTTTTATGTAACCCCCTCCACCAGGTGGAAGGGTGGTAGAGGGGGTTAAATAAAAAGATATACTGGCCATAGATTGTTGACTGCATGATTGCAATAAACATCTGATTGCATTTTAGTTGTTCCCATCATTAAACCGCAGATTCTCCTGAATCTAAATTTAGCAACTGCATTCAGCAAGTGAGGCAAAAGTTCCACATGAAAGCATCTAAATTGCCGAACACACACATCTACAATCAACTCTAGTAAATTGTCCCAATTAGTGACCATAAAAGACGTCAACACAATTCTTCGACTTCCCCTCTCTAGGGGAGCACACCAATCAAATCCATGGACTCACAACTGGACTCAAGCAACTAGACACCCGCAAAGCTGCCGACTTAAATCCAAGACACCCCATCGAACCTATCTCGCAACAATCACTTATATAGCCAAATCAAACGCAGAAAAGATTCCGAACTCTCCCCCTTGAAGGAGATGACAATAAACAACAGCAGATCGAATTGGGGAACTGCAGGTGTGGAGCCGGAAGGTAAGTACCATTGTTGGTGTACCAAGAACCGGCGTGCGCAGCCCTTCTCACGCGCTCCATCGGCCTGATTCCGGGGATTGCTAACCTTGGCCTTCGGCGGTTTGGCTGCTGGAACAAGATCTCCTTCTACCCGCTGGTTTCCTAGTGCGAGCAGGCTAGCGGTGCGTTTGGAAAAGGAGTCGGAGGTAGTGGGTTGAGTATGGGTCGGTGTTTATTGTTTGGAATGAGTCCACTTCACCTCTTATCTAGATGTTCGTATATTTAATTTGTCCATCAATTTATTTATAATCGTAAGCTATATTGATCAATTAATCAATGAGTCATTACAAATGGCCTCCAGGATAATTCCCGGTGAAGCATCACGCCACCCCTCGTTAGGATATCATACACACGAGGTGGCTAGCACATGAGCTGAAATATTCAAATTCTGATGAACATAATGAAAACTGCAAGCAGAAAATACGATCGAGATGACTTTGATGTCCTCCACTACAAGTCCGATGAGAGATCGATTAGGTGTCTTTGATAACATCCGTCTGATCAGTGACAAACAGTCTGAAACAATTATAAATTTTGAGAATCATTCCTCTAGAGTAAAGGACAAAGCTCAATGCATAGCATAAGCTTCTATAAACTCAGAAACAATAATTTCTTTAATGCATTCTCTGCATGCTGCAACACAAGAGTTATTAGGATCTCGGACCACTATCCTTGTGCCCATTTATCTAGAAGAGGCAAAGACGGCAGCATCGACATTTACCATCACAGTCCCTTCCGGCGGCGGAGTCCATTTCAAGATTAATGGGGAGGACTCACGTCTGTGGTCGGGTACAAGTTGGTATAAATTTTGCAAGATCATAACCACATATGCTTTCACCTTTGCTGCTATTTAATTGGGGTGCATCACATATTCGCCCTCGCGAACTTTGTTCCTAGCATCCCAAATATACCACATAGTTATCATAACAATTGTGGCTTCCTGCTTAGAGGCGAAGGAAATCCAAAGTCCACATATTTGGAGACGTAAATGATCTGCATTGCAGTTGAACGCCGAACTCTACCTTCACCTGATGCCACAAGCATGCTTGATCGACTCTTCTTGGTTACAGAACACGAAGCAAGAATAAACTGAAATGCCCCTTTTCTGTAACTGTCGTCACACGGTAAGCAGTCATGAACAAACCACCACATAGTAATTTTCATTTTCTCAGGAGCTTTCGTGTTCCAGAGAGTCCTTCATTCTTTAGCATCAGTTGTATATTCAGAAGATGAGCCACGTCCAAAATGGCTGTGATCCAAGGCAAACTGATCATATCGAGCTAGGTTGTAGGCAAACTTTACGGTATACTGTCCAAGACTTGTATGCGGCTATGAAGCAAAGTCCTCTACATCCCTCTAGCTAATGGGAACCCGAAGAATATTCATCGCAACATCCTCACTGAAGATAGATTTGATCACCTTCACATTCGACTCGTGCACTCCGATTGAAAAGAGAGTGTCGACCGTTTGAAACCGTGAGATCAGAATTTGAGTGCATATAGTGTGTACAGGGACTCCAGGTTTCCAATTACTAGACATAATCTATGTTGTTTTGCCATTGCCTATTCCCCATCTCACACCGTTTTTCACTAACACTCTCCCCCAAAGGATGCTACGCCATGTGCATGAGGACGAACAAGGCTGCGATGCATCCAAAAAAAATACCTCGCCTTCAGGACTCGTGCACACAGAGAAGACTGGTCCGTGAGAAGACGTCAGGCATGTTGACCTAGCATTGCTTGATTAAATACCTCCAGATTGTGAAAATCCATTCCTCCAAGATCCTTTGGTGATGAAAGCCACTCCCAGGACCTCCAGTCTACTTACCTTATTTCGTTCTCCGTACCCCATCAGAAATTTGCTATCAATTTCCTCATATTATCACATACAGAGGTAGGAAGCTGAAAGCAACTCGTGATATATGGCGGTATAACTTGCATTAAAAATTTAAGAAAAACCTCTTTTCCCACCCTCGATAACAGTCGATCAGAACAACCGTTCATACATTGTCATACACGGTTGTACAAAAATCGTAATCGATGTGTAGGTGATTGTCCCACATCAGTTGGCATGCCAAGATATGTTTCCTTCAAAGCTTCATTACAAACTACTAGTTTTTGCATAACTTTGTTCTTCACATCGGCAGAACAATGAGACCCAAAGAAAATTGAAGATTTGTCCAAATTCACCTTTTGACCAAAGCCATCATAATAATTCTCCAAATTGCGCAATGCATCTACACTTCTCTCGTCGCAATGAGCAAAGAAGATTCTATCATCTGCAAATAGTAAATGGGAAATGGGAGGACCAAGTCGACCATTTTTTAATCCTTGTAGTTCACCTTGGGCCTCACGTTTCTGCAGAAAACCTGATAATCCCTCTGTGCATAAGAGAAAGAGGTAAGGACTGACTGGATCTCCCTGTGAATACCCCTAGATGGGATGACCGGTTGAGTGAGGTCACCATTAATCCAAACTTCATAGTAACACATCTCATAACCGTGTCAATCCATCTTTGATGAAAGCCAAGTCCTCGGAGACAACCAACAAGATAGTCCCATTCAACCCAGTCATATGCTTTCATCATGTCAACCTTCATTGCAAAAAATGGTCTTCTTGCTTGTTGTTGCCTGATGGTATGAAGACACTGGAAAGCTATTAAAGCATTATCAGTAATTAAACGGCCCAGGACAAATGCACTCTGATACTCAGATATTACTGTTGGTAAAATCAGTTTTAAACGATTAGCAAGAACCTTTGAAGCAATTTTGTATAGAACATTGCACAAACTGATAGGACAATAATTTTTTACATGAATTGGATTAGCCATTTTAGGGATCAAAACAATAATAGAGTCACAAAAACCCTCAGGTAGAGCTCCCCCCTCCAAAAGTTTCCTTACAGCATGACAAGTTTCCATACCGAAAAATTCCCAATGTGTTTGATAGAAAAGAGCTGGAAATCCATCAGGTCCTGGAGCCTTAGTAGGACCCATTTGAAAAAGAGTTGTCTTGATCTTCTCATCTGTATATTGTTTAGTTAAATCTGCGTTCATATTATTGGTAACCTTGTGGGGAATAGCATCAAGAACAACATTAGATGACAAGGTAGGTTCAGACGTAAAGAGCTTTCCATAGAATTCATGAACCATACATTTAATTTCAGCTTGATCAACACATCTGGACCCGTCATCATGCATTAGCATCTTGATCCTATTAGCTTTTTTACGAGCAGAACAACGAGCATGGAAGAATGTTGTATTCCTGTCGCCTTCACGAAGCCATTCCACCCTGGATCGTTGGTGTGCCATAATTTCTTCCCGCTCAAACAGTTCACACAAATCCTTTTCCACAAGTCTGATTTCGTTATAATCACTATCATTTGATCGCATGTATTTCAATTTCCGTTCTAGTTTCTATATTTGCTTACGAACATTGCCAAAGGTGTCATGACTCCAAATCTTCAAGGAGTTGGCGACTCTATTTATAGTAGCCTCAAACGCAACGACGAATCGTCAATGCTCCTCTCGTCCCATGTCTTCTCCATAAACTCATTTAGGTGATTGTAACCAAGCAGCTGCAAAACGGAAACCACTTCGAAATGGCACTGCTAGGATATGATCGGACAACTTAGCAAGTGTAATGTAGATAGCAAAATGATCCGAGGTAGTTGTAACAATATTTTCAACACGACTATCGTCAAATAGTTCCTAAATCACCATTTACTACTGCTGGATCAAGTCGAACCTTAACTTGCTACTCTTGTAATATCCTGGATATTTAAGGGAAATAAAGGCACACTAGAAGCAATAAACGGTTGACTAAACTTTGACTCCTTGAATCTTCGATCCAATGGATGATTGGAGGTCATAGATGCGTTGAGTTCGTTGAAATGACTTCGGAAAAAATTAACTTCACGGCGAGGAACACTAGAGGGTTGACCAAAGTTTGATTTTTTGAAGCTTTGATCCGATGGACGATCGTAGACCGTAGATGCGTAGAGCTCGTCAAGACGAGTTCGTTTCACTACTCATATGCTAGATTCGAGGATCAGATGAATAGATTATGAGCCGATTTATTTGCAACTGTCGGATAGTATATTAGGTCAACTATATATATATATATATATATATATATATATATATATATAATACCAGAATTCTTTTCCCTGCCCTACTCCACCAGCGCCGCATCTGCTCTTTTCTTTTGCCCAAGCGCCGCCGCTCTCTCCATTGATTTGGATCATCACTTGGTGAGAGAAGAGTCAAGCTGTTATTCCTTGATTCTGCTGCCGGAAGTCTACTGGGACCTAGACTTCGTGTCATGCTGCCGTCGGTATTGGCAGCGGCAGCCAGGAAGCTTGCTGTTGTCGATTGATTCCTTTGCCACTGCTTAATCTTCTACCTCCTGTCACAACTTGATCTCTCTACTGATTTTGACTGGTAAGTGCATCCCGCTGCTGCTATTGTACAGTGCCAGCTTTTGTTGTACCAGTACTGCTGCTTTTGTTTAAAATAGAGAATAGAAGTGGATCACTGCATTGTTCTACCTGATGCTGCTGGCGTGTTTAGTTCTAGTTTCCTAGTACCTGCTGCTAATAGTTAGGAACTACGCTACAATATTTTTTTTTAATTAACTGCACGTTGGGCTGTTTGTTACTGCTCTGACATTATTTTAATTGTCTATTGTGACTGCTGCTGTTGCTAACACATGCAAAAATCAAACCTGCCGCTAGCTGCTGCTTCAGAGTCTAATAGATTTGTTTTTTTTTTTGCTGCCGCCACTGTTCTGGTTGATGCTGCTGGCAACGCTGTGGGGCCGAGAGCAAAAGAAAAAAAACAACGACAATAGAGAATAAGAAAAAAAACAGACAAGTGATACATCATATACTTATTTCAGATTTTAGACGTGTATACTATATTCAATTGTGGTATCTATTAAAGTAAATTTGGACCATAAGCCAATAATGAAAATTGTAGGTACGGTTTTGATCTTTCTAACAGTTTTGATCTCATTTAATTCGGATCGATGGTTAGGAGGAATTTTTCACGTTTTTTTCCGTTTGTGTTGTGGATGTCCCTAAGAGTAGTTTATATTTTATAGGCTTGGAGAGTTTACACATTGAAAGGACGTCTTTCGATTCTCGTCAAGATTAAGGCAAGTACATGACGAGTTTATTCTATTATGTGTGAGTTGCTTCTGGTTAAACTTTCTTGTGCCCGTAATGCGTTATTTGTAGTTTCAAGATTCAATGCTTCATGATTCTATTTCATTCATATTCAAGATTCAAGTTATTCGTCTAATTAACATTCAAGTACCGGTTAAGTCCGGAGTCGTTCTTATATTCAAGTTCCTGTGAGTAAGTCCTGACCCCACTTGCTAGGCTTTACTGGTAAATGCTAAGGAGAATCAAGTATTGCCCATTTTAGACGGAAACTACTATTTCGTGGTTCTTCAATTTAAGTTCTATTACAGCTATGTTTCATTTGGTTTGATTCTATCGTTCTTCAAGCTCTAAGTGTACTTGCTGAGTATTTTTACACACTCTTGTTTTTATTTGGTTTTTAGGTACCCGTTGATCAAAGCATGCATGAGAAGAGGGTAGCATCTGCACTTGAGCACGACAACTATTTAATAAACTTAGATTGTGAATTTTAATAATTATTTGCTGAATTATTATGTCGGTAATAACTATTGTGTAGTCATTTGGTCGTTCGGGTATTTGCTTCAGTTATGATGGTTGAATGATGCTTATTTCATCTTATCTATATTATTGCGTTTATATTGCATTGTGTTGTCCGCGGTTGGTTGATTTTACAGGGAAAACTCTGCCGAAATTTCCAATAATTTCTGTACTTAGTAGAAAAAGCATAGATATATGTAGTAGCATCCAAGGTAGTTCAGACTTGGGGCGTTACAGATGGTACTCAGAGCCTAGGTTTTATAGTTTAATTATAGATTTTAATGACTAGCGAATATAAAAAAAATTAGCATAGATCTACAATTAAAATTGACACGATTATGTACAATAGGATGGGTTCATGGGCATATTTTGCATTCTTCTTTATATTGAATATTTTTTCTTGTGTTTATATTTGTCACTATACTATGTTATTAATCATACTCTTACTGATACCTCTAATTAATAGAACTATGCCTTCGAGGAGGAGTGCACATGCTATCAGGCGTGATAGAGGTCGTAGAATTTCAGCGACATTGTTCTCTTTGTGCTTAGTGTTGGAAGTGGTGAGCGTGAGAAGCTTAGAATGTCTTGTGGGACTTAATGATCGATATAGCAAGGTGATAGAGAGAAATCCTCCCACCACATACATCACGATAGTTAAGGAGGCTAGGAGTATGGAGATCCATTTTTACGTTACTGTCCTAAGGCAAATAGGTAGCATGAATGTGAGTAACCCATAAGGTGATCATAAGAGGGTTCACTAGAAAGGAGGAGAGCTTGCTCAACAATATCTATAAAGATGTTCAAGGAAAATCAGTCCTCTCAACATTCTTTCGAACCTAAGTAGCCAGGACCTTAGCATTTTAAGTGTTGGTATATCCTTCCAGTTACAAGACAAGTTTTGATTTGCTTCAAGTGTGTAAAGCTTCATCGTACTTTGGAGTGTGTTTTTATATGACCTATCATGTATATGGGAGACGGACATAAATGGGTGGGATGCAAGAAAAATTTGGTTTCTATTACCAAGTAGCAAACGCCAAATTCTTCTTCCTTAGGATCAGACCACCGCAGTGACCAATTCTAGGGGTTCAACTTCCACAGTCAATGAGGAACGATGCCATTAATTAATGACCGGTCCTCCAACTCTATATTATCATTTTCCTCAGTAGTACTTTTATCCACTAGGCTACTATTGATCCTTGTTTCAGCTTCTTGTGCCACATGGTTCGCTACAGCTTCCAGCTTCACCTGCTCCTCCTACTTAGCCCCCTTCTACTCCTCCTACTTAGCCCCCTTCAGCACCTTGTGGATGAATCTACTTCTACTCCTACTAGAGTCTACACTATGCCTAGCAATCTTTGAGTCACCCATATGTGGTTTCAGGTATCCTGATTGTTGAATTCCATGAAACTCATGTTTTACTTGATTCGGATGCAACATTTTTGTTCATTTCACTTGATTTCGTAAGAAAGACAAATATTTCTAGTCAAGAGATATCTCAGTCGGTTCGTGTTAGTTCTCTCGGGGGCTTGGTTTCTAGTTCCGTGGTGTGCCCTAGTTTCTCTATTTCTTTAGGAGTTGATGAATTCGTAGCTAATCTAATGGTGATTCCACTACCGGTTTTTGATGTTATCTTGGACATGGATTGGCTATACTTCTATCGAGCTATTATATATTGTTTTTGAAAGACTGTTACATTAGAGGCACCATCTTGGAAGATTATCACACCTCTTTGTTCTTTATCTATGATGGCAAATCTTTTTCCTGGTCGTTATCCTGTAGAGACAGGCTTTCCATGGAGTCTTGTTGAGAAGTAGACAAAGTCATTGGTTATTGGGAACATTACAGTAGTGCGAGACTATTCTCATGTCTTCCCTAATGAACTGCCAGGAATGTCACCTAAGCAAGAAGTGAATTTTTGCATTGATCTTATACCTGGTACCCGTCCTGTATCTTTTGCTCCCTATTGATTATCTCGTCCTTTCAAGAGAAGTTGAGGAAGCAGTCGGATGATCTATTGGCTAATAATTTGATATGTCGTAGTGTTTCACTTTTGCGAGCTCCGGAATTGTTCAATAAGAAGAAGGATGAAAGTTGGCGTACGTGTGTGGATTATCGTGGCTTATATGGCGTGACGATTAAGAACAAGTATCCATTATATCGCATTAATGTGTTATTTGATCGATTAATAGGAGCTAGAGTCTTTTCCAAATTGGCCTTCAATCTGGCTATAATCAAATTCCTTTTAAAGGAGTTGGATATTGAGAAGACAACTTTTTCCACCATGTATGGTCAATATGAGCTCAAGGTTATGACTTTTGGACTCACTATACACCTGCATACTTTATTGAGGCGATGAATAATATGCTTCATGGATTGGAGGAGTTTGTAGTGGTATTTATTGATGATATACTCGTCTTCTCCAAGACTCAAGTTGAACATGAGAAATATTTGAGGAGAGTTCTTGAGACTCTAAAGAGTCATAAGTTCTATGCCAATTTGAAGAAATGAGTTTTGGTTCTCGGAAGTTGGCTTTCTAGGTCATGTAATTAATCAACATGGCATCTCGATTGATCCAAGCAAAGTTTCTATAATAGTTGAATGGGAAAGTCAAACCAATGTCAAGGAGATTAGGAGTTTCTTGGGTATGGTGGTTATTACCATCGCTTTGTAAAGTATTTCTCTAGCATTGGTAAGCCTATGACACGACTTACATAGAAGAATGTCAAGTTCATGTGGACTCAAAAATGTGAGCGTTGCTTTCAATTATTGAAGGAAAAGTTGGTCAGTGCTCCTATTCTTTCCCTTCCTGAGCCTGGTAGACATTTCACTGTCTATTCAGGTGCCCCTCGCATTGGACTGGGTTGTGTACTTATGCAAGAAGGAAAACTGATTGCCTATGCCTCAAGACAGTTAAAGACGCATGAGCTAGAGCTTGCTACTGTGGTTTTCACGCTGAAAATTTGGAGATATTATTTATATGGCGAGTCATGAGACATTTTCACAAACCAAGACTAAAGTATATATTCAGTCAGAAAAACCTAAACTTGAGACAATGAAGATGGTTGTAGTTGATCAAGGACTATGACGTGAATATCCAATACACACCTGGTAGAGCAAATGTGGTGGCCGATGCATTAAGCCGTAGAGCTACTCCTCCTACTATGAATTCCTTAATAGCTCATTTTTACGGATGTATTTTTTTATTGCCGTGTTGGAGTTGCGGAGGTAGAGACTCAACTAATCTTATCGTTAGATATGCAAGAACGAGTCTTAGAGGCACAACAACGAGATTGCTTATCGCTATATGTTAAGAAACGAATTCAAGAAGGAAAGGTTGGAGATTCCACTTTGGATGCTGTTGGGGCTGTTTGGTTTCGTGGTCGCTTATGCGTGCCACAAACATCTCAAGTTAAGTGAGACATTCTAAAAGAGGCACATCACACTCGTTATACGGTGCATCCTGGACAAAACAGAATGTATCATGATTTGAAGAAAATCTATTGGTGGAAGAGGCTGATGGTGGATGTAGCAAAGTATGTGGCTTCATGTGGGGTTTGCCAGCGAGTGAATATTGAGCACAAGAGTGTCCCTAGGAAATTATAGTCTCTTGAGGTTCCGGTGTGGTCGTGGGAGAATATCGCTATTTATTTTGTTGTTGGCTTATCACGTTCCCCGAGAGGACGGGATACTATTTGGGTGGTAGTTGATCGTTAGTAAGGTGGCTCACTTTATTTCTATTCGATTCACTAGTTCAGTGAGCTATTTGGTGCCTATTTATATGAGAAGTAGTGCGGCTGCATGGTGTACCTCGCACAATTGTTTCATACAGAGATGCTAAGTTTGTCTCCAAGTTGTGGGAGAGCTTACACTGGGCACAACACTAAGGATGAGCACCGCTTTTCACCTTCAGACAGATGGACGGTCGGAGCGTACGATTCAGACCCTAGAAGAATGCTCATATCATGTGTACTATCTTGACAATGAAGTTGGAAAGACCACTTACATCTTGTGGAATTCTCATATAATAACAGCTATCACTCTTGCATTCAATGTGCACCATATGAGGCTCCTTATAGAAGGAAGTGCACGTTGCTACTTTGTTGGGGTACAATTGGTGAGAAAGTTGTCTTGGTTCGAGATTGGGTTCAACAATCAACTCAGTGAGTTGCTGAAATTCGAGAACACATGCTGGCAGCAAAAAATAGGCAGAAGAGCTATGCTGACATAAGAAGGCGAGACTTGAAGTTTCAAGAAGGTGATGAGGTTCTTCTTAGTGTGTCGCCTACCAAGGTTGTTGTGGTATTTGGTACTAAGGAAAGCTTAGTCCAAGATATATTGGACCCTTTGTTATCAAGAAACAAGTCGGAAAATTGGCGTATCGATTAGAGTTGCCAGAGTCAATGAGAGGAGTTCATAATGTATTTCATGTCTCAATTTTGAGAAAGTATCTAAGGGATCCAGAGCATCACATAGTCATAGAGCCAACAATTATTAAACAAGATATATCAGTTGAGTCTCGTCCTGTGAGGATTTTGGAGGCGTCTGAGAGGGTGCTTAGACGTAAGTCATTCAAGTTTGTGATGGTTCTTTGGACGAACCAAACGGAGCGTGAAGCCATTTGGGAGCTTGAGTCTGAGATGCAAGAGAAATATCCCGAGCTATTCAACACCATTGAGCATTTATAGTTGGTTCAAATTCTTAGTTTTGTATCATTTTCTGTATAGTCATAAGAACGAATTCGAGGGCGAATTATGCTGAAGGGGGGGGGGGGGGGGAGAATGTAATATCCTGAATATTTAAGGAAAAAAAAAGGCAAACTAGAAACAGTAAACGGTTGACCAAACATTGACTCCTTGAATCTTCGATCCAATGGACGATTGGAGGTCGTAGATGCGTTGAGTTCGTCGAAACGACTTCGGGAAAAATTAACCTCGCGGCGAGGAACACTAGAGGGTTGACCAAAGTTTGAATTTTTGAAGCTTTGATCCGATGGACGATCGTAGGCCGTAGATGCGTAGAGCTCGTCGAGACGAGTTCGTTTTACTACTCGCGCTTGATTCGAAGATCAGATGAATAGATTATGAGCCGATTTAATTGCAACCGTCGAATAGTACATTAGGTCAACTATATATATAAAAAATACCAGAATTCTTTTCCCTGCCCTACTCCACTAGCGCCGCATCTGCCCTTTTCTTTTGCCCAAGCGCCGCCACCCTCTCCATTGATTTGGATCATCACTTGGTGAGAGAAGAATCGAGCTGCTGTTCCTTGATTCTGCTGCTGGAAGTCTACTGGGACCTAGACTTTGTGTCCTGCTGCCGTCGGTATTGGCAGCGGCAGCCAGAAAGCTTGCTGCTGTCGATTGATTCCTTTATCACCGCCTAATCTTCTACCTCCTGTCACAGCTTGATCTCTCTACTGATTTCTACTGGTAAGTACATCCCGCTGCTGCTATTGTACAGTGCCAGTGGATCACTGTCTTGTTGTACCTGATGCTGCTGGCGTGTCTACTTCTAGTTTCCTAGTACCTGCTGCTAATAATTAGGAACTACACTACTATATATTTTTTTAAGTAACTGCACGTTGGGCTGTTTGTTACTGCTCCGACATAATTTTAATTGTCTATTGCGACTGCTGCTGTTGCTAACACATGCAAGAATCAAACCTGCCGCTAGCTGCTGCTTCAGAGTCTAATAGATTTGTTTTTTTGCTGCCGCCACTGTTCTGGTTGATGCTGCTAGCAACACTGTGGGGCCGAGAGCAAAAGAAAAAACAACAACAACAATAGAGAATAAGAAAAAAAACAGACAAGTGATACATCATATACTTATTTCAGATTTTAGACGTGTATACTATATTCAATTCTAGTATCTATTAAAGTAAATTTGGACCATAAGCTAATAATGAAAGCTGTAGGTACGGTTTTGATCTTTCTAACAGTTTTGATCTCATTTAATTTGGATCGATGGTTAGGAGGAATTTTCCAGTTTGTGTTGTGGATGTCCTTAAGAGTAGTTTATATTTTATAGGCTTGGAGAGTTCACACATTGAAAGGACGTCTTTCAATTCTTGTCATGTTTAAGGCAAGTGCATGACGGGTTTATTCTATTATGTGTGAATTGCTTGTGGTTAACCTTTGTTGTGCACTTAATTCATTATTTGTGGTTTCAAGATTCAATGCTTCATGATTCTATTTTATTCATGTTCAAGATTTAAGTTATTCGTTTAATTAACATTCAAGTACCGGTTAAGTCCGGAGTCGTTTTATATTCAAGTTCTTGTGAGTAAGTGCTAGCCCCACTTGCTCGATTTTACTGGTAAATATTAAAGAGAATTCAAGTATTATCCGTTTTAGATGTAAACTACTATTTCCTAATTCTTCAATTCAAGTTCTATTACCGCTATGTTTCATTTGTTTTGATTCTATCGTTCTTCAAGTTCTAAGTGTACTTGCTGAGTGTTTTTACTCACTCTTGTTTTTATTTGTTTTTTAGGTACCTGTTGATCAAAGCATGCATGGGAAGAGGGTAGCATCTGCACTTGAGCACGACAACTATTTAATAAACTTAGATTGTGAATTTTAATAATTATTTGCTGAATTATTGTGTCGGTAATAACTATTGTGTAGTCATTTGGTCGTTCGGGTATTTGCTTTAGTTATGATGGTTGAATGATGCTTATTTCATCTTATCTATATTATTGCATTTATATTGCATTGTGTTGTCCGCGGTTGGTTGATTTTACAGGGAGAACTCTGCCGAAATTTCCAATAAATTTCTATACGTAGTAGAAAAAGCATAGATATTTGTAGTAGCATCCAAGGTAGTTCAGACATGGGGCGTTACACCTCTGTAGACCGATGATTATTCAAGTAAATTTGGGGCCTAAAAAAACAAGATCTGTCAAGCCACCAGTATCAAGACAGTCCCCGAATAATCTCAATTGTTTTTCCGATCTATCTCTAACACCAAAATGTTCATCCTGATTAAGTCTCGTTGAAATCACCACAACAAATCCATGGCCCATTCCATTGTACGCGTAAACGACATAATAAGGTCCGAAATTCCTTTCTTTTTTCCTTACAAGCCTCTCCATACACCAAGGTTGCCCTCCACTGTTGACTCCCCTCTGAAGTAATAATAACATCAATACAACATGCATTAAAACCTTTGAGTTACATTATATTGAGGCATCCAAAAAAGAGCGAGACCACCACTGAGTCTCGCGGAACTGGCAACAAAACTGCCTGAGTAGGCTAAGGACCACATGAAATTTTCAGCTCTTGAATTCTTCATCTTAGTCTCGATCATGAACAGGAAGGAGGGTCTGTAAGTCCGCACTAGCCAGCGGAGCTCACCAACTACCGAGTTTGACCCAAGTCCTCGGCAGTTCCAACACATTATACTCATTGCATCTGGCGGGACCGCTTCGCAGTCGCCGCCTGATCTGCCGATCCAAAAGACGCCTTAAGGGCATCTGATTTATACTTCTTGTTTTGCATTACCTCTGCATCATTCGCAATCACCATCGTAATAGAAAAGTCTACAGTAACATCCATATCATGTGTTTGAGTTGTCTTGGAACTAAAACCCTTCCTCTTCTGCTCCCTCATCTTCGGAGCCTTTGATTGCTTCAAATCTGTAGCATCAGTAGAATGAAGATGGTTATTGATTTTAGGCTTGTTTGTTATTACCTTCTTTGTTTTTCCGATGGCTTGCCCTCATCAAAGTGATCATTTTTCTAAGGTTGGGTAAGCCTATTAGTCTGCGAAGCGGACCTAGAATGTGAATGTTTGTTCTTGCGATCATCAAGAACACATAAACCAGGGCCATCAGCATCCCATTCTGCAGGAGATGGACAAACCACAGATGAATATCCAATCAAGCCGCAGGAGAAGCAGAACATTGGTAGCCTCTCATACATAACCTTATAATTATCTGTAGTCTTCCTGTTCTGAGAATAAACTGAGACGCATCGCATGAGAGGTTTATTGATTTTTACCGCAACTTGAAACCTTAGACACTCTTCCCATGCTTTGCCCTTATCATCCACATCCATCTTCTTAATCCATTGCTCGGTTCACCCTGAGAAAAAGGAAAAGCAAAAGAAATAAGTAATGGTAAAAGTAAAAGGAAAAAGGAAAAAAGGGGAAAGACCTGGTAATCGACGTTACCGGTAGTCCTTCACGTATCCGACGCCACGATCGGAGGCAGTTTCCCAAAAACCAACGGCTCGGTCCCCATGTTGTCTTGCTCTGTAAAACGTGATTAGAAGGGAAAATGTCATTAACCTTTTGGTTAACAACTCTCTAATCCCTAAAGCAAACTCCTGATCTAGACGAGAGCAACAACAACGGAAAGGACCGAGTTCTCCCACGCCATCCCCGAACAGTGCCGGTGGAGGCCGGAAGGCATCCGTTTCTTCCCTAGGAAGAAGCAAGAGTAGGCGACAGAGGCGACAGTGATGGCGACCGACGGCTCATCCTCATTTAAGTGTGCTAATCCCTCTCTGTTTATGTTTAAATAGGTGCATAAGAGGTGATTCGGGTTAATGCTTTACGTTTATGCCTAAAGAATTAGTCCTAACAATGGATTCAGAGCCTCCCTAATCATTTTATGCCTAATTACGTCGGATTAGAACTGTGATTAGGAAGAATTAAGGCAAATGTAGAAGTATCCCCAAATTTTCCCAAAGCCTAGCACTGCATCGAATATTTTTCCCAAATTGATGCCCCAAAATTTGGATCAATGATGAAATTAACAAAACAAATTAATGAAGGTGGAGACTTATCTAATGAATCGCGCCGTCGGGCGTGTATGGGCAAGCCGCATCGCGCGCTCGCCGTCGAAATCGCCGCTCAGGCCTTGCTACCCGCATGGCTCACGCGTGTCAGCCGTGCCGCGCTTCCCTGCGTGCGCTTGCCGCGTCACACGGCACCGTGCGCCCGTGTGCGCTCGCGCTACACAAAATGGGTAGCACCCCGAGCACCGACACACACGTATTCTTGGTGGCACCGCTAATGACGCTGTGTGCCGCATGCGCTGGGCCTGAAGCAGGCCAGTGTGCCGCACGGCAGCAGCGCGCGCCGCCTCTCTATGCGCCGGCTGCACGCTCCAGGCGCTACGCCTCGGCCGCTCCACTGGGAGCGCTGCCATCCTGATCCGGATTTTTCGGGGCAGAGGTGGGAAATGGCTTAGGGTTTTGAGGCTGCCCTCAGTTTTGTTTTTTCCCTAACGTATTTTGGCCTTCGAATTATGTTGAACGACTGAGATGAGGCGGAGGTTTTTGGGCCAGTGGGCCGCACACGGGGGAGGGGTTGGGAAGAAAAATGGGTCGTATTCGGTTTCGGGCTTCGTCCTAGGTTTTAGTAACCAGAAAGAAATTTTATTTTTTCCTTGCTGGACTGGGCTATTTCATGTGCGGCTGACCGTGGGATTATTGGGCCTTTGACTGTTTTAGTCAATTTTTCGTATTTTCTATTTAATTCAGTAATGATTATGTTTTAATTATGTTTTGGCACTGTTTTAAATAGAAAATATTTATGCCCAGCATGTATAACACATTAATGAGTCTAAATTAAATTTGAACCAACAAGATAATTTTATTTAGATGATTTAATGTGTTTATGACATTTTTGTCAATGTAAGCATCAATAATGTTGACGTTGACTTAATGCCTATGATGGATGCTTAAATTGAAAATGGTGACTCCAAAATTAATTCTGAGCAACGTTGATTTAATTTTGACTCATGTTTACATTTCAAATTGTGTTTAGCAATTTTATGTTATTTTTTGCCAACGGTGATGTAACATAGAATTGTTTTATTATTATTTTTGCATGTTTATTTATTTACCAATGTAAATTTATTTTCATGCAACTTTCTGTTATTTATATTTTATCATGCATTAATGACAACTGCTGTGATGCCGTTTCCATATGAAAATATCGAACAACTTATGGGGAGTAACTTCTCTTGTTGGAAGACCTGTGTTGAGGTATCATTGGGTTTAATCAACTGTATAATGCCCTGAGGGAAGATAAGTCAATGGCACCCACTCCAGGTCTCGAAGGGTATGATGACCTCAATAGGACTTATGAGGCTAAGTTGGAGAAATAGGAGAATTCCAACTGTGTGGCCCTCTTCGTGATGAATGCCTCAATATCTCCGGATATTGTGGGTGCCCTTCCAAAGAAAGACACCGCTATATAATTTCTTGCGACGGTGGAGGAGCAATTCAAAGCTCCGAAAAGATTTATGATCATAAACTTTTTGCGAAGCTTTTTGAGAAATAAATTGTGGATGGGAATGTGAGGATGCACATACTAAGGAAGGTGAATGCATCTTCAAAGCTTAAGTCTTTGAGTTGTGAATTAAGTGAGAACCTTCTCATCATAATGATACTGGAATCTCTTCCTAGCGAGTTTGATCAATTCAAGATTAATTACAACTCATTGAAGGAAAAGTGGACTCTTGTTGAGATGACTCCTAGAGTTGTCCAAGAAGAGAAAAGAATAATGAAACAGACTCAGGACCAATCTCATAATGTTAATTCCTCCAATTGGAAGAAAAAATGGAATAGTCTTGGTCCTTCAAAGCCTTAGAAGATGCAATTTAAGAATCAGTCTCCTCAGAAAGAAAAAAGTGCTAGTTCTTCCGCTGCGCCTAGTTCTTCTGATGTGCCTAATGCTTCCGCTGCGCATGGAGGTGCATGCCTCCATTGTTGTAAAGTTGTACATTTCAGAAAGGATTGTGCTGAATTTATAAAATGGATTATGAAAAGAGGTAATGATGAAATTACGTTTATAGATGAATCACCTTATGTTGATTTTGAACTACATGATGGATTGAATCAGGTGCAACTGTTCATGTTGCAAATTCCATGCAGGGATTCCATAGGACCCAAAGGTTGGGGAGAAGGAAAATAAGCCTTAAAGTTGCAAATGGAAAAGAAGCGGACGTTGAAGCTGTGTTCTCTCACATTAAAGCTACACTCAGAACATCCGCTTCGATTGAATAATGTTCTTTATGTTCCCTCGTTAAGTAGGAATCTTATTTCCGTTTCATATTTAGATGATAACAATTATGAGTGTTTATTTGGTAATGGGCAATGTACTTTGATGCATTGTAATAAAAATATTGGTCTCGCCTTCAGACGAGGAAAATTATACATGTTATCTCTTCATGATTTTGTTATGCATGTGAATGACGCTTGTGATCTAGATGATGTGAATGTGAAATGTGGCGTTCAAAATAAATGGAAAGGCGTTAGTACTTCATCGAAATTGTGGCACCGTCTCCTTTGCCATATTTCCATGGGGAGAATCGAACGATTATTTAAAAATGACACGCTCCTTCCATTAGACTTTTCAGACCTTGATCAATGCATATGTCGGTACCCTGTAGACCGGGTACCCCACATACAAGGAAGACAAGACGTTGGGTTCCACCTCACAAGAGGGGAAGTACCCAGAAGCTACCACGTGATCCGCAGCTCTGGACCTGCCTCCCTACCGAGGGTGGCTCCGGTGCTGCCACGTGTCCATAACTCCGGATCTGCCTCCCTACTAATAGTGGCTCCGGTGCTGCCACGTGCTCCACAACTCCGGAACTTCGAAGCTTCCATGCGACCTGTGGCTCCGGACCTGCCTCCCTGCCAAGGGTGGCATCGGTGCTGCCACGTGGTCTGCGACGCTGGACCTTTGGTGCTGCCACGCGTGCCGAGGACTCTAGATCTAGCCTCTCAGCTGAGGAGAGGTCCGATGCTACCACCACGTGTCTCGCAACTCTGGAAGGCGACATGTACACTCAAGACCGCATTAACGCGCCGTCAACACAACATTAATGTGTCATCAAGACACCTTAGTGCACTATGAAGACCATTAACGTGTCATCAAGACACGTTAGTGCACCATCAAGACCATTAATGTGTCATCAGGACACGTTAATGCACTTTTATAACTAATTAACCCGGGGCCACCTGTCGGGCCCCAGTCATAATGTAACCTGCCGACCCTTCACCTATAAAAGGACCAACAGCCAAGATAGAAAGATAAAGCTCTTTAACACCTCGCTCATACAATACAACACAACCCCCCGTGGATGTAGGGTATTACGCCTCCCGGTGGCCCGAACCACGTAAATCCTTCGTGTTTATCTAGCTCGTAGTTCCAAGAAATTCGCCCCTGCCCAAATACGAACCTCCGCGGGCTGCTCCTTAGCAGGTCCGGGGGAAGTGTCGCAAAAACACTTCGACATTTTGGCGCGCCAGGTAGGGGCGCACTTTTTTGGATCGACGAGCCTCACCACAATGGTGAACCCTCATACCATCGTTGGCTCCTCTCGACCCTCGTGCCATGATGGGAGCAGGGAGGACGACGCCACTTCCCGCTCCATAGCGGGCTGACCCGACGGGCACATGCTTCGTGTTCTGGTGGCTACTGCTGTCACCACTCGACGACTATCTACCTCCACTGCCGCCAGTGGGAGGTCCAAAGTGTACAACCTGCTTAGCCTATTCTTGCACCCTAAGCCAGTACACTTTGCCTCATGGCTACTTCCGCAACCACGCGATGACTACCTGCGACCATGTCAACAATGATGCCACCAGGTACCTGTGACGTATCTAGTCTCCTTGGTTATTTTCCTGTTTGGAGTCCCATGGCGCTGAACAGTCACTCCCGTGAAAAGCTAAGGCCAATAGAGGGTCCGGAGTGCGCTGTATGCTTAGCCTGGTCCTGCACCCTAAGTATGCGCACTCTACCTTTCTTGCGGCTCAATACTGGGGGTCCAGAGTGTGCTACCTGCTTAGCCTGGTCCTGCACCCTAAGTATGCACACTCTACCTTTCCAGCGCTGCGGCTGGACATCTCCCGAAAGACTAATGTCAGTGGGAGGTTAAGAGTGTGCAGACTGCTTAGCCTGGTCGTGCACCCAGAGTCGTGCCCTGTGACCCAAAGCCAACGCACTCGTCCTCCCCAACATTGCGGTTCAGTATCTGGGACTGAAAGGCACATTCTCCTGGACAAAAGCAATAACCAAAATTCGGATACTGTCACCATGTTCACATAATTATGTTTAAATATTATGCATATTATTCCCTTTTTTGCTTTGTTACATTTTTCTATTTGCCCACAGTGGGAGTTGTGCTATCCTGCACAGACGGGCAGCCTGAAGTACATGTGATGTCTTTGGTATTTCTGGTAGTTTCTCATATGGGATCTCGTGCCCACTGAATGGCCTACTCGTCTAAAATACAATGCCAATGATAGGTCCAGAGTCAGCTAAAGACTTAGCCTGGTCCCGCACCCTAAGTACGCCACTCTACCTATTCCGGTGTTGCATCACAATAAGGTGGGTCCGGATAGCACACTTTCCTAGGTGAGGCGGCAACTAGTACTCGAATACTATCACACTGAATTACTCAGGCCCGTTAACCCGACTAAGGACCGTAAGCCACAACAAAACTAAGAGCAGGAAGATTGTAACCAATGAGCACTATTACTCTTTCTGCTATCACTCTTGTGCAGGACTTCACCCTTTGCCAAACTCCGCGGTCGGACCTCAAGCTTTGACACCAGCACCTCCCAGGGGCCCGCTGTTGACGTTCTTAGTGTCGATGGTGGACATTCCCGCACCTTCACCAAATTCTAGCACCTCTGAGGAAGCCCGCCATCGACGTTGATGATGGTGGCCCCACCTACGGGATCGTCACCTCTCCCGAGGTGGGCCCGAGGGACACTGTCGGTACCCTGCAGACTGGGTACCTCCGCATACAAGGAAGGCAAGACGTTGGGTTCCACCTCACAAGAGGGGAAGTACCCAGAAGATACCACGTGATCCGCAGCTCTAGACCTGCCTCCCTACTAAGGGTGGCTCCAGTGCTGCCATGTGTCCATAGCTCCAGATCTTCCTCCCTGCTAACAGTGGCTCCGGTGCTGCCACGTGCTCCACAACTCCGGACCTTCGGAGCTTCCACGCGACCCGCGGCTTCAAACCTGCCTCCCTGCCAAGGGTGGCACCGGTGCTGCAACATGGTCCGCGCCGCCGGACCTTTGGTGCTGCCACACATGCCGAGGACTCCGGACCTAGCCTCTCCGCTGAGGAGAGGTCCGATGCTGCCACCGCGCGCCCCACAGCTCCGAAAGGACATGTACACTCAAGACAGCATTAATGCGCCATCAACACAGCATTAATGTGTCATCAAGACACCTTAGTGCACCATGAAGACCATTAATGTGTCATCAAGACACGTTAGTGCACCATCAAGATCATTAACGTGTCATCAGGACACGTTAATGCACTTTTATGACTAATTAAACCAGGGCCACCTGTCGGGCCCCAGTCATAATGTAACATGCCGGCCCTTAACCTATACAAAGGACCAGGCAACCACAACAGAAAGAGAGAGCTCTCTAACACCTCGCTCATACAATACAACACAACTCCACGTGGATGTAGGGTATTACGCCTCCCGGTGGCCTGAACCACGTAAATCCTTCGTGTTTATCTAGCTCGTAGTTCCAAGAAATTCGCCCCTGCCCAAATACAAACCTCCGCGGGCTGCTCCTTAGCAGGTCCGGGGGAAGTGTCGCAAAACACTTCGACAACAACGATTGCATTAAAGGAAAATACATAAAAACTATTAAGAAAGCATCAATAAGAGCTTCAAAGCTCTAAGAACTTATTCATACTGTCATATGCGGGCCATTTAATGTTGAATCCGTCGATTGTTTTGATTCGTTCATAACATTTACGGATGATTTTCCCGCCATAGATGTATTTATCCCATACGTGATCGATTGGAAGCTTTGGACAAATTTAAAGTTTTAAAGCTAAAGTTGAGAATCAACTTAATGACAAGATCAATTTAGTACGGTGTGGGGTAGAATATTATGGAAGGCATGCTCCTTATGGGCAAATTCCAGGACCTTTTGCGAGGTACCTAGCTGAGAATGGAATTGTTGCTCAGTACTCAATGCCTGGTGAACATCATCAGAACGGTGTGGCTGAACGACACAATCACACACTAATGGATATGGTGCGAAACATGCTTAGTCACGCAAGTTTACCAATAAGCCTATGGATGGAGGCTTTAAAGACAGCTGCACACATATTAAATCTTGCTTTGACAAAGTCAGCACTGAACATACCTTACAAGATGTGGACAGGAAGGAAACCAAGCTTGAATTATTTATGTGTGTGGGGCTGTCGAGCAAAAACTAACGTATTCAATCCACAACTTAAGAAATTAGAGCCAAAAACAGTCAGTTGTGTCTTTATTGGGTACCCTCAATGGGGAAAGGGATATCGCTTTTATTGCCCAAACCACGTGACGAAGTTTGTGGAGACGAGACAAGCGATATTTTTTGAAAATGAAGTCACGGAAGTAAGAAAAATTGATCTTGAGGAGAAACGGGTTTACACTCCGTCCCTGAATATCCAAGAGTTCATTTTTCCATTTGAAAATGTTGTCGAGACACCAAATCCCCCTCTCATTCATCACGAAAATAGTGAAAATGTTGCAATAAATGAAAATGAGGAACTGAACGAGGATCCAGAACCTGAGAATGATCTTCCACCACCATCACCTCCGTTGTGCATATCACAACGTGAGCGTAGAAATGTCATACCAGATGACTATTGACATACATGTCTGATGACATAAATGATATTGGAAAGATGGAAGATCCTCCCTCTTATAAGAAGCAATGAAAAGTGAAAATTCATCCAAATGGCTTATGGCCATGGAAGACGAATTAAAGTCTATGAGCACAAATGATGTTTGGGACTCAGTAGAGATTCCCAATGGAGATAAAAGAGTTGGATGCGAATGGGTTTATAAAACCAAATATGACTCCAAAGGGAATATTGAACGGTTCAATGCGAGACTGGTTGCGAAAGGGTTCACACAAAGAGAAGGAATCGATTACAATGAATCCTTTTCTCCTGTGTCAACCAAAGACTCGTTTAGAGTCGTAATGGCATTGACTGCTCATTACAATTTAGAGCTGCATCAAATGGATGTTAAAACAACATTCTTAAATGGAGATTTAAATGAAAACATTTATATGAATCAACCGGAAGGTTTTGTCGTAGAAGGAAAAGAACACATGGCGTGTCGTTTGAAGAAATCTATTTATGGCTTGAAGCATGCTTCAAGACAATGGTACCTCAAGTTCGATAAGGTGATTCAAACTTTTGGTTTTACGAAGAATGTTGTGGATAACTGCATTTACATTAAATTTAAAGGCAGTAAGTTCACAATTTTAGCCCTATATGTGGATGACATACTTTTGGCTTGTAGCAATAAGGATATGCTACATGAAACCAAGAGCTTTCTGTCATTGAATTTTGATATGAAGGACCTCGGTGAAGCCTCTTATGTTTTAGGCATTGAAATTCATCGAAATAGGTCCATGGGCACATTAGGACTATCACAAAAGGCATACATTGAGAGAGTGCTGAAGAAATTCAATATGCGTAAGTGGTCTCCCACGCCTACTCCAATAGTCAAGGCGATAAATTTGGGACATTCCAATGTCTAAGGAACCAAATTAAAGCTGGCCAGATGAAGTCGGTTTCGTACACTTCAGTCGTCAGAAGCATTATGTATGCTCAAGTCTGTACGCACGCTGACTTAGCTTTCGTAACAGAAATGCTTGGCAGATTTCAATCAAATCCAGGAATGGACCATTGGATGGCTGCAAAGAAAGTCTTGAGTTATATGCAAGGTCCTAAAGATCTTATGCTAACGTATCAAAGGTCTGATAACCAGGAAGTTACTGGTTATTCAAATGCTGATTATGTCAGCTGTGTGGATAGTAAGAAATCCACGTCAGGTTATATATTCACACTGGTCAGAGGAGCTATATCATGGAAAAGCTCCAAGCAAACGATGACTGCATCGCCCATGATGCAGGCTGAGTTGTAGCATGTTATGAGGCCACTGGGAAGGCTGTATGGCTAAAGAATTTCATTCCTGATCTCAATGTGGTTGACAACATTAATAAACCACTTGTGCTATACTACGATAACGAACTCACAATTTTCTATGCGAGTAACAACAAGTCAAGTAGGGGTGGGCATTCGATGTACACGGTAAATTCGGTTCGGTTATTTTAGTATTTTTGAATTTTAGTTTTTTTAAATCGCTACCCGAATGGTTATATAATTATTAGGTACTCGAAATTTTTTGGGTACCAAAATTTCGGTTCGGTATTCGGTCTTACCCAAAAGACTGTATTCGTACATTATTCTCATTTCATGCTCACAACAATTGATATATATTTAACATCATTCATAAATTTGATCTCGAGAGAAATTAAATTATTAGTTCACTAACGATGGATCGTAAATAAATATTTTAATCTAATGACTTCACATATTATAACTTGCAAATGAAATGTCAAAATTCATATTGTTTAGAGTTTATATATCATAATTTAACTCAAGATTTTATTATTTAGTTATTTGGGTATTTTGGGTATCTGAGGGTGATACCCGAACCCAAAATTAATATATCAGTTATTTAGATTTGCTACCCCGAATAGGTATCCGATACCCGATATTTCGGTCTTTTCGGTCCCGGTCTCGATTTTTTTGGTTTTGGTTTTTTGGTCCTGGATTTTTTGCCCACTCCAAAAGTCAAGTGCTGCTGCCAAGCACATTGACATAAAGTACCATATTGTGAAACATAGAATCCAAGATCAAACAATTAATGTTAAGCATATTAGTACGACAATATGCTTGCGAATCCAATGACAAAAGGCTTACCACCAAATATTTTTCGTGATCACGTTGCCTACATGGGATTATTAGAAGCCTTATGATTCTAGAAAGTAGGGACCTTCAAAAGAGCCACTCCCCATAAGGAATAATGTTTTCCATTTGAAATCGGTTGATGCATCATAAGTGTCGAAGTTTAATGTTTTTTTATTGATCATTGCAACACTTCGCTTTGTGCATTATACTTAATGAAAGTGAAGAAATAAGGTTGAACCAGACGATCAAGGGGTAGAATGTTGGGGTCGATGTCGGTTCACCCTGAGAAAAATAAAAAGCAAAAGAAATAAGTAATGGTAAAAGTAAAAGTAAAAGGAAAAAGGAAAGGGGAAAGACCCGGTAACCGACGTTACCGGAAATCCTTCACGTAACTGATGCCACGATCGGAGGCGGTTTCCCAAAAACCAATGGCCCGGTCCCCCTGTTGTCTTGCTCTATAAAACGTGATTAGAGGGGAAAACATCATTAACATTTTGGTTAACAACTCCTTAATCCCAAAAGCAAACTCCTGATCTAGACGAGAGCAACAATGACTGGAAGGATCGAGTTCTCCCACGCTGTCCCCTGAAAGTGCTTGTGGAGGCCGGAAGGCACCCATTTCTTCCCCAAGAAGAAGCAAGAGAAGGAAACAGAGGAGACAGTGATGGCGGCCAACGGCTCATCCTCATGTAAGTGTGCTAATCCCTCTCTGTTTATGTTTAACTAGGTGCATAAGAGGTGATTAGGGTTAATGCTTTATGTTTATGCCTAAAAAGTTAGTCCTAACAGGCATTCCCCCCATTTATCATTCATAAGACCAAATGGAAAATTAATAATAAGATCCCATAGCGTAATTTCTTCAAAATGGATATTAGTCGGCCTCAAATGTGGATCAAATTCCTTGAGTAAGACTTCATGCTTTCCAATGGTCCACCATGATCCATCCAAAACACGAGATTTGTCACTTTGACAACCGAACTGAACAAGAAAAGGGTTGGCCCCCAAAGATCGCAACTCGAGGCCCTTACGATTTCCCCATGCAGGACGAAGAGCGGCTTGAATTGTTGAAATGTGCAGCATATTAGGGGCCATAACTTTCCCATAAAGTGCCCACTCCGGACAGCCAAGGTTGGCTTCATATGTATCCTCAAAAACAAAGGCATCAGACTCTTGTGGGGAGAGATTGAGATGCTCCAGCATATCTGCCACACCATCGCTTGATGCAGCATCTTCCAAGTGGTTCAATGAACTACAAGGTTATTTGATCGGTGACTCCCAAAACGGATTGTCCTCGTCGACGCCTGATTGCCGTAGTTGTCAGCTAGCCATCAATACCACTCCAATTCTGATCAGAGCAGCGAGATGCAGGTGAAGGCGCTAGAAAACGCCGCCACCAAACGTCGTCGAGAGAATTCTAGGATCGTCAAATCACTAGAGGGAGAAGAGATCCTATAGTAGACCGACAATTGTTGCTTTCACCATGAACACATGGAGGAAGCAGTTGTTAGCCACGGAGGTAGTTTCATCAATTAAAGTATCTTACTTTCAAACTATTTAAAATTATTTAAATAACCACTAGAGCGGTTTAATTGGTGGTCTACCTACATGGAGTTATATGTTGATAATGACATATATGAAGATTTTTAGAGATGAATTTTCCTATGTGACATTTACATTTGGACGATGATGTGACAATATTATTTTATTATCACTTTTTTCTTCTCTTTCTTCTCTCTTACATTTTACCCTATGTTTATGAGATTAAAATCGTTTAAAAACCTCATGCCATGTCATAACCCACATGTAATCTTTGTACGAGGTTATTTAGACAGTTTTAGATAGTTTTAGAGGTAACATATCTAGTTTAATATGTGAGTATAGGTTAAGTATAGAATCTTGAATAGATGGGGTTGAAGTAAACTTAGTTCTTATTGTTTAATCCCTAATGTCATCAAATGAACCTTGCAATGACAACATAGATATAGGGGTGGACATAAAAGGAGGACTGGAAAGATAAAATCGAGATCAGAATCGAAAAGACCAGTGTACCGATATCAAATACTTGTTCATGGAAAAAATCTATATAATCTAAATTAAAATTTTTAGTTCACTTACAACCCTTGGATAGCCGCATACTCGAGCAGCCATCCCCATCAAATTGCATGTCTTGTGCGGTAGTAATATTTACTTTATATATTTTATTATCATAAATATGATTTATTTTCTATGCTTCCCTTTGGATTTTGTTTCAGAATTGATTGAAGAATATGATGATAAAGGGGAAGTTAAACACAAGATTAATGACTCCACTTCTATGTCCGTATCACAAGCTAGCAAGTTCAAGAAGAATTAAGTTAAATTATGATCAATAATGTATGAAGATTCAAATTTTAATATTTCATTTGTGAGTTATGATGTGTCAAGTTGTTAGATTGAACAATTGAGTTGTGATATGTAATGAATAAATTAGAATTTATTGGTCCATAAGTTTAAATTTCTGAATGATATTGAACTTGTGTTCACCGCTGAGTGTTTGAGATATTTCATGTAAAACTGTAAAACTGAAGAGAAAATCAAGATTTAGATGCCAAGTGAGGGGGTTGTGGACCTCGGGTACACGAGAATACCGGAGAGTACATGAGAACACTCAAGAATAACTCTGTGACACCCGGTTCCGAGAATGAACCAAGTGTGACGCATATGTGTGTCCATGATGTTTTGACACACATACAAAAGTGAATCACAAATGATATTCAGATTATAACCATGTCTAGAATAATAATAATAGTACCTTATTACAATATCCAATATTCTCGAATACAAGCTCTAATGATATTATTGCAACACAAAAACAAAACACTAATAGACTCCATCTGCATAGGCAGTTCTACGGTAACACACACGCCTAGTACTTCTCCTAGTCCTCCGGATATTGCAAATTATCGTCTGTTAATGAATTAATGTGAGAATACAAGGGTGCACACATATCGTACTGAACAAGTGTGGGAAAGTATGACATGTAGCTTAAACAAGTATGATAGTAAATGGCTAATTGCAAAAAAGTACATTGCATTTGCAAAAGTAAGAAAATGTGACTTATGATTACTATGTGAGGTCAAATCCCACAGTAACCCAAATACCAGTAATACCATGTGCAATACCATAAATTCCACTTAAACAACAAAACTCATCCCTAATGTATCCATATCCATCCATAATTATCCATCACCATCCATATTCGACTGATTATTACCAAATCCATATTCCAATCTCAATTTCCATTCTAATTCCCACCATTATTCAACATTCGGGTCCATAACTCTAATCATGTGAGGGTCTAGGTCGCTCATAACCGGGAGCACGACTATCATGATAGTTTTACACTCTGCAGAGCTTGTAACACTTTACCCACAAGTCTGTGATTTGATCACCTTTCAATGACTAAGGAAACTCCATCGTGTTGTCTCACACTTTCATTGGTGTGTGGCCAAGAGATCACAAAATAGCCTTTACAAAGTGATTACCAACATGTGCGAATCCACTGAGGTTTTACTAGAGGTGATGTCTCCAATTGAGCACATCCATCCCAGCGCCCCCTCTTATGCTGTTCAGATCCCAACGTAATCCAGCCATCACTGCAAACCGAACTGACTCCCATTCCCCGAGCCTTCTTATGATCCGAACGATACTGACAATACACTAATTAATAGCTAAGTCGCACCCATACTTGGCCCTGTGGTGACACCGTTGTCCTGGTTGGTTGCTCCATGAACCGGTCCTTAGATCTAAAGCAAGCAAAACCACCAAATCGTTCCAACCCATTCCACATAACCGACTTGTTTAGATCCCTAGGTTCCATGTTGCTAAAGGGTCATTATCATCAATTTACACAGTTCATATGTTAAATAGTTCATAATTAAGTGTAGGATCAAAGAGCACGTGAAAATCTATCATGAGGGGGGGTGGGGTGAATGGTAGATTAAAAAAATCTTATGCAGCGGAAACAATTAAATCCCAACCCCTTCGGCAGAAAAACAATCTGTTAAAGAAATCGTGTGTGAGACTAATCTAAACGTGTTTTACCGTGACAAAAGTGATATATATATCAGAGAGAATCAATTCACGAAGACAACACAACAAGAATCACTCAAATCCGTCGAGAGAAACTCAAGTTACGATCGAAAGATCGAACAAAGGTCAATCTGTCATACCCGAGAAAAACAGTTCTGGAACGCTGCAAAGAAACTCGTGTAGATCAGAAACCACAAATCCAATGACCGTGAAATTTTTACATATGATATATAATCAAGTTGTGAAGACAATCCAAAAAGAATCATGTCAATTGGATCTGTAAAACTCGAGTTATAATAAAACTGCCGAAGAAAGGTAGTGCTGTGCAGAAAACTCGACGAAAAAACTTGTTTGGAACAAGTCGGACGAACAAGGCACAAAAGTTCCTTTGAACTACGAATTTTATTCAATAGAACACAATAGGAACAGCCCCAAAAGTCGTCTCACACGAGCTCTGGCCTCCCTTGCTTATATAACCAGCCTTTAGGTCAACCCAATCTAAACTAGGACTCTAATCCTACTCAAATCACGAATTGAAACTTTCCATAACTGCTTAGGACTCTTCTATATGCAGATAGAAGCAATCTTAAGACTTCCAAACACCTTAGGAACGTATACCACATTCCTAAACAACTCAAATTCGTTACCCACACAAAATCCTATCATAACCAACTCAAATCTTTCCATCTTTGAGTCAAACACGACTCAGCCGCAGCTTGAGTCCATAACCTAGTCGGTTGGACCTTTCCGACCAATTCTTTACGTCCACATATCTTCATCACGCCTCGGAACATGTAGCCACGTCCATGCACTCCTTGCATACATGCAAACAACATCCTCCAATGACGTCCACGATAACTTCATATGTATTGTTCTTGATTCAAACATGCTGCGCAACCTCCCGATCAACTCAACCACAATTCCTCCCGAACTTGGTTGTTGAACCTCATTTTCTCCCTAACACTAGTTCAATGGATCCTGTCACCAGCCATGTCTTGATCTCAAGCAACACCTGAACATGAATAAACAACCAATACTTCCGAGCCCAAGTCCGCGACTTGACTCAAATTAGTTTCGAACACAACACCTTATGTGAGCGCCTCACAAAAGCATGTCACAAAACATAGCAAAAACGATATCATTCATATCAACCAAAACACATCAAAACTTAGCAAATGAATACTAAACAATCTTCCCAACAATGTAAAGCAAGTTCGAAACATTTTACAGTAATAGCAGGAACATTGCGATCAAGCATCGGACCTTGCCAAAGCCAACCGGAGCTTGAGCCGGAGCTTACCAAAGCTAGTACAACCTAGCGCCAGAGCTTGCCAAAGCTAGTACAACCTAGCACCTGAACTAGAAAAATATGTCGGAGCTAACCAACATAAGTCGGACCTAGCAAAACATATCGGAGCTTAACAAAGACATGCTGGAGCTAACAAAGACATGCCGGAGCTAAAGACAAAGCTCACCGGAGCTACCCAAAAACATGTTGGACTTTGACAGAGTAAGTCGGACCTATTGTCGAACCTTGCAGAAGCTCGAAGCTAGAGTCGGACCTTGCTAAAATGTTATGGTAGCATTCAAAACTTTTATTGTCAAAGCCAATGTATTCAACACACATAGGTCTCACAATCTCCCCCTTGATGAATGCATTGGCAACACCACTTAAGATCCAAACATTGGCTTATTCACATTAAAAGTTTTGAAAACAATTTCTTCCCCTTTGTAAAATAGAAATAAAATGAGAAAAAGAAATTCTCCCCCTGAGAAGAATCGTGCCAAAAACAATTGTGAATATGTGCAATGTGTAATCAATTCCCCCCTTTGACAATGTATTCAGCAAGGTTTATAAGACATATTTTAATAGTTATGAGCATATTATAACATATACATATAAAACAAAGCTCATCCAAGTCATACTATTAAGTAACTTACACTATCACATCGATGAAATACATAAAGTAGTGTAAGCCATGCTAGAGATCAAATGTAATTTCCAATTTAGCAAGTCATGATCTCACAAACTTAACTATTTCAAAACCTGAAAGCATGACACTTGATGCTTCATTTTATTATTTTTCAAAGCACAAATTTAGATCATATGATTTGCAAGAGATTATATGCGCATCTGTCTTATTCTAACCAACCAAGCCAAGCTTATGTCATTTGACAATCAGAAGCTTAAGGACATGGTTTTAGTCATACACAACTTCTTCCAAGTTCATATCTAAGTGCAATGAAAGTGCGATGCATGCATATTCTCTTGATCTTTTCTCAATTTATATTTGTTAATAAAAACTCAACATGTGAGTTGATTACTTGATAAATTCTTTATGATTAAAAGCACTTGTGAGCATGCAACAAGTTCAAAACAGCAAGAAAGTTTGACTATGACCAGATTTAGTGTAAGTAATTATTCCAACTACTAGACATGGCAAAAACTACAAAATGTATAACACGAGTAATGTAGTAAGAACTTTCAGCATGTAAAAGGAATCACAAAGTCATATATGTATGAAACACTATGCTCATATTATTTTAAGTTCAGATTCACACATAAACTTCCCAAGTTTCAAAACTCCCCCTCAATTTAAGCCATGAGGATGCATAACCCCTATTTCACTACGAATGAAACAAAAATGAGTGAAATCTAAAGGTTTTGTAAAAATGACAGCCAATTGTTGTTTGGTATCTACATGGTGAAGCACAATGTTTTTTTTCAACATTATCACAGAGAATGTGATACCTAATGTCAATGTGCTTAGTTGTAGAATGTTGCATAGGGTTTTTAGCAATGCAAATGGCACTAGTGTTATCACAAAATAGTGGAATACTATCTAGATCAACCCCATAGTCCTTAAGTGTTTGAACAATCCAAAGAATTTGTGAGCAAGCACTAGCAGCATCTACATATTCAGACTCGGCTGTGGATTGTGCAACTGAGTTTTGTTTTCTAGAGGACCAAGCAACTAGTGAATTACCAAGAAAATGACAAGCACCGGAAGTACTTTTCCTATAAATCCTACAACCTCCTAAATCAGCATCGGAAAAAGCTTTCAAAGTAACAGTTGAGGAAGAAGGAAGAAAAATGCCAAATTCTTGAGTTCCATGTAAGTACCTGAGAATCCTTTTAAGGGCTAGACGATGTGAAGCACGTGGGGAGGCTTGAAACCGTGCACAAAGACATGCACTGAATTGTATGTCTGGTCTTGATGCTGTGAGGTACAAAAGTGATCCGATCATGCTTCTATATTCTTTTTGATCCACGGGTTCACCATCTTCATCAACTTCAAGTGTTGTTGCTGTTCCCATTGGTGTCTGAAGAGGCTTGCTTTTGTCCATGTTGAAGCGCCTTCGGAGGTCTTTTGTATACTTCGTTTGATGCACAAATGTACCCTCCTTGGTTTGCTTGATTTGCAGCCCAAAAAGTACGTGAGTTCTCCCATCATACTCATCTCAAATTCTGAACTCATCATAGCTGAAAACTTGGACACAAGATCATGAGAAGCATAACCAAAGATAATATCATCCAATACACTTGAACGAATAATGAGTCATTGCCATGCTTAAGCACAAAAAGAGTTTTATCAACCTTGCCCATGGTAAACCCCTTTTCAAGTAAGAATGTTTTTAACCTATCATACCATGTTCTAGGGGCTTGTTTGAGACCGTACAAGGCTTTGGACAGTTTGTAAACATGATTAGGAAAATCTGAATTTTCAAAACCCGGTGGTTGTTTGACATAAACCTCCTCATCTATGTAGCCATTAAGAAAAGCACTTTTAACATCCATTTGACATATCTTAAAACCTTTAGATGCAGGAAAAACTAATAAAATTCTTATGACTTCTAATCTAGGAACAGGAGCAAAAGTCTCATCAAAATATAGACCTTCAACTTGAGTGAAACCTTGAGCAACCAACCTAGCCTTATTCCTAACCACAACCCCATTCTCACTTTGTTTATTTTTAAACACCCATTTAGT
This sequence comes from Tuctoria greenei, assembly GCA_036927565.1. Lineage (NCBI taxonomy): Eukaryota > Viridiplantae > Streptophyta > Magnoliopsida > Poales > Poaceae > Tuctoria > Tuctoria greenei. The sequence continues at coordinate 143,809,818 of JAYESD010000008.1, read as the reverse complement.
TCTAATTAAAGTGTGACCTTGAGGTGGAGGTACAAGTTTCCAAACATTATTTCTTTCAAAATTTCTAACTCTTCTTGCATGGCAATAATCCAAGATTCATTAGTGAGTGCGTGTGATATATCTTTGGGTTCAAAAGAAGCAACAAAAGCAGAATGAGCATGAGAGTTTGGATCGCAAAACCTGGACTGTGTGACTCGTTCTTTTAAGCTTCCAATAATTTGTTGTGGAAGATGACTTTTGAGAATCCGAAGGGGAGTGGACACTTCACAAGCTTCTTCTTCATGTTCATCACAAATAGATGAGATTGTGACTTGAGGAGGATCTGGACCAACAATGGTGGTCGTCGGTACTGGCTGTGAATCAAAATCAGGAGCTGGAACAATGTCATTAGCTGCTGAATTTTTGGGCAGCAGCCCCACCTCTTCCTCATCTTCAACGAAAATGCTCTCCCCCTGCGGATATGGATCTGGACCTGCAACGTTTGAGCTAGTACCTGGGCTAGCTTCATCAAAGGACACCTCACAAGTCTCCACAATTTTGTTAGTTTCAAGTAAAAGCACACGGTAGCCTCTAGTATGAGATGGATAACCAAGAAACATGCCATCAATGGATCAAGGTTCAAATTTATCAAGATTACCATGTTTCTTAACAAAGCATTTGCAACCAAAGACCCGAAAGTGTGTAACACTAGTCCTATGTCCAAACCGGAGCTCATGCGGTGTTTTACTAGCTTAGTGCGCAAGAAAACACGATTTGAGACATAACAAGCAGTTGCAATTGCATCAGCCCAAAATTTCCTAGGAGTTTGATATTCATCAAGCATAGTCCTAGCCATCTCAACTAAGGTTCTGTTCTTTCTTTCTACAACACCGTTTTGTTGAGGTACATATGGTGAAGAAAATTGATGATATATTCCATTTTCAGCACAAAAGTGATCAAAAGATTGATTTTCAAATTCGGTTCCGTTATCACTTCTAATTACTTTTAAAGATCCTGGGTGATCAATTGATAATCTAAGAAATAAAGTTCTAAAGTGACTAAAAGCTTCATTGTTAGATGCCATAAAGTAAACCCATGATTATCTAGAATAATCATCAACAATCGCAAGAACATACCATTTACCTCCGAAGGATTGAACACGTGAAGGTCCTACGGTGTCAAGGTGCAAAAGTTGACCCGGTTTAGTTGTCATGATCATTGTGAGAGGAGTATGTGAATCTGCAACCATCTTAGCATGTCTACAAGAATAGCACACAATTTCTTTGTCCCCTTTAAGCTTAGGCAACCCACGTATGCGATCAAGAGCACTAACACGCGCTAGATGATCAAAGCCAACGTGACGAAGTCTACAATGCGAAAAATATAAGTCCTTTGAATCATTAGCAACTAGACACCTATGCTTAGAGGAAGACATATAAAAATAAGTTTTAAAAACTCTTCCAAACTGAGACAAGTTAAAAATAAGCTCACTATTTGAATTTACAACTTTGCAGCAATTTTAGTGAAAATAATTTCCAGATTTTCATCTAGCAGTTATGAAACAGAAAGCATGTTGTACTTCAATTTTTTAACAAGTGCCACATCCTTCAAAGTGTAGTGATTATTTACTCTAACCGAACCCTTAGCAATTGTAGGAGTTGAAGAATTATCGGCAAAAGTAACATTCTCTACACGTGACACAAAAGAGAGGGAGGAGAACCATTCTTTGTTACCGGTCATGTGGTGTGAGCAACCTGAATCCACAATCCAAATATTCTCCTTCCTCAAGCATGTAACCTACATACAAACACAATACATCGATGACTAATACTGGGGCTAGTCAAAAGGCATTTAGGAATCTAGTACTGAGTCACACGACGTCCAGCAGGAATAACACGCGAAAGCTGAGATAAAATAGCAGGTTTATGAGCCAAAGATTCAGGATTTTTGTACCCAACTGCTGTCCTACGAGATGTTACATGTGTAGCACGAAAAACAGTAGGTTTGGGAGCAAACTTTGCATGTTTTCGACTCATTACAGCAGATTGCATGTTCCTATCATTCGGTTTAGCAAGTGCAGTAAATTTTGCATGAAAGTTATGAGATCTAGCAATTATTCTTTCATTTTTCTGTTGTTTAGCTAGTCTATAACAAAAATCTATGACATGACCATCTCTACCACAGTAGGTACAATGAAATTTAACTTTGTGTTCATGTCTAGATGAGAAAGCAACATTTTTATTTGATACCGAATGAGACAACACTCCCGCAGATTTGAAAACCACTTCTTTTTGTTTAGGAACTGTTTGAATCAAACCACTTCCTAATGACTTTACAATTTTAGGTGGATGTTCCTTAGAATGAGCATCAGAATCAAAACCTAAACAAGTTTTATCATTGCAGGACTTGGAAGAATTCAACAGCAAGTTTAGGTTCTTATTCCCATTACAAAACTGATCTAATGTCCTATGCATGTCATCAAGTTTATTGGACAGATCAAGACAATTTTCACATGAAGTTTTTCCTTTTAATTTGCAATTGGAACAATATTTAGCTTCATGAGAACGTAAAGCATTGTTCAATATAAAAATTTCATTCATAGCATCTTGTAGTTTCTTATCAAGATCATCACAAGTAGAACAATGTAAATCAATTGTAGAACAACTAGCATTTTTTCAAGTTTTTATTATTAAGTGCAGCAAGCTCTCTGTTCTTTTCAATTTCTAACTCATGTTTATCAAGTGTGGAGGATTGCACACTTCTTAATGAGGACAATTGTTCATATATTAAATCACATGAGGGACATACATCATCACTAGGAATCAAAGTTTTTAAACGGTTGATTTCAGATTCTAGTGTTTCAATTTTAGCAGCACTATCCCTAAGCCTTTTGTCCTTTTTCTTAACTATAATAGTGGCACGAGAAATAACATCACACATTTCTTCGCAAGTAGGACATACCTCTTCATTGTCGCTGTTGTGTTCAACATCCTCCATACTTGATCTTGATTTTCCCGCCATGAAGCACAAGTTTGCCAAATCATCTTCATCTTCATCACTTCCAATGTCCACATCGCTTGAGCCAAGTTCTTGAAGTGCGGTGATGAAGCTGTTTATCATCTTGCGTCCTATAGTACCCTTCTTTTTCCTGTTGGAGTTTCCAGAGGTGGTCTTGACCTTGTTCTGCTTTTCCTCATGGGTAGATGGACCTGAAATATTAGGGCATTCTGCACGAAAGTGTCCTATCTTACCACATTCAAAACAGCGTTGAGGTCCGGAGCTTCCTCTCCTAGTTCTCACATTTTGCAATGCTTTTGAGAATCTAGTAGAGATGAGTGCTAACTCCTCTTCTGGAAATTCCTCGATGTGCTCCAGGGTTACTGAGGACAACAAAGCAAGAGTATTGCAAGATGATCATTGGCCGGAGCTAGGCATTTCACGTTGTGAGACGAATGCAATAGACTTATTTGGATTCTTTCATGATAAAATGTCAATTTCATGAGTTTTTAGTTTAGAGTAAAGTACATCTAATGTAAGTGTACTCATGACAGTAGATTCACGAATAGATGTGACTTTCATCTCCCAAATTGACATATCTAATACACTTAGTAATTGCCTAGCATTTTTAGCATCTGAAAAATTAACATTAACGCTACGCAAGTTACTGAGAATTTTATTAAAGCGAGCAAAGAGGTCATCAATGGACTCACCGGGTTGCATCTCAAAGCGCATGTATTCTTTCTTGAACATATCCTGTCTTACCTCCTTGATCGTGTTGGATCCTTCGTGGTAGTCACAAAGTGCTCTCCACATATCGTACGCCGATCGGAGGTGTGCAACACGATCGAAGTCGCTTTGAGTCAGTCCTTGAATGATCAAGTTGCGGGCTTTGTTGTTGTTGTCAACGTCCCGTAGGTTCGCAGCCGTAACTTGATCGTTTGATGGCACTTCATAAGGCTTGTATACCTTCTACCATATTGCGAAGCCTTGAGCCTGGATGAAGGCTTCCAGACGTGCCTTCCAAACCTGAAAATCAATACCACTAAAGACACAAGGTTTTGCGGAGTATTTCTCCATGATGATTAGTCAAAAACATGTTCAAATCACAAAGATTAGAGCACCGTGGCTATTATACCAATTGTAGCATCGAAGAGCACGTGAAAAGCTACCAAAGGGGGGTGAATGGTAGATTAAAAAATCTTATGCAGCGGAAAACAATTAAATCCCAATTCCTTTAGCAGAAAAATGATACGTTAAAGAAATCATGTGTGAGACTAATCTAAACGTGTTTCACCGTGACAAAAGTGATAGATATCATATAGAATCAAGTCACGAAGACAACACAACAAGAATCACTCAAATCCGTCTAGAGAAACTCAAGTTACGATCGAAAGATCGAACAAAGGTCAATCTGTCCTACGCGAGAAAAACAGTTCTGGAACGCTGCAAAGAAAATCGTGTAGATCAGAAACCACAAATCCAATGACCGTGAAATTTTGGCAGATTATAGATAATCAAGTTTTGAAGACAACCCAACAATAATCACGTCAATTGGATTTGTAAAGCTCGAGTTATGATAAAACCACCAAAGAAAGGTAGTGTTGTGCAGAAAACTCGACGAAAAAACTTTTCTGGAACAAGTCGGATGAACAAGGCACAAAAGTTCCTTTCAACTACAAATTTTATTCAATAGAACCCAAGAGGAACAGCCCCAAAAGTCGTCTCACATGAGCTCTAGCCTCCCTTTCTTATATAACCACCCCTTAGGCCAACCCAATCTCAACTAGGACTCTAATCCTACTCAAATCACGAATCAAAACTTTCCATAGCTGCTTAGGACTCTTTTATACGCAGATAGAAGCAATCTTAAGACTTCTAAACACCTTAGGAACGTATACAAAATTCCTAAACAACTCAAATTCGTGACCCACACAAAATCCTATCATAACCAACTCAAATCTTTTCATATTTGAGTCAAACACGACTCAGCCGCAGCTTGAGTCCATAACCTAGTCGGTTGGACCTTTCCGACCAATTCTTTACGTCCACATCTCTTCATAACGCCTTGGAACCATATAGCCATGTCCATGCACTCCTTGCATACGTGCAAACATCTTCCAACGACGTCCATGATAACTTCATATGCATTGTTCTTGATTCATACATGCTGCGCAAGCTCCCGATCAACTCAACCACAATTCCTCCCGAACTTGGTTGTTGAACCTCATCTTCTCCCTAAGACTAGTTCAATGGATCCCATCACCAGCCATGTCTTGATCTCAAGCAACACTTGCACATGAATAAACAACCAATACTTCCGAGTCCAAGTCCGCGACTTGACTCAAATTAGTTCCAAACACAACACCTTATGTGAGCGCCTCACAAAAGCATGTCGCAAAACATAGCAAAAATGATATCATCCATATCAACCAAAACACATAAAAAACTTAGCAAATGAATACTAAACAATCTTCCCAACAATGTAAAGCAAGTCCAAAACATTTTACAGTAATAGCAGGAACATTGCGATCAAGCACCGGACCTTGCCAAAGCTAACCAGAGCTTGAGTCGGAGCTTACCAAAGCTAGTACAACCTAGCACCGGAGCTTGCCAAAGATAGTACAATATAGCGCTGGAGCTAGAAAAACATGTCAGAGCTAACCAAAATAAGTCGAACCTAGCAAAACATATCGGAACTTAACAAAGACATGCCGGAGCTAACAAAGACATACCGGAGCTAAAGACAAAGCTGACCGGAGCTACCCAAAAGCATGTTGGACTTTGACAGAGTAAGTCGGACCTATTTTCAGACCTTGCAGAAGCTCGGAGCTAGAGTCGGACCTTGCTAAAATGTTATGGCAGCATTCAAAACTTTTATTGTCAAAGCCAATGTATTCAACACACATAGGTCTCACATTAAGCCACTTCATTATTCCCAATCCCAATTAAGTAAAGTTCAACAAAGCTGAAAATACCCTTCCCGACTCTCTACATTATATCTCGAGCGACAAGGAGGAGCATACAAGTCTAGTAAACACCTATTCATAGGTTTTCCCATCAATTTGACACAAGTATGCAGTTTTGAAATAAAACATTTCAAAGCAGGATCAAAATGTTCAAGTACACCTGCCTTGCTCCGGTGGCTAGTTTGGATCGAGATCTTCAAAGTTCTGGTGCTGAAGGTCCTCGTAAGCACCTCTAGAGCATTTCCTTCTATTCCGCGCGACAAACATGTGAAACAAGCATTACAACCAATAAATGCTCATATAGTACTCAATATACCATGATATGCATGAATGATGCAATTATGATGTAGTACATGTTGTTAGGTTACTACTGTTGCTTACTAACTAACTACAGCTGAGTTTTACATGTTTGAGCAAGTTTCGACTCATTTCTAGAAAAACTAGGAAAGTTCCATGAATTTTATAATTCAGAGGCTAGACTAGTCCACACTGGGGCCAAACATGTCCGCTTTCGACCGGACAAGTCTGCTATGTCTGGGGTTTTGCGAACTTCCCAACTAGGGCATGGTTTGAATCAATAGTGGGATTAAAATTTTACGTGGAATGTTGGATCTAGAGCAATTACTGTGAGGATCGGAGTCCCGACATTCCAGGAATTGCAATTGGGTGGTGCCGTGCGGTGCGGCACCCAACAACATACAAAAAAAGGTACATCATATTACATAAAACAACATAGTGTTATACAAGTTTTGTCTTTTACAAATAATATACATTAAAATACACTACAACGGAAGATAAGTTCATAGCTCTCGACACTCAAGCCAAAGCTATGCAAAAGTAATTCCGTTCAGCCCGCGAACATAATCACACTAGCAGCACACAATTGAAACTCATGGCGGCGAACAGGGTTTCCACTCGGCCGTGTACCCTGACAGGGGAAATGCCTCACCGGTGAATCCTTCATCAAATATGTCATCATCTGTAGCAAAAACTTAAAACAGGAATCGTGAGCACGAAGGCTCAGCAAGACTTAACCGTCTCCACTAAGCATGAAACTCTATATGCAGGTTATACGTAATATAGGACAACAGTTTGCAATAAAAGACGCGCCTAAATGTTAGTCCTTACTTTCAACTTTTAGCAGCAAATTAAGGCTTCATGATTCTGAAATTTAATGAGCAACCTATTCCAAAAATACAAGTAACAATACATAACTATTTCATAAAGTATGATTCAATAATATTTAGCTCCAAATAATTAACTACGTCATGACGCAGTGAACAAGCGGTACTCAATAACCGCGAGGGACGGCGACTCGAATCGATATACACCTGCAGAGATACCCGAATAGCATGACACATACACCCACACTCGGAGCTGCGAAGGCACACTCCACTGATGTTGTATGCAGCAACCTTTCACCCGCTACCTACACGCGGAACCGGTCCCACCGCTACGAGCAGGAGGCCCCCACACGGAGTACAACGTACTCGCTGGCAGGTTTACACCTTGCTGCTCCCAACCCACACCTATAAGGCGGTGGGGTATGCCTCGAGCTAAGGTGGACAAGTTACATCAGTTTACTGGGTCCCATATATCCAGTATACCTTCAGTACATTTAAACTTGATCAACAGGGCCACACACGGATCGGTCCTTGACTGACGCAGGCACAACTACAGCTCACATGCCCCTATGTCCTGCTGCTCCTACTCCATACCCGGTCTCATTTAACCAAATGGTGAATCTCTCACTTACCAATCCCATGTGAACCCAATTCCTGAACTCGCGAGTAGATTCTAACTACTCGACTTCTACGAAAGCAACTATAGCGTTAAGCATAGCATGTCACATCGAGGACTTAACATCTACCCTGCTCTCATGGGTGCTCCGGTTATGCATGTGGAAAACTCCAAGAAAACCTAGAACAAATGCAGAATACATTCTAACCCATATAATGTGATACAAATAAAATTTCAAAATGCTATTAAATGCAAACCGGGGCTTGCCTGGCTGTGAGACAGGGTCAAAGTTAGTCCCCGGGTTGATGACTTCCAGTGGCTCCTGGGTCTCCTCGAGCTCGGCAACTATTCAATATGCAAAGAATATGCAAAGTGATTCAATAGTGATATTATTACATAGCTGAATGGAAATACGGTTAAGTATATTAAATAGTGGCCACTGGTTCTAGAAATTTTACAGAGGACACCAAGCACTATGAGTGAGGTTCTGGCCACAATGGGAATAAATACATGGAAGTCTCTGTTGAATAAAATTCAATGAAGCTAAACACTTTCCAGAATTTTCAGGGGAAAACTTGGACTTTAACATAGCCAAGAGTTGGTGTTCTGTTTAGAGGAGGTCAAGAATGACTCAACAAAATTGTTTTCATAATTTTCTAAGCATTCTACTGTAAGATATTGAATTTACAAGTTGAGACAATTTGCTGAAAAAGTTTCTGGACATTTTGAAATTTTCAGTACATACAGATTGGAAACACCATTTGGCTATTCCAATCAACTCAAATGGACCCGAAACTTTTAATGGAACTCAAGGGAATTATTTATAATGATCTATCCAAAAACTCGATAAAAAGGAGGGAAACACTGCAGTCACAATGGACCGAGTCGCGTTTCACCGCCGGCCAGGAAAATCGAGATTCCAGCGTGGTTGCTTGATGAACTTCGACTGTTATGCATTGAGGTGAAGTTCCTGTACCTCTAGTACAATAAATCTCAAAGTCACGCTGAATACTTGCACGTGGAAAATGAATTTAAAGGATGACCTAGTTCAGTTCATACCGCGAACTCGTCGGGAAAATTGCTAATACTCGAGCTAGGAGGGACGAAATGAGCTGAAACTTTGCGAGCAGAATCTAGAAGTGTTGGCGCACCTTTTATCTTCAAGGGTCGAGGTGAGAAAATAGCTGTAGCTCTGGTTCCGCTGTGGAGCAGAGGGGCAGCAACTCGGAACAGAGAAGGGCGGCCATGTTTTCAGCCCCCTGGACTTTGGAAAAGCTTGAGTTGGTAAGAAAACTGGTTAAGCAGGCGCGCAAGTTGTTTGTGATGAAGTAGAGGGTAAGAAAAATGATTCAAACTGACTGCTTGCACCTGATTTCGAGGAGTAGAGAGAAAAACAGAGGATGAGGAAGGAAGAACACCAATAACTTGTGTTGGTTCGCTCTGGACGGGGAAAACTGGATGAAGTCTTTCAGATATTTGATGTAGCAGCAGGAGTAGGTTCTTGAGCAGGAGAGGAAGCAAGCACACAGGCTGCTGGTGGCACTTGCATGCTGAGAGGTGTCACATGGTGGAGAAAAACAGAGAACGGAGGAGGAGAAGTAAGTCAATGACAGGTGGGTCCCATGGTCTTTCATCCTCATCTTCACTGGACAGTAAATTTCCTCACCTAGATTCATAAAAAAAACTAGATATTTGTAGGAAGGCCAAATTGAATATGGATAATTTGATTCTGAATTCAAATTATTGATCTGACCAAGTTTCATTCAAATTCAAACTTGAATTCGAATTTGAGTGGAATTCAATGTCTTTATTGAATTAAATAGTAAACGTCTCCAAAAATTCTGAAATTTGGCATGAAGGCTATTTGGAATATTTGGAAGCTAGTGGTGAACTCAAATTTTTATTTTGACATAATTTGAACATGAGCTTTCTTTGGATTTTTGAATTCCCTCCAATAGGTTTGAAAAGATTTGATTTCTCAATTACCATTTTAATTTCTCTATTTATGCTTGATTTTTATTTCCCCTAACATAATTTTATACTATGAAATTTGGCGCTTTTACATCCCTCCCCCTTAAAGGAATCTCGTCCCGAGATTAGAAAGAAGAGACAAAACTAAGAAAAATTACCGGATATGAGACGATAAGAATTCCGGATAGTTGGAGCAGAGACATTCTTCAGTTTCCCATGTCACATCTTCACCGGTATGGTTGCCCATACCACTTTATAAAACCACAGTGTGCGGTTCTGCGTGGTTCGGGTCTTCTCATCGAGAATCTGAACTGGATGTTCGGAGTATGTCAAATCCGGTTGTAACTCGCTGATTTCATTGGTGTGGACTGCAGCTGAATACTTTGAACATTTCCAGAGCTGAGATACGTGGAAAATGTTGTGTACACCAGTGAGAGATGCTAGCAATTCCAATCTATAAGCCATAGGTCCGCACTTCTCCGTGATAGCAAACGGACCGATAAACCGGGGAGCTAGCTTTCCTTTTACTCCGAACCGGTGAATTCCTTTCATCGGGGACACACGGAGGTATACGTGATCCCCGACATTGAACTGCAGTGGGCGATGCCGCTTGTCCGCATAATTGTTCTGGCGATATTGAGCCGCTCTCAAGTTCGCTTGAATGATCCGAACTTGTTCCTCGGCTTCATTGACTAGATCAATCCCAAATGTCATTCTTTCGCCGGACTCACACTAGTTCAGTGGGGTGCGACATCTCTGGCCATAGGGAGCTTCATATGGTGCCATCTTGATACTCGCTTGATAACCATTGTTGTACGAGAATTTTGCCAACAGCAAATGATCATCCCAATTTTTACCGTGATGGATGGCACACACGCGTAACATGTCTTCAAGTACTTGGTTCACCCGCTCGGTTTGTCCATCGGTTTGCGGGTGATAGGTGGAGCTTCTAATAAACTTAGTACCCAACAAGACGTGCAGCTGCTCCCAGAAACGAGCAATGAACAGTGAGCCTTGATCTGGAATAATTGTTTGAGGAATCCCGTGTAGGCACACGATCCTTGAGATGTACAACTCCACATACTTCTTGGCACTAAATCGAACATTTACCGGAATGAAATGAGATGATTTGGTTAGTCTATTTACTATCATCCAAATGAATTATGGTTCCTGAATGTGAGTGGTAATCCGACGATAAGATCCATACTCACATCCTCCCATTTCCATGCCGGAATATTCAGCGGTTGTAGGTATCCCGCTTTTCTCATATGATCGGCCTTCACTCGCCGACACGTATCACACTCGGATACGTACTTAGCAATCTCACGCTTCATCCTTGTCCACCAAAACTTAGTCTTCAAGTCTTGATACATTTTGTTGCTGCCTGGATGAATGGAATATTTGGATAAGTGAGCTTTGTCCAAAATTTTCTTTCAAAGTTCCATGTCATGGGGCACTACGGTCCGATTTTTGAACCATAGAGCACCATGCTCATCTCTTATAAAGCACTTCATCTCACCGCTGTCCATTCTCTTGAGTATGTGAGACATACCCTTGTCCTTCTTTTGAGCTTCAATAATCTCATCTCGGATTGTGGGAATGAGAGCAAGATTGTATAAAGCTCCATGTGAAACCAAGTATAGACTCGGCTCTTCCTCTTCCATAGGTGTGATGGTCAAATTATTGACATGATACTTACGGCTAAGCGCATCGGCAACCACATTAGCCTTGCCGGGATGATAGTGAATCTCAATCCCATAATCCTTGATGATCACCTTCTTTGCCTCATGTTCAGTGTTGACGGTTGTTATATACCAATTTCATCCGTCAATTTAACTCAATTGTGTGAAGGATTTTTCATTTCTTGCACACATCACCTTTCTATCTAACCCAATTCCACTTGGACTTGGAGAAATATGTGTATGCAACATTTTATGCAGGAAATGTAGAGGGACCAATCCTATAAAATATCATCCTAGCCAATCAGGCGACGACACATGGCATCCCATGGATCAAATGGCCCACAAACAGAAGTATCCGAGGAGATCCAACGGTGTATCACCCATATACATCAATGGGACCCACCTGGCAGCCACCTGGAAAAAGCACATGAGAAACGGTGCAATGACCAGGTCGGCCGAACCAGGGGGTCGGCTGACTTGGTCTTTGCACCAAACTCAGTCAGCCTCCATGTGTTGGCTTTTCCCGGCTCCCTGGAGTCAATGGTGACTGATTCGTGCGCTTTTGGTGGCGGGAACCGACCTCAACACTAGTATAAATAGGACCCCCTATCCCTCACTTCAACACACACCACTTGGGCATCATTCTATTGTATACACACTATCTTCCATAGTCCTTAGAGGAGTTAGGATGTAGAGAGGAGAGCCTCTAGTCCCGAGTCCAAATTGGGAAAGGAGTAGAAGAAGTCTCTCTTCCCAATTCCACATTGGGAAAGGTATGGCTTATGTATTCCTTCTTGTATTTGTGACTTTATGCTCAATAAAGATATTATCTTTAGTCTTCTTTTATACGTATACTTGGACAAAGCGTTTCTTGTTTGATTGTGGAGTCTATGTATGTGGAAGGTATAGTCTTTATGATTTCACTCTCATGATCACATCTTAGGGTCATAAACACTATAGACCCCCACTATAGTCTATGTAGTTATGATATGATTATGTTAATATGAATGACTTATGCTATACTTCAACATTGGTTCAACGATGTTTAGGTTAGTCATTGCCTTAGGATGGCTTGTGCCATGGCTCCTAAGGTATTTGCTTAGTATGCTAGCATGGTGCTAGGGTATTTAAGTAGCGTTGGATGTCTCGTAGACCCACGGATTGAAGAGGTAGGCAGTAGGTGGTGACAGCCCTATCTGTCCTTTGTAATCCTCCACGTTCGGCTATGCCACATGCTCTTGGCGGGAGTCGCCCTAGTATTGCTAGGGGTAATCCCGTGTCTGATGTGTTGAATAGCATTGCATAGGAATTCATCATTGACATGACCATTAGTATCTACCTTAGGCTATGTATATGTATTTGGAGCATTGTAGGAGCAACTCTCTAACTCTCAATCCAATCTCCCTCTAGGACCCATTTTACCCTTTAGAATAGATTGCCTAGGCGTGTGTCACACTACCCCTATTATCAACTTACCCCTGTCCGGATAATGGATTAGTATCCCATAGCTTGACCATAAGAGTAGTATATACTTTACTCCATTGCCTTCCTTTGGGATAAATACGATACCCTTGTGAATACTCATGGGTGAAATGCTACAACGGTATCTTTCGTGCGCTTGCGGATCTCATATCTTTACCAGAGATGATATGTGATGTTAAGAAATACCAACAAGCATTTCTGGAGCCGTTGCCAGGGATGATTTGTTAGTATATCTTAGGAGCCGTCAACATTCAGCTCCTTCTGAGTGAAGATATATTTCAAACTTTTGTGGTCGATGTAGAGGTGAACCATATTTCCAAGTAAATAATGCCTCCACATTTTTAGAGAAAGCACCACGGCAGCAAGCTCTAAGTCGTGAGCATGATAATGCTGTTCATGACTGCGGAGCTGCCGTGATCCATATGCAACCACACGTCCTTCTTGCATAAGAACGCAGCCAGGACCAATGCTGGATGCATCACAATAAACATCAAATGGTTTCGTCGTATCCGGCTGAGCTAAAACCGGGGCTGTTGTGAAATGCTTCACCAATGTTTGAAATGCCTTCTCACAAACTTCACCCCAAATATATTTGGTACCTTTCTTCAACAGCTCCGTCATTGGTTTAGCAATCTTTGAGAAGCTCAGGATGAACCTCTGATAATATCCCGCTAAACCAAGGAAGCTTCAGACTTCATGTACGGACTTAGGAGATTGCCATTTCAGCACTTGAACAATTTTCCTTGGATCCAAAGCGATGCCCTCAGCTGAAATAATGTGTCCCAAGAATGGCACTTGACTGATCCAAATTTCACACTTGAGTCAATAAACTGATGGCTTGCTCCTTTTTGACTCAAGGCATCTGCCACTACATTGGCCTTTCCTGGGTGATAGTTGATTCCCACATCATAAACCTTAATGAGCTCCAACCATCTTCATTACCTCAAATTCAGATCTGTTTGCATGAATATGTACTTGAGACTCTTGTGATCCATATAGATCTCGCACCTATGACCAAGAATGTAGTGCCTCCAAATCTTCAAGACATGCACTACAACTGTGAGTTCAAGGTCATGCGTTGGATAATTCAGCTCATGTTTCTTCAATTGCCTATATGCATAACTACTACTCGACCATCTTGCATCAATACACAAACAAGTCCTTGCCTCGATGCATCACAATATACATCAAAGCTTTTGCTCACGTCTAACAATGTCAATACTGGTGCAGTGGGTAATCACATCTTTAACTCCTCGAAGCTGTCCTGACAAGCCTGAGTCCATTTGAATGGTTTCTCCTTCATTAATAGTTCAGTCATGGGTTTTGCTATCTTGAAGAAGTCCTTGATGAAACGGCGATAATATCTAGCCATTCCCAAGAAACTTTGAATATTCTTCACATTCTACGGTGGGTTCCACTTCAACACACCTTTTACCTTTCTTGGATCGACAGATACTCCTCCTTCGAAGATGATATGGCCTAAAAATGATATCTCCCTCAACCAGAATTGGCACTTATTAAACTCGGCATACAACTGGTGTTCTTGCAATTTCTGCATTGTCATCCTTAAATGCTATTCATGCTCTTCTTTGCTTTTCGAGTATACCATGATATCGTCCATGAACACTATGACGAGCCGATCCAAATACTCCATGAAGACTTTATTCATAAGGTACATGAAGTATGCAGGTGCATTCGTTAATCTGAATGACATAACGGTGTACTCATATGACCCATACCGTGTTCTAAAGACTGTTTTGGGCATGTCTTTTCAGGTGAAAGTACCCTGATCGAAGATGAATCTTAGAGAATATCTGTGCTCCCTTCATTTGGTCAAACATATCTTCAATGCGGGGCAGTGAGTACTTATTCTTGATTGTCACCTCATTGAGAGACCGGTAATCCACACACATCCTTTGGGTCCATCTTTCTTATCTACGAAGAGCATTAGGGCTCCCCATGGTGACGAACTCGATCATATAAAACCCTTTTCTAGCTGCTCTTGAATCTGCTTCTTGAGCTCCACTAATTCATTAGCAGGCATCCTATATAGCCTTTTAGTTATAGGTGCAGTTCCAGGTATTAAATCAATGACAAACTCGATGTCATGATCAGGTGGCATACCTAGCAATTCTTCCGGGAACACCTCTGGATACTCACGAACAATCAGAATTTCCTCCAATGTCACACCTTCCACATGATTTAGTATTGACTTTCCTGTTGTTGGCTGGACTGCCTTGAACTCTATACTGATCCCTTTGTCATTTGCCAATTGCACTGTCCGTGTGGCACACTGGATCACTCCATTATGCTTCCGTAGCCAATCCATTCCAAATATTATGTCAAATCCTTGTGATTTCAGAACTATAAGGTTGGCGAGGAAATCTACCTCCCTTATTTTAAGACTTACTTTTGGACATATTATATTTGTCCTCATCTTCCATGTAGCTTCGTCCGAAGTAGTGAATCTTCTAGTTGTGTCCATCTTCCATTGAAGTAGAGGTCGAAGAGATAGAAAAGAGAGATAGAACGAATCTCCAACTATATGCATCAAGGAGTATGAAACTAAGCAACTCTCTTTATATAATAAGACCCTATATGAGGATATGGACAACATCCACATCTCTCTACTATGTGTGGATGTGGACAAATCGCCAAAGTGTCCCACAACGCACACCAAGCACACAAATAAGCAATCATACAATCAGCACACCAAATCCAAGCAAGCACTAACGATCTAAGATGGACTAGGGGTGCGGTCAGCACAACGGCCATAAAATAAGGTAAGAGGATGTGCAATAGTTCAAAAAGATGGAAAATGTAAAATTTGCAGCAGCAGCAAAATCACACATTTCCATTCTAACTAGGCTTGCGTCCTACAGTCAAACACAACTCTGATACAAATTTGTGACACCCGGTTCCGAGAATGAACTAAGTATGACACATATGTGTGTCCAGGATGTTTAATACACATACACAAGTGCATCACAAACGATATTCAGATTATAACCATGTCTCGGATAATAATAATAATAATAATAATAATAATAATAATAATAATAATAATAATAATAATAATAATAATAATAATAATACCTTATTACAATATCTAATAGTCTCGAATAAAAGCTATAATAATATTGTTGCAGTTGAAAAACTACACACTTATAGACTCTATCTTCATAGGCAGTTCGTCGATAACACACACACCTAGTACTCCTTATAGTCCCCCATATACTCAAAATTATTGCCTGTTACTGAATTAATGTGGGAATAGCAAGGGTGATCACATGTCGTACTCAGCAAGTGTGAGAAAGTATGACATGTAGTTTAAACAAGGATGATAATAAATTGCTAATTGCAAAAAAGTACATTGTATTTGCAAAAGTAAGAAAATGCGACTTATGATTACTATGTGAGGTCAAATCCCATAAGAACCCAAATACCAATAATACCATGTCCAATACCATAAATTCCACTTAAACAACCGTACTCATCCCTAATGTACCCATATCCATCTATAATTATCCATCACCATCCACATTCAACTCATTATTACCAAACCCATATTCCAATCCCAATTTCCATTCCAATTCCAACCATTATTCAACATTCAAGTCCATAACTATAATCATGTGAGGGTCCACGTCGCTCATAACCAGGAGCATGGCTATCATGATAGTTTTACACTCTACAGAGATTGTACCACTTTACTCACAAGTTTGTGAGTTCATCACCTTTCGATGACTAAGGAACCTCCATCGTGCTGTCTCACACTTCCATAGATGTGTGGCCAAGAGATCACAAAATAGCCTTTACAAAGTGATTACCAGCATGTGCGGACCCACTGAGGTTTCACCGGAGGTGATGTCTCCAACTGAGCACATCCATCCAAGGGCCCCCTCTCGTCCCATTCGGATTTCAGGGTAGTCCCGCCATCACTGCAAACCCAACTGACCACCATTCCTCGAGTCTTACTTATGATCTGAATGATACTGACAATACACTAGTTAATCAGCTAAGCCGCACCCATACTTTGCCCTGTGGTGACACTGTTGTCCTGGGTGGTTGCTCCACGAACCGATCCTTAGATCTAAAGCAAGCAAAACCACTAAATCGTTCCAACCCATTCCTTATAACCGACTTGCTTAGATACCTAGGTTCCATGTTGCTAAAGGGTCATTATCATCAATTTACACAATTCATATGTTCAATAGTTCATAATTAAGCCATTTGATTACTTTTAATCCCAATTAAGTAAAGCAAAGAAAAACCGGAAAGTACCCTTCCGGACTCTCTACGTTATATCCTGAGCGACAAGGATAGGCATACAAGTTTAGTAAACACCTATTCATAGATTTTCCCATCAATTTGACACAAGCATGCAATTTTGAAATAAAACATTTCAAAATAGGATCAAAATGTTCAAGAAAACTTGAATTGCTCTGGTGGCTGGTTTGGATCGAGAGCTGCAAAGTTCTGGTGCTGAAAGTCCTCGTAAGAACCTTCTAGTGTGTTTTCTTCTATTCCGCGCGACAAACATTACTATCAATAAATGCTCATATAGTACTCAATATGCAATGATATGCATGAATGATGCAATTATGATGTAGTACATGTTGTTAGGTTACTACTGTTGCTTACTAACTGATTACAATTGAGTTTTACATGTTTGAGCAAGTTTCGAGTCATTTGGGAAAAACTGGGAAATTCCAGGAATTTCAGAATTCAGAGGTCGGACTAGTCCGCATTGGGCCAGACATGTTCGCAATGGACCGGACAAGTCCACTATATCTAGGGTTTTGCGAACATCCCAACTAGGGCATGGTTTGAATCAAGAGTGGGATCAAAATTTCACGTGGAAAGGTTGATCTAGGGTAATTACCATGAATGCAAGGCTTCAAACGGTCGAGGATTAGGTGCAACGCGTGAAACTTGACGTCTAGATCCATTGACAACGAATCGGCAACAAGACGTAGAAGAAGAATGTTGATGTCGAAGAGCCGATGAAGAAGATCGCAACAGCAATGATGATCTTGCTTGACCCCCCCTTCTTCTTCTCTCCTTCCTCTTCCTTCTCCTCCCTTCCTCTTTCTACCTCGCGGTGAGGGCTTCTTCCTCCTTGCATGGCGGCTCACAATGAGAACAGGGCGATGATGGTTTTTCTCTAACGTGGGCAGGGTGAGAGGAGGGGTTTTGGGTGTTTATATAGGAGGAGGAGTGGTGGGGTTAGAGTAGAATCCAAGTAGGAAATGGTGGGGACAAGTAGGGGCCTTGGTGGGGTCCCACTTGGGCTCCTTTGGGGTGGGGCATGATGTTCTAGGGCCCAAATAAGTCAATTATCTAATAACTCATCGTTGGAAAAAATAGGAATCTGAGTCAAAACCCTAGAAATCGGACTAGTCGGGTCTAGAACAGAGAGGTATGTCCGACTAGTCCATAGTTGTAACGGACAAATCTGGGGTTTTACAGTTTCAAAACCAGATTAACAGACAAGTCAGGATGGGAACAAAAACAAATTTGTACTAGTCTGTACCATGTGTCGAACAAGTACGTTGTTCTCAAGAAAATTGAATTAAGCCGGAACACACGGGTATACCAGACTAGTCCGGGTACAGGTCCGCACAAGTTCGTACCCAAAACTGATTTTAATTGCTGTTTAGCCTCTAATTCATTTTAATCTTGTTCCTTTTTTGTGTTGCATTATGTTAAACGTGCATGAGAAGGAATGCAATGCATGAGAGATGAAAATGAGAGTGTTACAACCTTGGTTAAATCCGAGCAGGTGGCAAGCTTCCTTCGCAACATTGTATATTGCTTTGGGGTGCCTAATGCCACCCTCAAATATAATGGCACTTAATTCACAGGGACGAGATAACTTGAGTTTTGCTACGACTTCAATATCTGAGTCAATTGGGCTTCGGTGGCGCACTGCCGAATGAAACGACAGGTCAAGGGAGCCATTGAAATGATCTTATAGTTCCTCAAGTTTGTTAGTATTTCTTAGCACCACAGATCACCTCTAGTATGAGATGAAATCTACAAGCGCACGAAAGATACCATTGTAGCATTCACCCATGAGTATTCCCAAGGGTATCATAATTATTGTAAAGGAAGGCGATGAAGTAAAATACACACTACTCTTATGATTAAGATAGACAATACGAAGTAATTATCACAATAGGGGCAAGTTGATAATATAGATTGTGTAACACACACTTAAGAAATCTACTCTTGAAGCTAATGTAGTCCTACTGAGAATTAAAATATTGAAGGGTCATTTCTAATATGCTGCTTTTAATATACATATGCATAGCTTAAGTAATGTACACATGGATATGTTAGTGGTGAATACTAGGGTTAGTGGTCCAAGATATCGAGCACAGGTTTACCTCTGGCAAAACCAGAACAATTCCTGCTAAGAGCCTATGGCATACCCGAACATGGGGGGTACAAAGGATGAACAAGGTTTTCACCACCTACCGTTTACCCCTACAACCTGTGGGTCTATGGGACATCCAACGCTACTTAACTATCTAAGAACGATGCTTACATATTAAGTAAATACCATAGGAGCCCAGGTACAATTATCATCCTAAGGCAATGACTAACCTAAATATCATTGAACCAATGTGTTGACGTTTCTTACGTCACAGATAAAAATCCGCAAGCGCGCGAAAACTATCGTGTAGCAGTTCCTTTTAAAGAGTATTCCCAATGGTGTCAGTTATATTTTCCCAAAGGAAGGCTAAGTGGAAGTATAGCAATCATCGTATGGAGAGGGTAGGTTGGTCTAGGTAGGGTTCTAGTGAGGATGGGTAATAGATATGTGTAGGTAGTGTGACACACACAAGAGCGTTCTATTCTAAGGGGGATAAATGAGTCTAAAGGAGAGTTAGGGAGTTGGTCGTACTATTCTTCTAGTATAAATATACATAGCCTAGGTTAGATACTAATGAATATGTCAATGGTGCATTCTTATGCTATGTTGTTAAACACATCGGGCACGGGTTTACCCCTAGCAATACTAGAACGACTTCCGCAAAGAGTCTGTGGCATAGCCGAACGTGGAGGATTACAAGGACAGATAGGGATGTCACCACCTACTGCCTACCTCTTCAATCCGTGGGTCTATGAGACATCCAACCACTTAACTACCCTAGCACTATGATAGCATATTAAGTAAATACTTTAAGAGCCATGGAACAAGCTATCCTAAGGCAATGACTGACCTAAACATTGTTGAACCAATGTTCAAACATAGCACAAGTCATTCATATTAACATGGTCATATCATAACTAATTAGACTATAGTGGGGGTTTGTAGTGTTTATGATGATAGAATAATATTGTTATGACATAATCATAAAGACTACTCCTACCACATACATGGAATCCACAATCAAACAAGAAATATTTCATCCAAGTATATGCATAAAAGAAGACTAAAGATACCATATTTATTAAGAACAAAGTAACAAATACAAAGAGGAATATATGAGACATACCTTTCCCAATTTGGAATTGGTAAGAGAGAGACTCCTTCTACTCCTTCGGACTAGAGGCTCTCCTCTATACAACCTAAACTCCTCTAAATCTATGGAGAATAGTGGATATAATAGAATGAATACTCAAGTGGTGTGTGTGAGATATAAAGGTAGGGGGTCGTAATTATAGATGGAGAAGGGTCGGTTCCCACCACCAAAAGTGCGCGAATCATTCTTCATCGTGATCAGGGCACTACAGGGAGTCGACACATGGAAGTTTAACGAGTTTGGCGCCAGGAACAAGTCGGCCAAACCAGGGTTCAGCCGACCTGATCATTGCACTGTTGGGGTTGTGCTTTCTCCAGGTCACTACCATGTGGGTCCCATTGATTGATGTGGGTGATACACCGTTGGATGGCCTCAGATACTTCTGCTTGTGGGCCATTTGATCCATGTGATGCCACATGTTGGCGCTTGATTGGTTGGGTTGATATTTTATAAGATTGCTCCCCCTCTTTCACCTTATTTCCTGCAATAAATGTCTACCCAAAGACAAGTGGAACTAGGTTAAATAGAAAGGTGATGTGTGCAAGAAATGGTATTTCTTTTACATAATTGAGTTATATTGATGGGTGAAATTGGTATATAACAGCCGTCAACAAACTCCCCAAAGCTTATCCTTTGCTCGTCCCGAGCAAAGTCAAGACTTTAGGTGGATGATCAGGAGTTGCTACAATGTTCTACTTTTTTCAAAAGTACCATGTCCACAACAAAATACTCTACCTAGTATTGAAAAAATTGGCATGGTACTTCACCCATATTAAGTCATCATGGGGCTTATGCCTTCTCTTAATCATGGGCGGCCGAAAGATAGAACAACAATTGGAGCATGCATAACCTATAGATCAAGTTCCACTCAAATTCCGGAGAGTTCAATTTAGATTTTATGTATCTCAATTTGATTCTATCAATCACTCCTTTGTGTGTAGTGGAAATATATCCTCACCAAGGCATTTTGCCTATATTCATCCTACCACTAATATGAGGCTTGTACGTGGAGCTTGGTAGGGAATGTAGTAGGCACATTTGCAACACATAATATTGCTAAGTCAAAAAAGTTAACCTTAGGAGAAATCAATTCAAAATTATTTGATTCAAGACTTGTGCATGTGTGATGGAGTGGAAGTGGATGTGGATGTTTGAGATGACTCCTCTTTGTGTGGACTCGCTTATTTTGCAGGGATGAAACATGACTACTTCTTTCTTTTTCTTTTTATCTTTTTTTTTCTCATCCTTATGATGTAAGCATGCATTTTCTTTTCTTTTTCTTTTCTTGTAGCCATGTATTCTACTCCCTTTTTATGCAATAAATTTGGATAGAGTACTAAACATGAAAGGTATGGTGTTTCTCTTTTTATTGTGGAATGATGGTATGATAGAATTTTGCTAACTTCTAGTGTAGAAGTATAGCATGTGCAAGTGAAGTCCTGAATTCAAAAATAAATGAATGAATTCTCACATAGGACTATACTAGTTTGACTGGGCTCAATGTGAAGACAAATAGCATATGCATAAGGTCTATCAATGTAATATATCATATGGATTTGATAGGTATTTCCAATCAAATAAGACTAACTTAAATGTTTTTAGAATTTATTTGGAAATCTAAGTTTCACTTTCAAACTAGGAATAGAAGCCCTATCACTCTATAATATCTCACAACAACTTAGAATTGGATTAAGCTTTTTCTACCCACAATTTCTAAATCAATGCAAAGTTAATTTTAGCCAATGAAAACAATATTTTGGAGAGTAGTAAGTTGTAAACTAGGGACTTAGGAAAAATAAAACAGAGCAACTATTCATCATTTCATCTATGTGAATTCTAAACCATTCTTACCACACATCTTTATTTTATTTGAAATCAAATCTATTTTACCTATTTTAAGTTTTTTTATATGCAAGGTGAATGGTGGATGAATGTAAATAAATATGCAATGTGATACAATTTACGTCAAGTGGGGGGTCCTCCCCCAAGCTTGTTCTTCAATCACCTCCGTGGTAAGGGTTGAACCCTTGATGATAGAGGTATGCCGCGAGATCGGCTTGTTGTTGTTGTAGTGTGGAGTTGAAGTTGGTGAACTGGGCGTCCATGTGTTGTTACCAATCTTGGGTACCTTGGATATGCTCTTGGAGAGTGTTGTAGATGTCTCCTGTCCTCACTTCATTATCTCCCATATGTCTAGTGAGATCCGTTATTCCTTGTCTATAGTTATGATGACTTCTAGCCAAAAAGGGTAATCAATATATTCAAATGAAGTATATTCTAGTGCCCCTACCCTAGTAGCAATACAGGTAATCAATAAAGTACATTCAATTGGCCTAGTTCTTGAAATGTAATCTAACCATTGTGTCATCATGGCAATAACTGGAGCAACTTTATCTTTTTAACCATGGCAAATAAAATTTTTAGCTCATCTTCACGCACTACTCTTATATCTCCTCTAGGGAACATAGTCATAGCCACTCATCTATGCATGAAAGGGATAGTAGGATTTTTCAAGTGGCTATACCTAGGACACTACATCTGACCTCACTAGTCAATTCATGCCAAAAACTTTGTTTGTTAAACATAGGCAAAGTGGCTAAATCTAGCAAACAACGTTTATGGAAGCCTAGGATTTTACTTAATTCTTTCCATAGGATGTTGTATTCTTTTTCAAATAATCTAAAAGTAATACCATCAAATCCTATTTTGAGGGTGCAAAGGAATTGTATAGGAGAAGGCGTGAACCTCTCTCCTCCATGTGAGAAAATTTTTCCCATCCGAATGCACGCCAAATGGAAAAGAATTCAGAATCCATACCTATTTTGGAGATCAACCCGGATCATAAGCTTTAATATGATAAAACTCACAATATTGGAGGAGCTTGCGTGCTTGATCTTCAACTTCACTTTGTATGTCGAGGTCATCATCATGGAGAAGTTGTCGCGGATTGCTTCTCTCACCCATGGGAGTGTCTTCACACACACGCCTCCTCCATGGACTTGGTATAGCAACGGAGGAGGGACGTGCACTTGAGTCTCCACCATGGCTTAAGCTTGCAACCCCCTTCCTCTTCTCAAACAACCTTTTCATTCCTTTCATGGCCACAACAAGCAAGAACACACCAAGGTGAAAACTCGAAAAGAAGTGATGTTAGTGAAAATAAAACTCTCGACGAATTTTCCGTTGAAGAACTTGAGAGCAATTGGCAAATGAAAACAATAGCAAATCATTTTGGGTTGAATTTGAGCAAGAGTTCTTCAATGAAGAGCAAGAAAAACAGTTGAGCAAAAGAGTGACTTGGGGAGGTGTAAAATGAGGTGAAGTGTGAAGTGGGGTGCTCCTCACCGCCACCATTTTATTGTGTACACTCCCCAATGGTCACAAGGGAATCAAATGTAGCCGTCGGAGGAGAGAGAGCCAAATTGGCTCTTTCCCCATGTCGGGCGAATAGGGGGTCATCCGCACTGTAGTGTGGGCCCCTTGTTCCCAATTTTGGCAGTGGCTTCTCAACGGCTATGAAATTAGCACGTTGGTATGCCACTTTTGCAGCTCAGAAAAATTGTTTTTTGAATAAAAAATCTTTTTCAAAACCCAACAATTTTGTTTTTGTGAAAAATAGAGAAATAAAATGATAGTTGAGAATATAAGGTTCTCAACTTGCTAAGAAAAACAAATATGCAGTGGAGAAAAATCAACTAAGTAGAAAAACCAAACGAAGAGAAAAAATGAAATAAAAGGATAACTACAATTTATCCTATTGGCTAGGTCTCACCACAATCCGATGAGATGGACTTTTCCTCCCTTTGCAATTCTTGACATCCGGGCTCGGAGGGATGGGTTCGAACGGCTTGTCTTGCTTCTTCCGCCATTCCTTTCTAGGCGGCTTGGTAGACTTGGGCCTTTGGCGAGGCTCGGACTTCTCTGTCTTCTTGGGGTGCCAGCGTGGACGATAAGATGGGTTCAAATGCCTCGTGTATGCAATGAGCGGATCCACCTTTGGAGGGGTGACTTCGACCTCTCGAATGTGTGTAACATTCAGCCCATACTTTATACGAATCATGGAACATTGCTCCGTCTTTGGATGAAAATTAAACTTCTCCTTGCCATTGATATGTAAGTGGATTTCTCCAGCTCCCACATCTATGCGAGCCTTCGCGGTGCTAAGGAACGGGTGCACAAGAATGAGAGACATGTCCTTCTTGACATCCATGTCGAGCACCACAAAATCTACAGGTATGAAGCAATTCTGAATTTTCACAGGAACATCTTCAGCAATACCCGCTGGATAACGGACTAAAGAGTAAGCTAGTTGGAGCTGCATAGGTGTTCGAGTTAGCTCCGTGAAGCTTAGTTGGTCAAAGACCACCTTTGACATCACACTCACACTTGCTCCGAGGTCACCAAGTGCCTTGTCAAAGTAGTGAGCCCCAATTGAGCATGATATGAAGGGATATCCAGGGTCCTTCAGCCAGTTGCCTTCCCGTAGAGAAATCATGTTGACATTTTCCACAAGAGGTTCGGGCTGCCCTGGCATCTTTCTATTCTCCATAGGTGGAACGACAACTGCCAGTTGAGCCAACTGAGTCTCTAGCATTTTGTTGAAGCTCAGTTGATTCTTGAATGCCTAGGATAGTCCTTCAATCTTGGCCTAAATACTTTCTAGGGTCTTTTCATTAATCAAAAGTTTCTTGGATAGGGCATCATTGATCTTCAATTGACTAATGGAAAGCTCTCTCAAGTTGGATTGATTTCCATTGTTGCCATTGTTGTTGTACCCTCCTCGAAAGAAAGGGCGTGGTGCCCTTGACCTCCTGGACGTTAGCCATTGTTGTTCCCATTGTTGGATACGTATAAAGCATCCTCACGAGTTTCTGGGCAGTCATTGCCCGAATGACCGTGTTGCCACAGACTTCATATGTGATGTGAGAGTCTAGGGCATAGGCATTGCCATATACTTCACCGTTGGCTTGTCCATCAATCTTCTTCACTAGGAGGTCCAATTTAGTAGCGATCATATCCACCTCTTTCAAGGTGTGCATGCCTCTCTGATTGGTTTGGAGACCCTCATCGCTCCAACCCATGTTTGCCACCATCTTCTCAACCAAATCTTTGGCTTTGGGCACCGTCAATGAGAAGAAGGCTCCTCCAGCAGCAGAATCCACATGGTCATGGGCAGAAGGGATAAACCCGTTGCAGAAGTTTTGGATGATAAGCTAGTCGTCCATCCCATGGTGAGGACATACTAGGATGTACTCCTGTAGCCTTTCCCATGCCTCGAGAATAGACTCCTTGGCGTCTTGCTAGAAGCCGAAAATTCTTCCATATTGGGCATTGGTCTTCCAAACAGAAAAACTTGGTGAGGAATGCCGTAGAACACTTCTCCCAAGTATCCACAACACTTTAGTTCGCGTAGAACCACTACTTTGCCCTCCTAAGAAGGGAGAACAGTAACAATCTAAGATGGATGACATCAGGAGATACATCCTTGATTTTAAAAGTGCTGCATATCCCAAGGAATAGTTGCAGGTGAGAACTTGCATAATTGTTAGCCTTCCCGCAAAATGGGTTGGCTTGCACCACTGTGATCATGCGAGTCTTGATTTCAAAGTAGACATATCCCGTGTTAACAGTGGGCCCAACAGGCACATTGCTAGTAGAGGGAGCCGAAAACTCACGATGGGTGTTCTGGGCTATTTGTGTTTCGGTTGTTGGTGTAGTAGCACTGGCTTGACTTGCCGCACGAAGCTTCTGAGGAGTAATGACACGAGGTTGACCTCTCAGACGGGATTCGAGATCTTCAACAAAGTTTTTCGGCAAGTGGAAACTAGACATATACTACCTTATTCACTCAATCATGCAATACTTCAGCTGCCTTCCCCGACAATGGCGCCAGAAATGCTTGTTGACGTTTCTTACATCATAGATAAAAATCCACAAGTGCAAGGAAACTGTCGTGTATCACCTTTCTTTATATTTTCCCAAAGGAAGGCTAAGTGGAAGTATATCAATAATCAAATGGAGAGGGTAGGTTGGTATAGGTAGGGTTCTAGTGAGGATAGGTAATAGATATGTGTAGGTAGTGTGACACACACAAGTGCATTCTATTCTAAGGGGGATAAATGAGTCTAAAGGAGAGTAGACTAAGAGTTAGGGAGTTGCTCCTACTATTCTTTTAGTATACATATACATAGCCTATGTTCGATACTAATGAACATGTCAATGGTGAAGTCTTATACTAAGTTGTTCAACACATTGGGTACGAGTTTACCCCTAGCAATACTAGGACGACTCCCGCAAAGAGTCTGTGGCATAGCCGAACATGATGGGTTACAAGGACAAATAGAGATGTCACCACCTACTGCCTACGTCTTCAATGCATGGGTCTACGAGACATCCAACGCTACTTAACTACCCCAGCACCACGCCAGCATATTAAGTAAATACCTTAGGAGCCATGGCACAAGCCACCCTAAGGCAATGTCTAACCTAAACAACGTTGAACCAATGTTGAAACATAACATAAGTCATTCATATTAACATAGTCATATCATATCTAATTAGACTATAGTGGGAGTTTGTACTATTTATGATGATAGAATAATATTATTATGACATAATCATAAAGACTACTCCTACAACATACATGGAATCCACAATCAAACATGAAACGCTTCGTCCAAGTATATGCACAAAAGAAGACTAAAGATAACATCTTTATTAAGAACAAAGTCAAATACAAAGAGGAATATATGAGCCATACCTCTCCCAATTCGGAATTTGGAAGAGAGAGACTCCTTATACTCCTTCCTAACTTGGATTTTGTACTAGAGGCTCTCCTCTCTACAGCCTAAACTCTTCTAAACCTATGGAGGATAGTGGATACAATAGAATGATTACTCAAGTGGTGTGTGTGAGAAGTGAGGGTAGGGGGTCCTAGTTATAGCTGGAGAAGGGTCAGTTCTGACCACCAAAAGCGTGCGAATCAGTCTTCATTGTGATCGGGGCACCACAGGGAGTCAACATGTGGAAGTTGAACGAGTTTGGCACTAGGAACAAGTCGGCCGATCCAGGGGTTCGACCGACCTGGTCATTACACTGTTGGGGTTGTGCTTTCTCTAGGTCACTTCCATGTGGGTCCCATTGATTGATGTGGGTGATACACCATTGGATGGCCTCAGATACTTCTGTTTGTGGGCCATTTGATCCATGTGATGCCACATGTCGGCACTCGATTGGTTGGGATGATATTTTATAGGATTGCTCCCCCTCTTTCACCTCATTTCCTGCAATAAATGCCTGCATGCACTATTCTTCCACAGACAAGTGGAACTAGGTTAAATAGAAAGGTGTGTGTACAAGAAATAATATTTCCTTCACATAATTGAGTTATATTGATGGGTGAAATTGGTATATAACAGCCCTCAACACAGTGTCAGAACCAAGCAATATGTTACTCATACTAACATATTCATATCATACCTAATTGGACTATAGTCGACGCTTATAATGTTTACTATAACATAATAATAACTTTACTACATTATTATAATAACCATACTCCTACCACATACATGGACACCACAACCAAACAAGAAATGTTTTGTCCAAGCATTTGAAAATAAAAGACTAATAATATTAATAAGCATAATGTCATAAATACTAGAAAAGATACATGATTCATACCTTTTCCAATATGAACTTGGTGTACAAGCCCAATCTTGAACAAACAAGAAGTCACAAATATGAACTTAAATTTTTTTAGATGAAATAGGAATTCAATTGATATGAGCTGTGTTAACAAATAAATGAAGTTAAAAGTATGACTCCTAAAAAACTCTAGTGCATAGCTTAGCTCAAGCATCGATTGGAGGAAGAAGAATTTAAGTAAAACATAGTGCTCGTGTGGAGGTGTTTAATCCAAACACTAAAAAGGGAGTTTTCAAAATTAAATTGAATTCTCCAATTGAAAGTGGTTAAACTCCAAATTTGAGTTCACCAATGTGTGGCTCATAGTTCAAATACCCAACCTGCCAAATTTGACGAGTTATAAACTTCATTGCTCAGTTATTGGAATCAATTCAAAAGAGAGCTTTCAAATTTGAATTCAAATTTAAATTCCATCTTCAATTCATTCAAATGTAAAATTTAGTTTCACATTTGAATTCCTCGTATTTAATTTAGTCTTGCTGTCAAGAATTGGAATTTTTAGAGCAAGTGTGACTATGAATTTAAATCAACAGAGAGGGTTATTGGTGTATGGTGGACCCCACCTGTCATCGTCTTTCTTGTTCCTCTGTTTTCTTCCTTATCCCTGGTTGCTCCCAGGGTGCCACCGTGACTTCTGCATGTGCCACCACATGCCTGGTTGACTGCTTATTCCTTCCCCAGTTGAACCCAACAAGGCAACATTGGTCTGATCCTCAGGGGCGAGTTCCTCTTCCCTGGCAACAAAGCACTATCGTCTCTTTCTCCTCCTCACCATGGTTGCCGCTGTTAAAATAAATATTGTGGTCATCTAGTTAATAGACCAGGTCGCGTGTGTTAGTTAGCAGGCTGGGTCATATGCTGCATGAATTGTGGATCATGGGTCAAGTCGTGCGGCGTGCGTCGTGCGCCGTATACGTGCGTTCAGTTGTGTTGTACGTGCGTTCAGTTGTACTCACCAAGTCTATATAATACAAGTCGATCCTGAGAGATCGTAAGTTCGCCCACTCAGTCGTTTTCTTCACATGGTACCCGAGCCAGTGATCCATCATGAGCGGAACTGAAAGTGCCCTGACGAACTTCAACACTTCCTCATCCATGACCAGCGCAATGCCTACACCAACCTTCAGCCACATGATTACCATCAAACTCACCAATGAGAACTTCCTCTTATGGACCACCCAGTTGTTTCCATACCTGAGAAGTCAGAAGCTCATGGACTTCATAGATGGAAGCCCTGTGCAGCCGGTGCCAACAATTACGACGACCGGCCAAGATGGAACAGCTCGCACCGTCAGCAACCCTGACTTCGAATCCTGGTACCAGCAGGATCAAATGGTAATGAGCGCCATCATCTCTTCACTTTCTGAAAGTGTTATGTCCCAGATTGTTGGTTGTACCACTGCAAGAGAAACCTGGTGCGCCATTGAACGGTCTTTTGCGGCCAGTTCACGTGCCCAGGTTATGCAGATCCGAATGCAGTTGGCAACCTTCCAGAAGAAGGAACTCAACATGACTGAGTATTTCCGCAAGGTAAAGAACCTCGCTGATACGTTAGCGATGATTGGCAAGAAACTAGAAGATGAAGAGATAATTGCATACATGTTGCAAGGATTGGAATCTAATTACGATCCCCTTGTGACAAGTATTACCACACGCTCTGATGTGGTGACTCTTAATGATTTATATGCTCATATGATCAGTTATGAGTTGCGTGTTGATCGCAACAGTGGTGGTGGTTTTCAAGCAAACCAGGTCAATAGATCTTCAGGCCGAGCCAATGGGCGTGGCCGAGGAAGGTTTTCAGGTGGCAGCAACAATGGTGGTGGTCGTGGTTTTGCAGGTCGTGGTGGCACGGGAAGAGGAACCGGCCATGGTCCTAATCGACAGAATCAGGGCAATCCAAGGCAGACGTGTCAAATCTGCTTTCGAGACAATCATGATGCCTCAAAGTGTTATCATCGCTTTGATCAAAACTATGTTGCCAATGATGCACGTGTTGCAGCTGCAGCAACTCTGAACAATGGATATTCAGTTGATCCCAACTGGTATGCTGATTCTAGTGCAACGGATCACATTACGTACGACTTTGACCGACTTTCAACAAAGGAGAAATATGCAGGCAACGATCGAGTTCAAGCAGCCAACGGTGCAGGTATGTCTATCGATCATATTGGTAATTCAGTTGTTGCCACTTTTCAGTATCCCTTAACTCTGAAAATTATTCTTCATGTCCCACGTATAAACAAACATCTTATTTCCATTCACAAGCTTGTGTCTGACAACAATGCTGTTGTTGAATTTTATCCCACTTACTTTCTTGTCGAGGACCAAGCAATGAAGACCATATACTACTTAGAGGGACTTGCAAGAATGGGCTTTACCAGTTTCCAAGACTTTACTAGCTTCCAAATAAAGCCTGCAAACAAGCCTTCCTCTCCGTCAGAGACTCTAAAGACTTGTGGCATAGGCGTTTAGGACACCCAAGCCTTGCTGTTATTCATCATGTCTTAAGCAAAAACAATGTTTCGTTTACTTCCAATAGATTTTCTGCTGTATGTGATGCTTGCCAGCAGGGCAAAGCTCATCAGCTCCCCTTTCACTCTAGTGAACATACTATTTCTAGTCCTCTAGAGCTGGTTCACACAGATGTTTGGGGGAAAGCTCGTGTGTCTGTAAATGGATATAAGTACTATGTTAGTTTTGTTGATGAATATAGTAGATTCACTTGGATCCATTTTCTTAAGCACAAATCTGATGTGGAATCCACTTTTTACGAAGTTTCAGTGTCATGCCGAAAGGCTTCTGGGGAAGAAAATTTTAATAGTCCAATCGGATTGGGGCGGTGAATACCATCGCCAAGTTTTTTGACAAAGTAGGAATAAAACATCACATCTCTAGCCCCCATACACACCAGCAAAATGGGCTGGTAGAAAGGAAGCACATGCATATTGTGGAAACTGGAATAACCCTTCTTGCTCAAGCTCACATGCCCATACGTTTCTGGGATGAAGCATTCCAGACTGCATGTTTTCTTATCAACAGACTACCTAGTCGATTCATTGATCAGGATACACCTGTTTTTTATCTTCTTGGGACTGAACCTGATTACAAATTTTTAAAAGCCTTTGGTTTTGCTTGCTGGCCTAATCTTAGGCCCTACAACTCAAATAAATTGAGCTTCAGATCGAAACAATGTGTATTTGTGGGTTACAGTTCAAACCACAAAGCCTACAAGTGTTTAGATCAAAAGTCAGGGAGATTCTATATCTCTCGTGATGTGATCTTTGATGAGAATGTTTTCCCCTTTAGGTTGTCACCTGATCAAGAAAATTCCTCTATCACAGTTCCTCATCAGCACAACATTTTTCCCCTTGGCACCTATTATTCAGAACAATTTCTAACTAAGAAACCTCTGACAAACAACATACCGAGCCTGCAAACTCCAGAACCTCCAGCATCCTTACCCACTCCTCAAACCAACTCATCTAAACATAATGATATGGCAACATCAGAACATCCTTATGATCATAGACATACTGACACCTTTAATCTTGAACTGGATGATGTCTCTCCTGAAAGTGCAGGTTTACAACAAGCATCTGTTGAAGAACAACCTCCTTCAGAAACTGAACAAGTATCCATGACTCAAGAACAGCAGTCTAGTCATGCTATGAGGACAAGATTAAAAGATAATATATTCAAGCCAAGAGAATTTAAGGATGGAACCATACGATATGTTGCAGAAGCTACAACTGTAACTCAAGATGCTCCAACTGTTGAGCCCAACTCACTGACAGAAGCCCTCAGACGTAACGAATGGAGACAGGCTATGGATACTGAATACTCTGCACTCCTCAAGAACAAGACTTGGTCATTAGTTCCACCCAGGAAAGGGGTTAATCTTATTGACAGCAAGTGGGTGTTTAAGATCAAGAAAAGAGCTGATGGGACTGTCGAAAGATATAAGGCAAGATTAGTTGCTAAGGGATTTAAACAGAGATTTGGTGTTGATTATTTTGATACCTTCTCTCCAGTTGTCAAACCCACTACTGTCAGGGTTATTTTGTCACTTGCAATATCAAGAGGGTGGAACTTAAGACAAATTGATATTCAGAATGCCTTCTTGCATGGTTTTCTGCAAGAAGAAGTTTTCATGGGACAGCCACCAGGGTATGAATCTCAAGATGCTCCATCAAATTATATTTGTAGATTGAACAAAGCTTTGTATGGCCTTAAGCAGGCTCCAAGGGCCTGACACTCTAGATTAATAGAAAAGCTGCAGAATTTGGGGTTTATCAGTTCTCAATCTGACACATCACTCTTTATACTGAGAGAAAAGCAGTTGACCATGTACATGCTTATTTATGTTGACGAAATGATTATTGTGAGTTCCTCAACCTCTGCAACTGAACAACTTATTAAGAAACTGAAGAAGGAGTTTGCAGTCAAGGACTTAGGGGATCTAAAATATTTTTTGGGCATTGAAGTTCAGTCAGATGAGAAGAGTCTAATTATTTCTCAAAAGAGATATGCACAAGAATTACTTACAGGAGCAAACATGCTTAAATGCCGATCTCCACTCCAATGGCATCAACAGAAAGATGGTCCAGAGAGACAGGAACACTCTTAACAGGAAAGGCTCAATTCCAATATAGAAGCATTGTAGGTGGATTACAATATTAAACAATTACGAGACCTGATCTTTCTTTTGTGGTCAATCGTGTGTGTCAATTCATCCAAAATCCTACTGACAAACACTGGAGTGCAGTAAAAAGGATTCTTCGGTATGTCAGAGGAACTGTTGATCAGGGTCTGAAGTTATTCAGAGATACAAACAATGTTCTGAATGCTTACTCGCATGCCGATTGGGCTAGGTCACCTGATGATAGGCGATCAACCAGAGGCTTTGCAGTTTTACTTGGATCAAACTTAGTGTCATGGAGCTCCAAGAAACAATCAACAGTGTCCCGATCAAGCACTGAATCCGAGTACAAAGCAATGGCCAATGTGACTGCAGAACTTATCTGGATTTAGACTTTGCTGAAAGAGCTCGGTGTTGTTCAAAAATCTGCACCAGTACTATGGTGTGATAACTTGGGAGCTACCTACTTGGCTTCAAATCCAGTCTTCCATGCGCGAACAAAACACATTGAAGTCAACTTTCATTTCGTTAGAGAGCAAGTTGCCAGGCAAGCCCTGAAGGTCCAGTTCATTTCATCTAAAGATCAACTTGCTGATATTTTTACGAAGGCACTATCTAAAGCACCGTTCAACGCGATCTGTATCAATCTCAACTTGGTGAATCTGACGTTGTGATTGACGGGGGCTGTTAAAATAAATGTTGTGGTCATCTAGTTAATAGACCAGGTCGCGTGTGTTAGTTAGCAGACTGGGTCATATGCTGCATGAATCGTGGATCATGGGTCAAGTCGTGCGGCATGCGTCGTGCGCCGTATACGTGCGTTCAGTTGTGTTGTACGTGCGTTCAGTTGTACTCATCAAGTCTATATAATACAAGTCGATCCTGAGAGATCGTAAGTTTGCCCACTCAGTCGTTTTCTTCACAGCCGTCACTCAAGTCAGACCATCGCTGAGCCTCCTCCCTAACTTCCTCGCTCAACACCATCTGCTGCAGTACACACCTGCCTCGCCTCACCTTCGCAAGCAAGCAACAACGAAAGTCTTCCACTGATTTTCCTCCCCAGCGCAGCAGCTTGGCTCATCGGTGATTTTTCTGTTCTCAATGAAACCATCACCATGTGATCCGTTCCACTTTTATTTCTTCATGCTTTATTCATCAGATTCTTACTGCGCAGATGTATGATCAATTCTCTTAGCAGCTGGAGCCTACCCAACGCGAAGCTCAACGAATTGCCGGCCGCCATCCTCTGTTTTTCTCTGCAGCTACCTCTCCTCGACATTGCCAGGCCGAAACAAATCATCTAATGCCCAGCTCCAAACAGAAGAATTTTGCGCCAAGACCTCCTCTTCCCATCCCCGTAAGCCCCTCGACAAATCATCAACTAAGGCAATCGGATTTCCTGTTTTTCTATCGGCGTGCTCACCTTCACCGAAACTAGGTCTTCGATTTAATTCATGTTTCACATTCTATCTGTGGGTATGGTCGTTAGAGAATAGTTCAGAGAGGTCGTTGCGCACCTGCTCGAAGAGAAAGTAAAGAAAACCATCAAATATTAGGGTAGCAGTCCAAGTTTTTCTCACCGTCGGCCGGAACCTCCTATGTCGCCGCCGACATCACGTTTCCACCCAATTAAGCACGAGAATGTTCTATTTTGGGGTTCTCCTTGGTCCACTGATGCTCTATGACTTAATTATAAGCCAACTGACCCATTAACATGCATAAGAAACCTCACCGGAGTCTGCCCAGATCCGCCGGCCGTCGCTGCTACAATTCCGGTCGCCGCCTGTCTGATTTGACCATACCAGTGTGTTCCCTATGAAGAATTAAGACCTAGCGGCCAGTTTCGTGGGGGAAGCTAGTGGGGAGAGCCATGCTGGCCGAGGGCCGTCGTGCTCCTGGCTGAGCGCCGCCTGTGTCACGTCCCCTGCCTGAGGGTTAAGATAACCGCGGTGGGGCCCATCGGTCAGAGAGAGAGAGAGAGAGAGAGAGAGAGAGCGCCGAGTCTTTTGTACCTCGTGGACAAGTTGTGGCCTCAGCCTTGATCCCAGTAGCCCGAGTGTGGCTTGAATTCCATTGGTCCAATTCAAACAGTGGCCCCGGTTGAGGTTTAAATTCATTTTCCAACTAGAAAACAATTTCAGAAATGTTTCAAATTTAGAAATATCATATATCCTAGATTACTTGTCCAAAAATTCTCAAATAAATTTTGTTAGAACCAGGGTGATCTATACATTCAAATGGTGTACTTGTATCAGTATGAAAATCCATAATTGTCCCTCAGTAATTCCATTAAGCAAAATGCCTTTAGAATTAATTCCTGCTGTTCTGTTTATTAGAAAAATCTCAAATTTAGCCAGATCCCTCATTTTAATATCTTTGAACTACAATAAAAATTTAAGAGCAATTTGAATTGATTTGTTACGTAAAATGTAGATTCAAAGTTGTATGAACTTGAAAAGTTGCAAAACATCCAGAAACCTTTTCGGAAAATCATTTCAACTTCTAAAATCCATGTCTCCCTGTAATGCTTAGAAAATTATTAAACCAATTTTGGTGAACTCCTCTTGACCTCCTCTAAACATAAAACGACC
This sequence comes from Tuctoria greenei, assembly GCA_036927565.1. NCBI lineage: Eukaryota > Viridiplantae > Streptophyta > Magnoliopsida > Poales > Poaceae > Tuctoria > Tuctoria greenei. Next base: position 143,774,523 of record JAYESD010000008.1, on the reverse strand, counting down.
TGGTGCCTATGTCAAAACTTCAGAACAGCCATGAATATCTAAGTAACCCTAAAGCCTTATTGAATTTTGTAGACCACCTTATTCAAGTGCTTTAGCTGAAATTTGGCCAACACCTTCTACTTGACCAGTTTTAGCTGCTGTAAAATACTAGGTTCATTAGGCTTGATCTTCGTCAACATTATCTCGTTTGTACCTCACCTTGCGTGGATGTTACATAGAAATCCATTCAAACAGTTCTCTGGATTCAACCTTGATTGACTAAATCCTTTCTCTACCAGAATTCAAAGTCAGCATAGACCATTTAATAGTTCTGGTACAGCATGTTAATTCTCTCCTGTCATATATATTGTTCTCCTCGTTGGTAGAATATATGCTCATGTATGATACATACTCCTTGTTATTCTTGAATCTTATATCATTTCACTTTGTTTCACCTTTGTTGCCTTACATCCCAGCAGCAGGACTCTCGCTCTTAAAAAATCTTACTCCTTAAGATTTTCACAACAGGGTACAATATATTGTTAAGTTGTTTTCTTTCTAATGCATATTCATTTCGATAGTGAATGCGACAATGGTGATTGACAAGAAGCACACCTAGGAGGAGTGGAATTCCATTTTGGCGCTGCTGTAATGAAGTCCATGGCGGACTTATTAACTCATCTTCACTGACATTTATTCGCAACCAAAGGCAAGCCCCGGTTTGCATTTAAGTGCCATTCTAAAGTTTTGCATTTATCACTATGTTGACTAATAAATGAATTGTGCATTAGGTCTATTGTGTTTGAATACTCCAAATGCTTGACCCAAAATCCCGTGGAGTGTATGGGTAGATTTATAGCTCAACGCATAGAATTGCGAGATAGCGATATTGTCACTTGGGATTGGTTATTTAGAGAATGGTTTATGAACTGAATATGAGACCAAACAGCAGGGTAGGAAGTGTAGCCCTGCCTATGTCGGTTAAGGACCGATCCATATGCTGCCCCGCTGAGCAAGTTTGAACTGTACCGGAGTCATACAGAATATATGGGGTCCAGGAAACTGATGTACCTTGGGAAGCCCTTGTTGATACTTTTTTGATCACCTCAGGCTTTCGACTGCAACACAGTAGACGGAAACTCGCCCACGACATCTTTATAGTGGAAAGGTGCACCGTGGGTGGGAATACTGTCCTAAACGATTAAATCGATTCAACTTGGGCAGAACTTGGGAAAGGTTGCCCCGTAAGACGTATGTGGAGTTCTCCTACGTGACTTCCAGTACAGGTGTACGTGTTGTGTATTCCGGGTGTCTTGATTCGAATCATCGTCCCTCGCGGTTATGAGTACCACTTGTTCACTAAGTTGTGACGTAGTAATAAAGATTAGTTGGAAGAATATGAATATGCTGCTATGAATAATCTTTTGTATTGTAAATGTTGGTACCCTGGATACCAGGTACCCTATCGGAGTGTGATTCCGGCAATTCTCCCGGTACTACCGTTGATAACCCGCGGAGTTCTTAGTTCGGTTGTGGGCGCGCAGAGATTCAAAACAAGGTGGCTAGTTGACACGAGGATTTACGTGGTTCGGGCCACCTGAGCATAATACCCTACTCCACGGGTGTGTGTTGTTGTTGTATTGAGCGCCTGAGCGCTTGAGTATGAAAGACTAGAGTGACTCGCCTCAGCGTGCGTGGGCGTGAGTCTCTGGAAGTCTCTCCCCCTATGTATCGCTCGACCAGTCCTTTTATAGTACAAGGACTGATCGTTACATCGTTAGCCTGGCCCGACATGTGGCCCTGGCGGTTACTGATGTTTAATACACAATTAATGTGCTTAATTACCTTTAATAGTGTGGTAACGCGCCTTGACAGTGGCATTACTGGTATTAAGGGTCCTTCGATTGTGTGTCATTAAGATAGCATTAATGACACTTAATCGAGTCTTGAGGTCTTTAATGTTCCTTGAAGGTCCGAGCCGTTGGAGGTCCACCAATCTGCCCGTTGAGGTTGAAGGTCCGGCGGTTGGATGCATGGCATCTACGGAGCTTATCGTCTTAGACGAGTAGGTCCAGTGCTGTTGTACATGTGTCAGTACCGGAGCTTCCCTCTGTCGGGGGTTAGGTCCGGGGGTGCCGCACAGGTATCTAGTCCGGAGCTATCCCATGTATGGAATGTAGCTTCGGTTTTATGATACACGTGGCGGCACCGGGACTAACCATAGAAGGGAGCCAGGTCCGGTTCCGTATGACACGTGGGGCCTTCGGAGGTCTTCAACTCAGACAGGTGAAGTTCCTTTGTGCTCTTTGCAGTCCCAAAGGGTATCCGGTAGGCAGGGTACCGACAGTGGCCCCCTGGGCCCACTCTGGGAGAGACCTTTTGGATGAAGCCATTCTGCCAGAGGTGGGTCCATCTTTCGATTTCTGTGCTGGGTCTTCAAGGGTCTTTGGATGTGCCGTTGAGGTGGTGGTTCGCAGTTAAACCACCGCCGTGTGGCGCCTTCAGGATGCGGCAGGCGAGATCTGTGCCTGCGGATCTCACGCAATTGAAGGTTGCGGGTTCCCAATATGAAAACCGTATCGGTTCCGCGCGCCCTGTCAGGCCGCCGCCTTCGGGTTTCCCGCCTCTCATGATGACAACTGTTCGCCTGGGGTAAGGACCTCAACTTGATCGTCAGGATGGACCCGGGCCCCCTTGTCATTGGCAGGGTGAAGTTTTTGAAGTGTATCGTTGGCCCCTCTGCGGTTTTCATCCAAGCGTTGCGAGGGCTTACTTAAGAAGGAAAGTGTGCACCGTTTCGGGATTCCTTACGCCTTCATTTGAACTTGCACTCGAATCCTCCAAACTTTCGCTTGCTTTTCATCTCTCGCCCCGCTGTGCTGTGATAAAGTTGGTACTCCCCAAGAGCTGCATTGGGAGCAAGAAGGAGTTGTCTAGGATTCGGACCTACATGGGTTGGTCCAGTGACTCCTTCGACAACGGCATTCGCTGCGGAAAGCTTCCCTTCGAGAAGGAGCGAGCCGAAGATATGGTGTACTTCCTTGGGTACGCCATGGCGGGTTTGATCCTGCCTTTCTCCACTTTCTTTCTGATGCTGCTAGATTTCTATGGTCTGCAGTTCCACCATCTTGGCCCCCACTCAATCTTGCTGGTGGCGACTTTCGTCCACTTTTGCGAGATGTGGGTGGGTGTGCCCCCTTGCGTGGAGTTGTTCCGGACTTTCTTCACTATCCACCCCGCCGGGAAGAGTGATGAGTTCATCGGCTTCTACTACTTCGTGAAGCAGAAAAACTCCCCCCTCAAGTACTTGAGGTCTTTTCCTTCCGACAAGTGGGACGACTAGAAGAAATACGTTATCTAGCCTGGGGGTTAGGTCCGTGGGTGCCACACAGGTATCTAGCCCGGAGCTATCCCATGTATGGAATGTAGCTTCAGTTTTATGATACACATGGCGGCACCGGGACTAACCATAGAAGGGAGGCAGGTCCGGTTCTGTATGACACGTGGGGCCTTTGGAGGTCTTCAACTCAGACATGTGAAGTTCCTTTGTGCTCTTTGCAGTCCCAAAGGGTATCCGATACGCAGGGTACTGACATACCCAATCTTACCGTGATTAAAACTATGGAGTTCCACCTATCCGAGTTGAAGAGTTTCGAAGGCTCCATGTGTCCCGCTGCAGAAGACATGTCTCCCTCGATTGGGTAGCTCTAGCGCTGCCACGATATCGCAGGGCCGGACCTAACTCCCTCCATAGGGAAGCTCCGGCCATGACACGTGTCTAGTGACCCCGGACCTAACCCCCAGTAGAGGGAAGCTCCGGTGCTGCCACATGTTTAGCAGCTCCGGACCCGCCTCCCCGCAGAGGGAAGCTCCAGAGCTATCACGTGTCGGGCCTTTGGACCTAAACCTGCAACAGGAAGACTAATGGATCTCCAATGGCACGGATACTCAAAAGGCTATTAAAACGGACGTTACAAGACCTGATTAACATGTCACTAACTCAGTATTAATGACACATGATCAGAAGACCTTCAAAGCTGGTAACGCAGCTATTAAGGCATGTTATCACACAATTAATCACAATTTATACATGTAGATCATGTATAGGTGGTAACGCCGCTATTAAGGCACACTATGAAACAATTAATCACAATTTATACATGTAGATCGTGTATAGGTGATTAGTTACAGCTGGGGCCACCTGTTGGGCCAGGCGATCCCTGTAACAGCCAACCCTTGGCATATAAAAGGGTCGTGCCGCACGGTAAAGAAAGGCCAACTAAGTCCAAGCAAGCTCATACGCATACTATGCACACAAGCTCATCAAAAACCACCCCGTGGAGTAGGGTATTACACTCAGGCGGCCCGAACTACATAAAAATCCTCTGTGTCACCTTCTCGTTCTTAATCTTACACGCGCCCCAACCGAATACGAACCTTTGCAGACTACGCTTTAGTAGTACCAGGGGGAAGTGTCTTAGTCTACACTCCAACATTTGGCGCGCCAGGTAGGGGCGCTCTAGATTCCGAGATGGTGAATTCTGCTGCAGCATCGTCCAATGACCACGCTGAGCAGCCAGCTGGAGGAAATCCCTCCAATGTGCAGCAACCGGCTGACGTTGTTGTCCCAACGGGTGTTGTTCCACCACCGCCTCCACCATCACAACAAGATGGTGTGTTCGCGTCGGTCACTGGATCGAAGAACAACACTGAGAACGCATTGAACACAATGCGAACTCTACTCTAGCGTCCTCCAGCTCCCGAAGCTCCTCAGGGCATGATGGAGCAATGGCGCACTGATCTAGATCACTTGGTTGCAGATGCAGCCAATGCCATCAGTAACCAAGGTCCGCCCCTTGCTGGGCAAGCACCTTCAAGAAACAGGACCTTGTCTGGTAAACTTGCTCCTCAGGCATCACAGCACAGGAGGCGTGTGCCCTCCCAGCAAGTGACGTCATTGCCCTCTGGGGCACGCCGGACTCACACGACATCGAGGCTCTCGACTCATGATCTCTGGTCGAAGCTCGACCACCGATACATGAGGCAGGATGGACGCATCCTCATGAAGCGCGCTCACGATAGGTGAGCTGCTCATGAAAACCCTTCTTTATTGGGTGTAGGTGGTGGCTGTTCAGCCCTGGCCATGCATCTTCGCATGGTCGAATGGCCTCTGAAGTTTCGGCCTCATCCGCCGAAGAAGTACGATGGGACTGTCAACCTTGTCGAGTTTCTCTAGATCTACTCCAACGCCATCCTCCTAATCAGAGGCAATGAGGCCATGATGGCCAACTACTTTCCAGTGGCTCTAATAGGGACAACAAGGTCCTGATTCATGAGTCTTCCTCCTAACTCCATCTACAGTTGGAGGGAACTTCATTGCCAGTTCACTGCCAACTTCGGGAGCTCCTACACCCGACCTGGCACAGAACTGGATCTGTTCGCCGTACAACAGAAGGCGGGAGAATTACTGCGATCATTCATCTAGCAGTTTTCTGAGGTACGGAACACTATAGCTTCTATCTCCAACGCTTCTGTCATTATCGCATTTCGACAGAGAGTTAGTGAAAGTGAATCTAGGAATCCCTTGTGGGTTTTGGATGATTTATGACAAGAAAATGAGATCCTAACCACTTTGTTGAGATGAGCACAGGTGCTAATGAGAAAATGAGCAAAATGCCAAAAAGAAAGGAGAATGAGGAGTAATGCGGAAAAGAGCTCAAGAAACAAGTGTAGTAGATCATTGTGTATGGAGTGTATTAAGGAAACACACACCAAGAGCTCAAGCACAAATAATCTCACACATTGCACAAAACTATACAGGACCGGACTAGTCAGATTGACACCGGACTAGTCTGATATCTTTCTGCACAAGATCAAACAAGTCCTCACAATGCGGACATGTCCTCTCACAGTCCAGTTTTCACTGACCAGACTAGTTCGATATCACCACGGACTAGTCCGATATCTCTCTGACTAGAATCGGACTAGTCCTCCCCAGTGCGGACTAGTCCTCAAACACTTCACAAGTTGCATAAAATCGGACAAGTCCGATAACACAACGGACTAGTCCGATATCTTTCCGATGGCAATCGGACAAGTCTGATATTAGCACGGACTAGTCCGAAAACCCGCTGACCTAAATCGGACAAGTCCTCCAAGTGCGGACTTGTCCCCAAATTCACTTAGGGTTTCACTTATCCAGAAAAGTCCGATATTTATTGGACTAGTCCGAAGATCTCCAGAACTCAAATCGGACAAGTCCGCTCTCAGCCGGACAAGTCCGATATTTCGGGACACCTAGGGTTTGCTACACGCAGCACACCGGACTAGTCCAGTGTCCACCACGGACTAGTCCGATCTTTCTAAACCCTAACGGTAACATTAGGGAACCCCCATATAAATAGGTGTACACAACCCATCTTTCACAACTCGCTCAACCCCTGCGCCGTCACACCTCCCAAGAGCCTAGAAAACACCTCTCTCCATGAAATCAAATGCAAGAAAGGTCAATCCCTTGAGGATACACTTTGGATCATTGGAGAGACACGGTTCATCACTCATTGAGCTCTTGGTTTGATTCCCTAACACACTCATGTGGTTTTTCATTGTGATCTTAAGAGTGTGTTCTTGGTGGTGTTCATATTGTAATCTTGGGGAGCCCTCAACGTGTGAGAAGGCCTCTTGAATTTGGTTATTTGCCCTTTGTGATTAGTGAAGAGGATTGGCCTCCGTGGCGATCCGACGAGGGTAGGGTTGGAGAAGACCCGGTCCTTTTGTGGACTCCTCAACGTGGATGTAGGTTATCTCTGTGGGAACCGAACCACGGGATAAAGTGCTTGTGTTCTTTCTTTGTGCCCATTGTTCTTACACTTCATATATATCTAGGGTTTCAACCAATCTTACTCACTTTACGTTGAAAATTGAATATAAGATTAACTTGTGATACATCCTAGTTCATAGTTGTGTAACACTTCAATTACAAGTATATTTCCGCTGCATACATCCTAGGATCAAGATAATCGATCAAATTTGATAAACCTTGTCGGTACACATCGGGCTAGTCCGCACTTGACCGAACTAGTCTGATATCTCGAGATTTGATCTGGTTGTTAAGTGTTGCAGGTTCCGGCAGAAATCAAAAAGGCCTATTCGCCCCCCCCTCTAGGCCACATTCAATTGGTATCGGAGCGGGTTTCTTCAAAAGGAGACTAATCGCTCGAAGAGATCATGTCGGACATGAAGGACGTACACAAGAGCAACAACCAAGAGAAGGTTGAAGAAGACAAGAACCAAAAATTGGAGAGGCTCCTTGAGGCCATTCAAGACTTCGAGGATGACGATGAGGAGACACTGGAACTAAAGGCGCTCCAAAGGAAGAAAACTCTTTCCAAAGGAAAAGTAAAGATTGAAGATGAGAAGAAGAAGAAGGGAGTAGTCACGTCGACTACTCCTGATATCCTTTCAATTACGGTCGGCTTAATTCTAGCAATAATCATTATTTATCTATTCCACTTGGGAAAGCCCCACATTTTGATGGCAATGACTACTCAATGATGAGGCAGAACATGAAAATGCATCTGATTTCTCTCAATCCAAGTTTGTGGCATATTGTATGTACAGGAACAGATAACCCCGACGATGATGAGGAGCTCACACCTAGCCAAGAGCAAGCCATCCATCGAAATGCTCAAGCTGCTACAGTCATCACCTCATCACTTAGTCGGGATGAGTTCACAAAGGTGGATGGACTCGAGATCGCAAAGGAGATATGTGATACATTGCAAACCGCACATGAAGGTAATCCTCATGTGTGAGAAGCGAAGATCGAGATGATTGAAGGCAAGCTGGGAAGATTCGCCATCGAAGAAGATGAGTCGCCTCAAGACATGTACAACCGACTAAAGACGCTCATCAACAAGGTGCGAGCCAACGGAAGCAATAAGTGGAACGACCACGAGGTGGTGAAGCTCATTCTTAGAGCTTTCATGCCTTGCAATGTCACCTTGTGCTCGATGATACGAGAAAGCCCCAGGTACAAGAAGATGACTCTGGATGAGCTACTTGGGAAAATCATCAACTTTGAGATGATGGAAAAGCAGTCCAAGCATGTTAAGGAGATTGTCGATCTCACCTCGGCAAAGAAGAAACAGGTCGCGTTGAAGTCCACTCTCAAGCTCTTGTCTAAAGAAGCTCGAGAAGCTCAACTAGAAGAAGACGGTGATGATGAGAGCAGTGACTTGGATGAAGATGATATGATACTATTTATGAAGAAATTCAAAAGAATGATGAAGAAAAGACAAGGGGCGAAACCAAGTGAAGGGAAGTACAAGAAAAAGTCAAGACCGAAGTTGAGGCGGACATGCTATAACTGTGGTGAGTATAGCCACCTTATAGTTGATTGCCCATATGAAGAGAACAAAAAGAAGACCAAGGAAATGAAGCCTCAACCCAAGAAATTCTTCAAGAAGAAGCAAGCCGAACAAGCGCATATAGGGAAAGAGTGGGACCCAAATGATGAGTCCTCATCCGAAGAAGAAGAAGAGATGGCTAGCATAACCATCGAAAAGACATCCAAGAAATCCACTCTCTTTCCTACCCTCGGCGCACGGAAGGGGAACGACACTTGCCTCATTGCAAAGGAAGGTAAACGCAATATAACGACCAAACCCTTTTCCTTGCATTCCTATTCTAGTGATAGTGAAATTGCTAGCGATAATGAAGATATGTTCATTGGATTATATAAGAAAACAACCGCAAAAATGAAATTTTTACTTGATCAACTTGTTGAGAAGGAGAAGTTGATACATCATCAAGAAGACATGATTATCTCCCAAAAGGAGGAATATGTTGAACTTGGCAAGCTTCTAGGACTTGAAAAGGAGTGAAGCAAGTCACTAGAGCTTGAGTTAGCTTCAAGCAAAGAAGCTTGCTTGGAGTTAAGTGACTCAAATGCTACGATCAAGGATGAACTTGCTAACCTAATCAAGGTTAACAAGATCCTTGAAGTACAAGTTGAGTCACTCAAGCAAGGTGACCCTTCATCCTCTTCAAGCTCACCTTCTCAACCCCTAAAACTGAAACTGCTTCTACTTGTGCATGTGGTAAAGTTGACACCAGCTTGAAAGACAAGTCAACCTCTACCAAGGACAAGCATCCTTCACAAAATGGCATATTTGACAAGGAGAAGATCAAATATGCACGTAGTGCATACTTGGTCACAAGACCTCCAAATGTCAAATATGGCATTTGTTACTCTTATGGTGAAAAGCAACATCCTAGAAGCCATAAGAATAACAAGGAGAGCATTGCCTTTATAAAGGGAAGACCCTCTCAAACTGGAAAGTCCAAAGTTAAGACACATGATCACCGGACTAGTCCGGTCCTCCGGACGAGTCCGATCTCCCAGACCGGTCCTGTATATAAACAACAATAGTTGCTTTTTATGCATCTTATGTTTTAATGAGAAGTCACTCTGGAAAAGTTTATGCTCATTATGTTGGGCCACGCCATGAGAACACCAAGTCTCATGTGGGTGCCTAAATCCCTTGTGACTAACCTAAAAGGACCCAAGCAAGCTTGGGTACCTAAAACCAAGACATAATTTGTTTTTGTAGGCCTATTCCTTTGGTGCATAAAAATGGGTGCTAGACAGTGGCTGCACCAACCATATGACCGGAGAAAGAAGAATGTTCGTTGAGTATGAAGAAAATAAGGATCCAAGCAAGGGAATCTATTTTGGAGACAACAGTCAAGGAAGATGCTCGGTACCAGTAAAATTGCCATATCATCTCAGCATACTCTTTCTCATGTATTACATGTTGATTCCTTAGATTATAACATGCTGTCCATATCTCAATTATGTGACAAAGGTTATAACTGCTTGTTCACTAATGAGGGTGTGACCGTCTCTAGGAGGAGTGATGGTTCCATTGCCTTCAAGGGTATGTTAAAAGGAAAGCTTTACCTTGTTGACTTGAACAAGGATAACGCCGAACTTGACACATGCATGATTGCAAAGACCAACACGGGTTGGTTGTGGCATAGACGGCTAGCGCATGTTGGTATGAGGAATCTTCAAAAACTCCTCATGGGCGATCAGATCCGAGGTTTGAAGGATGTTGTTTTGAGAAAGACAGGCCTTGTAGCGCGTGCCAAGCTGGGAAGCAAGTTAGAGCACTTCATCCCGCTAAGAACATCATGACTACAACAAGACCGCTCAAGCTACTTCACATGGACTTATTTGGTCCAATTGCTTACATAAGCATCGGCGGTAAAAAATATGGATTAGTAGTTGTTGATGATTTTTCTCGCTTCACTTGGGTTTTCTTTTTACATGATAAGGAAGAAACACAAGGAATCTTGTAGAAAATTTTCAAGCGTGCTCAAAATTGAGTTTTCATTGATGATCAAGAACATTCCATGCAACAACGGCACATAGTTCAAGAACACACAAGTTGAGGAGTACCTGGATGAAGAAGGCGTAACCATGAGTTTTCAGCTCCTTACTCTCCTCAACAAAATGGAGTTGCCGAAAGGAAGAACCAAACCCTCATAGAGATGGCAACAACAATGCTCGATGAGTACAAGACCTGGATCGATTTTGAGCGAAAGCGGTCAACACCGCTTGCCACGCCATAAATCGACTTTATCTTCATCGACTACTCAAAAAGACATCCTATGAGCTACTCACCGATAACAAGCCTAATATTTCATATTTTCGAGTTTTCGGTTCCAACTGCTATATTTTGAACAAGAAGCCTAGGACTTCAAAGTTCGCTTCGAAGTCCGATGAAGGTTTCTTGCTTGGTTATGATTCGAACTCTTACGCCTATCGTGTCTTCAACAAGACCTCTAGACTTGTTGAAGTATCACGTGACATAGTGTTCGATGAAACTAACGGCTCCCTAAAAGAGCAAGTTGATCCATGTGCACTAGATAGAGAAGAAGCTCCTTGTCAAGCATTAAGAAGAATGGCATTGGGTGAAGTTTGACCACAAGAACCACCTCTACATATGCATGAAGACGATGAACCACAAGAGGAGGCCAATGATCAAGGGGGAGCTTCCATACAATATCAACCTCAAGAAGATGAAAATGGTCAACAAGTCAATGAAGGCAACCATCTAGGGGGAGAAGAAGATGACCATGAAGATTCAAGACAGCAAGTGCCACACCCAAGAGTACACCAATGCGTCCAAAGGGATCACCCAATCGACAACATCATCGGTGACATCCAAAAGGGGTAACTACTAGATCTCGCATAGCAAATTTTTGTGAGCATTATTCTTTTGTATCCTTTTTGGAACCGCGCTGGGTTGAGGATGCGTTGAAGGATCCGGATTGGGTAGTGGCCATGCAAGAAGAACTCAACAATTTCAAACGGAACAAGGTGTGGGAACTAGTCAAAAGGCCCAAATCCAATGTTGTCGGCACCAAATGGGTCTTCCGCAACAAACAAGACGAACACGGGGTGGTGACAAGGAACAAGGCACGACTTGTGGCCAAAGGGTATTCTCAAGTCGAAGGTTTGGATTTTGATGAAACCTTTGCTCCAGTAGCTAGACTTGAGTCTATTACAATACTACTTGCATATGCTACTCACCATGATTTCAAGCTATATCAAATGGATGTGAAAAGCGCCTTCCTCAACGGACCAATCAAGGAGGAGGTGTATGTGGAGCAACCCCCCCCCCCCCCCCCCGGATTTGAAGATGAAGAGTTCCCCGACCACGTATTTAAATTGTGTAAGGCTCTCTACGGCCTCAAACAAGCTCCTAGAGCTTGTATGAGTGCCTTAGAGATTTCTTAATTGAAAATGGTTTTAAAATCTGTAAAGTGGATTATACATTGTTTACAAAGAACTTTGACAATGATCTCTTTGTTTGTCAAATTTATGTTGATGATATAATCTTTGGTTCAACTAATAAATCTTTCTATGAAGAATTTAGTAAAATTATGACAGATAGGTTTGAGATGTCTATGATGGGAGAGCGAAAGTACATCTTGGGATTCCAAGTGAGACAACAAAAGGAAGGTACATTCATATGCCAAACTAAGTACACTAAAGACATACTCAAGAAGTTTGGAATGGACAAGGCAAAGCCTATAAAGACTCCCATGGCAACGAATGGACACTTGGATCTCAATGAAGATGGACAAAACGTCGATCAAAAGGTATATCACTCCATGATTGGATCTCTACTCTACTTATGTGCATCTAGACCAGATATTATGTTGAGTGTATGCTTGTGTGCAAGGTTTCAAGCCAACCCCAAAGAGTGTCATTTGACAGCCGTTAAGACAATCTTGCGGTATTTAGTTCAGACACCCAACTTAGGCCTTTGGTACCCCAAAGGTTCCAAATTCAATCTCATCGGCTACTCCGATGACTCCGATGCAGATTATGCCGGATGCAAAATAGATAGAAAAAGTACCTCTGGCACATGCCAATTCCTAGGGAGATCCCTAGTTTCTTGGTCCTCCAGAAAAAAACTCCATTGCCTTATCCACGGCCGAAGCGGAGTATGTTGCAGCCGGGAGTTGTTGTGCACAACTCCTTTGCATGCGACAAACTCTAAGGGATTACGGTTACAATATGAACCGTATTCCACTCCTTTGTGTCAATGAGAGTGCCATTAAAATTGCCCATAATCCCGTTGAGCACTCTAGGACCAAACACATAGACATCCGACATCACTTTTTGAGATACCATTCAATGAAGGGAGATATAGCCATTTCACATGTCAATACCGAAAAGTAACTAGCCGATATATTCACCAAGCCACTTGATGAAAAACGCTTTTGCGAGCTCCGAAATGAACTAAATATCCTCGATGCTCGGAGTGTGGCTTGAAATCTTGTATATCTGAATGCTATCTTCAAAATTCATTGATTGTGTTGTGTAAATCACTCTCTCAATTTTTTCCAAAAAACTATGTCAATTACTAGATCTTGGTGAATTATGATTATTGCTTGATTGTTGTATGCTTACTGATCATATTCATCAACATTATTTGATTTGCTTTGTCTCCCTTTTTCTTAATAAGTACCTTCGAATATATACGAATGGACTAAGCTCATCTTGTCTAGTGACCACAGACTAGTCCGCCCGTGCAGACTAGTCCGCAGAGTGACGGTTAGGCCGTACTAGTCCGGTAGACCACGGACTAGTCTGATATAGTCTCTGGAAAAGTTCGGACTAGTCTGATCATTTTTGGACTTGTCCGATTTTTCGTGTCCATAACTCTAGCCGCCGCCAAACCCTAATCTTCCTCACCCCACACTTGCCTCAAGCTTTCTCTCTCCACGCTCGAGCTTCCCAAGGCGATTCTTTGATTCCTCCATCAAAACTTCGCAATTTTGGGTGGAAATTAACCTCCTTCGCGTAGGGATTGAAGACCACGGACTTGTATGATCCTTCAACCCCTACATACCTGAGAATCAAGCAAATTCGGTAAATTTTCCTCCCTAACCCTAGAAATTGCTATTTCCTTCGTTTGTGATCAACTAGCTTGGTTCCTTCCACCATATACATGCTTCCTTGATGTATTACATTGATGCTAAGCTAGTTGTGCATTAGGAATCGCCATTGTCTCATAGTTAGGGTTCTAGAGGTTGAACACCGGACTAGCCGGCCCATGCACGGACAAGTCCAGTCAACCAGACTAGTCCGTGCCTGTAAACCGGAATAGTCCAATTTTTTTGAACTCAACCCTAACTTCTTAGTTCCTCGGTGCAATTCCTTGTTACCTATTCATCAATACCTTGTGAAATCCATTCTTAGGAAAATGTCGAGCACCAACGATGAAATCTCTGACTTCGAGGCGATAATGGACCACGAAGTCGTGCTTCGGTGCTCGACGAGCCTAAGCAAGAAGCGCCAAGAGCGCCCATCTGAGCCGACTACTTCTCCTCCCCAGGCTCGAAGGAAGGTGCTCGCGAAGAAGCCAGCCTCCAAGGCTTCTGCTGGAGGTGGCCCTCGCCAAGCAAAGGGCAAGGGCAAAGGGATTGCAATGGGCCTGATTTCCCCCCTAAAGTTGTCAGCTCCAAGGGAAGGGGTCCGAGATCCCGCGGAGGAATGATTTAATGGAAAGGGGAGCGACACGACAGCCAAGTTTAGGAATGTTGATTGTTACAGCCGTCCGAAGCAAGCTGTTGATGGGAGGTTTTGGAGTAACTTCCATGCAGACTTTTACAAGTCTGTATATATTTCGATGAAGACACCTGTGGTGTGCAACCAATGGATATATTGGGCGCATTTTGAGAAGAAGGGATGCTCACCTTTTGTTGAGGTGGTCGAGGCTATCGGGAAGCATGGATTGAAGGATCTATTCGCCTTCCGGAACAATTGGAATGATGAGGTGATTGCCCAGTTTTATGCCACTTGTCACTTTGCAGTGATGAGGAAGAAAGGGTGACTTTGATGACCCGCAGATCTAAGTACACTATCACATATGAAGATATTGCAATATTGTTGCATCTTGACACCTCAAGCAATGACAATTTGATCATCCACAACATTGGTGTCATTGAGAAGAACAGGATGAAGTTTCTCTGTGAACCCAACTCCAAGTTCAACCCCCCTTCTACCAAGAATATGAAGCCTTTCTTTGTGGTGTTGAACAGGGTTCTAAGGAAGACCATTGCCCCCAAGGATGGGGATGCAGGAAGTGTGCAGGGGTATCTCAGGACCTTGATGAAGGTCATTAGCAAAGACAGGAAGTTTGATGCCTTTGATTACATTTGGAACGACAAGGTGAACATCTCCTGCATGCCGAACAGGTCTTGTGGCTACACACCTTACCTCATGTTCATGATTGAGAAGGTCATAGGAATAGAATTTGTGAAGGATGTGGAGCATCTTCCCTTGAGGCCCCAGAAGCCTCAACACCAAGTATTCAAGCCGCTACATCTCCAGCTTCCATCCCTGAGGCTCCAGTGAGAGCCAGTGGAGATGCTAGGGCTGCTCCCGCCCCTAGGGCCCCTCCTCAAAAGGGGTCCCTGAGTGGCATCTTGAAGTATTTGTCAGCCATCTTCGCCTCCTGCAAAAAGGCCGAAGTAAAATCCCACAAGTTGAACAAGAGGAGAAAGGCCGACATGAAATATGTCAAAGAGAATGTGAAGCAAATTTGCCAGAAGCTGGATATCGAGCCCATTGGATCTCCAGTCATTTCTGATGATTCTGATTCTGACTTCATCAAGCTCGGGCCCTTGACTCCCTCCGAGCTTGCCTATTTTGGCATTGGGGACTCGAGTGGTACCATTCCTCCTCCTCCTCCTCCTCCTCATCATCATCATCAGCCAGATAATGAAGATGAAGACGATGAGAGGACCGACAGCGAGGCTTGAAGACCTTAGGTCCCTCCTCTCCTTCTTTTTGGTGTCTTGATGCCAAAGGGGGAGAGATTGAGGGGGAGTCTTAGAGTCTTAGGATTTAGTTGCAGGATGTGAGGAGAGCTCTCTTTTTGTGTATTTTGTCCTTTTGTGGGTTGTAAAACTTTTAATATGCTCTTTTAGTACTATTGGTTCTGTGATGCAATGTTTTGAACTGTTTGTGAAGATATTGATGAAATCTTTGATTTTGTTCTAAGAATGGCATATATGCTTGTTGTTAACATGTTGATGTCAATTATGTCATTCCCATCATGATTATTGTTTCTATACACTTAGTTCTGCATCCCACCATAAAGAGTGCACATATGGATCATGTTTTCATTGCTTAATGTGTTTTAAACTAATATGTGCACACTTTATGAAAACCTCAACTTTTTGTCATATTTTGTGAAATCTCAATTGGTTGTCATCAATCACCAAAAAGGGGGAGATTGAAAGTGCATCTAGGAATCTCTTGTGGGTTTTGGATGATTTATGACAAGCAAATGAGATCATAACCACTTTGTTGAGATGAGCACAGGTGCTAATGAGAAAATGAGCAAAGTGCCAAAAAGAAAGGAGAATGAGGAGTAATGTGAAAAAGAGCTCAAGAAACAAGTGTAGTAGATCATTGTGTATGGAGTGTGTTAAGGAAACACACGCCAAGAGCTCAAGCACAAATAATCTCACACATTGCACAAAACTATACAGGATCAGCCTAGTCCGATTGACACCGGACTAGTCCGATATCTTTCTACACAAGATCGGACAAGTCCTCACAATGCGGACATGTCCTCTCACAGTCCAGTTTCCACTGACCGGACTAGTCCGGTATCACCACAGACTAGTCCGATATCTCTCTGACTAGAATCGGACTAGTCCTCCCCAGTGCGGACTAGTCCTCAAATACTTCACAAGTTGCACAAAATCGGACACATCCGATAACACAATGAACTAGTATGATATCTTTCTGATGGCAATCGGACAAGTCCGATATTAGCACGGTCTAGTCCGAAAACCCTCTAACCTAAATCGGACAAGTCCTCCAAGTGCGGACTTGTCCCCAAATTCACTTAGGGTTTCACTTATCCAGAAAAGTCCGATATTTATTGGACTAGTCCGAAGATCTCCAGAACTCAAATCGGACAAGTCCGCTCTCAGCCGAACAAGTCCAATATTTTGGGACACCTAGGGTTTGATACACGCAGCACACCGGACTAGTCCGGTGTCCACCACGGACTAGTCCGATCTTTCTAAGCCCTAACGGTAACTTTAGGGAACCCCATATAAATAGGTGTACACAACCCATCTTTCACAACTCGCTCAACCCCCTGTGCCGTCACACCTCCCAAGAGCCTAGAAAACACCTCTCTCCACGAAATCAAATGCAAGAAAGATCAATCCCTTGTGGATACACTTTGGATCATTGGAGAGACACGGTTCATCACTCATTGAGCTCTTGGTTTGATTCCCTAACACACTCATGTGGTTTTTCATTGTGATCTTAAGAGTGTGTTCTTGGTGGTGTTCATATTGTAATCTTGGGGAGCCCTCAATGTGTGAGAAGGCCTCTTGAATCTGGTTATTTGCCCTTTGTGATTAGTGAAGAGGATTGGCCTCCGTGGCGATCCGACGAGGGTAGGGTTGGAGAAGACCCGGTCCTTTTGTGGACTCCTCAACATGGATGTAGGTTGCCTCTATGGGAACTGAACCACGGGATAAAGTGCTTGTGTTCTTTCTTTGCGCCCATTGTTCTTACACTTCATATATATCTAGGGTTTCAACCAATCTTACTCACTTTATGTTGAAAATTGAATATAAGATTAACTTGTGATACATCCTAGTTCATAGTTGTGTAACACTTCAATTACAAGTATATTTCCGCTGCATACATCCTAGGATCAAGATAATCGATCAAATTTGATAAACCTAGTTGGTACACACCAGACTAGTCCGCACTCGACCGGACTAGTCCGATAGCTCGAGATTTGATCTGGTTGTTAAGTGTTGCAGGTTCTGACAGAAAATCAAAAAGGCCTATTCACCCCCCTCTAGGCCACATTCAGTTAGAGATAAGAAAATGCTGGAGAAGCTGGCAACAAAAGAAGTCAACAGCGTCACAGAGCTCTTCAGCCTATCCGACAAGTGTGCTAGGGTTGCTGAGGGTTGGGAGATGCACTCCAAACCAACTCTGGAGGCTGGTAAATCCTCCTCCAAGGCCGAAACTGCTGCCTACAGCAGTGAAAAAAGAAGAAAAAGTCCAATAGTAAGAAGAAGCCGTCGGCCGACACACCTACTGTTGCTGCTGCAGCTGCAGCTCCTGTTGGTCGGGGGCCATGCCCCGAAAAACAACCCTGACCATCGGCTGAGGAAGGTGACGGCGAGAAGGTGTGGTGTCCAATCAACAATACAAACACCCACAACCTCAAAGACTGTCGCGAGGTCCAGCGACTCATTGAATGCAGTAATGAGCGTTAAGAAAGAGCCCCTTTCTGCGAACGGGAAGGGAAACAGAAGGTCGATGAAGCTTCAACTGATCAGGAGCTAGGTTTCCAGGACCCCAAGAAGGTCCTGAAGGTCGTCTACAATACCATCAATGATGACTCCAACGTCTCTGACAATGAGCATCAGAAGACTCTCCATAAGATATATGGAGGGTCCTGGGATATTACCTCTCGGCATATCCTCAAGACGATGCATCGGGAGATGGCTGCCGTAGCTTCCACCGCCAAGGCAAAACCTCATATGAAGTGAATTGACACTGCCATCACTTTTGATGCTTTGGATTGCCCAAAGAATATGACCGGAGCTGGTCAGTTACCCTTGATGGTTTCTCCTACCATCAACAACCAGCTCTACCATGTCCTGGTGGATGGAGGTGCGACACTTAACCTCCTCATCTATGCAGCGTTCATGAAGCTCCAACTCAGCCTCTCGAACCTTCGTCCCTCATGTAATTTCTCCGGGGTAGGTCTGGGAGCTATCACTCCTCTCGGATCAATTACACTCCCGGTGACCTTTGGATCTCGGGACAACTATAGGTCTGAGAAGCTGGTCATCGACGTAGCGCACATCAACCTTCCCTTCAACACCATCCAAGGCATGCCAGCCGTGTATAGGTTCATGGTCATAGCTCATTACGGCTATTTGGTGTTGAAGATGCCGACTCCTTTTGTATCCTCCGGATCCATGGGGATCGTACTGCTGGAGTCACCGCACTGGAAGAACTTCACGCGCTTGCAATAATGCACGAGGAAGGATCCAACAAGGAGCAAGCTGCTCAACCTCCGAGCTCTCGTCAACAAGGCTCAACCTCAGCACCACGCGTGCAACCAAGTGGCGACACCGATATTCCTATCAAAGTCGTCCAAATCGGTTTTGATGCTGCCCAGAGCTGTCGTATATCGGGAGGTCCGGACGACAAATAGGAACTCACAGTCATCACTTTCCTCCGGGCAAATGTTGACGTGTTTGCATGACAACCATCACAGATTCATGGGATCCCTAGGGAGGTGATTGAGCACAGCCTGGAGATATATTTCGAAGCATAGCCAGTAGATCAGAAGACCCAGAAGCAATAAGTTGAGCGGTAGAACTTCATCAGACAAGAAATCAAGAAGCTGCTTGAAGTTGGTTTCATCCGGGAGGTCCACCATTAACGGTGGCTGGCAAACCCAATTGTTGTACCAAAGGCCGGCGGGAAGATTCAGATGTGCATCGACTACACCACCTGGAATAAGGCATGCCCCAAAGACCCATTTCCACTACCTAGAATGGATCAGATAGTGGATTCCACCTCCAAGTGTGAACTATTGTGTTTACTAGATGCATATTTTGCATATCATCAGATTCAAATGTCTAGGGAAGATGAAGAACATACTACCTTCATAACAGTAGATGGGTTGTATTGTTACACTGCTATGCCTTTTGGTCTCAAAAATGCTGCTTCAACTTTTGTACGAGCCATACATAAAATATTTGGAGAGCTCATCAGGGACTTGGTGGAAGTCTACGTCGATGACATTGTTGTGAAGGTGAAGAACAAGGAATCACTCCTGGACAATCTGCAAGCCGTCTTCGACAAGCTGCGCATAACATGCACCAAGCTAAACTCGAACAAATGTGTCTTTGGGGTTAGCTCCGAGAAGCTCCTTCGGTTCTTGGTGACTCACCGAGGAATTGAGGCAAATTCGGTGAAAATCAAGGCTATTGAAGAGATGCGGCCCCCAACACGCGTCAAGGATATCCAGAAACTAACTGGATGTCTAGCTGCGCTCAACCGGTTCATCTCAAGACTGGCAGAGCAGGCGCTTCCCTTCTTCAAGCTATTGAGGAAGTCCGGGCCATTCCATTGGTCCAAAGAAGCAGAAAAGGCGTTCCAGGAGCTCAACCAGCTCCTCACCACACTACCAATCTTGGTAGCTCTGGATCCTGGTAAGCATCTTTTGCTTTACATTTCGGCAACTATGGAGGTTGTCAGCATGGTCCTGGTTGCGGAAAGACCGGAGCCATCTTCAGTTCAGGAGTCTAGACCCCTCTGGCAGGTTTCGGAGCTACCTGAAGGCGAGTCTGGGTCCCTGCCCCCAAGCATGGATCCTAAAGGCAAGTTGCCCGAGGACCAATCTCTCTCATTCGAGGGAGTTTTCAAGGCTAATAAAGAAGATCCGGACCCCCCCCCCCCCCGAAGGGTCCGAGAAGCTCAAGAAGAAGGTCCGGACCCCTCCTAGAGGGCCCGAGTTCATGAAGAAGAATCTTCGGGCCTTCCGAGAAGGTTCGTACCGTCCAGCAGCCAATGTACTTCATTAGCGAAGTGATGCCAAGACTCGGTACATTGAGGTGCATAAATTGCTCTATGCATTCTTATTGCCTCAAGGAAGCTTCGTCACTACTTCCAAGCCCACAAAATATCAGTGGTAACTTCTTATCCACTATGTGCTATATTGCATAACCCCAAGTCTACGGGAAATATTGCGAAGTGGGCAGTGGAGCTGGCAGAATTTGATATGGAATTGTTGCCTCGACATACTATCAAGAGTCAGGCATTGGCTGACTTTGTGGCGGAGTGGACCCCTTCTTCATCGAATCTAGGGGCCACAGTGAGCAGAAGCAGGAACCCAAGGTCCCGATCTTCACCGAGCCTCACTGGACTCTTTACTTCGACGGCTCCATGCAGAAGCAGAGGGCCAGAGCTAGAATCCTTCTCCTCGCTCTGACCGGGGAGAAGGTCAAGTACATGGTACACCTTGACTTCAAGGCAACCAACAACATGGGGGAGTATGAAGATTTCATCTAAGGACTCAAGGTGGCTCTATCATATGGCATCAAGCAGTTGATGGTAAAGGGTGACTCGCAACTCATCATCAAGCAAGTCAAATGTGAATGCAGTTGCAATAACCCTCAACTTGCTGCTTACCTCCTTGAAGTCCAGAAGCTGTAGAAGGACTTGATGTCCTAGACCTTTGCCATGTCCAGCGTCTCAAGAACGCTGAAGTTGATGAACTCTCGACGAAAGCTTCAACTAGAGATCAAGCTTTTGAAAGAGTTTTTGTCAAGAGGTTGTCAGGACCTACCGCTCAGCCTGCCAAACTGAGTGATGGGGGCAAGACTAGCACCTAGAAGCTGGCGGTCCCGGTGGCCCTGTTACCATGGTGTCCACCAAGGATCGTAGGCGTTGCAGGAAGCTCCGAGCAACCCAACGCGCAAGATCCGGAAGCTCAAGTTAGCTCCAATGCATGGATCTCGGAGATCCGGAGCTACTTGAAAGACAACATCCTTCCTGAAGACGGTGCTTTCGCTGACCGAATCATAAGATTGGCTAAAAGATACACGTTTGTAGAAGGGGATCTCTACCGACGTTGTGCCAACGGCATTCTAATGCGGTGCATTTCCTGGGAAGAAGGCCGTGAGCTCCTTGTGGAAATCCATGTGCTGCTTATTTTTGGTTGGTAAAGCCTTCCGGCATGGCTTTTACTGGCCTACATCACTCCAGGATGCAGTTGAGATGGTAAAAAAGTGTGAAGCTTGCCAGTTCCACTTGAAACAGATTCACACACCGGCTTAGTCACTACAAATGATACCTCCTACATGGCCATTTACTTTGTGGGGGATGGACATTTTGGGACCTTTCGCAAAAGCCGTCGGGGGTTACAGGTTCCTGTATGTCGCCATCAACAAGTTCACTTAGTGGTCGGAAGCTACTCCAGTTGTGATAATTAACAAACAATTTGCAACCAAGTTCTTGAAGTTCGTTGTCTGCAAATTTGGAGTTCCTAACAGAGTCATAACTGACAACAGAACCCAATTCACAAGTCCAGCATTCCAAGAGTACTGCGAAAATCTTGGCATACAAGTCAACTACGCATCAGTAGCTCACCCGACAAGTAATGGCCAAGCAGAGAGAGCAAATGCAAAGATACTAAAAGGACTCAAGACACGCACATATGAGCACCTCAAGAAACACGAAGCTAACTGGATAGAGGAGGTTCCTCTAGAGATCACCATGGGGTCACTCCGGGTCCGGACCTTCGGCGAAGCCATGCAAGACAAGCTCTGGCGTGAAGACCTTGTCCTCGTTGATGAGGGAAGGTGTCAAGCAGCTGTTCGAAACGCACAATATTGCAAGGCGCTCTAGCGCTATAATCAAAGGTTAATGTGCAACTGGCAGGTTGAAGAAGGCGACCTGGTGCTGTAGGGAATATAGACTCGAGAAGTGATGAACAAACTCTCCCCAAGCTGGGAAGGTCCCTTCCGAGTTATCAAAGTTTCCCACCTCAGATGCGTTTGCTTGGCAACAGAGGATGGGACTCCACTTCCCAATCCATGGAACATCGAGCACCTCCGTAAGTTTTATGCTTAGGTTCACAGAGGTGAGTCTGTACTTACACGTAATGTAAATTATAGAGTCTATGGACAAAGTCGGGTAGGTCTTGGACAAAAAGCACACTTGGTTGTACTCTAAGTGTAGCTTACCTACCCTGGGTTAGAACAAGATGAATAGCACACTTAGCCTTGTTCTATACTCTGAGTGTGTCGACTGTTGGAGTCGGCAGATCTCCTGACACTACTAAAGTGTTGAAGGAGTTTGTAGTTCGGTGTGGGCGCGCGGAGACTCAAGAAGGTGAATCACGATTGGACACGAGAGACACAGTGGTTTACGTGGTTCGGGCCGCCTGAGCGTAATACCCTACTCCACGGGTGTGTGGTGTTGTATTAGCTTATGTATGAAAGCTCACGTCAGTGTGTGTGTGCCTGAGAGCGTTCGAGAGCCCCCCCCCCCCCCTCGTGTATCGTCGGTCTGTCCTTTTATAGTACAAGGACAAACCGTTACAAGTTAGCCTGGCCCGACATGTGGCCCCGGCGGTTACTAGTATTGATACACGATTAATTGTTGTTAATAACCTTGTAACGGGCTCCGACAGTGCCGTTACAGGTGTTAAGATTGTCCGATTAAGTGTCATTAACATGGAATTAATGACAATTAATTGGGTCTTGAAGTCCGTGGTTATCCTTTGAAGATCCGGAGTCGTTACAATGCCTTCCGGAGGTTTGAGGCTGCCAGCTCCGACGTTTGGACACGTGGCAGCTCCGGAGCTTGCTTGTGGGAAGCGGGAAGCTCCGGGGCGGCCTGGCACGTGTCAGGTCCGGAGCTTCTCTCGGTCAGGGGTTAAGTCCGGAGGTGCCATTTTGGTACCTAGCCCGGAGCTTCACCCTTGTGGGTAGTAGCTCCGGTCTGGCAGTACACGTGGCAACCTAGGAGTTAACCATGTTGGAGAAGCAGATCCGGTTATGTCTGACAAGTGGGCCTCCGAGGGTCTTCAATTTGAGTAGACGTCCTTCCCTTGAGATCTTTGTAACCTCAGGGGGTGTATGGTTTTTAGGGTACCGACAGTGGCCCCCTGGACCTACCTCCGGGGAAAGTCACCGGGGTGAAGTCATTCCGTCGGAGGTGGGTCCATACTCGCGACTCTTGAACTGGGTCTTCAAGGGTCTTCGGAGGTGCCGTTGGCGGGGCTTTACGGTTAAAATCCGACGCGTGGCGCACCTCAGGCGGCAGATAAGATCTTTGACGTGCGGATCTCTCGCAATTGAAGGTCGCCGATTCCCGATACGAAAACCGTATCGGTTCCGCGCGCCTTGTCAGTTCGCCGCCTTTGGGTTTCCCGCCTCGTGATGACAAGTGTTCGCCTGGGTAAGAACCTCGACTTGATCGTCAGGGTGGTCCCGGGCCCTCTTGTCATCGGCAGGGTTGAATTCTTGAGTAGTATCCTTGACTCTCCTGCAGTTTCCATCCAAGCGTTGCGAGGGCTTACTTAAGAAGGAAAGCGCACCGTCGGGAGTTCTTTACGCTTCCCATCTGTTCTTGTGCTCAAACTCCCAACTCGTACTTTGCTCCTCTTCTCTTGCCTAGCTGTGCTGCGATGGAGTTGGGTCTGCGTGAGAGTCGCTTGAAGACTGACAGCGATCTGAAGAAGGTCCGGGCCCTCATGGGGTGGTCTTCGGACTTCTTCAACCACTCGGTCCGCGCCGGCGGGGAGCTCCCCTTTGAAAAGGAGCACGCCGGCGAGATGGTGTACTTTTCCTCGTACGCCATGGTGGGGCTGATCCCACCGTTTTCTTCTTTCTTCTTGATGCTGCTGGACTTCTATGGTCTACAGCTGTACCACCTTGGACCTCACTCCATTCTCCTTGTGTCCATCTTTGTCCACTTCTGCGAGATGTGAGTGGGCATCCCTCCCTGCATTGAGCTCTTCCGAACCTTCTTCACCGTCCAAACCACCGGCCGAAGCGATGAGTATCTTGGCTTCTACTACTTCGTGAAGCGCAAGAAGTGCCCATTCAAGTACCTCCGGTCATTCCCTTCCGGGAAGTGGGATGACTGGAAGAAAGATTGGGTAGTCGTCCGGGTGGAGGAGCATGAGCGGTTGGAGTTGCCAGACGGTCTGCCCGGCATTGACACGTCGGTATGGAGTGAAGTTCCGGTACTGGCGGAAGCTTTCGACCCTGTCCTGACCAGGATCCGCCGATGTGTGGAGGGAGGATTGACTCCCCAGGCGGTGTTCTGCAACTTCCTGTCCAACAGGTGGGCGCCGCTGAAGAGGAGGGAGAAGCTCGCCTGGGCCCTCAACAGCGTGATGGACGAGGACCGGGTTGAGACTGGGTTGAAGTCCAACATGGTGGGGAAGACCTTGGAGTTTCACCTTAAGAAATTCCAGCATGGCATCGACGTTGACGGAGATTACTTGACTCCGCCGCCGGCCTTTCTCCCTCTGAACGTGAAAGTTGAGTTCAGCAGGGAGCTCCGGCGGACGATGCCCGCGCTTGACGACCTTGGTGTCGTCGAGAGAAGATCAACCACCCGGTTAGCAATCCCCGGGTTGTCCGAAGGTGGCTCCGCCCCTGTCCCACAGCTAAGAGCTGAGGTCATTGGCAAGGGCAAGGAGCTGGCGGAGGAGCCGGAGAGCCGGAAGAGAAAGCTACGACATGCTGACGGAAGGTCCGTCGGGCCTGCCACTTCCCCCCCGGTTCCCCCTCCTCAGGAAGGAAGATCCTCCGCCGCCGTGGCGACTGTCCCCG
The DNA here is from genome assembly GCA_036927565.1 of Tuctoria greenei. Lineage (NCBI taxonomy): Eukaryota > Viridiplantae > Streptophyta > Magnoliopsida > Poales > Poaceae > Tuctoria > Tuctoria greenei. The sequence continues at coordinate 143,749,599 of JAYESD010000008.1, read as the reverse complement.
TGGTGGGGTCCTTCCGGAACGTTACTGTTCCGGCGGTGGGATCCTCCCTGAGTGCGACTGTCCCCGCGGTGGATCCCTCCTGCGGCGCTAGCTCCGGGCGCGCGACTCCGGCATCTGGAGCGGTGAGGGCCTCCAGGTCCAGGAGTTCCTCCCGATCAAGGAGAGCTCCGACCCGGGAAACGCCCGCGGCTGTGGCAAGTCCTGGGAGTCCTCCCGGAGCTCCTACGCCGACCGTGGCCAGCCCGGATCGTCCGAGAAAGAGGTTCCGCGCAAGCTGGTGCGTGAGCCTCCCAAGGTAATTTTTCTTTTTTACCTCGATTAACTTTTCAATTGTAGCATCTGTTTGCTCAATTTCTTCGTTCTTCATCTGCAGCGTTCCCAAGAAGGGGAGTGAAGCTCCGCCTTCAGCCACAGTGTTTGAGGCTGCGAGGGCTTCTGCTCCAGCCCCGGTGCCGCCCCAAGCGGAGGCTGCGACAGCTCTGGCGCCAGCTATCGTGGTCATGGACCTCGACTCGTCTCCAGAAGTTCCCGTGGTAGCGCCGGACCACGGGAGTGAAGATGCGCTAGCGGCACCCGTCCCGGAAGTGGAAGCTCTGGGTCCTGGTGCTGCAGTAGTAGAAGCTCCGGCTGTTGAGTCGGAGGAAGTAGCAGTCCCGGCTTCGGAGCCGGAAAGTGCTGAAGCCCCGGCGATTGAGCCGGAGGTGGCTGAAGCCCCGGCATGCGAGCCGGAAGTCGAAGTAGTTCCGGCAGTTGAGCCGGTTACTTCTGAAGCTCCGGCCGCAGAGCCGGTGATTGTTGGAGCGCCGGTCACAGAGCCGGCGGCTGAAGAGGCGAGGGAGCTTGAGCCTCCCTCAGAAGAGGTGTCCCGGCCGGAGCCAGTAGTGGCTCCTGCTCCGGAGGTGACGACGTCGATGGTACCTGTGGCAGAGCCAGAGTGCCTGAACGAAGTCGCCGGCCCCCAGCCTGAGGGGGCAAATGAAGACTTGGTGGCGGGACCTCCTTCGATGGCGACTGAGGCCATCCCGGAGGAGGGCCCTAGCGCTTTGGAAGCTCGGGGTTCCACTCTCGTAGAGTGGGACCCAATGTTTGTAAGTGAACACCCGCTGGAACCAGCGGAAGAGATCCCAGCAGGTCCGGAGCCCATCTCGCTGTCGATGTCCATCGACAACGCCTGCTCCAGCCTACGTCAGGTCCAACTGGCCTTCTTCCACGACAGCAAGGCTCTTGAAGAGGAGCGCCAAACCCTTAGGCGGTGGCGTAATCGGCTCCACTTCGAGACTAAGCTGGCGCAGTCGAGGCTTGCGGATGACAAGGAATGGATCAGGCGGGAGAAGATCCGCCTGGAGCTCTGGGGTGAGCTGCTGGACGAGAGGGAGAGCATGACTCACGCCCTCGACGCTCAATCCCGGGAGTTCCATGACCAAGCTAAGGCTGCTAACGACGCGGCCAATGCTCGGTTTGATCAGCTCGAGGCCATCAGCACCGCACTCATCAAGCGCCGAGAGGCACTTGAAGGGAGGGAAAGACGGCTCGAGGATGAGGAGCAAAACCTCCTAGAGCTACGGGATGACGTCTTGCGACGGGAAGAAGAGCTCACCGAGAAAACAGCTCTGGCGGACAAGGGCCTCGAGGAGCGCACTAAGAAATTGGAAGAGCGCTGCCTCGAGGAAGAGGAGAAGACCTGGGTGCGGGGGCAGGAACTCTACGAATACGAGTGTGCCCTTATCGCCCGGGAGAAGAAAGTGGAGGCTAGGGAGAAGGACCTGGTCGACCGCCGGAACAAGATCCATCTCCGGGAGGAGGAGCTCGGAAGACTTGAGAAGCGGGTTGCTGTGAAGATCCAGCAAAACGCCAAAGAAGTTGAGCGCCTCGCCCGCGAGAGTTCGGAGCTGACGGCGGCCCGGAGATCCCTGGAAGAGATGAAGAACTTGAGGAAGGCGGACTCCCTGCAGATTTGGGAGTTCCTGGGCAAGGCCGACGACGCGCTGACGCCGATGGGTTTCAGCCCCGTGCACCCGGATGATACGGAGCCGGAGCCAGACCTTGCGTTGCAAGCGTTGAGCGCCGCAGGTAGCAAGCTCTCCAAGGTGGGCGACGTCATTGCGGACCAGCTGGAGGTCGAGGGGCAATCCCTGGCTAGGAACGTCACAGAATATGTGTTGACGTGCTACACCAGCCGGAACCCTCGATTTCCTCTGGACCCGGTGCTTGAAGGCCCCGTCGAAGGAGAAGGCGAAGCTACCCGCGCCAGCGTGTCGGAGGTCGCCCAGAAGGTCGCCGAGTTCTTCCATAGGGTCTAGGACCGTCTCTCTTAGCCTTTACTTGTATCTTCTCTTCTTCCTCAATTTTGTAATCCCTTGTCTCCAGATGTAATCTCCGGTCTTGAGATGAAATGAAATCCCTAATTTTTTGCGAATTTCATTTTTTTGTCTTCAACATCTTTATCTTCACTTGGCCCCCTGGTAGATGTGCACAATTTGATTGTGGACATGTACCAAAAGGATGTTGAGTTTTGTTGAAGACGAATTTGCTTCGAACTTGTGGAATTTAGGTCCGAAGTTTTTGATAGTGAAGGTCCCCTGAAGTTGTCGGAGCTTAGAAGCTCCGGCACTGTCCATCGCTGGAGCTTAGTAGCTCCGGCAATAGCCTCTATCGACACGTTGAGCGTCGGTAGTTAATACTCCAAGGTGTCGGAGCTTAGCAACTCCGGCAATGACCTTTGCCACACTTGGTTTGTTGGCAACAGACTCCAGTGACGGGGTCTTCTCACCATCTTTTAGTCAACGCCAACGGTTGACGCCCTGGTGGGAGTCGGAGCTTGGTTAGCTCCGGTTTTTCTCCATCAACGTAGGGTTCATTTTTCCTGCACACTTAAGCCAAGAAAAATAGTAAAATTCGTTCCTTGTCTATAACTTCGTCGCGGCTTATGGTTCTCAAGAAAATTTTAAGTTGAACACGATTTTTAATACGACTGGATGAATTGTCTTTTCTTTTAGATCCAATTGTCCATGGACCCACCTTACTTTGGCCTGCCGGGGTGTAGGTAGAGTGGCGTACTTAGGGTGCTTGACCAGGCTAAGTCGATAGTGCACTCCGGCCCTAGAATGGCTTGGCGGCTTTCAGGCGAGTTGGCCACAGACGATATTTAAATCCAAAAAATCTGACAATTCAACTCGAATCGTATGTAAACCGGTCAAACTAGAACTTCTTAAGAATTGCACGTTTCTGTTATAGACAAGAAAGAGAAAAATAAAAATGTCGAGCCTATGCAAAAATGAATGCACGTGGAGTCTATTTCACATGAAGATGTCTTTCATTATAGGTCCGGGGTACAGGGGAAACAAGTACACTCTTAGGGTACGGAACCAGGCTAAGTGTGTTTGGTTTCTCGTTTGACCCAGGGTAGTTAGCCACACTTTTAGTCCGGAGACTGTGTCAAGTGTTGCATGAGCTTTTCAAACCTTTCGCGAAAGGTCCGGCTGCTCTCCCGGAGGAACTACCCGACTCTGTACAATGACTCTATAACATACATTTCAAGTTACTTAAGACTCACCTCCGTGGAATTAAGTGTAGAACTTACGGAGGTGCTCGATGTTCCAAGGATTTGAGAGAGGTGTCCCATCCTCGGTAGCCAAGCGAACGCTTCCGGGACGGGATACTTTGATCACTCGAAAGGGCCCTTCCCAGCCGGGGGAGAGTTTGTTTTGCCCTTCTCTGGATAGTATTCTCCGTAGCACCATATCGCCTTCCTCGAGCTGTCGGTTGTGTACATGCCGCTGGTGATAGCGCCGTAGAGCTTGGCGGTATCGGGCATTCCGAACAGCTGCTTGGCACCTTCCCTCCTCGAGGAGGTCTAGGTCTTCACGCCGGAGCTGGTCCTGCGCGGCTTCGTCGAAGGTCCGGACTCGGAGGGAACCCAAGGTGATTTCCGGAGGAAGGATCGCTTCAGCTCCGTACACCAGAAAGAAGGGTGTTTCTCCGGTTGCCCGACTTAGAGAAGTCCTGTTGGCCCATAGAGTGGGCGGAAGCTCTTCGATCCAATTGGCTCCGTGCTTTTTCAAGCGCTCATAAGTGCGCATTTTGAGTCCTTTAAGGATCTCTGCATTTGCTCTCTCGGCTTGTCCATTGCTGGCAGGATGAGCTACGGAAGCGTAGCAAACTTGTATGCCGAGGTCTTTGCAATATCCTTGAAATGCGGAGCTTGTGAATTGAGTCCCATTATCAGTGATGATCTTATTTGGGACTCCGAATCTGCTCACGATGGATTGTAGAAAATTGATTGCAGATTGTTTGTTGATCGTCACAACGGGAGTTGCTTCCGGCCACTTGGTGAACTTGTCGATGACGACGTACAGGAACTTATAACCTCCGACGGCTCTTGGGAAGGGTCCCAAGATGTCCATCCCCCACACAGCGAAAGGCCATGTGGGAGGTATCATTTGTAAGGACTGAGCAGGTGTATGAATTTGCTTTGCATGAAATTGGCATGCTTTGCATTTCTTCACCAGCTCAGTGGCATCCTGGAGCGCTGTAGGCCAGTAGAAGCCGTGCCGAAAGGCTTTTCCGACCAGTGTGCGGGAAGATGCGTGGTTCCCACACTCGCCTCCATGGATTTCTGCGAGGAGCTCGCAGCCTTCTTCCCTTGTGATGCACCGCATTAGGATGCCGTTGGCACCGCGCCGGTAGAGATCCCCTTCTACCAGCGTGTATCTTTTAGCCAATCTGACTACCCGATCAGCGGATACATCATCGTCAGGAAGGATGTTGTCTTTCAAGTAGCTCCGGATCTCCGAGATCCATGCATCGGAACTGACTTGAGCATTTGAGTCTTGCGTGCTGGGTTGCTCGGAGCTTCCGGCAGCACCTACGACCCTTGATGGCTGCCATGGTAACAGGGCCATCGGGACCGTCAGCTTCGGGATGCTGATCTCGCCCCCTTCGTTCAGTTCGGCAGGCTGAACTGTGGGTTTTGACAACCTCCGGACAAAGGTTCCGTCAGGAGCCGGAGCTCCTATTGACGCCTTGGTCGAGAGTTCGTCAGCTTCAGCGTTGTGAGCACGCTGAACATGGTGAAGGTCTAGGACTTCGAAGTCCTTCTGAAGCCTCTGGACTTCAAGGAGGTAAGCAGCCAGCTGGAGATTATTGCAGGAGCATTCACCCTTCACCTGCTTGATGACGAGTTGTGAATCTCCTTTGACCAGCAATTGCTTGACACCGTATGATAGTGCCACCTTTAATCCATAGATGAGTGCTTCATACTCCGCCATGTTGTTGGTTGCCTTGAAGTCAAGGTGTACCATGTATTTCACCTTTTCCCCAGTTGGTGCGAGGAGAAGGATTCCAGCTCCGGCTCCCTGCTTCTGCATGGAGCCGTCGAAGTAAAGGGTCCAGTGAGGCTTAGTGAAGGTTTGAACTTGAGGTTCCGTCTTCTGCTCGCTGGGGCCCCCAGGGTTTAACGGAGAGGGAGTCCATTCTGCCACGAAATCCGCCAACGCTTGACTCTTGATTGCTTGTCTCGGAATGAATTCGAGATCAAATTCAGCCAATTCCGCTGCCCACTTTGCAATATTCCCAGTTGAATTGGGATTATGCAGGATCGCTCGAAGTGGATATGAGGTCACCACCGAGACTTTGTGAGCTTGGAAATAGTGTCGAAGCTTCCTTGAGGCAATAAGAACTGCATAAAGCAGTTTATGCACCTCTAGGTATCGAGTCTTGGCATCATGTAACACTTCACTGATGAAGTATACCGGGCGTTGAATGGTCCGGACCCTCCCGGAGGGGTCCGGAGCTTCCTCTTCATTGATCCGGACCCTCTTGGAGGGGTCCAGACTCTCTTCGGGGACCTCCGGGTTCTGGGTGGAGGAACCCGGAGCTTCTTCAGAAATGACCTGGACCCTCTTAGAGGGGTCCGGGTCCTCTGAAGCGGTTTCTTGTGGGTTTGAGTTTGGGAGCTGGGACCCAGACCCGCTTTCAGGAACCTCCGGACCCTCCCGAAGGGGTCTGGATTCCTGAGTATTGGGTAGTTCCGGTCTCTCCGCAACTAGAACCATACTGACGACTTCGTCAGTAGCTGAAATGTAAAGCAACAAAGGCTCACCAGGGTTCGGAGCTACCAAGACTGGTAGGGTGGTGAGCAACTGTTTCAGCTCCTGGAATGCCTTCTCTGCTTCTTCAGACCATTGGAATGGTCCGGACTTCCTCAATAACTTGAAGAAGGGGAGTGCCCTTTCCGCCAGTCTTGAAATGAACTGGCTGAGGGCTGCTAGACATCCAGTTAATTTTTGGACGTCTTTGATGCGGGTTGGTGGCCGCATGTCCTCAATGGCTTTTATCTTCGCCGGATTGGCCTCTATGCCCCGGTGACTTACCAGGAAACCAAGAAGCTTTCCGGAACTAACCCCGAAGACGCACTTGTCTGGGTTTAGCTTCGTGCGGGTGGCCCGCAGCTTGTCGAAGACAGCCTGCAAGGTGTCCAAGAGGGACTCCTTGTTCTTGACTTTGACCACGATGTCATCGACGTACACTTCCACTATGTCTCTGATGAGTTCTTCGAAAGTTTTGTACATAGCTCGTACAGAAGTTGAAGCTGCATTCTTGAGACCAAACGGCATGGCTGTGTAACAATACAATCCATCCACTGTGATGAATGAAGTATGCTCTTCATCCTCCCTAGACATCCTGATTTGATGATATCCAGAATATGCGTCTAGGAAACACAGTAACTCGCACCCGGAGGTGGAATCCACTATCTGATCTATTCTAGGTAGTGGGAATGGATCTTTTGGACATGCCTTATTCAGTGTGGTGTAGTCGATGCACATCCGAAGTTTCCCGCCGGCCTTGGGCACAACGACTGGGTTTGCCAGCCATTTTGGATGGAAGACTTCTCGGATAAATCCGGCTTCGAGCAACTTCTTCACTTCTTGTCGGATGAAGTTCTGTCGCTCTACAGATTGCTTCCGAGGTTTCTGATGCACAGGCCGAGCATCGGGGTAAATCTTCAGATTGTGCTCAATCACTTCCCTGGGGATCCCAGGCATTTGTGACGGTTGCCAAGCAAATACGTCAACGTTAGCCCGGAGGAAAGTGATGAGCGCGAGTTCCTATTTGTCATTCAACCCACCCGATATGCGGGTGGTTTGAGTGACATCAGAACCAATTTGGACGACTTTGACGGGGATGTCAGTGTCACCGCTTGGCTGCACACGGGGAGCAGAGGTTGAGCCTCGTTGCCGAATGCTCGGAGGTTTTGGAGCTTGCCCCTGTCTGGAGTCCTCCTCTTGCGCAGTGGTGAGTGCATGGAGCTCCTCCAGAGCAGTTACTCCGGCGGTGCGATCTCCACGAATCTGGAGAACGCCTGCTGGTGTTGGCATCTTCAACACCAAGTATCCATAATGAGCAGCTGCCATAAATTTGTATAGGGCAGGTCTACCCAAGATGGCGTTGAATGGTAAGTTGATCTGAGCGACGTCGAAGACCAACTTCTCGGTGCAGTACTTCTCCCGTGTCCCGAAGGTAACGGGGAGAATTATAGCTCCGAGTGGAGTAATGGCCCCCGGACCTACTCCGGAGAATGGTCGAGAGGGCTGAAGATCCGAAGGTCGAAGCTGAAGTCTGGTAAAAGCTTCAAAGCTTATAAGGTTCAGCCCCGAACCTCCATCCACCATAACATGATGGAGCTGGATGTTGTTGATGGTGGGAGATACCATCAAGGGTAATTGGCCAGCTCCGACCATGCTTTGAGGACAGTCCGAAGCATCAAAAGTGATGGGTGTGTCCATCCACTTTCGATGTGGCTCCGGTCTAGCTGTAGGAGCTACAGCAGCCATATCCCGCCGCATAGTCTTGATGACACGACGAGAAGTGATGTCCCATGATCCACCAAAGATGGTGTTCATGGTTTTCCGACGCTCGTTGTCAGAGACGTCGGAGTCATCGTCGACGGAGGCGTAGACGGCTTTCAGAACCTTTTTGGGGTCCTGAAACCCTAACTCCTCTTCAGCCGGAGCTTCGTCAACCTTCTGTTTTCCCTCCCTCTGTCGGAAAGGAGACCCTTCCCGGCGCTTGTTGTAGCGCTCGGCAAGGTTTTGGACCTCCCGGCAGTCTTCCAGCCTGTGGCTGCCCGTTTTGTGAATGGGGCACCACATTTTGGATTTGCCGCCGTCTTCAGAAGACGGTCGAGGTCGCTTCTCGGGGCGTGGCCCCCGGCCACCAGGAGTCGCAGTGGCTGCAACGTTGGATGTGCCGGCCGACGGCTTCTTCTTGCCGTTGGTCTTCTTTTTCTTCTTGCCACTCCCGGAGGTAGCGGCTTCTTCTTTGGAGGATTTTTTGTGATCCTCCAAGGCTGGTTTGGAGTGCATTTCACGGCCCTCCGCAGCTCTGGCACATTTGTCTGCCAAGCTGAAGAGCTCCGTGACGCTGGTGATCTCTTTGATCGCCAGCTTCTCCAACATCTTCTTGTCTCGTACACCCTGTCTGAATGCCACAATGACAGAAGCGCTTGAGATAGAAGGGATTGTGTTGCGTACCTGAGAGAACCTCTGGATGAATGACCGCAAAGATTCTCCCCCTTTTTGCACGACCGCAAAAAGGTCTAGTTCAGTGCCCGGTCGGGTGTATGAACTCCCGAAGTTGGCAGTGAACTGACGGCACAGCTCCTCCCAACTGTCGATAGAGTTGGGTGGAAGGCTCATAAACCAGGACCTGGCGGTCCCAGTTAAGGCCACTGGAAAGTAGTTGGCCATTACGGCCTCGTTTCCTCAAGCTGCTAAGATTGCAGTGGAGTATATCTGCAGAAATTCTACGGGGTTGATAGTCCCGTCGAATTTTTCCGGCAAGTGTGGCCGGAACTTCTGTGGCCATCTAACCATGCGCAGGTGCATGGCTAGGGCGGAACAACCTCCTCCTACTCCTTCCAGAGTAGAAAGGTCTTGAGCATCCCGTCTTTCTCGAGCTCGCTCGATATGGACACGGCCATCCTGTTGGCGGTATCGGCGATCAAGCTCCGCCCGGAGGTCATGTGTCGAAAGCCGAGATACCGTATGGGTGCGTCGTGCCCCAGAGGGCGACGACGTCACTTGCTGTGACGCATCTCGTCTTCGGTTGTTGGAGACATGTGGACCAAGTCTTCTAGACAACGTCCGTCGCTGCGACGGGGCCCGCCCTGAAGGAGGAGGACCCTGGTTGTTGATGCGTTCGGCCGCTGCTGCGACCAAATGCTCAACATCAGCCCTCCATTGCTCTATGGCATCTTGAGATGCATCTGGAGGTGGTGGTCGCTGGAGAAGAGCACGCGCTGCATGGAGCGCGTGTTCTGGGTTGTCATGACTTGCCGGCGCAGTATGTGACGCCGGCGCACCATCATGTTGCCCGGCACGTCTTGCCGGAGAAGATGGTGGTGGTGGGAGTGTGACTCCTGCTGGTGCTGAGGCTCCTGCTGGTGGCTGCATGTTAGAGGGATTGCCCCCTACAGCCTCAGCAGGTTGCCCGTTGGATGATCCAGCCGCAGAATTCACCATTCTTGAAAATCTCAGGCGCCCCTACCTGGCGCGCCAACTGTCGACTGTTGGAGTCGGCAGATCTCCTGACACTACTAAAGTGTTGAAGGAGTTTGTAGTTCGGTGTGGGCGCGCGGAGACTCAAGAAGGTGAATCACGATTGGACACGAGAGACACAGTGGTTTACGTGGTTCGGGCCGCCTGAGCGTAATACCCTACTCCACGGGTGTGTGGTGTTGTATTAGCTTATGTATGAAAGCTCACGTCAGTGCGTGTGTGCCTGAGAGCGTTCGAGAGCCCCCCCCCCCCTCGTGTATCGTCGGTCTGTCCTTTTATAGTACAAGGACAAACCGTTACAAGTTAGCCTGGCCCGACATGTGGCCCCGGCGGTTACTAGTATTGATACACGATTAATTGTTGTTAATAACCTTGTAACGGGCTCCGACAGTGCCATTACAGGTGTTAAGATTGTCCGATTAAGTGTCATTAATATGGAATTAATGACAATTAATCGGGTCTTGAAGTCCGTGGTTATCCTTTGAAGATCCGGAGTCGTTACAATGCCTTCCGGAGGTTTGAGGCGGCCAGCTCCGACGTTTGGACACGTGGCAGCTCCGGAGCTTGCTTGTGGGAAGCGGGAAGCTCCGGGGCGGCCTGGCACGTGTCAGGTCCGGAGCTTCTCTCGGTCAGGGGTTAAGTCCGGAGGTGCCGTTTTGGTACCTAGCCCGGAGCTTCACCCTTGTGGGTAGTAGCTCCGGTCTGGCAGTACACGTGGCAACCTAGGAGTTAACCATGTTGGAGAAGCAGATCCGGTTATGTCTGACAAGTGGGCCTCCGAGGGTCTTCAATTTGAGTAGACGTCCTTCCCTTGAGATCTTTGTAACCTCAGGGGGTGTATGGTTTTTAGGGTACCGACAGAGTGTGTCCTTGTTTCCCCTGTAATTCGGATCTATAATGAAAACCATTTTTGTGTAGAAGCAGACTCCACGTGCATTAACTTTGTACAGGATCCTTACTTTTATATCTTTTCCTTTTTGTCTATAACGAAGTTGTGCATTTCTTTTTGAAATTTAGTCCAGGTGATTCACGTGGTATATAAGTTATATTGTTGATCTTCATTCGGATCATAGCATTGCTAGATGGTCTACTCGCCTGAAAACCAAAGCCAATGACGGGTCTAGAGTGTGCTATTGACTTAGACTGGTCAGGCACCTTAAGCATGCCACTCTACCTATATTCTGGTAGGTCCCAGTAGGGTGGATCTGGAAGGCATTTGGATCTAAAGAGATTGCATCAATATACTTGTTATCATGTTGAATTCTTTTGGATCTAAAATTCAAATAAGAATAGTAAGCCACAAACAAAATATAGACAAGAGGACGAATTTTACTGCTTTTCTTGTCCTTAATGTGTAGGAAAAATGAAAAAAATCATGGTGATGGTGGACGATGCTGGAGCTACTATGCTTCGACAACCCCTAGAGGGGCTCACCGTCGATGTTTTATACGTTGAAAGTGGGCGCCGTCGGAGCCAACAACTCCTAGGGGGCTTGCTATCGACGTGAAAAATTAATGGCGATCTAAACAAAGATTGTGGAGAAATCACCTCGAGGGAACCGACCGTTGACGTTCCATACGTTGACATTGGGCGCCGTCGAACCTAAGTAGCTCCAACAACCCCCAGGGGGCCCACCGTCAACATTCTATACATTGATAGTGGGCCCCGTCGAAGCTAAGAAGCTCCGAGAACCCCTAGGGGGCCGACGTTGACATTCTATATGTTGACAGTGGGCGCTGTCAAAGCTAAGAAGCTCTAACAACTCCCAGGGGGCCTGTTGTTGATGTTTCTAAGCGTTGACAGTGGGCGCCGTCGGATCTACCAAGTTACGACAACTCCAAGGGGGCCCGCCGTCGACGTTTATAAGCGTTGATAGTGGGTGCCATCATATTTACCAAGCTCTGACAACTCCCAGGAGGCCCGCCGTTGATGTTTCTAAGCGTTGATAGTGGGCGCCGTCGGATTTACCAAGCTCTGAGAGCTCCCAGGGGCCCGCCGTTGATGTTTCTAAGCGTTGATAGTGGGCACCATCGAATCTACCAAGATCCTACAACTCCCAGGGGCATGCCATTGACGTTTCTAAGCGTTGATAGTGGGTGCTGTCGGATTTACCAAGCTCCGACAACTCCTAGGGGGCCCATCATCGACAAAACAAAGGATCCCTGGAGATGTCGGAAGTAAACTTTGGAACTCGGAGCTATCATTTTGGCTATGAGCGAGAAGTGAAGTCATCAAGACATTGTCAAATTTTTTTGGTACATGTTCACAATCAAATTGTGTACATCTACCAGGGGGCCAACAATATAAAGGACAATGCATGGAAGACATATACAAAATGGAATTCATTCATTCAAAAGATTGGATTTCATTGATTCAAAATTGGAGGATTACAAGTGAAGGCGGAAGAAAGAAAAGCCCTAGCTACTGGAGGTCCTATGGAAGAACGAGGCAACTTTCTGGATAGCTTCTTGAACGCTTGCCCTGGCGGCATCTTCCTCTTCAACAACGGGTCCTTCGACTACCAGATCTAGAGATAGTTGGGTTTCCCGACTTTTGAAGCACATCACCACATATTCGACGATATTCTTGGCCAGGGACTTCCCCTCTGTCTCAATTTGGTTGACGATGACGTCACCCATTGCATCGAGCTTGTTGTCGGCAGAGCTCAACGCCACCAAAGCCTTGTCTAGCTCTGGCTCTGGGTCAGCCGGACGTACCGGACTGAAGCCAAGTGGCACCAAAGCTTCATTAGCTAGCCCGATAAGTTCCAGACTCGCTGGGACTCAGTTGTTCTCAAACTCCATAGTTCCTCAAGCGACCTTCTTGCAGCCGCAAGCTTTGAACTTCCCGAGCGAAGCACTCGACCTCCTTAGCATGTTGTTGAATACTTTCAGCCAGCCACTTTTCACGGTCAGCAAGCTCTGACTCCTGGAGGTGGATGCGGTGCCAGCGGTCCGCCAAGTCCTTCTCCCTGCCTTTTCACCCTCTCCTCTCTGGAGGAAATATATGTCTCTCTCATGGAGACTTCTTTCCCACCTTCCAAATCCTCCCTTTCTCTTGAACGCAATATTATTCAAACTGCTTGGTGCAGTGAGCCAAACTCTGCTCGCCCAGTGTCAGCCTCTGGGTGAGTTCCTCCTCCCTTTTTAAGAGGTCCTCCTCTTTCTCTAGGAGCTGGTCCTCCCTTTCATCGAGGGCTTCCCGGTGCTTGAAAAGCACCTCATTTAACTCTTCGAGGTTGTCTGAGCAGGTATCAGCTGCCTCATTGGCCTCCATAGCATGCTCAAAAATATCTCGAGTCTTCTAGTCGAGAGCCTTAATGGCAGCCTCTTGCTCATTCAACAAGCGGTCCCACCGCATCAGCCGAGCCTTCTCCTTATCAATCCATTCCCACTGGTCCACAAGCCTTGATTGTGTCAGCTTGGTCTCGAAATGAAGCTTGTTGCGCCAACGCCTCAAAGTGTTGTGATCTTCTTCCAGGGACTTGCTTTCATAATCAAAGGCTAGTTGGGCTTGGCAAAGACTTGAGTAGGCGTTGTCGATAGACCACGCCAGGGGAATTGGCAAATGCAGAAGCGCTCCCGGAGAGCAGCCTCAGCGCCGAAGAGTTGTCGGGGACCACACTTGTGCTGCGGGACCCGATTTTTGTTTTGGAAGACCCCTTGGAATCTGAAGAGGCGCTTCAGGCGGACTCTTCGATCTCCAGAACGGAGGTGGAGGGTTCCGCAACCGAATCTTCAATTGTTGGCTAGGACAGTGGAGGATCTACAGGCGACTCTTCTTAGTGCTCCGGCTCGGACATAGGCACCTCAAGAGAAATCACCTACGGAGCTGGTATTGTAGCTTCGTTCGGAGCTCCCACCACCTCCGGGTGAGACACCAGAACTTCAACTACCCCCGGCTCGGATGCCGGAGCTCCAACTACTTCCGGCTTGGATGTCGGAGCTTCAATTACCTCTGACTCAGATGTCGGAGCTTCTGCCATCTCTGGCTCTGAAGCCAGAGCCTCAGCCGCCGATTCTGAAACCACCGATGCTTCTTCATGAGCCTCTTTCCCGTGGTCTGGTGCTACCACGGGAACTTCTGGCATTTAAGGTGGACGTGTTTCCACAATAGCGTGCACCAGAGCTGTCATGTCCTCAACCACCACTGGGGGAGGCACAGAGGTTGAAGTAGGAGCCTCTGCTTGCATAGCCTCAGTTGTTGCAGTAGGGGCCGGAGCTCCAGTCTTCTTTTTTGACACCCTGGAGGATAAAAAAATTCAAAACAGGGTAAAGACAAAAATAGCAACTCAAGGTGAGAAGATGAAGCTTACCTTGGGAGGCTTCCGCTCCAGTCAGTGCGAAACTTCTTCTTCAGGCGATCGAAGCCAGAACCCACCAGAGTTGGTGTGGTGGAGGCTCCGAGTTGCTGCCCGGAACTCACCACAGTTGTCGGTGTCGCCTCAGCCGGGACTTCCCTCGACTGGGAAGGACCCCCGGACCTGGAGCCCATAACTGGTACTGGGGTCAGGGTCGATTTGCCGGAGCTAGCGCCCCTCGTGGACGCTGGCCCCGAAGAAGGTCTGGCCGCCAAAGCTCGACCTGGTCGGGGGGGGGGGGGGGGGGAAGATGTGGCCGGAGATGGATCTGACCTAATGGAGCTCCCATGAGTGTGTCTCAACTTCCTCTTTTGGCCAGAAGATTCGGTTGGCTCCTTGCCCTTGCCCTTGCCCTTGCCCTTGCTGGCATTGTCGACTCTCTGGTTTCGAGTAGTGGGAGCTCTTCTTTCCCACACTTCTCCACTAAGCCGAGGTCGTCTAGCTCCGGTATCCCCTTTTGAAGCTCCCTTCTCAACTCAGGAACCATGTTCAGAGGGAGGAAGTCCGTTGGTGGAGTCGGGGCGTATTGGGTGATTGCTCCGTGTTGGCGCTAGAAGGAGGGCTTAACTGCAGCGCTGGAATCGATGGTTTAACTGTAGAATGTCACCCCAACAACCCAAGAAAAGACCTTTGAAGCTACAGCATGGGAATCGATGATGGCCCCACCTCGGGTATCGAAATCTCTCCCAGGGGTGTGCCCGGGAGGCCGATGTTGGTACCCTGGATACCAGGTACCCAATCTTACCGTGATTGAAACTACAAAGTTCCACCTATCCGAGTTGAAGACTTCCAAAGGCTCCACGTGTCCTGCCGCATTGGACCTGCCTCCCTCAAATGGGTAGCTCCGGTGCTGCCATGTGTATCACAGGGCCAGACCTAACTCCCTCCATAGGGAATCTCCGGTCATGCCACGTGTCCAGTGACCCCGGACCTAAACCCAAGTAAAGAGAAGCTCTAGTGCTGCCACATGTTTGGTAGCCCTGGACCCACCTCCCCACAAAGGGAAGCTCCATAGCTGCCACGTGTCGGGCTTCCGAACCTAAGCTTGCAACAGGAAGACTGATGGATCTCCAACGGCACGGATATTCAAAAGGCTATTAAAACAGCTTTTATAAGACCTGATTACAGTGTTATTAACTCAATATTAATGATACAGGATCAGAGGACCTTCAAGGCTGGTAACGCCACTATTAAGGCACGTTATCACACAATTAAGCACAATTTATTCATGTAGATCGTGTATAGGTGATTAATTACAGTCGGGGCCACCTGTCGGGCCAGGCAATCCCTGTAATGGCCAGCCCTTGGCATATAAAAGGGTTGTGCCGCACGGTAAAGAAAGACCAACTAAGTCCAAGCAAGCTCATACGCATACTACGCCCACAAACTCATCAACAACCACCCCGTGGAGTAGGGTATTACGCTCAGACGCCCCCAACCACATAAAAATCTTTTGTGTCACCGACTCGTTCTTAATCTTACGTGCACCCCAATAGAATACGAACCTCCGCGGACTATGCTTTAGTAGTACTGAGGGAAGTGTCTTAGTCTACACTTCGACAGTAACCTTGGCTGAATTAGAGATAGCATAATTAAAGTTATCATTTCCAAACATGTAAACTTGAATGAAGCTTATGCAGCTTTGGGCAAGTATCATCGTGGATGAAGCGTTTCTTGTTTGATTGTGGAGTTCATTATGATGCATGCCCACTGATTTTGCATTTGCTACTCTAAAACTGACAATTAAGGATTTACTTTTGGAGAGTTCATTTCTCCAAATTTAGCTTCCAGTCCTTAGAGTTTCCAACATGCAGAGTTTCATGCCTTAGGTGAGACAGTATAGTCCTGCTAAGCCTTCGTGCTCACGGTTGCTATATTTGCGGTTTTGCAGGTTTACTTATATTGTTGTTGTTATGGGTTGACCGTGAGACCTCGAGCTGTCGAGATGTATCCCTCACGTGACCCCACGCCGTTGCCTTATTATCTTCGTGTTGCTAGTGAGAAGCGTCCGCAAGCATGGATGACTTCTCTTGTGCATATATAGGTTGAGAGTGTGAATATGTACTTTCCGCTGTGTTTGTGCCATTGTTGTACACTATGTTGTAAACAATATCTTATTATGAAATGAAAACTTTGTATGTTTACTATGTCTTTTTCTTTTGTGCTGTTGGGTGCCGCATCGCATGGCATCACCCAATGTGATTCCTGGAAAGTGTGGACCTCGGTCCTCATAGTCTGGTATCAGAGCTTCATTGGGAATAGCAGACTCAAAAGGATCCTATTTTTGAAAACTCTGAAGTAGTCGAGTGACGATTAGTTATTATGCCCACATAAGGTCTACTATAGTATTGGTTACTTAAGGTGACAAGCTAACATATGTGTTATTATATTCTATAACGATGCTCCGACGTCAGGTAAGAGGTAAGGTACGCCACCGCAAGTGGATCAATTGTGGTAAGCTCTCTGTACGAGAGGTAGTACGATGATTGTTTCCTGTGGCTTGGCACGGGAGTTAATATGAGTCTCTGAACCTTCTCATGGTTCTCGGAACATATGAAAGCGCTGCTCCCCGGCGTGCTTCAGACAAAAGTGAGGATACCCCATCATGTGGTCAAAAATACAAAGTATGTAACTCTTGGACGTTCAATGTTCAAAGGGTCATACGCAGCGTTGATCCCTAGCGCAAGAGATAAATGACGTGGCCACCTATCGTGCGGTTGAAAAGCACGTAGTATGTTTTAAATAAACAGGCGAAAGCGGCTCCTACTGGTGCAACATTAGGCAAATACATGGGACCGCGTCAGGTGGTACATAACCCGATGCGCCTCCTACTGGTGCAGCATTATGCAAAGAAGTGGGACACCCGGTGGGTGGTAGAAAACCCGGTCATGTACCTCGAGACGTGGCTCAGCTCGGGGCGGCCCGTATGGAATGAACGGGATGGATGTTCTTACTTCCATATATATTATTGTGACTGCTTGAAATGATCGCCCATATGGGCCGTGCCGTACGGTACCATAATGAGTGTTATGTAAATTGAGTGTCTTATGCAGGTACACTAACCATGTTCATCGTATATGCGAGTGGTCGTCTCTAGCGCCACCGATTGATACGTATATGCCGGTATTAAGCGGTTAGGATTTTCACTTTGGTGAGGCACATAGTACCGTCATATTTTTCATCGATGCATAAATGAAGAATTATGTTAAAAGGACCAAAGATTATGTAATATTCCAAGTATTAGTTATCG
Source organism: Tuctoria greenei (assembly GCA_036927565.1). Classification (NCBI taxonomy): domain Eukaryota; kingdom Viridiplantae; phylum Streptophyta; class Magnoliopsida; order Poales; family Poaceae; genus Tuctoria; species Tuctoria greenei. The sequence continues at coordinate 143,732,432 of JAYESD010000008.1, read as the reverse complement.
ATCTCTGATTTTGACTAAGTTTCAAAATTGTAGTAGGCTTAAACTTGTATGTTTCAAAAACCAGAGTGTCCTGTTTTTCTGCCAGCATTTAACCTAAATTTAAAAATCAATAACTCCCAGTGTACTTATCCAATGAAGACGTGATACACATGGTTAGAAATATGTGAGAGTCCCCTACAACTTTTCTGTTCAAACCTGGAGCAGAATCTCCTTAGAACATAGTTAAAATTTCAAATTTCCAAACACTGTCAATCTGGACAGAAACTGGAAACAGTTTCTGGACACTTCACTAATTCGAGCACAACTCTATATAGAAAATTCAAATGGATTCATATGATACATTTTTGGAAACATTAAGAGATGTATAACAATGTTGTGATTTAAATTTATGTCAAATTTTGATTATACCTGTATGAAAATCTGTGGACAAAAAAAACATAAACAAGGGAGGTGCTGTCAAATTTTTTCTAAAAATCTGGGAACTTTGTCCAACTTTAAAAATTCATATCTCTTCAACCATAACATCTATGAAGGCAAACAAATACATTATGGACATCTATGGAAGTCCTATACAAGTTTCATATTCACTCCAATACCAGAATCCCCTTCGAAATTGGTTGAAACATAAAAACAACAGAAACTGTCCAGAAGCACCAAATCTGAAAATTATTTCTGTATTCGTCTGTACATTACTCATAACTTCCTAAATACAAATCAACAAGAGTCATATATCACATTTATAAAATAATAGTAGTTATACTACAACTTTTTAGTTCTGAGTTTTGATGCATGTGGATCAGAAATGCAAAAAACAAATGGATCAAAGTGGGTACCTCCAAATGGAATGCTGCTGCAAGTCTCCAGAAAGTTTGTCAACTTTGCAAACTCATATCTCCTCAACCACAACTGCTCTGATGAAACCCGATACTTTATGGAAATGTATTGAAGTTAAATATAATTTTGTTATTCAACTCCAGATCTGATTCTACTGTTAGATAGCTCAAAAGCTCGGATAAGTGCAAACTGGTCAATCTGGATAGTGAGGTAGTTGGCAGAGTCAATTTTAAAATTCAAATCATTCAACTTTGGTTTCACTTCCTTGAGTTGCACCACACCTCACCATGATGATTGTTTGGAGTAAGTTTCTCGATCACCTGGCTTGAAACTTATGGGGGAAGGAGCGCGCTCAAGTAACTAAAGTGTTCAATCACCAACCTTGTTATTTTCTAAAGTGTCAATCACAAGATTATCAAAGGGGATTACATCGTCAAGAGGATCCATCTTCAAGCACAAGATTCACTCATCATGGAGGGAATGTAATTTCAACTCCACAAGATCTATTAAGGAAGATATCTGTTGGTACCCTACATACCGTATACCCCTTGGGACTGCAAAAAGACCAAAGGAACTTCACCTGTCTGAGTTGAAGACCTCCGAAGGCCCCACGTGTCATACGGGACCGGACCTGCCTCCCTTCTATGGTTAATCCCGGTGCTGCCACGTGTATACTGCAACTGGAGCTATGTCCCACACATGGGAAAGCTCCGGGCTAAATACCTGCACGGCACCCCCGGACCTAACCCCCGACAGAGAGAAGCTCTGGTACCGACACGTGTACAACTGCACCGGACCTACCCGTCACAGATGGTAAGCTCCAGAACTGCCACATGTCCAGCCGCCGGACTTTCAGCCTCAACAATCAGACTGGTGGACCCCCAACGGCTCGGACCTTCAAGGGATAATCAAAGACTTCAAGACCCGATTAAGTGTCATTAATACCATTTTAATGACACACGATCGGAGGGCCCTTAATACCAGTAACGGCACTGTCAAGGTGCGTTACCACACTATTGAGGGTAATTAAGCTCATTAATTGTGTATTAAGCATCAGTAACCGCCAGGGCCACATGTCGGGCCAGGCTAACGATGTAACGACCAGTCCTTGTACTATAAAAGGACTAGTCGAGCGAGACTCTGGGAGACTTCTTCGAGATTCAACTCTGACACATGCTCACAAGTGCTCAGACGCTTAATACAACAACTACACACCCCGTGGAGTAGGGTATTACGCTTAGGCGGCCTGAACCACGTAAATCCTGATGTCAACTTGTCAACGTGTTCTGAATCTCCGCGCGCCCAATACCGAACTACAAACTCCGTGGGCTACCAACAGTAGTACTAGGAGAATTGCCGGAACCAGACTCCGACATTTGGTGCGCCAGGAAGGGGCGCCGAGATTCAAACATGGTGAACTCTGCTGCTGGATCATCCAACGGCAACCCTGCTACGCAACCTGCTGGAGGAAACCCCTCCAACATGCAGCAGCCAGCAGGTGTTGTGGCTCCAGAAGGAGTCATGCCACCGCCGCCACCGTCCTCACCGGCGAATCAAGCTGGACAGCGAGATGGGGCATCTGCGTCGGTCACGGCATCGGCGAACAACAACCCTGAACATGCGCTCCATGCCGCGCATGCTCTTCTTCAGTGTCCATCGCCTCCAGGAGCATCCCAGGGTGCAATGGAGCCGTGGAGGGCTGATGTGGAATATTTGGTTGCAGCAGCAGCCGATCGCATTAGCAACCAAGGTCCTCCCCCCTTGGGGCGGACCCCATCGTAGCATCGGACCGTGTCGAGTAGACTTGGTCCACACGCTTCACAACATAGGAGGCGTGCTGCGTCTCAGCAGGCAACGTCGCTGCCTTCCTGGGCGCGACGTACTCACACGATAACAAGGCTTTCGACTCACGACCTCCGGGTGGAGCTTGATCGCCGTTACCGTCAACAGGACGGTCGCGTCCATATCGAGCGTGCTCGCGAGAGGCGAGAGGCTCGGGACAGTCCTGCCCCCGAGGGAGTAGGAGGAGGCTGTTCTGCCCTGGCCATGCACCTACGCATGGTCAGATGGCCGCAGAAGTTCCGGCCTCACCTGTCGGAGAAATTTGACGGGACTATCAATCCCGTTGAGTTTCTCCAAATCTACTCCACCGCAATCCTTGCAGCTGGAGGCAATGAGGCCGTAATGGCCAATTATTTCCCCATGGCTTTAACTGGGACCGACAGGTCCTGGTTCATGAGCCTTCCACCCGACTCCATCAACAGTTGGGCGGAACTGTGCCAACAGTTCACTGCCAACTTTGGGAGTTCATACACCCGACCAGGCACCGAACTGGACCTTTTTGCTGTCAAGCAGAAGGGGGGAGAGTCCCTGCGATCCTTCATCCAGAGGTTCTCCCAGGTACGAAACACCATACCTTCTATCTCAAGCGCTCATGTTATTGTGGAATTTAGACAGGACGTACGAGACAAGAAGATGCTGGAGAAGCTGGCGACCAAGGAAGTCACCAGCGTCACGAAACTCTTAAGCTTGGCAGACAAGTGCGCAAAAGCTGCGGAGGGTCGTGAAATGCACTCCCAACCACCTCATGAGGACAACAAAAAGTCCTCCAAGGGTGAAGCCACTACCTCCGGGAGTGGTAAGAAGAAGAAAAAGTCCAACGGCAAGAAGAATCCGTCGGTCGGCACACCTACAGCCGCTGCTGCCGCAGCTCCGGGTGACCGGGGGCCACGCCCCGAGAAACGACCTCGGCCGTCGTCTGAAGACAGAGGCAGCTCCAAGATGTGGTGTCCTATACACAAGACGAACAGCCACAATCTAGAAGGCTGCCGAGAGGTCCAGAACCTTGTCGAGCGCTACAACAAGCGCCGGGAAGAAGTCCCTTTCCATCAAAGGGAAGGAAAACAAAAGTCAACGAAGCTCCGGTTGAAGAGGAATTAGGCTTTCAGGACCCTAAAAAGGTCTTGAAGGCTGTTTACACCTCCGTCGACAATGACTCTGACGTCTCTGACAACGAGCGTCGGAAGACCATGAACACCATCTTTGGTGGTTCGTGGGACATCACCTCCCACCGTGTACTCAAGACAATGCAGCGGGACATGGCCTTAGTAGCTCCCAACGCCAGGGCGGAGCCGCACCAGAAGTGGGTGGGCACTGCCATCACCTTCGATGCTTCGGACTGCCCTCGGAACATGATCGGAGCTGGCCAACTTCCACTGATGGTATCTCCTACCATCAACAACATCCAACTCCACCATTTAATGGTGGACGAAGGTTCGAGGATGAACCTCATAAGCTTTGAAGCTTTTGTTAAGCTTCAGCTCTGACCATCAAATCTTCGCCCCTCCCAACCTTTCTCCGGAGTAGGTCCGGGGGCCATAACCCCACTCGGTGCCATTACTCTCCCGGTGACCTTCGGGACCCGAGAGAATTACTGCACTGAGAAGTTGGTCTTAGACGTGGCGCAGATCAACTTACCATTCAACGCCATCTTGGGCAGGCCAGCCTTGTACAAATTCATGGTTGCCGCCCATTATGGCTACTTGGTGTTGAAGATGCCAACACCAGCAGGTGTTCTCCGGATCTGCGGGGATCGCACCGCCGGAGTGACTGCTCTGGAAGAATTCCATGCGCTTGTTACAATGCAGGAGGAAGAATCCGGAAAGGAGCAAGCTCTGAAACCCCCGAGCATTCGTCATTGAGGCTCAACCTCCGCACCTCATGTGCAACCAAGCGGCGACACCGACATCCCCGTCAAAGTCATCCAAATCGGTTCTGACGCTGCTCAGACCACCCGTATATCGGGAGGTCTGAATGACAAATAGGAACTCGCGCTCGTCACTTTCCTTCGGGCTAATGTCGACGTGTTTACCTGGCAACCGTCACAAATGCCTGGGATCCCAAGGGAAGTGATCGAGCACACTCTGAAGATTTATCCCGACGATTGGCCTGTACATCAAAAGCCTTGGAAGCAATCAGTAGAGCGACTGAACTTCATACGTCAAGAAGTGAAGAAGTTACTTGAAGCTGGATTCATCCGAGAAGTCTTCCACCCAAAATGGCTGGCAAACCCAGTCGTTGTACCCAAGGCCGGCGATAAGCTTCGGATGTGTATCGACTACACTACACTGAATAAGGCATGTCCAAAAGATCTATTTCCACTACCTAGAATAGATCAGATAGTGGATTCCACCTCTGGGTGCGAATTACTGTGTTTCCTAGACGCATATTCTGGGTATCATTAAATCAAAATGTCTAGCGAAGATGAAGAGAATACTTCCTTCATCACAGTAGATGGATTATATTGTTACACTGTCATGCCATTCGGTCTCAAAAATGCTTCTTCAACGTTTGTGCGAGCTATGTACAAAACTTTTGGAGAGCTCATCAGAGACGTAGTGGAAGTGTACGTCGCTGACATCGTCGTCAAGATCAAGAAAAAGGAGTCATTCCTTGACACCTTGCAAGCTGTCTTCGACAAGTTGCAAGTCACACGCACGAAGCTAAACCTGGACAAGTGTGTCTTTGGGGTTAGCTCCGGAAAGCTTCTTGGATTCCTGGTGAACCATCGAGGGATAGAAGCAAATTCAGCGAAGATAAAAGCTATTGAAGACATGTGACCACCAGCTCGCATCAAGGACGTCCAGAAGCTGACTGGATGTCTAGCTGCCCTCAGTCGGTTCATCTCAAGACTGGCGGAATGGGCGCTACCCTTCTTCAAGTTGTTGAGGAAGTCCAGACCATTCCAATGGTCTGAAGAAGCAGAAAAGGCATTCCAGGAGCCGAAGCAGCTCCTCACCACTCTACCAACCTTGGTAGCTCCGAATCCTGGTGAGCCACTTCTGCTTTACATTTCGGCAACTGACGAAGTTCTCAGCATGGTCCTGGTTGCAGAAAGACCAGAACCATCTCCAGTTCAGGAATCCTGACCCCTTCAGGGGGTCCGGAGCTACCTGAAGACGAGTTTGGGTCCTAGCTCCCAGACCCAAATCCTCAAGGCGAGATGCCAGAGGATCAACTTCCTTCAAATGAAGAAGTTGTTATTGCTGAGCAACATGATCCGGACCCCTCCGGGAAGGTCCGAGTCACTGCAGAAGAAGCTCCGGGCTCTTCAAGCAAGAACTTGGAGGTCCCCGAACAAGGTCCGGACCCCTCCGAGAGGGTCCGGGTTGATGAGGAGGAAGCTCCGGGCCCCTTCGGGAGGGTCCGGACAGTCCAACACCTAGTGTACTTCATCAGCGAAGTGCTCCATGACGCCAAGACTTGGTACCTGGAGGTGCATAAGTTGCACTACGCAGTTCTTATTACTTCTAGGAAGCTCCAACACTACTTCCAAGCTCACAAGATTTCAGTGGTAACTGCTTATCCACTGCGTGCAATCTTGCATAATCCCAACTCTACTGGGAACATTGCAAAGTGGACAATGGAACTGGCCGAGTTCGATCTTGAATTCGTCCCAAGACAAGCAATTAAGAGTCAAGCACTGGCGGAATGGACCCCCTCTCCATCAAATCCTGGGGGCCCCGGTGAGCAAAAGCTGGAACCCAAGGTTCCGATCTTCACCGAGCCTCACTGGACTCTCTACTTTGACGGCTCCGTGCAAAAGCAGGGGGCCGGAGCTAGAGTCCTTCTCCTCGCTCCGACCGGGGAGAAGGTCAAATACATGGTTCACCTTGACTTCAAGGTGACCAACAACATGGCGGAGTATGAAGCACTAATCTATGGGCTCAAGGTAGCACTATCATATGGTGTCAAGCAGCTGTTGGTAAAGGGTGATTCGCAGCTCGTCATAAAACAAGTCAAAGGTGAACGCTGCTGCAACAACCCTCAACTAGCTGCATACCTACTTGAAGTCCAGAAGCTTCAGAAGGACTTCGACGTCCTGGATCTTTGCCATGTCCAACGTCTCAACAACACTAAAGCTGACGAACTCTCAACGAAAGCTTCAACCGGAGCTCCAGCTCCTGACGGAACCTTCGTCTGGAGATTGTCAAGACCAACAACTCAGTCTGCCAAACTGAGCAAAGGGGGCGAGACCAGCACCTCGAAGCTGGCGGTCCCGATGGCCCTGTTACCATGGTGTCCATCAAGGGTCGTAGGTGCTACAGGAAGCTCCGAGCAACCCAACACGCAGGACTCAAATCCTCAAGTTAGCTCCGATGCATGGATCTCGGAGATCCGGAGCTACTTGAAAGACAATTTCCTTCCTGAAGATAATGTATCCGCTGACCGGATAGTCATATTGGCTAAAAGATACACACTGGTAGAAGGGGATCTCTACCGGCGTGGTGCCAACGGCGTCCTAATGCGGTGCATTACAAGGGAAGAAGGCTGCGAGCTTCTCGCAGAAATCCATGGAGGCGAGTGTGGAAACCACGCGTCTTCCCGCACGCTGGTCAGTAAAGCCTTCCGGCATGGTTTTTACTGGCCTACAGCACTCCAGAATGCCACTGAGCTAGTGAAGAAATGTGAAGCATGCTAGTTCCATGCAAAGCAAATTCACACACCAGCTCAACCTCTACAAATGATACCTCCTACATGGCCATTCGCTGTGTGGGGGATGGATATCTTGGGACCTTTCCCAAGAGCCATCGGAGGTTACAAGTTCCTGTACGTTGCCATTGACAAGTTCACCAAATGGCCAGAAGCAACTCCAGTTGTGACAATAAACAAGCAATAAGCTATCAACTTCTTGCAGTCCATCGTATGCAGATTTGGAGTCCCAAACAAAATCATAACTAATAATGGGACCCAATTCATAAGCTCTGCATTCCAAGGATATTGCGAAGACCTCAGCATTCAAGTCAGCTATGCCTCAGTAGCTCACCCGGCAAGCAATGGCCAAGCTGAGAGAGCAAATGCAGAAATCCTAAAAGGAATCAAGACGCCCACATATGAGCGCCTGAAAAAACATGGAGCCAACTGGATCGAAGAGCTTCTGCCCAGCTTGTGGGCCAACAAGACAACTCCAAACTGGTCAACTGGAGAGACACCATTCTTCCTGGTGTACGGAGCTGAAGCAGTCCTTCCTCCGGAAATCATCTTGGGGTCACTCCGGGTCCGGACCTTCGACGATGCCACGTAGGACCAGCTCCGACGTGAAGACCTTGACCTCCTTGAAGGGGGAAGGTGCCGAGCAGCTGTTTGGAATGCCCGATACCGCCAAGCTCTTCGGCGCTATCACCGAAGGCATGTTCACAACCGACAGCTCGAGGAAGGCGATCTGGTGCTACGGAGAGTACAAACTCGAGAAGGGTTAAACAAACTCTCCCCCAGCTGGGAAGTACCCTTCCGAGTGATCAAAGTATCCCGTCCCGGATGCGTTCGCTTGGCAATTGAGGATGGGACACCTCTCCCTAATCCTTGGAACATTGAGTACCTCCGTAATTTCTACGCTTAATATCACGGAGGTGAGACTGTAGTTACATGTGATGTATGTTATAGAGTCATTGTACAGAGTAGGGTAGCTCCTTCGGGAGAATAGCCGGACCTTCCCTAGAAGGTCCTCAAAGTTCAGGTAACACTTGTCACAGTCTCAGAACTAAAAGTGTAGCTAGTTACCTTGGGTCAAACGAGAAATGCAACACACTTAGCCTGGTTCCGTACCCTAAGAGTGTACTTGTTTCCCCTGTACCCCGGACCTATAATGAAAGACATCATTGAGTGAAAATAGACTCCACGTGCATTTATTTTGTACAGGCTCAATATTTTTTATTTTTCTCTTTCTTGTCTATAACAAAGTTGTGCAATTCTTAAGAAACTTTAGCTCGACCAATTCATATATAATTCAAGTTGCATTGTCAATTCTTTCGGGTCCAAACATGGTTAATGGTCTACTCATCTGAATGCCGCCAAGCCAATCTAGGTCCGGAGTGTGCTATCGACTTAGCCTGGTCCTGCACCCTAAGTACGCCACTCTACCTACACCCCGGCAGGCCGAAGTAAGGCGAGTCCAGAAACAATCAGACCTGGGGAAAACAAACCAGTGCACTTGATTGTATTTAGAATTGCGTTCGACCTAACAATTTCTTTCGGGAATAGTAAGCCGCAAACGAGTTATAGAGAAGAAATGGGTTTTACTGTTTTTCTTGACTTCAGTGTGCAGGAAAAATAAAGATCTCATGATGATGGTGGATGAAGCCGGAGCTATCAAAGCTCTGACACCCCCTAAGATGGTCTACTATCGATGTTTCAAACATTGATAGTAGACATCGCTGGAGCTACAAAGTTCTAGCAAATCCAGGGGGCCAACCGTCAACGTGAAGAAAAGATGGTGGAAAGACTCCCCAGTGGGGTCTGCCAGGGGGCCAACCGTCTACATCCTCTTGGTACATGTTCACAATTAAATTGTGTACATCTACCAGGGGCCAAGTGGGACAAAGGTGTTGAAGACAAAAAATGAAATTCATAAAATTCTTGGATTTCATTAATCTGGAGACAAGAGATTACAAAATTGGAGAAAAAAAGAGAGGATACAAGCGGGAGCTACAAAGAGAGAGTCCTAGACCCTATGGAAGAACGAGGCGACCTTCTGGGCAACCTCCAACACGCTGGCTTTGGCAGCTTCTCCCTCTCCGTCGATGGGGCCTTCAAGCACCGGGTCCAGTGGGAAGTGAGGATCCCGGCTTGTGTAGCACGTCAGCAAGTACTCTGCGACGTTCTTCGCTAGGGATTGTCCTTCGGTTTTCAGTTGGTCCGCGATGACATCGCCCATCTTGGTGAGCTTGTTGCCCGCCGAGCTCAACGCCTGCAACGCCTGGTCCAGCTCCGGCTCCGGATCATCCAGACGCATGGGACTAAAACCCATCGGCGTCAGTGCGTCATTGGCTTTGCCCAAGAAGCCCTGAACTTGTTGGGACTCCGCAGCTCTTGAGCCTCACATCTCTTCCATGGATCTCCTGGTCGCCGCAAGCTCTGAATTCACCCGGACAAGGCGCTCAACCTCTTTGGCATTCTGCTAAATATTTTTAGCAACCTGCCTTTCAAGTTTATCGAGATCCTCCTTCCGGAGGTGGATCTTGTTCCGGCGGTCGACCAGGTCCTCTCGGCCCCGCACTTTCCTCTCCCTGGCAGCAATTTCATTCCCCCTCTTGTGGAGGTCTTGTCCTCACTGCCAGGCCTTCTTCTCCTCCTTCTCGCATCGCTCCTCCAGCTTCTTGGTGCGCTCCGAGAGACTCTTGTCACCCAGAGTCAGCCTCTGAGTAAGCTCCTCCTCCCTCTTCATGAGGTCATCCCACAGCTCCAGGAGTTTTTGCTCTTCATCTTCGAGCTTTTTCTCCCACTCCTCAAGAGCCTCCCGGCGCTTGACGAGGCTGTCGTGTATGGCGTTGAGCTTCTCTTGGTGCTCATTCGCTGCTTCATTAGCAGCCACAACCTGTTCGTGGATGGCCCGGGACTGGTCATCGAGGGATCGCGTCATGCTTTCCCTCTCGTCCAGCAGCTGACCCCAGTACTCCAACCGGACCTTCTCCTTTTCACCCACTCCTTGTCGTCGGCCAACCTCGTCTGCGCCAGCTTGGTCTCGAATTGGAGCCGGTTGTGCCACCTCCTAAGGTTTTGGCGCTCCTCCTCGAGGGCCTTGCTGTCGTGGTAGAAGGCCAGCTGAACTTGACGAAGGCTGGAGTAGGCATTGTCGATGGACAACAACAAAGGGATTGGATACGGACCTGCTGGGGTCCTCTTCGCTGGTTCTAGCGGGTTCTCCATAACAAAAATCGGGTCCCACTCTACAAGAGAGGTCCCCTGAGCTTCCACGGCACTAGGGCCGCCCTCTGGGATAGCCTCGGCCACCGCCGAGGAAGGTCCTGCAGCAGAAGTTTCTACCTCCGGAGTTGGCTCCGAAGGTCCTGCCGCCAGGTCATCAGCAACTGGTCCCTCAGGCGGGGGACTGACAGCTTCATCTTGGCACCCAGGCTCAGGCTCGGGCACCTCCGGAATCACTACCTCCAAGGCAGGCGTTGAAGGTTCGGCCGGAGCTGAAGCCACTTCCAGCTCCAACGCTAGCGCCTCCTCCACCGCCGGTTCAGGCGTTGGTGCTTCGACCGCCATTGGCTCGGGCGCCGACACTTCTTCGACAACCGGCTCAGGCGCTGGAACTTCATCAAGACCGGGCTCCACCGCTGGAACTTCATCAATCACCAGCTCTACTGCCGCGGCTTCATCAACCACCGGCTCCGTTGCCGAGGCTTCAACAACATCCGGCTCTAGGGCCGGAACCGCAACTACCTCCGGCTCTGAGGTCGGGGCGTCCATCATCTCAGCATCCAAACCCGGAGCTTCAACCTCTGGGGCTGGTGCCACTGGTACATCTTCATTCTCGTGGTCCGGCGCTACCACGGGAGCTTCAGGGGATGACTCGAGGTCAAGACCACGACAGCTGGCACCGGAGCTGCCGCGACCTCAGCCACCTCTTGGGGCGGCGCTGGAACTGGAGTAGGAGCTTCCATCTGCGCAGCATCAGTTGCTGCTACAGGAACCGGAGCTTCAACCCCTTTCTTGGGCACTCTGTGGATGAAGGACGAAGAAAGTCAAAACATAGTTACAACAAAAAACAATCATCTGAGATAAAAAAATTTACCTCGGAAGGCTTCCGCTCCAGCTAGCGCGGAACCTCTTCACTAGACGCTCGGGGCCGGACCCTGATGCATTGACGTAGTAGCTCCGGGAGGCTCCCTGGAGCTTGCTGCCGTCGTCGGCGTCGCCTTGGTTGAGGCCCCCCTCGACTGAGAAGGACCTTTGGACCTAGATCCCTCAGCTGGCCCTGGTACTGGAGCCACATGGCCAGAGCTAGCATCTCGAGGAGATGCTGAAGCTGGAGTGGTTGCCACCGCCGAAGACCTCCTCCGCTGGGGAGAAGGAGCTGCAGAGGAAGGAGCATGTCTGACAGATCTCCCGTCAAAATGCTTCAACTTCCTCTTGCGACTCGAGGGCTCGGCCAAGTCTTTGCCCTTGCCTATGACTTCAGCTCTTGGCTTTGGGGCGGGAGCGAAGCCACCTTCAGAAGCTCCGGAGATTGCCACCCCGGAGGTTGATCGCCTCTCCATCAGGCCCAAGTCGTCCAACAGCGGCATCTTCCTCCGGAGCTCTCTGCACTCCTCTGGTATCATATTCAGAGGAAGGAAGGCCGCCGGTGGAGACACGTCGCCAGGGCCGATGTTCCCAGGCTGAAACTTCTTGAGATGGGTCTTCAAGGCTTCACCGGTCAAGTTGGTGCCCGAACCAACCTTGATGCGGTTGGTATCCATCTCACCGTTGAAGGCCCAGGCAAGTCGCCCCCTAGCCCTCAGCGGGGTCCACCTGTTTGTCAAGAAGTTGTCGAAGACCATCTGAGGGGTCACCCCACCATTGACGCACTCCTGGATTCTGTCCAGAATGGGCCTGTACTCCCTCGACAGCTCTGGCACGCCACTCCAAATGTCGGTGTCGACGCAGGGGGGGGGCTTCAGGCAGTTCCAGCCTCTCGTGTCCCTCGACGGTGATGACCACCCAATCTTTCTTCCAGTCGTCCCACTTGCCGGAAGGAAAGGACCTCAAGTAGTTGAGGGGGAAGTTTTTCCGCTTCACGAAGTAGTAGAAGCTGATGAACTCATCACTCTTCCCGGTGGGGTGGACAGTGAAGAAAGTCCGGAACAACTCCACACAAGGGGGCACTCCCACCCACATCTCGCAAAAGTGGACGAAAGTCACCACCAGCAAGATTGACTGGGGGCCGAGATGGTGGAGCTGCAGACCATAGAAATCAAGCAGCATCAGAAAGAAAGTGGAGAAAGGCGGGATCAAACCCGCCATGGCGTACCAAAGGAAGTACACCATATATCCGGCTCGCTCCTTCTCGAAAGGAAGCTTGCCGCAGCGAATGTCGTTGTTGAAGGAGTCGCTGGACCAACCCATGTAGGTCCGGACCCTAGACAACTCCTTCTTGCTCCCAATGCGGCTCTTGGGGAGTCCCAACTTCATCGTAGCACAATGGGGCGCGAGATGAAAAGCAGGCGAAAGTTTGGAGGATTCGAGCGCAAGTTCAAATGAAGGCGTAAAGAATCCCCAAACGGAGCGCGCTTTCCTTCTTAAGTATGCCCCCGCAACGCTTGGATGGAAACCATAGAAGGGCCGACGATACAGTTCAAAAACTTCACCCTGCCAATGATAAGGGGGCCAACCGTCTACATCCTCTTGGTACATGTTCACAATTAAATTGTGTACATCTACCAGGGGCCAAGTGGGACAAAGGTGTTGAAGACAAAAAATGAAATCATAAAATTCTTGGATTTCATTAATCTGGAGACAAGAGATTACAAAATTGGAGAAAAAAAAGAGAGGATACAAGCGGGAGCTACAAAGAGAACATGTACTTCTCTTGTGCATCAATAGGTTGAGAGTGTGAGTATGTACTTTCCGCTGCGTATGTACCGTTGGTGTACACTATGTTGTAAACAATATCTTATTATGAAATGAAAACTTTGTATCTTTACTATGTCTTTTCCTGTGTGTTGTTGGGTGCTGCATCGCATGGCATCACCCAATGTAATTCTTGGAAAGTGTGGACCCCGGTCCTTATACTTGGGACTAGATGCTCCTCTCTACAGCCTAAACTCCACTTAGGACTTGGAAGAAGTATGATACTAAGAGTGATGCTCAAGTCGTGTGCGTGGAGAAGTGAGTGGTGAGGGCCCTATTTATACATGAAGTTCAGTCGGTTTCCGTCAATAATTGCACGCGAATCAGCTAGAGCTTTCTTCAAGAATCCATAGGGAGTCGACCTGTGGAAGGAGATCGAGTTTGGCACCAGGAAAAAGTAGGCCGAGCCAGGTGTTCGACAAACCCTTTTCGGGCTCCTCCTGCATTGTGCTTTCTCCTGAAAGCTGGCAGGTGAGCGTTCGAACAACTTCTGGGTGCTACGCCGTTGAATTCTCTCATATACTCCTATAAATGGGCTATTTGATCCTTGTGCTACCACATGTTGACGTTTGATTGACTAGGAAATTATATTTCAGGATTCCTCCCTTGGATTCACCTCAATTCTCTATAAAATACCTTCATGCAGCATTAATTTTAAGTACGAGTGGAACTAGATTATTCCTAAAAGCAGTTCCTATAAGAAATGGCTACTCCTTCATATATTTGAGTTATATTGATGGTTCAAATTGGTACTTAATGATCATCAACAAACGATTATAGCAAAGTAAAAGACTTAGGTTGTTGATCAGGAGGTGCTACTATATCCTATGCTTGAATAGTACCAAATGCACAATTAAACATTCTACCTTGTATTGAATAAACTGTCAATGGTACTGACCCTTTACCTTAGTCATCATGGGGATTTTGGCTTCTCTTCTTCTTGGGTGGTTGGAAGATAGAACAATTCACAAAGCATGCATTATCTCCAAATCTTAGTTCTATTCAAATCCTAGAGAATTTCAAATGATTTTAAAAATTGGGCATAAGTTCCTCAAATGATACTCTCAGTCATTCCTTTGTATAAGTGGAATTTTTCTCACCAAGGCACTGTCTTTCTTGTCCTACATCTAAATAAGGTTTTTTGTGGATCTTGGTAGGTGCCGAAGTGTGCGAAAGACACTTCCCTCAAACTTGCTTTAAAGCAGTCCACGGAGGTTCTTTTCTAGACGAGGGCTTAGTCTCCGGTGAGGTCGCGCGTATGAAGTATGGTCAGACGGTGGTTTAACTTGGTTTAAGCCGCCGGAGCGTAACATCCTACTCCACGGCGAGAGTTGTATTGCCTGAGTGTGTCTGAGTGTGAGATTGCAGCTCATGAGCTTCGCCCTTTGTAATGGTGGCTGTCCGATCCTTTTATAGTAAGGTCGGGCACCTTACAAGTGGGGTTTGGGGCCCAATAGGTGGCCCCGAGGTGATCTTATCTGATACAAGATCTAAAGCTTCTTGCGTACGCTGCCTCTGACCGAATCTTGAAGACATGTCGTCTTGCCGCGTCGGATGCCAGTGGCTAGGCGTAGTTGTTGATGATGACAGGGAATGTCCCGCCTATCTTGCCGCCACAAGCTACCCAGTCAGCAACGTGGGGTAGCCTTGCGGCGTCTTCACAGTGATGTGATTGGACGCAGCAATATCTGATGGGGGTGTGTGCTGCGTCGTGCTTTTGGGGAAGGCGCGTACCTTCAATGCACGACTGGACTGGTCATGGTTCTCTTTACTCCTCGAGGCCCACAAGCCATTGCCGGTCATGGAATATGTGGCATCTCCGAAGCTCTCCTCGATGGGAGCAAGGGTCCTGAGTCGAAGGATGCATGATAGCTCCGGAGCCATCGGTGGGAGCAAGAACCCGAAGCTAGAGGATGCATCGCCGCTACGGAGCCCTCCTCAGTGGGGGCAAGGGTCCGAAGCTAGAGGACGCGTGGAAGCCTCGGAGCCCTCCTCCATGGGAGCAAGGGTTCGGAGCCGGAGGACGGGTGGCAGCCTCGGAGCCCGCCTCAGCAGGGAGGCCGGGTTCGGAGCTTCTTCGAGCCTGTACTCGTGGGTACTATGACACCCGGTTCCAAAAATGAACCAAGAGTAATTTATATGTGTGCGCATGATGTTTAACACAAATACACAAGTGATTCACAAACGATATCCAGATTATAACAATGTCTCTAATAATAACACTAAAAATAGTACCATATTACAAACCAAATAGTCTTGAAAATAAACTCCAAGAGACTGCAATGGAAACACTAAACACTAATGACAACAACTGCACAGGAAAGCTTGATGGTAACACGCATGCCTAGAACTCCTCAAAGACCTCCTGGTACTCCACGTTGAATACTGTAACTCAATTTGTTGGGGGAATAGCAAGGGTGAGCACATGTCGTACTCAACAAGTTTGGGAAAGTATGACATGTAACTTAAACAAGAAATGATAATTAAATGGCTAATTGTATAAAAGTACATTCAAACAGTCGTAAGTGCAATAATATGTTCATTAAGTGAGGTCCATCCCTTAACAATCCAAAAACAATTAATTTCATATTCAATACCATAATTCCAATATAAATAACCAAAACCATCAATAATATACCATAGTAAACTCATAGCTGTCCATTCGACTCAATATTTTAATTTTCATATTGCAAACCCAATTACTGTAACAATACCGATTCCCAATTCAATTCCAACCATTAAACCTAATTCAAGGTCCATAACTCTAATCATGTGAGGGTCCAGGTCACTCATAACCGAGAGCACAACTATCATGATAGTTTTGACACTCTGTAGAGGTTGTACCACTTTACTCACAAGTTCGTTATTTCATCACCTTTCGATGACTATGAAATCTCAATTATGCTATCTCACACTTCCTTTGGTGTGTGGCCAAGAGATCACAAAATAGCCTTTATAAAGTGATTACTAGCCTATTCGAACCCCAATGAGGTTTTACCGGTGGTGATGTCTCCAACTGAGGACATCCATCCAAAGGCCCCCTCTTGCGCCATTCAGATCCTAGGGTAGTCCCACTATCAATACAAACCCATCCGACTACCCCTTCCCTGAGCTTTTCAACTGGTCTGAACAGTACTGTCAACACACTAGCTAGTCAGCTAAGCCGCATCCATACTTGGCCCTGTGGTGGCACTGTAAAACCTGGGTGGTTGCTCCATGAACCGGTCCTTAGATCTAAAGCAAGCAAAATCACCAAAATAGTCCAATCCATTCCACGTAGCTGGCTTGCTTAGATCCATAGATACCATGTTGCTAAAGGGTCATTGTTATCAATTCTCATTATTTAGGTGTTCATAGTTCATAATTAAGCAATATGATTATTTCTCAAACCCAATTGAGTATAGCGAAGCAAAAGTGTAAAAGACTATTCCGACTCTCTACATTGTGTTCAAGGGACAAGGTGGTCATACAAAATTAGTAAACTCCTATAATTGGGTTTTCTCAGCAATTTGACACAAGCATGTAATTTTGCAAACAAAACATTTAAAAACCTGGATCGAAATGATAAAGGATACTTGCCTTGCTCTTGAGCTTGGTTTGGATCGAAGGCTTCGAGGTTCTGGTTCTGCGGGTCCTCGAAAGCACTTTCTATAGTGATGCCTTCTATTCCGCGCGTCAAACATGTGAAACAAACAATACAATTAAATATTGCTCAAATATACTCAATATGCCATGGTATGCATGATTTGTGCAATTGTGAGGTAAAACTGGTAAATGAGTTGCTATTAATGTTTACTAACTAGTTACAATAGTTTTTAACAAGTTTGAACAAGTTTCGAATTGATTTGAATGAAATTGGGTTCAATTCAGCAATAACAAATTCAGAGGTCGGACAAGTCCGGTATCAGGTCCGGACTAGTCCATCCTGTCTAGAACCACAAAAATAGTTTTTTTTTGACAAGATTTAGGATTAAATTCACGTAGGACTGGATATAGATGGTGTACCGTGTGTTTAGAGATCCAAAGGTCGAAGATTGGATGCAAAGCTTGAATCTTCACGCTAGAGTTTGACAATGAGGTGATGAGGGCGATGTGGTGATGAAGATTGTTGATGTTGAAAAGTTGATGAAGATCACATTTGCGTGGTCCTTCTCCTTCTCCTCCTCCTGTTGGATCTCTTCTTGATGGGCGCACGATCAAAGACGGCAGCAAGGGTTTTCTCAAAGGGTTAGAGAGGTGAGGGTATTGGGTTGCTTATATAGGGTGGTGTGGTGGGGTTTTGAGGTGGATTTGGAGTATAATTCGGTGGAGAACGAATAGGGGCTGTGGTGGTGTCCACTTGGGCTCCTCTAGGGTTGGGCACGAAGTTCTTGTGCCCAATCAAGACAATTACCCAATAACTTAACGTGGAAGAGAATAGAATCCGAGTTGGACTCTGAAGGCCGAACTAGTCCGCAAGGATACCGAACAAGTCCGTTTTGGAACAGAGATGATATCGGACAAATCCGATGCTGGAGGCCGGACAAGTCTGGGGCTTGGCAAGAAGTTGGTATGGACTGGACCAATCCACTCAAAGTCGGACAACTCCGGACAACATCAGAAACTACAACAGACTAGTCCGTGCTATGTGTTGGATAAGTCCGGTGTAACACCCCACGTCTGAACTCCCCTGGGCACTACTACTAACATCTAAACTTCACGCTAAGTATAGAAATTATTTAAAATTTTGGCAGAATCTACTTTGAAAACTCTATCATCTACCGGCAACAAAACACAATAACAGTTATAATATTACATCGCAACACTATTAAACTCACATTGATTCCCACAAGGGAATTAAAGACTCAAATCACCACACTGCAGTCTCAACAGCACAAAAAGTATATAATTAACCAAGAACATTAATAAACTAAGCTTATTAAATGGTTTGCGTGCTCAAGTGCAGATGCTACCCTCTTCCCAATGCATGCTTGATCAACGAGTATCTAAAAACAAAATAAACACAAGAGTGAGTAAAAACACTTAGCAAGTACACTTAGAGATTGAAGAACAATAGAATCAAACAGAAAGAAACATAGCAATACTTGAACTTGAAATGAAGAACAATGAAATAGTAGTTTCCGTTTGAAACGGACGACACTTAAATTCTCCTTAGCATTTACCGGTAAAATCGAGCAAGTGGGGCTAGCACTTACTCAGAGGAACTTGAATATAAGAACAACTCCGGACTTAACCGGTACATGAATGATAATTAAATGAATAACTTGAATTTTGAACATGAATAAAAGAGAATCATGAAGAAACTGAATAATGAAACCACAAATTACGAACTAAAAGCACGAGAATGTTTAATCATAAGCAATTCACACATATTAGAATAAAACCCGTCCTGCACTTGTCTTAACATTGACGAGAACCTGAGAATGCCCTCTCGACACGCGAACCGTCAAAGCCTATAAACATAAATTATTTAATTTACTTAATCAATCATTATAAATGTATACTTGATGAACATATTTACAACAAATATTTCTAATAATTTTTTCCGATCACAAATCTATCATTCCTCTCCTTATCTTGACCACTCCTCACCAAGTAATATAATACTAGCAGTGAGGAGCAATATGCAGCTCATAGGTAGCACTGCTCCAGTAAGCAGCAGCTGTGATCTACTAGCGCTCAAGCTTGTGCAGCACTAGTCCTGATTTACCACCAGCATACAGTACAGGTAACAGCACTTAATCGCCTGACAGCAACTTTTGCAGCAACCAAACATGAGCAGCAGCTAGCTATTTACAATACTAAATCTTTGGTTCCAATAAACGACACAATTTCTTATCTAATCAGGTTTATGAGTCTAACATGGATAATAATAATAACCAACAGCAGCAAAGTTTGATTGCTTGCAGGCATAGCAGAAATTAGTGGACAGCAGCAGCAGTTTTCGTGGTAGGACAAGGCTAGAACAGGATCAGCACCAACCGCATCAGATGGCAATTAAAAATTTAACATTGCAGTTCTAGTGAGATCAGCAGCGGGTTGTTAGCAGGCAAAAACAAACAGCGGCTGGTGATTAAGCCAAGCAATATAATTACCACCATGTCAGCAAGTGCCCTGCCCCCATTTGGCTTACCTCCGCGATGGCAGACCTCCTAAAACATCCAGGTGGTTGCAGCACCCAAGATCAGCGAGCAGAGATGGAAAAAGCTTCGGGAGAATTGCTCTTGAAGTGGCGGCAGCACAAGGCAAAGGGAAAAGAACGAAGATCAGGAGGCAGCATGAGGAAGATCGGGAGTTGGGGCCTAGAAAATCCTGGCGGCCGGGTGGAGGAAGAAAGAAGAGATCCCTGTGAGTTTTTTTCTTATAGACCAACTAGCCTAGTTTTACATCTAACGGATCAAAATAAATCAGCTCATAACCGATTCATCTAATCCTCGAATCAAGCGTATGAGTAGTAAAACAAAATCGTCTCGACAAGCTCTACATATCTACGGTCTCCGATCGTCCATCCAAACGAGGGTTTAAAAAGTCAAATTTTGGTCAACTCTATAGTGTTTCTCGTCACAAAATTATAATTATTTTTCCCTAAAATGTTCAGGATATTACATTCTCCCCCTTTTAACAAAATTTGCCCTCGAATTTTTTATTATCACTATACGGAAAATGATGTGAAACTGCTAATTTGAAGAAAACTATAAATGCTCGCCATTGTTGAATAGTTTCGGATATCTCTCTTGCATCTCAGATTCAAGCTCCCAAGTGGCTTCACGCGCAGTTTGGTTTGTCCATAGAACCTTCACAAACTTAAATGACTTGCATCTAAGCATCGTCTGAGATGATTCCGAAATTCTCATAGGACGAGATTCAACCGATAGATCTTGTTCAATAGTTGCTGACTCTATGACTATGTGATGCTCTGGATCCCTAAGATACTTTCTCAACATTGAGATATGAAATACATTGTGAACTCCTCTAATTGACTCTGGCAACTCTAATCGATATGCCAATTTCCCCACTCGTTGTTTGATAACAAAGGGTCCAATATATCTTAGACTAAGCTTTCCCTTAGTATCAAATCTCACAACACCCTTGGTAGGCGACACTCTAAGAAGAACCTCATCACCTTCTTGAAACTCCAAGTCTTGTCTTCTAATGTCGGTATAGCTCTTCTGCCTACTTTGTGCTGCTAGCATGTGTTCTCGAATTTCAGCAACTCGCTGAGTCAATTGTTGAACCCAATCTGGACCCAAAATAGCTTTCTCACCAACTGCATCCCAAAAAAGGGCGACCTACACTTCCTTTCATAAAGAGCCTCATATGGTGCACATCCAATGCTAGAGTGATAATTGTTATTATAAGAGAACTCCACAAGAGATAAGTGATCTTCCCAACTTCCTTGCCAAGATAGTACGCATGATTTGAGCATATCTTCCAGGATTTGAATTGTACGCTCTGAATGTCCATTAGTCTGAGAGAGGAATACGGTGCTCATCCTTAGTGTTGTGCCCAACGCTAATTGTAAGCTCTCCCACAACTTAGAGACAAACATAGCATTCCTGTCTGAAATAATAGTGCATGGTACACCATGCAGTCGCACTACTTCTCTCATATAAATAGGCACCAAATCACTTGTTGAACTAGTTGACCGAATAGGAATAAAATGAGCCACCTTACTAAGACGATCAACTTCGATCCAAATAGTATATCGTCCTCTTGGAGAACGTGGTAAACCAAGAACAAATTCCATAGCGATGTCCTCCCACGACCACATGGGAACCTCGAGAGGCTGTAATTTCCTAGCGACATTCTTATGCTCAACCTTCACTCTTTGACAAACCCCACATGAAGCCACATACTTTGCTACATCCACCTTCATTCTCTTCCACCAATAGATTTTCTTCAAGTCGTGGTACATCTTATTCTCTCCAAGATGTAAAGTATAACAAGCACAATGTGTCTCTTTAAGAATATCTTCTTTCACTCGAGATGTTTGTGGCACGCATAAGCGATCATGAAATCGAACGGCCCCAACAACATCCAAAGTGAAATCCCCAACATTTCCTTCTTGAATTCATTTCTTAACATCTAGCAACAAGCGATCTTGTCATTGTGCCTCTAAGACTCGTTCTGAGATATCTGACGATATGATTAGTTGAGTCTCTACCTCCAGAACTCCAACATAGCAATAAGAAATATCCATCTGCTCAAAATCACTATTAAGGAATTTATAGTAGGAGGAGTAGCTCTACGGCTTAATGCATCAGCCACCACCACATTTGTTTACTAGTTGTGTATTGGATATTCAAGTCATAATCCTTAATCAACTCCAACCATCTTCATTGTCTCAAGTTTAGATCCTTCTGAGTGAATATGTACTTCAAACTCTTATGGTTTGTGAAAATTTCACATGACTCGCCATATAAATAATGTCTCCAAATTTTCAGCGCGAAGACTACAGCAGCAAGCTCTAGATCATGGGTGGAATAATTCTCGTCATGTGTCTTTAACTGTCTTGAGGCATAGGCAATCACTTTTCCTTCTTGCATAAGTACACAACCAAGTCCCACATGAGAGGCATCTGAATAGAAGGTGAAACGTCTACCAAGTTCAAGAATGGCAAAGATAGGGGCAGTGACCAACTTCTCCTTCAATAACTGGAAGCAACACTCATATTCTTGAGTTCACACGAACTTGACATTCTTCTGAGTAAGTCGTTTCATAGGCTTAGCAATGCTAGAAAAATCTTTTACAAAGCAACGGTAATAACCAGCCATACCTAAGAAACTTCTAACCTCCTTAACATTGGTTGGTCTTCCCATTCAACTATTATATAGACTTTGCTTGGATAAATAGAGATACCATGTTGATTAATTACATGACATAGAAAGCCAACTTTCGAGAGCAAAAACTCACACTTCTTCAATTTGGCATAAAACTTATGACTCCTCAGAGTGTCAAAAACTCTTCTCAAATGGCTCTCATGTTCCGCTTCAGTCTTGGAGAAGACGAGTATATCATCAATAAAGACCACTACAAACTCCTCCAATACATGAAGCGTATTATTCATCGTCTCCAAGTATGCAGGGGCATTAGTGAGTCCAAAAGACATAACTTTGAACTCATAATGACCATACATAGTGGAAAAAGCTGTCTTCTCAAGATCCTCCTCTCGAAGAGGAATTTGATTATAGCCAGATTGAAGGTCAATTTTAGAAAACACTCTGGCACCTATTAATCGATCAAATAACACATCAATGCGAGGTAATGGATACTTGTTCTTAATCGTCACAACATTTAAGCCACGATAATCCACACACATATGCCAACTTTCATCCTTCTTCTTAGTGAACAATATTGGAGCTCGCCATGGTGAAACACTACGGCGTATCAACTTCTTAGCCAATAGATCATCTAATTGTTTCCTCAACTCCTCTTGAAAAGGACGAGATAATCGGTAGGGAGCTATGGATACAAGGCGGGTACCGGGTAAAAGATCAATGCGAAACTCCACTTCTCGCTTAGGTGGCATTTCTGGCAACTCATCAGGGAAGACATCAGGATAGTCTCGCACTACTAGAATATCCTCAATCACCAATGACCTTGTCTTCTTTCCAACAAGGCTCCATATAAAGCCTGTCTTTACAAGATAACGACCAGGAAAAAGATTTGCCATCACAAATAAAGAGCGAAGAGGTGCATCCACTTGAAAAGTTATAATTTTCCTAGATGGTGCCTCTAACGTAACGATTTTCCAAAAACAAGACATAATAGCTCAATAGCGGTATAGCCAATCCATGCCTAGGATAACATAAAAAACCGGTAGTGGAATCACCATTAGATTAGCTACGAATTTGTCATCTCCTATGGAAATAGTGCAACCAGAACACACAACAGAACTAGAAACCAAGCCCCCGGGAGAACTGACATGAACCGACTAAGATATCTCTTCACTAGAGATATTTGCCTTTCTTACGAAATCAAGTGAAATGAACGAAAAGCTAGCACCCGAATCAAATAAAACATGAGCCTCATGAGAGTCAACATTGACAGTACCTAAAGCCACATCTGGGCGACCCAAAGAAGATTGTGTTGGCATGGTGTAAACTCCAGCAGCAACAGAAGAAGATCCGCCTACAACATGCTGAGCAGACTGAGCTGGAGGAGCAGGAGGAGAAGGCAGTTGTAGTGGAACATATGGAGTAGGAAGCTGAGGCACAGGCCAGGGGTAGCCTGATGGAGGAAAATACTGGTGAGGGAACTGATAATGTGCAGCTGAAGGACCAAACAACATCTGAGCGGTGCCACGAGGAGCATTAACTATCGGATCTGAACCCCTAGAGCTAGCCATAGACATGGGTACTGGTGAGGAAGAGTTTGCCCTTTGCCACTTGATAATAGAATTTGGATTTTTCTTGCAAACTAGAGCCATATGTCCCTCTCTCCCACAGATACGGCAGGTTCCAGAAAAACAACACTCTGAAGCATGATGAGGCTTCACACTATTGAAACAAATCAAACCCTACCCTGGAAAAGGACGCATAAACGAAGCACTCAAAGTGTGCTGCCCCGTGGAAGATTGAGCACCTAACGACCTGTTTTTGAAGGATTGTTGAGAGGAATTGTTGGTCTTGGGTTCCTTGAAAGATGTTTGTTGAGATGACTCTCCTCCCTCCTGATGAACCCTCTTCTGATCATTTCCTGTATTACTGCTATTACCATTACGTTTCTTCTGTAGAGATGTAAGCTGAAACTGGGTCTCCATACCTCTAGCCTCCTCAACTGCTGTGATATATGTAGTGGGAGGGTGATTACCCATCACCTCTCCGTGCTGAGCGTTAAGCCCCATGAAGACCTTCCTAGATTTCTCACGTTCATTGCTTGCAACACTAGGCACAAATCGAACGATGTTGCTGAAATCTTGCTCATACTCATCCACCATTTTGCGCCCCTGTTGGATATAGTTCAGCTCATCATTCATCTTGTCTCTGAAGGAATCTGGATAATATTTAGCCCTAAACTGTGTCGAGAATATGTCCCAAGTGATAGCACCACGTGCAGGAGTCCAAGCATCACATATTCCTACCCACCAAATATCAATCTGACCTGTCAACTGGTGAGGAATGAACAAGACCATCTCCTCCTCTGTCATCCTACAAGCAGTCATGACCTTCTCCATGTTGTGTAACCAATCAGAGGCATCAGTAGGTGTTCCAGAATCATCAAAGGTGTCTAATCGCATAGACATCCATTTTGCGAACGTCATTGTCTGAACCACGACATTACCACCCCGAGCAATAGGAGCTTCAACAGCCACTGAATGTTCCTCCTCCCATTCAATCTCTTTATTAACTTAGTTGACTTGTTCGTGGCTAACCTCATGGTTAGCATCACCTCTGCCACGACCTCCACCATGACCTCTACCATGACCTATCCCACGTGCGGCAACACGTGCACTCCTTCTCGGCGGCATGGTTCTAATAATTTGAAATATCGAATAAAAGCAGGAATAACATAATATTATCATAACAAAAATACACACAAGAGAAAATATGCAACAAAACAGAGAATGAAAGGTATGCCCATGAACCCATCTGTAGGATCGAAGAGCACGTGTAAAGCTACCAGGGGGTGAATGGTAGATTAAAACTTTTCAGCGGAAGCAACGAAAAACACCTCGGCAGGAAAATGATCTGTTAAAGAGATCATGTGTGCGACTAATCTAAAGGTCATCAGTTATAACTAAACAAGTATAGATTGTGGAGAATCAAGTCACGAAGAAGTCACAACAAGAATCATGAAAATCCGTCGAGAAAAACTAAAGTTACGAACGAAAGATCAAACAAATGTCAATATATTTTACCAAAGAAAATAGTTCTGGAATATTGCAAAGAAACTCGTGTAGATCCAAAACCACAAAATGACCATGAAATTTTCACAGATGATAGAAAATCAAGTTGTGAAGACAAACCAAAAAGAACCACGTCAATCGGATCTGTAAAACTCGAGTTATGATAAAAACATCAAATAAAGGTAGTGCTGTGCAGAAACTCAACGAGAAACTTGACGAAAACAACTTGGATGGACAAGGCACAAAATTCCTTCAAACTACGAATTTTATTGATAAAAACACAAGAGAAACAGCCCCAAAGTCGTGCACCACGAGCTCTGGCCTCTCTTGCTTATATAACCAGCCCTTAGGCCAACCCAAACCTAACTAGAACTCTAATTCTACTCAATTCATAAATCAAAACTTTCTATAACTGCTCAAGACTCTTCTATACGCAGATATAAGAAATCTTAAGACTTCTAAACACATTAGGAACGTATCCCACATTCCTAAAACAACTCAAATTCATGACTCACATGAAGTCCTATCATAACCAACTCAAAACTTTCCATATTTGAGTCAAACACAACTCAGCTGCAGGTTGAGTCCATAACCTAGTCGGTTGGACCTTTCTGACCAATTCTTTATGTACACATCTCTTCATCACGCCTCGGAAACATGTAGCCACGTCCATGCACTCCGTGCACATGTGCAACCATCTTCCAACGGCATCCACGATACCTTCATATGCATTGTTCTTGATTCATACATGTTGCGCAACCTCCCGATCAACTCAACCACAATTCCTCCTGAACTTGATTGTGGAACCTCATCTTCTCCCTAAGACTAATTCAATGGATCCCGTCACCAGCCATGTCTTGGACTCAAGCAACACCTGCACATGAATAAACAACTAATACTTCAGAGCACAAGTCCTCGACTTGACTCTCATTAGTTCCGATAACCACAACACCTTACGTGAGAACCTCACATAAGTATGTTGCAAACCTTAGCAAAAATATATCAACCATAACCACCAAAACACACCAAAAACTTAGTAAAAGAAAACTAAACAAACTTTCCATAATCCAAAAAGCAAGTTCAAAACATTTCAAATTAAAATCAGAACCACTGCGATCAAGCTCCGAACCTTGCCAAGGCTAACCGAACCTCGAACCGGAGCTTACCAAAATTAAAAGGATCTAGCGTTGGAACTTACCAAAACTAGCAGGACCTAGCGCTGGAGCTTACCAAAGCTAGTTGGACCTAGAGCTGGAGCTTACTAATGCTAGTCGGACCTAGAGCCGGAGCTAACCAAAGCTAGTCGGACCTAGACAAAGAAGTCGGACCTAGCCAAAGCAAGTCGAACCTTGCCGGAGCTACCCAAAACAAGTCAGACCTATCGTCGGACCTTGTTGGAGCTCGAACCTTGATGATAAAGGTGTTTTGGTAGTATTCAAAACTTTTATCGCCATAGCTAATGTATTCAACACACATAGGTCTCACAATCTCCCCCTTGATGAATGCATTGGCAACACCACTTAAAATCCAAACATTTGCTTATTCACATGAAAAGTTTTGAAAACAATTTCCCCCCCTTTTTGAAAATTGATAGAAATAAATTTCTCTCCCTATACTTATTTATCCCCCTTGCATACTTCTCCCCCTTTGACAATGTATTCAGAAAGGTACAAAAGAGAAATTTTAATTTGTTATGAGCACATTATAACATATACATATAGAACAAAGCTCATCCATGTCATACTATCAAGTAACTTACCCTATCACAATAATGAGATACATAAAGTAGTGTAAGCCATGCTAGAGATCAAATATAGTTTTCAATTTAAGCAAGTCATGATCTCACAAACTTAACTATTTCAAAACCTGAAGGCATGATACTTGTTGCTACAATTTTCTTTTTCTTAAGCACAAATTTTGATCATATCAAATTTGCAAGAGATTATATGTGCATCTGTCTTATTCTAACCAACCAAGTCAAGCCTATGTCATTTGACAATCAAAAGCTTAAGGACATGGTTTTAGTCATATATAACTTCTTCCAAGTTCATATCTAAGTGCAATGATAAGCAATCTCAAAAGAAAAAGTGTGATGAATGCATATTCTCTTGATCTTTTCTCATTTTTTCATTTGAGCATAAAAGCTCAACATGTGGATAGTTGATTGATTAATTTTTCATTATTAAAAGCACTTGTGAGCATGCAACAAGTTCAAAACAGCAAGAAAGTTGGATCATGACTAGATTTAGAGTAATTATTCCAATTACTAGTCATGGAAAAAATACAAAATTTATAACATGAGTAATGTAGTAAGAACTTTCAGCATGTAAAAGGAATCACAAAGTCATATATGTACGAAATACTATGCTCATATTATTTTAAATTCAGATTCACACATAAAGTCCCGAAGTTTCAAAACTCCCCCTCAATTTAAGTCATGAGGATGCATAACCCCTATTTCACTACGAATGCAACAAAAACGAGTGAAATCCAAACGTTTGTAAAAATGTCAGCCAACTGTTGTTCGGTATCTACATGGTGAGGCACAATGTTTCATTTTTCAACATTATCACAGAGAAAGTGATACCTAATGTCAATGTGCTTAGTTCTAAAGTGTTGTACGGGGTTTTTAGCATTGCATATGGCACTAGTGTTATCACAAAATAATGGAACACTATCTAGATCAACCCCATAGTCCTCAAGTGTGTGAACAATCCAAAGAATTTGAGAGCAAGCACTAGTAGCAGCTACATAATCAGATTCGGCTATGGATTGTGCAACTGAACTTTGTTTTCTAGAGGACCAAGCAACAAGTGAATTACCAATAAAATGACAAGCACCAGAAGTACTTTTCCTATCAATCATACAACCCCCAAAATCAGCATTTTGAAGAAGCTTTCAAAGTAACGGTTGAGGAAGAAGGAAGAAAAATGCCAAATTCTTGAGTTCCATGTAAGTACCTGAGAATTCTTTTGATGGCTTGACGATGTGAAGCACGTGGAGAAGCTTGAAACCATGCAGAAAGACATACGCCAAATTGTATGTCCGGTCTTGATGTCGTGAGGTACAAAAGTGATCCGATCATGCTTCTATATTCTTTTTGATCCACGGGTTCACCATCTTCATCAAGTTCAAGTGTCATTGTTGTTCCCATTGGCGTCCGAAGAGGCTTGCTTTTGTCCATGTTGAAGCGCTTAAAAAGGTCTCTTGTATACTTCGTTTGATGCACAAAGGTTCCCTCCTTAGTTTGCTTGATTTGCAGCCCCAAAAAGTATGTGAGTTCTCACATCATACTCATCTCAAATTCTGAACTCATGATAGCTGAAAACTTGGACACAAGATCATGAGAAACACAACCAAAGATAATATCGTCCACATACACTTGAACGAATAATGAGCCATTGCCATGCTTAAGCACAAAAAGAGTTTTATCAACCTTGCCCATGGTAAACCCCTTTTTAAGTAAGAATGTTTTTAACCTTTCATACCATGCTCTAGGGTTTTGTTTGAGACCATACAAGGCTTTGGACAGTTTGTAAACATGATTAGGAAAACCTGGATTTTCAAAACATGGTGGTTGCTTGACATAAACCTCCTCATTTATATAGCCACTAAGAAAAGCATTTTTAACATCCATTTTATATAACTTGAAACCTTTAGATGCAACAAAAGCTAACAAAAATCTTATGGCTTCTAATCTAGCAACAGGAGCAAAAGTTTCATCAAAATCTAGACCTTCAATTTGTGTGAAACCTTGAGCAACCAACCTATCCTTATTCCTAACCACAACCCCATCCTCACTTTGCTTATTTTTAAACACCCATTTAGTTCCAATTAAAGTGTGACCTTGAGGTGAAGGTAAAAGTTTCCAAACATTATTTCTTTCAAAATTTTCTAACTGTTCTTGCATGGCTATAATCCAAGATTCATCAGTGAGTGCGTGTGATATATCTTTGGGTTCAAAAGAAGCAACAAAAGCAGAATGAGCATGAGAGTTTAGATCACAAAACCTGGACCGTGTGACTAGTTCGTGCAAGCTTCCAATCATTTATTGTGGAGGATGACTTTTGAGAATCCGGAGGGGAGTAGACACTTCACAAGCTTCTTCTTATTCATGTTCATCACAAATCGATGAGCTTGTAACTTGAGGACGATCTGGATCAGCTTGATGGTTGTCGGTGCTGGTTGAGGATCAACATCCGGAGCTGAACAAAAGTCATTAGCTGTTGAATTTTGGGCAGCAGCTCCACTTCTTCCTCGTCTTCAATGAAAATGCTCTCGCTCCGCGGATATGGATCTGGACCTACAATGTTTGAGCTAGTACCTGCGCTAGCTTCATCAAAAGACACCTCACAAGTCTCCACAACTTTCTTAGTGTCAAGTAGAAGCACACAGTAGCCTTTAGTATGAGATGGATAACCAAGAAACATGGCATCAATGGATCTAGGTTCAAATTTATCAAGATTACCATGTTTCTTAACAAAACATTTGCAACCAAAGACCCGAAAGTGTGTAACACTAGGCCTATGTCCAAATTGAAGCTCATATGGTGTTTTACCTAGCTTAGCACACATGAAAACACGATTTGAGATGTAACAAGCGGCTGCAATTGCCTCAGCCCAAAATTTTCTAGAAGTTTGATATTCATCAAGCATAGTCCTAGCCATCTCAACTAAGGTTCTGTTCTTTCTTTCTACAACACCGTTTTGTTGAGGTACATATGGTGAAGAAAATTGATGATCTATTCCATTTTCAGGGCAAACGTGATCAAAAGATAGATTTTTAAATTCAGTTCTGTTATCACTTCTAATTGCTTTTAAAGATCCTGGGTGATCAATTTATAATCGAAGAAATAAAGTTCTAATGTGACTAAAAGCTTCACTCTTAGATGCCATAAAGTAAACCCGAGAGTATCTAGAATAATCATCAACAATCACAAGAACATACCATTTACCTCTGAAGGATTGAACACGTGAAGGTCCTACAGTGTCAAGATGCAAAAGTTGACCCAATTCAGTTGTCATGATCATTGTGAGAGGAGTATGTGAACCTGCAACCATCTTAGCATGTCTACAAGAAGAGCACACAATTTCTTTGTCCCTTTTCAGCTTAGGCAGCCCACGTATGCGATCAAGAGCACTAACACGCGTGAGATGATCAAAGTCTTCGTGACAAAGTCTACGATGCCAAAAATATAAGTCTTTGGAATCATTTGCAACTAGACACCTATGCTTAGAAGAAGACATATCAAAATAAGCTTTAAAAACTCTTCCAAACCGAAACATGTTAAAAATAAGCTCGCTATTTGAATCTACAACTTTGCAGCAATTTTTATTGAAAATAATTTCCGAATTTTCATCTAGCAATTGTGAAACAGAAAACAAGTTGCATTTCAAATTTTTGACAAGTTCCACATCTTTCAAAGTGTAGTGATAATTTACCATAACCAAACCCTTAGCAATTATAGGAGTTGAAGAATTATCGGCAAAAGTAACATTCTCTACACGTGACATAAAAGAGAGGGAGGAGAACCATTCTTTGTTACCAGTCATGTGGCGTGATCAACCTGAATCCACAATCCAAATGTTCTCCTTCCTCAAGTATGTAATCTACATAGAAGCACAATACGTCGATGACTCAATACTAGGGTTAGTCAATAGGCATTTAGAAATCCAGTACTGAGTCACACGACGTCCAGTAGGAACAACACGCAACAGTTGAGATAGAGCAGCAGGTTTATAAGTCAAAGTTTGAGATTTTTTATTCTTAACTACTGACGTATAAAGTGTTACTTGTGTAGCACGAAAATCAGTAGCGACGAAGGCAAAAACAGAAGGTCCGAAGGTAACAACAAAAGGTCCAGAGGTAAAAATTGAAGCTCCGAAAGTAAACTATGAGTGTTTTTGACTCATAACAACAGGTTGCATGTTCCTAACATTTTGCATGAGAGTTATAAGATCTAGCTTGCATTTTTTTCTTTTTATGTTGTTTAGCTAGTCTATAATAACAGTCTATGACATGACCATCTCTACCACAATAGGTACAATAACTTTGTGTTCATGTCTAGATGGGCATGCAATATGTTTATTTGAACCCGAATGTGACAACACTCCAGCAGATTTAAAAGCCACCTCTTTTGGTTCAGTAACTGTTTTAATCAAACCACTTCCTAATGACTTTATAATTTTAGTTGGATGTGCTTTAGCATGAGCATGTCAATCAAAACCTAAACCAGTTTTATCATTACAAGATTTGGATGAATTCAGCGGCAAGTTTAGATTTTTGTTCTCAATACAAAACTGCTCTAGTGTCCTATTCATGTCATCAAGTTTTTTAGACAATTCTACACAGTTTTCACATGAAGTTTTTTCTTTTAGTTTGCAATTAGAACAATATTTAACTTCATGAGCATGTAAAGCATTGTTCAATATTGAAATTTCATTCATAGCATCTTTTAGTTTCTTTTCAAGATCATTACAGGTAGAACAATGCAAATCAATTATAAAACAAGAAGCATCTTTTAATTTTCTGTCATTAAGTGCAACAAGTTTTTTGTTCTTTTCAATCTCTAACTCAATTTTATTAAGAGTGGAGGAGTGTTAATTTCTTAAGGAGGACAATTGTTCATATATTAAATCGCATGAGGAACAAGAACCATCACTAGGAATCAAGGTTTTCAAACGATTAATTTCAGATTCTAGTGACTCAATTTTATCAGCATTGTCGCTAAGCTTTTTGTCCTTTTTCTTAACAATTATAGTTGCACCGAAAATAGCATCACACATTTCATCACAAGTAGGATATACGTCTTCATTGTCACTATTGTGTTCTGCATCCTCCATACTTGATCTTGATTTGCCCGCCATGAAGCATAAGTTTGCAAGATCATCTTCATCTTCGTCACTTCCAATGCCTACATCACTTGAGCCAAGTTCTTGAAGTGCGGTGATGAAACTGTCTATCAGTTTGCGTCTTGTAAAACCCTTCTTCTTCATGTTGGTATTGACAGAAGAGGATTTGACTTTATTCTGCTTTTCATCACGAGTAGAAGGACCTGAAAGGTTAGTGCAATCTGTACGAAAGTGTCCTGTCTTACCACATTCAAAGCATTGTTGATGTCCGCAGCTTACTCTCTTTCTAGTTCTCACATTTTGCAATGCTTTTGAGAACCAAGTAGAGATGAGCGCTAGCTCTTCTTCTAGAAATTCTTCAATCTATTCCAGGGTTAGTGAAGACAGCAAAGCAAGTGTATTGCTAGATGAAGATTGGGCGGAGCTAGGCATATCATGTTGAGAGACAAATGCAAAAGACTTGTTGGGGTTCTTACGTGAGATTATGTCAATGCCATGAGTTTTCAATTTAAAATATAGCACATCTAATATAAGTGTACTCATGACAGTAGATTCACGAATAGATGTGACTTTCATCTCCCAAATTGACATGTCTAATGCACTTAATAATTATTTAGAATTTTTAGCATCTGAAAAATTAACATTGACACTGCAAGTTGCTGGGAATTTTATTAAAGCGAGCAAAAAGGTCATCAATGGACTCACTGGGTTGCATCTCGAAGCGCATGTATCCCTTTTTGAACATATCATGATTTACCTCCTTAATCATGTTGGATCCTTCGTGGTAGTCACAAAGTGCTCTCCACACACCGTACGCCGATCGGAGGTGTGCAACACGGTCGAAGTCGCTCTCTGTTAGTCCTTGAATTATCAAGTTGCGGGCTTTGTTGTTGTTGTCGACATCTCTAAAGTTTGTAGCTGTGACTTGATCGTTCGACAGCACGTCGTAAGGCTTGTACACTTTTTCCCTATCACGAAGCCATGCGCCTGGATAAAAGCTTCCATGCGTGCCTTCCAAACCTAAAAAATCAATACCAACAAACACACAAGGTTTTGCCGAGTATTTCTCCATGAGGATTAGTCAAAAATACGTGCAAATCACAAATATTAGAGCATCGTGGCTCTGATACCAATTGTAGGATCGAAGAGCATGTGTAAAGCTACCAGAGGTAGAGAATGGTAGATTAAAACATTTCAGCAAAAACAACAAAAAACATCTCGGTAGAAAAATGATCTGTTAAAGAGATCATATGTGCGTGTAATCTAAAGGTGATCAATTGTAACTAAACAAGTTGTGGAGAATCAAGTCACGAAGATGTCACAACAAGAATCACCAAAATACGTCGAGAAAAACTCAAGTTACGATCGACAGATCAAACAAATGTCAATCTGTTTTACCCAAGAAAAACAGTTCTAGAATACTGCAAAGAAACTCGTGTAGATCCAAAACAACAAATCCAATGATCGTAAAATTTTCACAGATGATAGAAAATCAAGTTGTAAAGACAATCCAATAAGAATCACGTCAATCGGATCTGTAAAACTCGAGTTATGATAAAACCACTGAAAAAAGGTAGTATTATGCAAAAATCGACGAGAAAGACTTGACGAAAACAAGTCGGACGTACAAGGCACAAAAGTTCTTTCAAAATACGGATTTTATTGATCAAAACACAAGAGAAACAACCCTAAAGTATTGCACCACGAGCTCTGACCTTCCTTGCCTATATAACCAGCCCTTAGGCCAACCCAAACTTAACTAGGACTCTAATCCTACTCAATTCATGAATCGAAACTTTCCATAACTGCTCAAGACTCTTCTATATGCAGATAGAAGCAATCTTAAGACTTCCAAACACCTTAGGAACATATAACACATCCCTAAAACAACTCAAATTTGTGGCCCACACGAAATTCTATCATAACCAACTCAAAACTTTCTATTTTTGAGTCAAACAGGACTCAGCCACAGACTGAGTTCATAACATAGTCCGTTGGACCTTTCCGACCAATTCTCTATGTCCACATCTCTTTATCACCCCTCGGAACCATATAGCCATGTTCATGCACTCCTTGCACACGTGCAAACATCTTCCAACGACGTCCACGATACCTTCATATGCATTGTTCTTAATTCATACATGTTGTGCAACCTCCCGATCAACTCAACCATAATTCCTCCCGAACTTGGTTGTTAAACCTCATCTTCTCCCTAAGACTAGTTCAATGGATCCCGTCACTAGCCATGTCTTGGACTCAAGCAACACCTGCACATGAATAGACAACCAATACTTCCGAGCACAAGTCCTCGACTTGTCTCTCGTTAGTTCCGATAACCACAACACCTTACGTGAGTACCTCACATAAGTATATTGCAAACATTAGCAAAAAGATATCAACCATAACCACCAAAGCACACCAAAAACTTAGTAAAAGAAAATTAAGCAAACTTTCCATAATTCAAAAAGCAAGTTCAAAACATTGCAAATTAAAATAAGAACCACTGCGATCAAGCTCCAAACCTTGCGAAGGCTAACCGGACCTTGAACCAGAGCTTACCAAAACTAACAGGATCTAGGGCCGAAACTTACCAAAACTAGCAGGACCTAGCGTTGGAGCTTACCAAAGCTAATCGGACCTAGAGCTGGAGCTTAACAAAGCTAGTCGGACCTAGAGCTGTAGCTAACCAAAGCTAGTCGGATCTGGAAATAGAAGTTGGACCTAGCAAAAGCAAGTTGGACCTTACATCGGACCTTGTCGGAGCTACCCAAAACAAGCCGAACCCATCGTCGGACCTTGCTGGAGCTCAGACCTAGAGTCGGACCTTGATGATAAAGGTGTTTTGGTAGTATTCAAAACTTTTATCGCTATAGCCAATGTATTCAGCACACATATGTCTCACACCATCCTATTGTGCATAAGTGTGTCAATTTTAATTGTAGATCTATATTAATTTATTTTTATACATATCTAGACAGTAAAAATCTATAATCAAACTATAAAATCTAGGCTCTGAGTACCAACTGTAACGCCCCACATCTAAACTCTCCTGTGCGCTACTACTAACATATAAACTTTACACTAAGTATAAAAAGTATTGAAAATTTCGGCAATGTCTCATTTGAAAACTCTATCATCTGCAAGACACAAAACACAATAGCAGACATAATATTACATCGCAACACTATTAAACTTACATTCATTCCCACAAGTGAATTAAAGACTCAAATAATCACACCGCAGCCTCAAGGACACAAAAAGTATGTAATTAACTAAGAACATTAATAAACTAAGCTTATTAAATGATTTACGTGCTCAAGTGCAGATGCTACCCTCTTCCTAATGCTTGTTTGATCAACAGGTACCTAAAAACCAAATAAACACAAGAGTGAGTAAAAACACTTAGCAACTACACTTAGAGCTTGAAGAACAATAGAATCAAACAGAAGGTAACATAGCAATACTTGAACTTGAAATGAAGAACAATAAAATAGTAGTTTTCGTCTGAAATGGATGACACTTGAATTCTTCTTAGCATTTTCTGGTAAAGCCGAGCAAGTAGGGCCAGCACTTACTCACAGGAACTTGAATATAAGAACAACTCCAAACTTAATCGGAACTTGAATGATAATTAAATGAATAACTTGAATCTTGAACATGAATAAAAGAGAATCAAAAAACAACTGAATAATGAAACCACAAATAACGAACTAAAACCATGAAAAAGTTTAATCATAAGCAATTCACACATGTTAGAATAAATCTTGTCATGCACTTGTCTTAACCTTGACGAGAACCTGAGAACGCCCTCTCGACACGCGAACCCTCAAAGCCTATAAACACAAATTCTTTAATTTACTTAATCAATCATTATAAATGAATACTTGATGAACATATTTACAACAAATATTTCTAATAATTTCCCTCAATTACAATTATATCCTTCTTTCCTTATCTTGACCACTCCTCACCAAGTAATATATTACTAGCAGTGAGGAGCAATATGCAGCTCAAAGGTAGCACTGCTCCAATAAGCAGTAGCTGTGATCTACTAGCGCTCAAGCTTGTGCAGTACTAGTCCTGATCTACCACCAGCATACAGTACAGGTAACAGCACTTAATCGCCTGACAGCAACTTTTGCAGCAACCAAACATGAGCAGCAACTAGCTATTTACAATACTAAATCTTTGGTTCCAATAAACGACACAATTCCTTATCTAATCAGGTTTATGAGTCTAACATGGATAATAATAACCAACAGCAGCAAAGTTTGATTGCTTGCAGGCATAGCAGAAATTAGTGGACAGCAGCAGCAGCTTTCGTGGTAGGACAAGGCTAGAACAGGATCAGCACCAACCGCATCAGACGGCAATTAAAAATTTAACATTGCAGTTCTAGTGAGATCAGCAGCGGGTAGTTAGCAGGCAAAAACGAACAGCGGCCGGTGATTAAGCGAAGCAATATAATTACCACCATGTCAGCAAGTGCCCTGCCCCCATTTGGCTTACCTCCACGATGGCAGGTCTCCTAAAACATCCAGGCGGTTGCAGCACCCAAGATCAGCGAGCAGAGATGGAAAAAGCTTCTGGAGAATTGCTCTTGGAAGTGGCGGCAGCACAACGCAAAGGGAAAAGAACGAACACCAGTAGGCAGCGTGAGGATAGATCGGGAGTTGGGGCCTAGAAAATCCTAGCGGCCGGGTGGAGGAAGAAAGAAGATATCCTTATGAGTTTTTTTTTTCTTATAGACCAACTAACCTAGTTTTGCATCTAACGGCTCAAAATAAATCGGTTCATAACTGATTTATCTAATCTTCAAATCAAGCATATGAGTAGTAAAACAAAATCATCTCGACGAGCTTTACGCAACTACGGTCTCCGATCGTCCATCCGAACGAGGGTTCAAAATATCAAATTTTGGTCAACTCTATGGTGTTTCTCGTCACAAAATTATAATTATTTTTTTATAAAATGTTCAGGATATTACATCCGGTGTTCTGAAGAACTGAATTTTCTAAAACAGAAGAGGGATACCAGACTAGTCCGGGGCGGAAGTCGGACAAGTCCTCATCCTGAAAGTATTAAAATGTTGATTAGATCTAAATTCATTTAATCTAATTCTTTTTAAGGTTTCTTTATGTTAAACATGTATAAGGGTGAATGCAATGCATTGTGTATGAAAATGAGGGTGTTACAAACCTATCCCTTAAAATGAATCTCGTCATCGAGATTCGACGTAGAAGGAAAGAGATGGGGAAATTCTCTCTTGAGGTCTTCTTCTCGCTCCCAGGTTGCTTCTGACTCTGTATGATGCTTCCACTACACTTTGCACCATCGGATCACCTTGTTCTTTGTGACCCTCTTCTTGGTTTTCAAAATTCTGGCAGGTTGCTCAACATATGTCAAATCTTCCTCAAGCTTTAATTCTTCTATCAGTACTTGCTCTTCCGGAACTCTCAAGCACTTCTTAAGCTGAGAACACATGAAACACATAATGAACATCGAAAAGATGTCCTGGCATCTCCAACTTATATGTTACTTCTCTCTGTTTGTCCAAAATCTTGAATGGTCCAATATAGCGAGGTGCCAACTTCCCTTTGACGTTAAATCACTTGTGACCTCACATGGGTGACACTTTGAGATATACGAAGTCTCCCACCTTAAAAGCTAAGCTTCTTTGTCTAGTATCCGCATAACCCTTTTGTCGTGACTGAGCAACCCTCGAATTCTCGCAAATTGTCTGAACTTGCTTTTCGACATTGCAGAACAAGGATGTTCTACACCTTCTCCCATACAATGCTTCATATGGTGACATTTTTAAACTTGCTTGATAACCATTGTTATAAGAGAATCCAGCATATGGCAGACTAAGTCCCAAAACCACGGACTTGTCCGTTTCGGTCCGGACCAAGAGGTCCTGACAAAGATTGAACTAGTCCGCCCTGGGGGCCGGACTAGTCCGGGTTTGAGAGAAGTCCGTGCTTCAGAGACTAAGTCTGGGAAGGCCGTACTAGTCCGCCCTGGGGGTCGGACTAGTCTGTGGTCTTCAGACTAGTCTGTTTTCACATGGAACAAAAGGTTCTGTGTGAGATTGGACTAGTCTGGTGAGGGTCGGACTAGTCCGTTGTTGAAGTTACCGTTTGAATTTGAAGTTTGGCGGGTAGTGTGATGATTGCCGCGCAGTGCGACAGTTGTCAGGGACATCAGTGGTCCCCTTGGCCGGACTAGTCCGCGCTATAAGCCGGACTAGTCCGCCCATCTGCTGAAGTCAGCAGTATGGGCTGGGAACCTCTATAGATAGAGGACCCCTGGGTTTATTTGAACCAACCCTTGAGCAAGTTGAAACCCTAGCACTGCCACAGCAACCTTGAGTCTCCAAAAGCCTCCTTCTTGCCTACATTCCCTCTAAAACTAATTCTTGTGTGGATTAGGGTTTGGTGAGGTGAAGAAGAGGAAGAACACCGCTCTTTGGCTCTCGGTTTGATCTCTTGCACTTTGTGAATCTTTGTGATCTGTGGCTTTAGTCAATCTTTGTGATTTGTGATTGTATTTGTGGTGGGAGCCTCAGATTGTGAGAAGCCCCAACGAATCTTGTATTCACTCTTTGTGATAGTGGAAGAACCAAGTTAGGCCCGTGTGGTAAACTTGGTGAGGGAAGGGTTGTCAAACCCGGTCCTTCGTGGACTCCTCAACGGGGACGTAGATTCCTTCGTGGGATCGAACCTCGGGATAAAATCCTTGTGTCCCTTGTGTTCTTTACTTTCACTTATTGCTCATTGCTTCTAGGGTTAACTTTATCGGTTTTGTTCATCACTCTTGTTTCATCGTGATCCTTAGCTTCATACTTGTCATATAACTTTTTAAGGCTCACTAAGTCATTCTAACAAACCTTGCATCACAAGAATTGGACTAAAACTTGTTAGAAACCCTTTTTAGGCTTTTCCCTGTAGGATGACCGGACTAGTGCGCCCCTGGACCGGACTAGTCCGCCCCCTGAGTTTTAATCTCGTTTTATTAAGTCATTTCAGGTCGTTTAGCCTATTCACCCCCCTCTAGGCAACTTTCAATTGGTATCAGAGTCTGGTTTCTCCCAAAAGAGTCTATCAACTCGGAGAGAAGATGGCCGGGGTGGGGTACGAAGAAGTCTCAACCAGTGAAGTCCAAGCAACCCCAGAAGAGATTCTCTTCTATCAAGACAAGTCAACAGATGACGAAGAGATTCGCCAGCTCAAGGCGAAACTTCGAGAGAAGTTGAAGATTCCCAAGGTTGAAACCTCAACCTCCACATCGAGTGGCACAATCAACTACAACCAACAAGGCTACAACTATGAACGCCTTGTCTCCAACAACCACTATCTTTTCATCCAATTGGGGAAGCCTCCCCAATTCGATGGAACCGACTACGGGATGTGGAAGCACAACATGAAGATCCACCTTGTGTCACTCAACCCCTCACTATGGCAAATTGTGTTGACCGGGGTGCACATCCCAAAGAATGAAGAAGATATCACTGCCAAGCAAGCCGTGCTCCCTCACCGCAATGCTCAAGCGGCCAGAGTGATCATCTCATCTCTCTCAAGAGATGTGTTCAACCGAGTGGATGGACTTGAGGTGGCCAAGGACATTTGGGACACTCTCAAGACGGCTCATGAAGGCAACCAAGTCATGAAAGAAGCTAACATTGAGCTCATAGAAGGAGAGCTCGGGAGGTTTGCCATTATGGATGGTGAATCTGCCTAAGATATGTACAACCGCCTAAAGATACTCATCAATATGAGTAGATCTTATGGCTGCACCAAGTGGACGGACCACGAGGTGGTGAAGAGGATGATTTGGGCATTTATGCCTAGAAGCGTCTCTCTTTGCTCCATGATCCGAGAAAGCCCGGGGTTTGCCAAAATGACCCCAGAGGAGGTCCTTGGAAGGATCATCAACCACAAGATCATGGAGAAGGAGGCGCTCTTCTACAATGACCTCCAAAGGTTCACCGCCTTGAAGATGAAGAATGTTGCACTCAAAGCAACATCCTCCTCAAAAGAGCAAGACGAAGATGATGAGGAGAGCCTTGACACCGATGAGGAAGAGGCCTTATTCATCAACAACTTCAAGAGGATGATGAGAAGAAGAAAAGGAGGATACAAGCATGAGAGTAAAGGCAAGGAAAAGGCAAGGCCCAAAACCAAGAGGGCTTGCTACAATTGTGGCGAGTACGGGCACTTCATTGTAGATTGCTAACATGAAGATGGCAAGAAGAAGAAGGAGGGCAAGCCACAAGAGAAGAAGTTCTACAAGAAGAAGAGGCCCTCTGGTCATGCTCACTTAGGTAAGGAGCGGAACTCTAAAGATGAGTCCTCCTCGTCCGAAGATGAAGAGAAGATGGCAACCATAGCCATCGGGAGGAGCTCCAAGGGAAGCAAGCTCTTCCCCAATCTCTACGACCACGAGCCAACTTGCCTCATGGCAAAACAAGGAAGGAGAAAGGTTAATTCTAACTCATCCTCTTCCATATCCTCTCATGATGATTTTGATAGTGCTAGCGAAAATGAACACATGTTTAAGGATATAAGTAAGAGCACATTGCAAAGAATGAAATTGCTTTCGGATGAGATTTTTGAGAAGGAGGAGCTTATATATAGGCAAGAGGACTTGCTTATCCAAGAAAAGGAAAGATGTAAAGAGCTTACTGAGCTCCTTGAGCTCGAGAGAGAGAAGAGCAAGGCATTAGAGCATGAACTTGCTCTAAGCAAGAAAACATGCTCAAGTCTTGAGGAGACAACCATTGAGCTCAAGGACGGACTTGGCAACTTGGCAAAAGTTAACAAGATCCTTGAGACTCAAGTTGAGTCCCTTAAGACTAATGTAGCCTCTTCCTCCAAAAGCTCATCCTCCTCAAAAGTTGCATCCGAAGCAATATCAACTTGCAAATGTTCTAACTTGATTCTTAAATTAAAGGATGAGCTTAAGTTGACTCAAGGCAAGCAAGCACCTAAGGGTGGCATCTTTGACAAAGAGAAGGTGGCGTATGCACGAAGTGCATACACCATCACAAGACCTCTAAATGTCAAGGATGGTCTTAGTTATACTAGAGGTGGAAAGCAAAATGCCAAAACCTCCAAGTATGGCAAAGACTTGATTGTCTTTGTCAAAGGAAGTTCATCCCCAACTAAAATTGAGAAGAACACTTCAATTAGCACCTACTTGCCTAAATCTGAACCGCATCCTCTATTTCATGATTTTGATGCATCATATGTTTTGATGAGGAACAAGTATGGCAAAGTATATGCTAGATATGTTGGGATACTCCGCAAGAGCCCCAAGCCTTGCGTGTGGGTGCCCAAACTCATTACTAACTTCAAAGGACCCAACTCCGCTTGGGTACCTAAAAGGAATGCATAATCCTATTTTGTAGGTGTACTCCTCTAGTGGATCCAAATGGGTGCTCGATAGTGGGTGCACAAACCACATGACCAGAGAGAGGAAGATTTTCGAGGAGTACGAGGAACATGATGATCCAAATGAAGGAATCCTCTTTGGGGACAATAGCCGAGGGAAAATCCTTGGCTCCAGTAAAATTGTCATTTCTCCCCAACATACTCTTTCTAGTGTTTTACATATTGATTCTCTAGACTATAACCTTTTGTCCATATCACAACTATGTGACAAGGGTTATAATTGTGTTTTCACTAATGTGGGTGTGAGCATCCTTAGAAGAAGTGATAACTCAATCGCTTTTAAGGGTGTGCTCAAGGGAAAGCTTTATCTTGTGGACTTTGCCTCAGATAAAGCTCAACTTGACACATGCTTAATGGCGAAAACCAACATGGGATGGCTTTGGCATAGACGGCTAGCCCATGTTGGGATGAGGAATTTACAAAGATTCTTAAGGGCGAGCACATTCATGGTTTGAAGAATGTTGTCTTTGAAAAGGATAGGCCATGTAGTGGTTGCCAAGCCGGGAAGCAAGTGGGAGATCAACACCCCTCAAAGAACATCATGACAACAACAAGACCATTGGAGCTGCTACATATGGACCTTTTCGTCCCAATAACCTACATTAGCATTGGCGGTAACAAATATGGTCTTGTTATTGTTGACGATTTTTCTCGTTTCACTTGGATGTTCTTCTTGCATGATAAGGGTGAAAATCACGGTGTCCTCAAGAGGTTCTTGAGGAGAGCTAAAAATGAGTTCGCCTCAAGAATCAAAGCTATAAGAAGCGACAACGACACTGAATTCAAGAACACTCAAGTGGAAGAATTCTTGGATGAGGAGGGCATCAAGCATGAATTTTCAGCTCCATACTCCCCTCAACAAAATGGGGTGGCGGAATAGAAGAATAGGACACTCATCGAGATGTCAAGGACAATGCTTGATGAGTACAAGACATCGGATCGGTTTTGGGCGGAGGCGGTTAACACCGCTTGCCACGCCGTCAACCGATTGTACCTCCACCGCCTCCTCAAGAAGACTCCCTATGAGCTTCTAGTTGGTAAGAAACCCAATGGCTCTTACTTTCGTGTTTTTGGGAGCAAGTGCTATATTCTCAACAAGAAGCCTAGGACTTCGAAGTTTGCTTCAAAGTCCGATGAAGGTTTCTTGCTTGGTTATGACTCAAACACCCACGCCTACTGTGTCTTCAACAAAACCTCTGGAATTGTTGAAATAGCACGCGACGTGGTGTTTCATGAAACTAATGGCTCCCAAGTGGAGCAAGTTGATCAAAGTGTGCTAGATCAAGAAGACTCTCCACAAGAAGCTCTTAGGAGAATGACACTTGGAGATGTTCGACCACAAGAACAAACTCAATGCTCAAGTGACCAACAACAAGATGATGCAAGCCACTGCCCACGCGATCAAGTTGAAGATGAACAAGTGGCACCTCAAAACGATCAAGAAGACGAAAGTCAAGGGGGAGGCATTCATCAAGGGGGAGATCAAGAAGAAGAAGATGACGACTCAAGAGCTCAACCTCCACATCCTCGTGTGCATCAAAGTGTTCAACGGGATCACCCCGTTGACAACATACTAGGAGATATCACTAAAGGTGTAACCACTCGTTCTCGCGTTGCAAATTTTTGTGAACATTACTCTTTTGTTTCTTCTTTGGAGCCCCATAAGGTTGAAGATGCCTTGAGAGACCCGGATTGGGTGGTGGCCATGCAAGAGGAGCTTAACAACATTGAAAGGAACAAAGTTTGGGAGCTTGTCAAGCGTCCACAAGCAAATGTTGTGGGCACCAAGTGGGTGTTCCGCAACAAGCAAGATGAACATGGTGTTGTAACAAGGAACAAGGCACGACTTGTGGCCAAGGGGTACTCACAAGTCGAAGGTTTGGATTTTTATGAAACATTTGCTCCCGTAGCTAGGCTAGAGTCAATTCGTATATTACTTGCTTTTGCTACTCACCATGATTTTAATATCTACCAAATGGACGTCAAGAGTGCGTTCCTAAATGGCCCAATCAAGGAGGAAGTCTATGTGGAGCAACCACCGGGCTTCGAAGACCAAGAATTCCCAAACCATGTCTTCAAATTGCGTAAGGCTCTCTATGGCCTCAAACAAGCTCCTAGAGCTTGATATGAGTGTCTTAGAGACTTTCTAGTTCAAAATGGTTTTAAGATAGGAAAAGCTGATTACACTCTCTTTACAAAGCATTTTAATGATGATCTCTTTGTGTGCCAAATATATGTCGATAACATTATCTTTGGTTCTACTAACAAAGTATTTTGTGATGAGTTTTCTAAGATAATGACAGAGAGATTTGAGATGTCAATGATGGGGGAGTTGAAGTTCTTTTTAGGTTTTCAAGTCAAGCAACTCAAAGAAGGCACGTTCATAAGTCAAACAAAATACACTCAAGACATATTAAAGAAGTTTGACATGGACAAGGCCAAACCCATCAAGACTCCAATGGCAACAAATGGACACTTAAACCTAAATGAAGATGGTCCAAGTGTGGACCAAAAGGTATATCGTTCCATGATTGGCTTTTTGTTATATCTTTGAGCATCAAGACCGGATATTATGCTTAGTGTGTGTATGTGTGCACGTTTTCAAGCTGCACCTAAGGTGTGTCATATGACTGCCGTGAAGATAATTCTTAGATATTTAGTTCACACACCTAGCCTAGGACTTTGGTACCCCAAAGGATCCAAGTTTAACCTCATTGGCTATTTCGATGCGGATTATGTGGGGTGCAAAGTTGATAGAAAGAGCACATCTGGGACATGCCAATTTTTGGGTAGATCACTAGTGTCTTGGTCCTCTAAGAAACAAAATTCCATTGCTCTTTCCACAGCCGAAGCGGAGTATGTCGCAGCCGGAAGTTGTTGTGCACAACTTCTTTGGATGAGACAAACTCTAAGGGATTATTGTATAACCTTGCGCCATATTCCTCTCCTATGTGACAATGAGAGTGCCATCAAAATAGCCCATAATCCAGTTGAGCATTCAAGGACCAAACACATAGACATTAGACACCATTTCTTGAGAGATCATTCCTTAAAGGGGGATATAGTAATTTCCCATGTGAGAACCGAGAACCAACTAGCCGACATATTCACCAAGCCCCTAGATGAGAAGCGATTTTGTGAGCTTAGCAGTGAGCTCAATATCTTAGATTCTCGAAATGTGGCTTGGAACATGCACATCTGAATGTTTACCTTTTGCCTTATTCAAAAGAATGCACGTGGTTGAAAAATTCATCTCTATCTCGATTTTCTTCAAAATATTTGAAAAACTAGTGACTTTGTGAGTTATGGTCATAGTTTGAATGTTGAATGCTTACTGACCATATTCATAAAGTTTTGTTGTGGCAATATGTCCAAAAGGATCATCAATAGTGGCTAAAACTCAAATATATGTGTTTCAGCCTCCTTGGACCG
The DNA here is from genome assembly GCA_036927565.1 of Tuctoria greenei. Classification (NCBI taxonomy): domain Eukaryota; kingdom Viridiplantae; phylum Streptophyta; class Magnoliopsida; order Poales; family Poaceae; genus Tuctoria; species Tuctoria greenei. Next base: position 143,687,622 of record JAYESD010000008.1, on the reverse strand, counting down.
GACTAGTCCGCCTTTTGGCCGGACAAGTCCGGATCCGGACTGGTCCGGGTTTGGTCTGCTGACCAGACTAGTCCGGCCCCTGGGGACTTAATCCCCCAGGAAGCGGCTGACCCATCCACTTCCTCTTTTGGCTTTCTCTCTCTCCCACGCACGCGAAACCGCCCTCTTTCGGCGATTTTCGATTCCAACCACCAAAAATTGTTTCCAATCCGTGCATTGGAAGCCCCAGAGGTGTGGGAAACTTTCCCCGATCACTCGCGACGCCATCCATCCCCGATTCCGTCAATTTCTCAAGATTTGAAGAGGTATCCCCCACTTTTCAAAAACTTGCCTCATTCTTGATTCATTGAGTTTTTGATAGATGCCTCTTCATTAAAGTTACTTCTAGTGACCTTGTGATTATAGCCTAGGAATATTGCGAGTTGATTCCAAAATTTCTCGAAAAACCGTTAGAGTTAGGGTTTAACCTGTGTAAACCGGACTAGTCTGGTACCAGGCGGACTAGTCCGGTGTACACAGGTCAAACTCCAACTTTGGTCGTTTCTCGAGATTTCTTTCGCATTATTCCAACTCCTTGACCTACTATCTTATGGCTTCTATTCTTTTCAGCTGAAATGGCCGCTCCTCGCCGTTTCGCTTCTCCCCCCACTGACCCCGAGTGAGAGGCAGAGCAGCTTTGCCTCGCTGAAGAACGGGCAAGAGCCGAAGTTGAGGCTGCCGAGAAGTATCTCGAGCAGCATGAGAGAGCTATAGCAGCCAAGAAGCAACAAGCAAGGGCCGCAGCTTTGGCCTACAACGAAGATGAAGCAATGGCTCGGGCCATTGAGGAGTCCCACAAGGAACTCTGGAAGAAGAAGAGAGAGGAGCACGAGGCTCATAACTCTCAGGCCGCTGCTGCACAAGTCTCCAAGCGGAAGAGACTTGTGACCCTTGGAGAGAAAGAGAAGGGCAGGGAGCCAGCCCAAGAAGAAATTGCTAACACCGGATCGAGCGAGATCCGAAGAAGGGCAAGGCTCCGGCTCCCGTGGAGCCCAAGAAGACGAAGCACACAGTAAAGGTCCCGGCTGCAAAGGCAAAGGGCATTTCTATCAAGGAGAAAGGAAGGCCAAACCGATTGGCCCCCTGGAAGTGCACACTCTCGAGAGGAACCCCAACAGGCAGCGTGAAATAGCTGCAAATGTTTTCCATGGAAAGGGAGTCGAGAAAGCAACAAGGCTCAGGACGGACAAAGTGTACAAGTATGAAAGGAGCACCGCCAACCCTCGGTTTTGGTGTGACTTTCATTGTGATTATTACCGTCTCGTCTACCAAAGCATGAAGAAGCCTGTGATTGAAGCACAGTGGGTAGACTGGGAGTACATGTCCAAGAAGCAACATTCTGCTTTTGACGCGGTCATTGAAGCAGCTGAACGCCATGTGCTCAAGAACATCATGGGATTCAAGTATAACTGGAACGTCGAAGTCATCCTGCATTTTTATTCCACCATCTACTTCACCACCTCTAGTGATAGAAGGATCATATGGATGATGCATGGCGAGCAGCTCTTAGTCACATTTGAGGAGTTTGCAAAGATTCTAGGTCTTGAGGGTCATTTGGACCATGAGATCATCATCTCTAACCTCAAGAGATCAGCTGGACTACATGTACCCGAGCCATGTGTCCTATGAGCCAGGACTTGCTCGCAATATCAAGCCTTTCTACAGCATTATCAACAGGATCCTGAGGCGGACCGTAGCACCAAAGGATGGTGATGCAGGAGTTATTCAAGGCAATCTAAGGCCTGCTACTTCTCATCGATGGGGAGGAGAAGTTCAATCTCGTTGATTACATCTTTGACGACATTTTCAACATCTCGCATACCCCCAACCGCGCTTGCGAGTATGCCCCTACATCATGTACCTCATTGAGAAGGTGTCGGGCGTGACCTTCATCAAGGATGTGACTCATCGCCCGCTCCATCCTCAGACACCTCCTGCAGCCGCCTCCTCCGCGCCGAAAGAATTCGGAGCCTCCCTCCTCCTCGGTGATGCCAGCTTCTCGGCCTGTGGCGCCTTTTTCCCCGCCTCCACCTCAATCCATGAGCGCCTTCTTCAAGTGCTTCAAGGCGATCTTCACTTCCTGCCGGAAGCAGGAGATTAGGAACCAGAGGGAACACAAGCGCCAAGAGAAGTACCTCAAGGCGGTGTGTGACAAGCTGGAGGTTCCTATGTCCTCTCCAGAGGCGAGCGACGGGGAGATCACTCCATTCCCCGACTTCACCGCCGACGAGCTCGCCCAGCTACAAGAGGACGGGAGCTCTTCCCGGGCAGCTCCTTCGGCTCGTGTCTCCGACGATGATGATGACGATCACGAGGACCCGGAGGCCACGAAGAGCGACTGCGATGTTGGGGCTGATGATAGTGAAGACGGCGACGACTGAGTGGTTAGGGTTCGAGTTCCCCTCTTATTTTCCTTTTTGGTGTCTTGATGCCAAAGGGGGAGAGTTAGATGGGACTTAGATGGGGGAGAGTTAGAAAGGAGGGTAATTAGTTGTATCCCTTTATTTTGGATCCTTGGACATGTTGCACTTCTTATTGTAATATTTATGTCATGTGGGATGTTTAAATTTGTGCAAGACTATGTTTTGAATGTTCAATATCAATATGATGCTTTGAATGTCTATCTTTTAATCATATTCATATTTATTATGTCTTGTCACAAATTGTTGAGCACAACACGTAGGCACCCCACCATAACGTATGTATGTATGAAGGACTTCCTCAATATTTCTTTCATGATGCATTCATTGAGGGGGAGTCACTCATACACCCGCACATTATGAAAACCACAAAATTATACTCTTATATGTGAAGACTTAATGTGTTGTCATCAATCACCAAAAAGGGGGAGATTGAAAGTGGATCTAGGATCCCCGTGGGTTTTGGATGATTGATGACGACAATTAAGTGACTAATGAGCTCAGTGATCTTAAGCACAGGTGTGGACTCAAGTGGAAGCACAATCCCTCAAAAAGGGAAAGGATGAAAACGGCCAAGTCAACTCGAAAAGGAGAAACTAGGGTTTCTAGTGTGTCGAGTTTGGACTAGCCAAATATGTGTGAGGATGTGTGTGTAAAGTGCATTGAGATCAAGTTGGTAGCTCAAAGCGGTTTAGAGGTCAAACCCATTGAGAGAAAAGAGTTGGAAGGAGTCTGGCAGTAGGGCCGAACTAGTTCGTGCAGGTGGCCGGACTAGTCCGCCCTTGGCCGGCCAAGTCTGTTTTCAGCTGGACCAGAAGGGTCTGACTGAGTTTGGACTAGTACGTAGTGGGACGGACTAGTCCAAGTAGTCATGAAGTGGGTTTTGGGGACTAAGTCCCAAAACCACGGACTTGTCAGTTTTGGTCCGGACCAAGAGGTCCTGACTGAGATCGGACTAGTCCGCCCTCAGGGCCGGACTAGTCCGGGTTTGAGAGAAGTCGGTGCTTTAGAGACTAAGTCTGGGAAGGCCGGACTAGTCCGCCCTGGGGGCCGGATTAGTCCGTGGTCTTCAGACTAGTCCGTTTTCACACGGAACAAAAGGTTCTGTGTGAGATCGGACTAGTCCAGTGAGGGCCGGACTAGTCCGTTGTTGAAGTGACCGTTTGAATTTGAAGTTTGGCAGGTAGTGTGACGATTGCCGCGCAATGCAACAGTTGTCAGGGACGTCAGTGGTCCCCTTGGCCGGACTAGTCCGGGTTGTAGGCCTGACTATTCCGCCCATCTGCTGAAGTCAGCAGTATGGGCTGGGAACCTCTATAAATCAAGGACCCCTGGGTTCATTTGAACCAACCCTTGAGCAAGTTGAAACCCTAGCACCGCCACAACAACCTTGAGTCTCCAAAAGCCTCCTTCTTGCCTACATTCCCTCTAAAACTATTTCTTGTGTGGATTAGGGTTTGGTGAGGTGAAGAAGAGGAAGAACACCGCTCTTTGGCTCTCGGTTTGATCTCTTGCACTTTGTGAGTCTTTGTGATCTGTGGCTTGAGTCAATCTTTGTGATTTGTGATTGTATTTGTGGTGGGAGTCTCAGATTGTGAGAAGCCCCAACGAATCTTGTATTCACTCTTTGTGATAGTGGAAGAACCAAGTTAGGCCCGTGTGATAAACTTGGTGAGGGAAGGGTTGTTGAACCCAATCCTTCTTGGACTCCTCAACAGGGACGTAGATTCCTTTGTGGGATTGAACCTCGGGATAAAATCCTTATATCCCTTGTGTTCTTTACTTCCACTTATTGCTCATTGCTTCTAGGGTTAACTTTATCGGTTTTGTTCATCACTCTTGTTTTATCGTGATCCTTAGCTTCATACTTGTCATATAACTTGTTAAGGCTCACTAAGTCATTCTAACAAACCTTGCATCACAAGAATTGGACTAAAACTTGTTACAGACCCTTTTTAGGCTTTTCCCTATAGGAGGACCGGACTAGCCGCCCTTGGACCGGACTAGTCCACCCTTTCTAATCTCGTTTTATTAAGTCATTTCAGGCCGTTTAGCCTATTCACCCCCCCTCTAGGCAACTTTCTCAAACCAGCTGCAGAGACTGGTAAACCCTCCTCCAAGGCTGAAGCTTCTGCCTCAAGTAGTGGAAAAAAGAAGAATAAGTCAAACGACAAGAAGAAGTTGTTGACCGACACACCTACTGCTGCAGCTCCTAGTGGGCGGGGGGAACACCCCAAAAAAACAACCACGACCATCAACTGAGGACGGCAACAGTGAGATGATGTGGTGTCCGACTCATAAATCGGACACCCATAACCTTGAAGACTATCGTGAAGTCCAGAGGCTTGTTGAATGCAACAAGCGCCAAGGAGAAGCCCCTTTCCGCCAACGGGGAGGAAAACAGAAAGTCGTCGAGGCTCCGTCTGATCAGGAGCTAGGCTTCTAGGATGCCAAGAAGTCCCTGAAGACCATCTACAACACCGTCGACGACGATTCTGATATCTCCGACAATGAGCGTCAAAAGACTCTCCATATGATATATGGAGGGTCCTGGGACATTACCTCCTGGCGTATTCTCAAGACAATGCGTCGGGAGATGGCTGTCACAGCTCCCACTGCCAAGGCAGAATCTCATCGGAAGTGGATGGATACTGCCATCACCTTCAATGCTACGGATTGCCCGAAGAATATCACCGGAGCTGGTCAGTTACCCTTGATGGTCTCTCCTACCATCAACAACATTCAACTCTATCATGTCCTAGTGGACAGAGGTGCGGTGCTCAACCTCCTCAGCTTTTCGGCTTTTGCGAAGCTCCAACTTAGCTTATTGGACCTTAGGCCCTCACGTCCTTTCTTCGGAGTAGGTCTGGGAGCCATCACTCCTCTCGGATCAATTACACTTCCGGTGACCTTCGGGACTAGGGATAACTATAGGTCTGAGAAGCTGGTCTTTGATGTGGCACACATAAGCCTTCCCTTCAACAACATCCTAGGCAGGCCAGTATTGTATAGGTTCATGGTTGTAGCCCATTATGGCTATCTAGTGTTGAAAATGTCAACTCCTTCAGGCGTCCTCTAGATTTGTGAGGATCGCACTGCTGGAGTCACTGTGCTGGAAGAACTTCATTAGCTCGCAACAACGCAAGAAGAAGAATTTGGCAAGGAACTACCAGCTCAACCACCTTCGAGGTCACGTCAGTGTTGCTCAACCTCTGCACCTCGTGTGCAACCAAGTGGCGACACTGACATCCCCGTCAAAGTTGTCCAAATCAGTTCTGATGCTGCCTAGACCACTCATATATCGAGAGGTCTGGACGACAAATAGGAACTCACACTCATCACTTTCCTTTAGGCGAATGTCGACGTGTTTGCATGGCAACTGTTGTAGATGCCTGGGATCCCTAGTGAGATGATCGAGAACAGCCTGAAGATATACCCGATGCAGGACCAGTACATCAGAAGCCCCAGAAGCAATCTGTCGAATGACAGAACTTCATCAGACAAGAAATCAAGAAGCTAATCGATGCTGGTTTCATCCAGAAGTTTCACCATCCTCGGTGGCTGGCTAACCCAGTCATTGTACCAAAGGCCGGTAGGAAGCTTCGGATGTGCATTGACTACACCACCTTGAATAAGGCATGCCCAAAAGACCCATTTCCACTTCCAAGAATAGATCAGATAGTGGATTCTACCTCCGGGTGTGAGTTACTATGTTTCCTAGACGCATAATCTGGATATCATCAGATTCAAATGTCTAGGGAAGATGAGGAGCATACTGCCTTCATTACAATATATGGGTTGTACTGTTATATTGCCATGCCTTTCGGTCTCAAAAACGCTACTTCAACTTTTGTGCAAGCCATGCACAAAATATTTGGAGAGCTCATCAGGGACTTAGTGGAGGCCTACGTCGATGACATTGTCGTCAAGGTGATGAACAAGGAATCGCTCCTTGACAATCTGCAAGATGTCTTCGACAAGTCGCGCTTGATGCATACGAAGCTTAACCTGGACAAGTGCGTCTTTGGGGTTAACTCCGGAAAGATCCTTGATTTCTTGGTGACTCACCGAGGAATTGAGGCAAATCCGGCAAAGATGAAGGCCATTGAAGAGATGCGGCCCCTAGCTCACGTCAAGGACGTCCATAAGCTAACTGGATGTCTAGCTGCCCTCAGCCGGTTCATTTCAAGTCTGGTAGAGCGGACGCTTCCCTTCTTCAAGTTATTGAGGAAGTTCGGGCCATTGCACTGGTCTAAAGAAGCAGATAAGGCGTTCCAAGAGCTCAAATAGCTCCTCACCACACTACCAGTTTTGGTAGCTCCGGTGCCTGGTGAGTCTCTTCTGCTTTACATTTCGGCAACTATGGAGGTTGTCAGCATGGTCCTGGTTGCGGAGAGACTAGAGCCATCTTCAGCTCAGGAGCCTAGACCCCTCCAGGAGGGTTTGGAGCTACCTGAAGGTGAGTCTGGGTCCAAGACCCCAAACACAGATCCTAAAGGTAACAGGCTTGAGGATCAACCTCTCTTAATCGAGGGAGTTCCAACAGTACAAGAAGAAGGTCCAGACCCCTCTGAGATGGTCCGAGCTGATGAAGAAGATCCAGACCCCTCTGGCAGGGTCCGAGTTGATGGAGAAGAAGCTCTGAGCCCCTTCGGGAGGGTCCGGACTGTGCAGCGGCCAGTGTACTTCATTAGTGAAGTGCTCCACGATACCAAGACTCGCTACATTGAGGTACATAAGCTGCTATATGCAATCCTTATTGCCTCTAGGAAGCTACTTCACCACTTCCAGGCCCACAAGATATTAGTGGTAACCTCCTATCCAGTGCGTGCTATATTGCATAATCCAAATTCTACTGGAAATATCGCCAAATGGGCTGCAGAGCTGGCAAAATTTGATCTCGAATTCCTACTTCAACATGCTATCAAGATTCAGGCACTAGCTGACTTCGTGGCAGAGTGGACTCCTTCTTCATCAACTTCAGGGGGGCTCAATGAGCAGAAAACGGAACCTAAGGTCCTGGTCTTCATTGAGCCTCACTGGACACTCTACTTCGATGGCTCCGTGCAAAAGCAGGGGGCTGGAGCTGGAATCCTTCTTCTCACTCCGACCGGGAAGAAGGTCAAGTACATGGTACACCTTGACTTCAAGGCAACCAACAACATGGTAGAGTATGAAGCTCTCATCTACGGACTCATGGTGGCACTATCAGATGGCGTCAAGTAGCTACTGGTGAAGGGTGACTTGCAACTCATCATCAAGCAAGTCAAAGGTGAATGCAGTTGCAACCATCCTCAGCTCACTGCTTATTTATTTGAAGTCCAGAAGCTATAGAAGGACTTCCACGTCCCGGATCTCTGTCATGTCTAGCGTATCAACAACACTGAAGCTAACGATCTCTCGACAAAGGCTTCAACAG